>JALBCR010000194.1:315000-1039613 GCA_030710515.1 Abscondita cerata
TTCAATTTCCTTATCTTGCAAAGTTGCAAGTCGCGGTCAGTTCGTTGACCTCACCTTGAAATAAAAAGGATTTTGCTGTTTTATCTTTTCGATTGTAAATTTCCGTAATGTAGTTTGAAATTTCATCATCTAGAAGCGGTACGTGCACTAGAGATGATATCGCCTTTTAAGTCAGCTGATGATTGGCTCTCGCTGCTTTATGAATAATGCACGTATGAGTACCGGTAATAAATGAATTTCGAGTTTAAAGTTAGTTAGGGAGTGTTTTATCCCGTTTTGCACATTTGCGGTTATTTGAATTTCTTATTCATACTGAAAAATTTAACCTTCAAAGTTTACTGAAGTTCTCATCCAGTTTGGCGATGTTGCATATTTAAAATTTCCGTACCACAAACAAACTATTTAGTAGGAACATTAAAAAACATTATCGTACCGAAATGACCTCTAGGTTTTTATGTTTTTGTTTAACTAAATATGTGAACAATACTGAAATTAAAAAGGGCTTTGAAACTTGTGATGTAAATTACAATTTATCGCGAAATTTTAGGTGTGCTTTCATTCAATGATTGAACATTTTATTTAACCTATTAATGCAACTCGCGCAAGGTCAGATTTTGTTTTCGTCTGAATTGTTTCGATTTAATTTGTATGAGCGTAACGCAGATAACATTTAATTAAATTATATAAGTTGATTTATTAATGAAAATTAGCGATCACGTGATCAATTAGATTTCTTGTCCCTAGTTCAGTAATGTTAATCACGTGTAGGTATACTTTCTTTATTTGATAAGTTTTTGTAATGTTTTAAATGCAATACATATTGTAGATTTTTCTTTGTAACAAGCATTTTTAATTTATATTTGATTTTATTTTTGTGTGTTGTGCTAACCGTTTAACAGATTTATGACAGTGCTTTATCAACTGAAAAGTAACTTCTGGATAGGCTTTCAATTGACGAGCAACTAACGTCGTGACCTTGTTTGGCACCCTCCCGACCATGATAAATTTATCGGTTGTTATTGACGATTTTGTAACTATTTACTACAACCAACCCTGCCATTTTACAAAGGCAAATTACCTTGGGACTACCCTCCCCTTCTACCTTTGGACTACGGTGCAACCCCTATTTGTGTTACGTTTTCAATTCAAAATTGTCGTTTTCTTTTTGCATGTAACATATGCTATTGAAATTAATAATGTTATGTGTAACATAAACTAAACAAAATATAAATAAATCTAAACCAAAGTTTTTTTTTATTTAATCGATCATGTTTAAAACCGAAGTGATGGACACTTATATATTTATTATAATAGTAGACCAAGATTTGCTGCTGTAGGTATGTTTGTTATGCTGTGGTTAAACATCAAAGTTGGTAAAAAATTATGCCATACTTGACCCTGGGTGAGATTCCTCCATCCTCCATGCGTAAGATGATTACTTATTGAACTTCGTGGTCGATAAATATTTTCAATCCAATTGATGCAAATGTAGAAAACCACAAACAGAAAAATTAACCTCAACAATAACTTCAATGTATTACCATATTTCGCAATTCTCTGAAACATCTAAAAAAAATGGACATTTGAACATTCACACTGTAAAATGTACTTATATACTACATTGATCTGAAGATCTTAGTAGTTTGATTGTTAACTCGTTTTACAAATTATAATCGACACGGTTTCTTCAAGCCACTCGCTTTCATTTCATGGTTCAATCTTGAAACTTATGTACAATCTTATTTTTCAAATATTGTTGCACAAGATTCTATGTTATAATAAAATTGATGGTATCCTTCACTAATATAATTATTTAAAATTTCTAGATAGTAGAGCAGGTCTGGAACCTTACTAAAATTAAAGGAAAGGATCGATACAAAACTCAGGTCCTGTTAGGGCAACGTTTCGCTACCGTAGTGGAAGCTTCATCTGGCCTGGTCTACTATCTGGACATTTCAAATAATTCTATGTTATGCCAATACTGTTTTACTGACTGTCTGAAAAAATTGAACGTAAATTTAGTGAAAATTTTATTGGTATTGTTTTTTTCTAAACATTAATAGCGTCTAATTAAAATTTAATCAGTTCGATTTTGATCAATTGAGCTTTCAGGGAAAAGAAGAAAAGTGAAAAACCAAATTAGAGCACATTTGGTACTACTTCATCCAAATATAAGCAGAAAAGAAACACTTTGAATGTTAAATGTGATAAAAACCATAAAGTCCCTGTCCGCTGGATCACAGATTTATAGAATCAGCTGAACGAAGTCAAAACAATTCAAGCAAGCTAAGAGGAAATAAATACCTAATACTGCTAGAAAAACGAAAAAGAATCCAAGAAAAAACAAACGATCCGATGTTGTTTAGTTTTTCCAAAGAGGAACCACTACTTCTGAAGTAAAGCGTGGCCAAGGAATCTATGAGGGGAAAAATGGCACGTTTTGATACTATTTGCCATTGTAAATACAATTATCATTGTTGTTTGGTCTATTATATTTACTAAAATCGTAAGGAATCATTTCGTAACAGAAACAAAATAATATCTTAAGTTCAACGCATTCTTTGTTTCCTTACTTTTCAGATCAGTTCTTTATTTCCAACATATCAGATATTCCTCCACGGTGTTGTCAGATCATCTCATGGCTTAGGATTTTTATGACATTTGAATTTTCTGACTCTTTAAAGAATATCCTCAGATTCTTTTTTGCTCTTTGGCATTTCTTAAAAATTTTAAATAAAATTATCACTGAGATAACCTTTTAACACATTATTAGTGGAGTTTATATTTTACCTACTCAAATTACCTGAAACGAAAATCAAAGACTATAAAAATATATTTGAAATGTCCACCTCCGGCTTGGAATACAAGCCTCACATCGACAAAATATAGAACTCGAAGAATGAGATTTGGAGCATTTGCTTAAATGTACCTCGAGTTCGTTCAAATAACTGCTGATGGATATCGATTTCAACATGGTAGATCAATTGTCCTCATAGATAAAAATCCAGGGGATTCTAATCGGGGTAACAAGGTGAAAATGATATTGGATCTCATTGACCAATTGTGTTTGTTGTACGAAAAACTTGAGATTCGTGTAGTTTCATCAACATTTAACAAGTAAGATTTGTGTGTGACACCGTATATTTATTGTAACTTTATATACAGGTTGATTGTAAATTCAGGGCCACTTGATTTACTCTTTATTATCCATGATAGACAAAAGTTTATTATGAAAAGTTTACAAGTATACAAGATGAGTATTTTCCAAACTTTACAAAAAATGGCTGACTTCCTGTTTAAGCGGAAATGATTCAACTTTATTTTTTTAAATAAATCATATAGTTTTTTTAGGCTAAAGTGATTCTTCGATAAATTCTTTTTAAAAAACTATAACACAAGTATAGCGCTAAAGTTACTAATAAATTAGTTTTTTATTATTCAAATGTACCTAAGTCAATTTTCGTTAGAGCTTCTTCGTGTGTGTTTTTAAGCGCTTTTAATACAAATATAAAATATGAAAAGTGATCAGTACCTTACAGTACTCCATGGTCAACAAGAAAAACATGTTGTTCATGAGAATCACCACTTTTGTTTCCGAACCTGGTCATCAAGACCCTCCCGGATAATTAAGAAAAAATGTACAACACAATTTCAGAAAACACAATCACACACTAATATAGGGCACACAACAAATATTCTACAAATTAATGTTGAGGGGTTGAGTAAGGACAAATCAGATTTCTTGTCTATTTGTTTCAGGAATAGGGTCGATATTTTACTTTTACAGGAAACACACTGTGGAGATGAGACAAAATATTCAATACGAAAATATACAAAAAGTATAATTTCTGGAATTTTCGTTATAACTACTAAAATAAGAGATTTACACGTAGTAAATATTTGCAAACCTCCTCTAATACCTTGGCCAGAAACTATTAACGTCGTTTTTCCTCATCCATATGTATATGTTGGTGACTTTAATTGTCACAACACATTATGGGGCTACAAAGACAACGATATCAAAGAAATAACGTTACAAACATGGATGGAATTTCAAAACATACATTTAGTATACGATCTAAATGACAGCAAAACATTTTTCTCCGGTAGATGGCAAAACGATTACAGCCCGGACCTGTGTTTAGAATCAATAGATTATGACATGGTTCCCTTACAATCAACACGTATGGTATTAAAGGATTTTTCAAGAAGTCAACATAGACCTTCGTTAATACAAATTAGACTTCAAATTTCGTTGGTTGAATCTTTAGAAAAACTAAGATGGAATTTTTAAAAAGCTAATTGGATACACTATAGAACATCTCTCGATTCTATTCTTAGATGGTTACCACCGGTTTCTGATAATTATTTTCGGTTCGTAGGTGCTATTAAATGTGCAGCAAAAAAATCCATTCCACGTGGTTTTCGACAGAAATATGTTCTATGTTGGTCAACTGAAACAAACAGATTGTACAAATCATATCTAGAAAATCCAAATAAAGAAAATGGGAATGCTGTACTGTCATCTCTAAATAATGAAAAAAAAAAGAGAGATGGAATTAATTAATGGAAAATATGGATTCGTACATTCAAGTCGTAAAAGCTGGGCATTTTCAAATAAATTAGGTTCTACAAATCAATCTTCTAAAACAAGTACAAAAATTTCTCCAAATTTGATTGCTTCGCGGTTGGTTAATGTTTCAAACTCAGTAAAAGTGGAGAAATCGATTATCACAAAGATGAAAAAGTGTCTACAAAAGAAAAGAAAATCTACACCTATTTTAGAAGATATATCCAGACCTTTTACTGTAGAAGAGCTGCTGGGTTTGATGGAATACATCCAGAATTTCTGAAAAATTTGGGAAATTACTTTGAAGTGGCTACTTATGTTTTTTTAATGATATTTATAATACAGGTAGGTTACCAACAGATTTGCAAAGACACTTCGTACAGCTGCATTGGCATTAGTTTATTCCACAGCAGATTATTGTGCTCGTGTTTAGTTGAATACTTATCATACAAAAAAAAATAGGTGCCCAGTTGAATTGCACTATGCGTATAATTAGTGGAACCATTAAATCTACTCCTCTCGATTGGCTTCCTGTTCTTTGTAATATTACTCCATCGAACATTCGACGAAAAGCAGCATTAAAACGAGAATGGGATAAATGCCAAATTAACAAAAACTTACCAATTTGGAATGACATTGACAACCCTCCTGCTAAAAGACTAGTTGGAAGACTACTGAACTACGGCTTTTTCTGAAGTTGAAGAGTGGAAAAAATTATGGTCTGGAGTTGATGTTTTTAATAAACATCTCATTGATAATCCAACAATAGAAGTCCCGGGCTTTAATCAAAAAAGAAAAATTTGGTCAAAAGTAAATCGCATAAGAACAGGCCATTCAAAATGCAACTCTATGATGTTTAAGTGGGGTGCGATTTCTAATCCAAATTGTTACTGTGGAAACGAACCGGAGACCGTTACACATATTGTAGAGGATTGTCAATTAACGAAGTTTAAAGGAGAGTTTCCAATCATTCATAATTTAACGGATGAAGCTATATTATGGCTTACGAATCTGAAGGACATCTGAAGTTCAGTAATATTTTGTATTCTTTTTCTGATTATCTGTTTTTCCATTATTTTGTTTTGCTATTTATTTAACCTATTATTTTTTTGTCATTGTCGTGACTAGCGCTTAGACCGGTCCATTATATGTTGTCATGCAATGGCTGTGCTGTTATATTTTATGTTCTCATTTACCTTCTATAATGTTTACACACTTAATTAATATTATTACATATGAATACTAAAGTGGGTAAGAGTTGGCATGTTTATGTTTTAGTGGTTTTCCTAAACCTTGAAGCAAATGCTTTGCCAAGACGAACCAATCACTATTGCACACGGTTTCGTCGTTTATTTAAAAAAAAGTTTCATTTCCGCTTAAACCAGAAGTCAGCCATTTTCTGAAAAGTTTGGAAAATACTAATCTTGTATACTTCTAAAACTGTTCTTAATAAACTTTTTGTTTATCATATATAATAAAAAACTAAATCAAGTGGCCCTGAATTTACAATCAACCTGTATTGTGACAAGCACAGTTCAAGGTCAGTATAAATCCTCATCCAAACGAAGTATGAGCAGATAAGGTGAAAAATTAATGCTGAAGAAAACTAAATGAAATGGTACTTAAAAGTTTGATGACAGAAGCGACATGTTTAAATTTAAATAATCCTTTGTCAAGTTTAAATATAAATAATCCTATTACAATGTTAAAAGAAATGGAAGATGCCGTTCAAGATACCATTAATTTGCTACCCTCTGACAAATTAAACAATATGTTAGGAAATAACAACCAAATACCGTATAGGCGCAAGATTGTGGGTTAAATAGTGTAAACGATAATGTTTTGACCAAAAACACCGCCACACCATCGTTTAATAAAATTGAAAACAATATATGAAAGGCTGTAACGCTCGGTTGTATGCGAAATGTATCTATCCGTTACATAAAAGTCGCATCAAATAGATCAAAGTGGGATAAGCAATGTCTTACTTTAAGAGAAAAACGAATGGAAAACACTGATTTGTTATGAAGCCGTTATAACAAATAGCTTTGAGTGAAACCCTAACCTATTTGCCTATTAAAGAACCTCCTTCTGTTAACATCCTCCTAAAACCAAAATTAAAACGTCCTTTCATGCATGTATGTACAACTGCCTTTTCAAGGAGAAGGTGTCTTAACCGGCAAATTTCCTCTACTTGGACAGGCTTCGGAATTGAATTGATTTAATTATTTTCACAGTGTACGCGTGGTAACGTAAACTACGAAATATAACCTAAAATTGACAAATATCAATGTTTCCTTGAATTCTAACTTTTTTGTATCAGCTGACTACATGGTTAAAAAGTTACCAAATGTCCAAAAATTCCAATATCAATCCAGTTCAGTTTTTATTTGAACACCCGTTATTTTTATAATAAGCATGTTTTTATAAATAAAGATATTTTTATCATATAGACATCAAACAAACGACATGTTATTTTAAATAATGCGATGTAAAATGTTTAAATAATATATATCGCAGGCGACCGATAAGGGATTATGTAAGGTCACCCGTGATAGCAAAAACAAGTTATTCACAGCATTTTTTAACGTTAAATTGTTGAATGTCTGTTCTATAGTTTGCAAGAACAAACTATTAACATTTCTCAATAGGTGTGAAACGTGGCAGCGGCACCCTGTCGACGATATCTTGTGTATTTTTTGGTTTTATGTTCATGGAACTCATATAACTTAAATGGTATTTGAACTAACAGCAAAGACTGACAGAGTGAAACAAATCGATAAAAAAACTTTGGCAAATTAGTTTGCATGTCTATTCATTAATTGTTGTTCGGGTCAATTAATAGAAAAATAAAATTAAATCTCCTAATTCATGCATTTTTTAAGAGTATTAAATTTGTCACAAATTGTACCTATCCGGTTAATAAAATCGCATTTTTTCAAAAATGTACCTAACCATCTTTTTGTTGCATGAAGTGAGATTAGGTAGGTACAACCAATATTATTAATCAACAAACTAATGTGTACAAAAAAGGGTAAAGTTTTAAACGCCCTTGTCCTAGAGGATTGTAGCAGTTCTTTGTTCATCTCTGCCAACCTTTTTTCACGCTACACTATCCGGGCACAGTACAGTTTTTGTTTTTTCCTGTGAGTAGCTTGTATTTCAATATGTAAGATTGTGTTTAATTTATTTGGGAATTATTTTCTTACGGACTTTTAGAATAATAATAAAATGTTAAATAAAATACATAAAAATAAAATAGAAGCATAAAATATTTAAATAGGCGTCTGAAATAAGAGCGTATGCTAACAAAATGCAAATGCGCTCAAAAGAGCACCAAATTACGACAGTATTCTGAAGCATCAACGGAAATAGTGTTTGACGCATAGACCATTATCACAGTCTCCTAAGAGAAGATGCTCCTGAATGACAAAAACAAAGTTTGTCTCAATGAGCATTAAGAGAAAAATATTAATGTACCTCCCATGACCTCGTCATCGTCTTTAGAGAGGATGTCAATTTGCTCCTGCTCCTCTGTGTCAACCAAGGAGAAGCGGAGCTACCACCTGGATTTAAGCTTTGAAAATCGCCATTAAAATATTTGTACTGAATTTTAAAACACTCTGTATAGAGTAGCTTTTGACAAAAAAATGCGTGGATTAGGAAATATAGAGCAGAATCTGAACAAAAACAACTACTTATTATTAATTCAGTTGTTTTTGTAAGTAATCAACGTTAGCAATTACGCAAAAAGTTGCAACTCTACTGCATAGATAGATTTTTGGAATTCCTACCGTCGCTTGATAGATTCTCGTACTTTTAATTGCAACAGGAGATTGATAGTACCTAGTTCACAAAGATCCCCAGGAAAAATGTCGTTTCTGACTGAGGATAAATACAACCTTACTTTGCCAGTTTGCACACAACTTTAGAATATCCTCCCTAATGGACCCTGACCACATGATTACCCCGAATAACTAATTACAATTTAGCTTCGTCTGTATACATGTGCATTCATTCTTCTATTTACGACAAGTATACCCAAAAAACTACTCAGATTTACAAGAACGGCCTCCACTAATACGGGAAAAAAACAGACAAAAGTGTGAGAACAGCGAAATTATCGAAACACTTAAAAATCTAAACTAGGATTGATTCTGTAAGATGAGTTTGAAAAACCACTCTCTGTTTACTAAAGACTACTTAACTTGCTCACCATTAAAGATACATGACAAAAAAACAATTAGTTAGCTTAGTTGTGTATAGTACCTTAATAATGATATGATGAGGAAATCGACACAATTGATTTTATATAAGTAGAATTTTAAGTAAATGTAACCACACTAAAAACTTTGTTTTTATTTTAACTTACAATGTATCCACTGCAATAACTAAAGTTTATTACACAATAAAACGTGTTTCTTCAACAGCTAGATATAAATGATAATTAAAAAACAATGATAATTATGTACCAGTGTTGACGAGGTGCGTTGATAATATTTTAAAATATCTAATATTTACCAAAGTATTAAAAAGAATCTGAGAATACACATATTTTACCCTAATCTGAGAATACACATATTTTACCCTAGCGCATAGGCTCTTCTCACTGTCATTCTCATACAGGAATAGGTTTTTGAGCGTCATCAGCTAAAAAAGATATTTACCAGTGGCGGCTCGTGGTCAATCATACTGGGAGGTCAAAAATTAATTTAAAAAATAGGCATACTTAAAAAAATACAAATAACTCAAATGCACCCCAAAATTTTATACAATCTACAATTTTGTTCAAAATATAGCGATTTTTCGAAACATTCTCATTAAAATCTCTAAGGGATTTTCTGTAAGCATTGTCTAGCTGTGTACGAATATCAACATTTCCTACGGTTGCAAAATTTACCGAGCATTTCATGTGTTCTGCAGACGAAACATGTTTTTATTTCCTCTTTTAAATGTTTTAAATCTCTGGCACCGGATTTGGACTATAGCGAGTCTGACGAGTCTTTAGAAAATAATAAACAAACAAAACAGTAAAATACATTTGATACTTCACAACCACATATCCAGTTAGCTAAATCGTACATTACCTTGCAAAAGTTTCGATGAACATCTTTATTTTTGTCTTTGCTAGTCTGTCGTAAACTTAGTTCGGGCAAAGGACGACCATTTGCCTTGAACTCAACTAATTTTGTAAAATTAAGTTTGTTAGCACTTTTTAGTTGTTTAATTTTCTGCACTACCGACATTTTCTATTATAGCGCATGCACACGCGAATCAAAAATAGTATTTTTACAAAACAACACAACAACAGTAAAACATATCAATATAAATTCTTAAATTGATTCAAAATACGCGAAAATCGAATCAAAAATCGAGCGTAGTTGTACACTCTATACGAAGTCGACGTAAACTGCGGGATCCGGCTCATGACCCAAAGTTGATTATTGTTTCGGACGTTCGCGTTTATTCGGGCGCTGCACGTTTTTGAGTTTTTCCGGGTAGATCTAATTCAATGAGGACAATTCGCACCGCCAGACCAAGGTTGAAGAGGATGAATTACGAACGACGGCCGATAAATTTTAAGTTATTATACTTGCGACTTTTGCGAGTAAATTACCTATTTTAATAAAACACGTAATAATTAATATTTTTTATATATTGTCAACATTTTTGGGAGGTCATTGACCAATTGACCATATGGACAAGCCGCCACTGGTATTTACAGTGCGTTTCCATCTGAATATTGTGCTAATATCCGATAGATACCGCTAGGTGATTGAAACGTAAACTACAAAATCAGTAAAAACAATCTTCAATAGTATACATAACCGTCTTAAAGCGTCAATACAACATGCTACCATAAAAGCGTCACTAATATACATTACCACTGATACACTGTCGACTGTAGAGCGTCATTCAAATAAACACTCTTGTAACGTATAATCATTAAAGCGACGGCAGTGTTGCCAGATTTTTATGTAGTATACATTTTTTACGAAAGCACACTATATCGCGTTTACAGCGCCCTCATTAATTTTCCTTATTTGTATTGCAGAGAAGAATTGTAGTACATGATTCTTTAACGTGGTCTTTTTAACGATTTCATGATATCCAGCCTACGTTGTCAAATATAAAAGCAGACAGTTAGAACTATTCCCGAGACTATTCCACATGGTAATATTACCATACTGACTTATCAAAAACATGTCAACAAAAAAAAAGAAATGATAATATCAGGATATTTTTAAGACAAACAGACAAAAAAAAATATTTTCTCAATCTAATTGTATACCCGATGTGGACATTGCGTTATTATTTTTGTACTTCAGCTTCACCACAATTTATATATTTTATCAATGTAAACCAGCCATGTCAAACTCAAAGTGACTGGTGGGCCAAAAGCATGAAGACCATAGACTAGGTGGGCCGCAAAACCTAATCTTAAAGAAGATAAACTACTGAAAATCTTAACGAAAAAAAGTACTATTATGTTAGAAGTATATTTATTAAATTTCCAATAAAAAGGACATTACAAAAACTTACAAACATTAACTTCTTTTGCCAGATATTTGACATCTTTTGTCTTTAATTAAGTTGTCTATTTGTGGCGTGAATTTATCGGCGGAAATAACTTTTAAAACTGCGTCCAAGTGTGCGTCCGTCAATCGCGATCTTGCGGGAGACTTGTTTCCTTTCATCAAAAAATAATTGTTCACACTTATAGGTACTTCCAAACATTGACAGGATTTTACAGGCAAGTTTTCTCATTTCTTGGCATTGAAAAGGCAAGTACTTATAAAATTCGAATGTACCAACACTATCAAATTTTTCTTTTAAATGGGTTTGACATTGAATCTCAATCACTTCCATCTGCAAGTGAGGGGAACTTTATCAATATCGATAGTGAAAAGACCAGTAAATAAAAAAAAAATTTTTTCTTGGGACTTAAAATCCTGAAAACGCTTTTCAAATTATGACAGAATAACAATAAGTACTGTTACGTGTTGTAACAATAAGTACGCAACTAAACTCGCAATTCTATCGCAACTGACTCATAACTGACTGAACAACTGAACTGAATCGAGCGGTATTGGCTTATATACGGATTGTGATTTCTCGACAGTTCTTTCCAGAATGTTCAGGTAGCGTCATCTGTGTTCTCACGCGATAGAACTTTCCGGAACAAGCCAGGCTTTTAGGTTGAGCGCGCATCTCAGTTCATCATCACAGTACTTTATTTTCGGTTTTTAACAGGCTCGCGGGCCGCATTACATGGCTGTTTTCAAAATTGATTCGGGGCCGCAGGAAAATGCTCAGTGGGCCGCATGCGGCCCGCGGGCCGTATGTTTGACATGGCTGATGTAAACACATCGGCAAAAAGATTCGCACGGGTGACAGATTTATGGAATTGTAATGTTTGAACTTTTCTTTAACAATTCAATTGCTATAAAATTCGTTTAATCGACAACAGTTTGCATTAACCCAGAAGGTGTTAAGACATTCAGATATGCACTACTATACAGCCGATGGATGGGAACGTGTTGGTGAAAATGAAACAATCTGAATGATACAAGTATACTCAGAGTTTATAAGATATTACTTGGTGTTACAACACTTTATAAAGTCAGATTTGGTAGCGATTGAAGAAACCGTCATCAGGATGAACAATAATGGGAAGGTTTTGACATCTAATATAAATATGAATCATTCCATGAATTTATTCATATTTGTAAGAGACACTATTTTTTGGGACATGTGGTTCTTTGATGTCATAGGAATTACTGATCCGATTCTAAGGAACCCATTTGGAAATGACATTAGCCGTGAAAGAGATATAATCAAGCAAAAATGTTTGTCTGGTGGCATTTTATTTTTCGACCAAAATGCTATATGTCGCCGCACACTTTCGACACTCTCATACGTTTGTTAGTATCAAAACCATGTGGAGTTCTGTGCGAAACGCTTGTTTTGCTTCTCAAACAATTTTGGAAAAATTCTGTAGCGCAAAACATTGTCAAAACAAGTCGTTGAATATGACATTCGATATCAAAGGCTCAAAAGGATTTCGAAAAGTTGAAAATGCAAATTTTTTGGGTCACGATTTTATAACTTTTCTCTCAATCTCTTCTGATACACTTTGTATTCATACATGATACGGCAATATGACACTTATTATGCAAAATATTTTTTTGATGGAATTCCTTAATATAGTACATTTGTTGCTCAATAGAGCGAAAATGGTGCTTTCTAGATACGTTAAAATCACTTCTTTCACATGTTTGAATCACCTTTGATTCCCTTAGCCTCACTTATACTAGTTTTTTTTAATTTAACATACTTGTAAAGATAGAGACGCAAAAGGACCAGTGCCATGTGGTGGACGCATGTTGGCGACTTCCAGTGACAATCACGCGACAGTAATTGTAACAGTATCTTAAAAAATCAATCATACAAACATCGTAATGGACAAAAAATTGTTGAAAATGTTATTCTCTATAACTTTTATTTGAATTTTTTCTCAATTATCCCCGAAACGGTGCATTTTAGCGACCATTAACGAGTATACCTTTTCAAAGGCTAATATAGTGTAATTTTTGCAAATTGATCCCCTTTTGCAAATTTTAGCTTGTATAAACATATTCTTAATTGGCAACGTCAAAAAATACGAGATTCCAAGTTTGACATAGATATCATTTAAATTACGCTGTCTATACTAAAAAATTAAAGTAAAAAAACCTTTTTAAAAATGTTTATAACTTCTTAACAGAGCAAGATTGTACCAAGGTAAATTACGTTACATCGTCATATTTTTACCCAAGGAATCTACCCCTGCAGTATGGCTCATTCATTACCAGACACCTTGTATAGGAAAGACTAACAGCTATGTTAAGGATGCAGCAGACTTTGTTCGCAAAATTCGAAATTTCAACCAAAACCCCAAGACGTCCTTATAAGGTTTGACGTGGTCTTGTTGTTTACCAAAGTGCAACTGAACGTACCTTCCCTACTGACATCAGCAAGTTTTTCAAAGTCTGTCTCACCGGGAGCTATTTTGTTTGAGAAAGAAAGTTTTTTGAAAAAGTGGATGAAGCTGCAATTAAAGTCCACTGAGTCCAGTGATTGCCAATTTCTTCATTGAGAATTTTGAGAAAAAACCCACCGAGACCGCGGAATACAAACTAATGATATAGTTCCTCACGTTGATGTTTGGAAACACGGCATAGAGAAGCTTAACCAGTTTCATTGACACTTAAACAGTCAACACTCTAATATCCAGTTCACTATGTTTACACAGTGTACAGGTACCTGCATGCCTTATTCAACTACTACCTAGGCCAAAAGTACAGAATAATCAAGACTCTGACCGAATGAGTTCGAAAGAATCTTCAGGCGGAACACAATTACTTAAAAACTGCCTTTGATGCTAACGGGTACATTAGGAAGGAGATAAAAAAATCAATGAGGTCCAAAAGATTAAGAACACTGAAATCAGAGAGTCAATTTACTACCACCCACGAATGTCTACCATACAAATCCAACGTGATCGACCGTATAGAAAAATTCTAAAGAAGCACGACATCAAAACTATCTTCAAACCAACTAAGAAGATTTAGCAGACTATCAAATCAACACAAGACGAAAGAGACTTTTTTTAGCAGCAGGAGTTTACCGAATAATTTGCTACTGTGTAAAAGTTTACATAGGAACCATCAAGAGATCGATGGAAACTAATCTTAATGAACATCGAGCGAATTGTCGTTTGGGACACACCGACAAATTAGCGTTAGCTTTTAAATCCAAATGTAGACAACACTAGTTCAAAAACACACCGCGAAAGCCAAAACCAGTTTGTAAATTTTAACGAACATTGTTTAACAGAAAAGTTTCCAATGTCTACCACAATTGTTAATAAAAAATTTTTAAAGGGCGTAATTATTAAAGTTAATTCAAAAAAATGACATACTCAAATGTAACAGACAACACTCAATGCAAAGGTTTCCAATCTCCAACGCTATTATTGGAGTTCAAAAGTATTAGTATATTATCTAACACGGAGGAAAAGTGATACTCTAAATAGCATCTGTTCTAAGTGGGCTTGCAATAAATGGGAAGCCATGAAAAGTAACTTTTCCTCTAAAGTATGGTATTCGTCATTGAAATGTCAGAAAAACGATGCAAAAATATCGAATGTTCGATTTAATATATTTTTAAATTAGCGACGGTTTCAAAAACCGAAAATTTTAACATTCCTTTTTTTTACTTTTCCGACGAATTAGAGTTAGTACGTTCTAATAAAGCAAAAAAATTTATGTCCGGAGGCCGGCCGGCCGCCCGTCAGTGTATAAACAAGAAAAACACCGACCCGATTTTTATGAAACTTTGTACATGGACTTTATTTATAATTCCGCAGATCTGATTAGATTTTGGGCATATTCTATGTAGCCAAAAGGGCCGTTAACCTACACAGATTGTCGAATTTGTTCAATATTTAGAAAATATTCATTTTACACATTTTTGTTATAAATAAAGGTTGTTTATAATTTAATTATACAAATCTTTTTGTTTGAACTTTTTTGAACCGATAAGTAATTATTGAGATAAAACAATCACGTGATAATAATTGTTATAACAATATCTCCACCAATAATAATTTTACAAAAAAGTTGAGGGAGAAAAGTTGTTGGAAATTCTATTGTCTATATAGCTTTTGTTTGAACAATTTTTTTCTATAACGCAATTTTGTTTTTGCTTAACGGGGCAATGTGGAGTTCTGCAGTAAACGCTTGCTTTTATTTTGTTTACGTTTGGATTAGTAAATAATTAAGATAAATTTGTAAATCAAATTTTATCAACATCAGTTTATAAAAAGTTTGTTGTTCCTGCCACTACTACTATAGTTAATTTGAAACTTCACATTAGCCGAAGTTACTCATCAGAAGATGTTAAATATGATTTAAAGAATAAGTTAAACAGACAATGAAGTCTTAAACGCGATATAATATAAGTTGTAATAAAAGTATACTAAAGACTGTTGCCAAATTGTGCTGACGCTCTAAACGCGAAAATTTATCAGGCAAACAAAGTTATACTCAATATACGCAAACGCGGGCAGCGCTCACAGCGGTCAACCCGGTGTACTGCAAATATACGAGTAGAGTATAACTTTTGATAAAAAGTCATCATTGAAGCGCTCAACGAAAAGTTACCAAAAGTGTGCTTGCATCATAAACACCCTACAGAACAAATTTCAATGGAAAGTGCATGGAGCGTCAGTATACTGGCGCTCTATGCACACTGACGCTCTAGTGAATGCAATTTCACAATATAGCGGCGCTCTAGTGTTGGTAGGATATATATATAAACGATAAGGTTTTCGACATCTAGTGTCGACTCGTGAAAGCGTTCACGTACGTAAATGTTAGCAACTTTGCCGACAGGTATGTAAAGCAGTTACATAGTCGATTCTTCAATAATTATAGCCAACCTAACAGTTGTTACTTTTAAGTTACTTTTAACGTGTTTACTGTTTCAAACAAAACATAACAATAATAGAACGATTAAATTATGTAATAAAATTACTTATATCTTAAAAATTAAAGAAAAAGCTTTTTTTAATGTAAGTAGTCAATTGTAACATTATCGTGTGTGGTGTGGTGCATATATATATATCAACTTTTTTTAAGAAAAATTGAAAATCGAAATATCTCAAAATCCATTGAGTTTTGTATAATACATATTAGGGTTAAATTTACTCTTTACCTCTTGTTCTATCAATCTCGAAAGGAATGTATCCAATTACCAGTATATATATATATATATATATAGCAACTTTGCCGACAGGTATGTAAAGCAGTTACATAGTCGATTCTTCAATAATTACAGCCAACCTAACAGTTGGCAAGTATAAAAATTTCTGAATCGCCTGCAGTAAAGTACGCAAGAGGTTGTACAATAGCAAACAAACACTGAGAATCACCTGACAGCTGTTTCGTCCTTTTGGGACTCATCGGGAGTGAGAGAACTCGAGTGTAAGTTCACTATTGTACAAACGCGCGCTGTCGACTATATGCCCTACTGGAGGGATCACAATATTTAAACGATAAGGTTTTCGACATCTAGTGTCGACTCGTGAAAGCGTTCACGTACGTAAATGTTAGCAACTTTTACATACCTGTCGGCAAAGTTGCTTATATATATTTGTCTACATTCTCCGCTTGGTAGCGTTGAACAGTACAAGTAAAATATTCCTCCCTTTAAAGAGATTCACCATTTTGGCAAATGTTATATTTTTATGTGATGTCTGTGTATTTTCGTGTTTATGTCTTTATTTGAAAACTGTTTTCTATGAACAAAAGAGCAGTTAAAGCCAAACAAGTTAGCAACCACAATTTACAACTGAAATCTAAATTGTCTCAGAGGTTTTCTATCATGTTCTTTCCTCTGTAGGTTTATAATGCATTGAAGATGTTTTTTTATGCTACTGAATAATAAATCCAATTGATTTTTGATTTTTACCATCATTGTGTGTTTTATTTATCCGTAAGACTGATCCCCGTCCATATCGAGAGTAAAACAGTATATCGATCATGTTACTATTCACTACATAGGTAACCTAGACACGACCAGTTTAAATTTAAATTAAGCATTGATTTAAATTTTGCGGACTTTTTTTCAATTTTAATATTATACAGTGTACTTCAAAATTTTCGTTTTCTTGAACTAAGGTGTGATAGTTCGTTACATCACAGATTTGATGCCGTGACCAAGATATACTGTCCTTGAAATCGGTAGTGTGGATTAGCTTTGGGATTGGTAATATCTTAACTCATGTACTGCTTGTTTGTTGTTTTATTATTAGATTTGATTCGTTTGTTTTTGAACTTCAAAAAAAATGGAGAACGATAACTCGTCGACTCCGAAGGTTGTAGGATTGTCGGAACCGCTTTTGACTAGTGTAGAGTCGCCAATTCTCCAATTGTTACTGCCACAACAGCATATAATGTTGAAGTTCATGAAAGAACCTAAGGGAATTAACCGACAGTTGTTGGGTGTTTCAGTTTGTATACCCGAGGTTGTGGAACCTACAACCAATTCAACATTTATTCCACGGATTGAACAGGTAAACGTTAGTGAGGCAGGGGTCTCATCTCGTCCGCCACCTGGGTCTAGAGAAAGTAATGACGTGTAGAGAGAGATTGCTTTTAATATGTCTACCAAACAGTCAGGGCAATTGGTAACAAGACGACCCACGTTTGACCCTCAAGATACCCAACCCATGTTATTTATTAAGAAGTTTCACAGGTATCTTAATGCTATTAAATTACCATACTGCAAAAACTGTTTGTCGTGAATGACTGTTTGCGAGGAGTCGCGGAGGACTGGATGATCGTGAAAAAACCGAACTGGCGTTCATTTGAACCATTTTATTCGGACTTTGTGAATCATTTCTGGTCAGAGAAGAAACAGTTACGAGAAAGGGTACGGTTGCAAAATATAAATCCGATTGATTTTTGATTTTTACCATCATTGTGTGTTTTATTTATCCGTAAGGCTGATCCCCGTCCTTATCGAGAGTAAAACAGTATATCAATCCAGTTACTATTCACTACGTAGGTAACCTAGACACGTCCAGTTTAAATTTAAATTAAACATTGATTTAAACTTTGCGGTTTTTTAAATTTTAATATTATACAGTGTACTTCTAAATTGTCGTTTCCTTGAAGTAAGGTGTGATAGTCCGTTACATCATAGTATTCATTGTGCGCAGTTGGAGTAACGGCTTATCAATCTTCTGATTTTGAAGAGTTTCTTTAGTATGTCAACTATTTTTAGCTTGTGAAGTTCTGTTTGTATTTTGAGATGAGACAATGGCACAATTAGAAAATAGACAAGAGGGCCTAAGATCATAATAGACTAGCTGATCCAAGTATTTTTTTGAAATATGAATGAATGGAAGATGATTTTTTATTAGTCTTTGCAATGTCACCGTTCGATAAACAAAATTCCAAACTTATTATAAGTGCCAAAAAAACAACGCCCTTTTTCAACATCAAGTCAGTTTATTCCTTATTATTATTTAATTCATTTGAAAATAGGTTTTATCTTGAGCAATTTTCTTGCTAGCTCACATACAAAAATTTTGACTAGTTTAAAAGTGTTGATGTTGCAGTTGAATCTTAAATAAAAATGTACTTCTAAACAGTATATAATGTATAGGACTTATTGAAATGTCAGCGTTCTTACTAACATCGCGGACATTGATATTAAGACTTTTAACAACCGCCTCTAAAATTTGCAGTTTCTCTTTGCTCGTTGAGCACTCTCACACTCTTTCTGAAACTCTTGTGGAATAGATAAATTAGAAATTAGAAAGGATTCCTTGGCGGCACCCCAAACATATAGAAACTGTCTTGCTGCGGGAACTCGTGTTTTGGATAAATCCTCCTAGATCTAACTTTAAGTAGTATAAGGCTGACTGTTGCCTATGTACAACACACACTGGGCAAGAAAAGATACAAGTCGATGATGACAACGTGCAGGTTCCACCTAGAAAACCAACAATGCGGTTGACTGTAATTCCGACACTCAGTAATAAATTTAAACTTGTTGAAATGAACTGAATCAGAAAAAACTAGTACTAGTATTGTAGCATTTGTTCACTTTACCTTATTTATATCACACATATTTTAATGTGTGAAGAGTAAGCACAAAACCTTGATAATGGCCGAATGATTATAAGTCAAAACAATTGTCGGTTTTTGTTTGTCTTTTACACTCTTAACTTTCCAACACCAAAATTATTTTTTTTCACTTTAACCTTGGTAAATTATTACACATAACGCTATTGTTTTTGTTCACGGAAATTAATTTTGATAACACTTTTCACAGAGCGTTCATTGTATATTCTTTTCATTACCGCTGTAAATTGTAAACAGTTATTACTTCTTTAATTAAACGGAAAATATTCTTCTGTGAACAAACTAAATTATTATGTTAATAAAAATATGGATTTTGTTTTTAGAAATTTTAAACTCTAAATAAGTTTATTTTGATCTCTCATTTAAATGGAAACTTTCAATATAAATTTTTATTTGATTATTTTTGATTTAAACGCAATTTTTGTTTATTAAAAAATATAACTTTTTATTGCAGAGTATGTAGTAGTAGTAGTAGTGTAAATGTTTTGTTCCCTAGCGTTAGGGCTTCATCAGGTAAGAAACTTGAAACAAGCCAGATTGTAGTGTGGTTTTAAGTTGATTGCCTCACATTTACTGGTGTACCTTAAACTATCGTTTGTTTGTTTTATATTTCTTACTGTAATGGAGCTACTTACAATTGTGGACAATCCTTGGCAACTAAGGTTACACTTTCATTACGGTACCACCCCGTAACTTTAATGTTTCAATTTGTTGTGAAAGTTTAGAATTGACCAATCGAAAGCCTTAATCATACCTAGCTGCTACATATTTTTGAAACGCTAGGTAACAGAAAAACCCATTTTTTAAATTGTTGCGTATTACTTGACAACATAACGTACACCTAAAGAATTAATTCTTCACGATTGGACAAGCTAAAACCTTAAATTAAATTCTACTTCACTTAGATTTTTTTTTCTTTCAATCACAACATTATATATGTCTCAGGAGAATCTGCAATTCTCTGCTTTTACACTTATTCTGGAAACACTGTGTAAAGATATAATGATGCTTACCAGTTAAATATCCTTTAACAGGCAGATCGACATGAAATATCGCACAAAATATACTGGTAAAATAGTTACATAGAAAAACCAAAATATTTTTCTCACCAGACAAGACGCAATGTTTATACCGACATTCGACAACAAAGTTGTTACATTTGAATACGCTCCCTTTTTACACGAGATAATGCATGGCGGAAACCTAAACATTGTTAAAACTTGTTTAGCGTTTGTTTACTTAATTTGCCAAATCAACTCGCCGGTCTCAAATCAAAGATAACAGAGATATGCCCAAAGCTCGTACTGATCTCTTTGAACTAGGAAAGGCTATGTGCGTGTTTGTACCATATTAAATATTTCGTTCAATCAAGTGCCACTTCAAAAAATGAAAGACATCGACCAATCAGTCGTAAGCTTTAATACTCAAAATAAAAAATTAAAAAAAAATTAGTACAATAACTATTATTATTATTATATTGTCAGAACGTATGAATAAACGAATGCACATACATTAAGCGTCTTCTTACATCAAATCGGACTTAACCGCGGCGGCAAGCCCATTGTTTATCCTCGACCTCATAAACGCAAACAATTATTTAAGTTAAGAATGTGCAGCGTTGCAGACAATTTTTAAACAAAAATTTTTGCAAAATGAGCACCTTATTAATACACAATAAATGCACTCAATTTATTAATTATTTGTTTCTAAGCAGTACAAATAATTACTAAGCAATTGATATTAACAAAATAAAATAAAATTATCATTTTCTATATTTATTTGTATTAACATAAAAAACGCACAACAAAAAATTACAACATGTTTTTGCGACTGTTATTTTTAAATAAGAATTAACGTTGACATTCGCTCAAATTAAAAAATTCTGCCAAATTGTCATATACTTTAGTTTCCTTACTATTATAGTTGAGCGCTTCGCACATTCTACAATAATGCACTGGCTTTGATTGGAAGTAACCATGCTCGTTCAATACTTGGAAATTGCGCTTCCATTCAAAGAAACTTTCCATTTTGCCAAGAGAAGCGTTTAAGTGCAATAAAAATTTTCCCAAATGTCTCGGGGATGGAAAATCATTAACATCTATATAAGAGCCAGCCGGCAAAACTTGTTTCAAGCTGGATTTTGAAGGACCCATTACTATTGGTATTGCGTTCTTTGAATATCCATGCCACCACAATTTTTCGGTAAGGTATTCATCGCAATAAGAATTTTCAAACGATAAAAAAAATTTATACTTAGATAATATTGAACAGTCGGTCCAATAATGCCCGGGGCATCTAAAAATTTTTGTGTAAAGTTTAAAATAAGTCAACTTATTGTCAGATATACCGAAGATTTCCACAGTTTCCATAAAAATCAACTCTTACAGTTTTATTCAACTCTTTAACGTAATTTGTGCGTTTTTCAATACAATGCGAAATTAAGGCGGCGACAATAACGTCCTGTTTTTTACCATAATTCCATTCCACAATGTTGATTTTATCGGTTTGGAGTTGTAAAGAGACAGCACGTCCATATGGGACAGGAATATCTGAAACCATTCTGAAAAAAATTTTAACGCAGTACTGATACTTAAAAATACTTATAGTTTATAGACCAATTAAAAACGTTATTGAAAAGTGCATGGCCTTCTTTCGGTGGAGAATTAAATGTATGGGGAGGACTTTCGTCAGCGATAAATGCCCATATTTGAGATTTGTTAGTACGAACAGGAAGCTCATGTAAGTTCCGTGTACGTTGTAGATGTATTACTACCAAATCGGCCGTTTTTATGTCCTCGCTTTTGTAAGTTAAAATGCAGTTTTGTACCGAACAATCATGGAATGGATTTGATCTAAAAATTTTTGCTGATGATTAAAATGATAAAATCGGTTTTCATTTGGTAAAAAAACCCATTTTTTATAAGTCTTTCAAGAATTGTTGCTGATACAAACGAAGTTTCACTTTGTCGCATACTAACCTTATTTACCGTTAGGTGTTAAGGTGTTACATACATTTACATCAACTTAAATTTAAATTAAATTGTGTATAACTTCTTTATCATACATCGTACTAAAAATTAAATTTCAATGTAATGCTGAAAACCAGGCCGGCCGCTCTGTTTGTCGCAGAGGGGTCGTGATGGTACTTACTAGTCATTGATTTAAAGGCTTCCACTCTGCAAAAGTAGACAATGAAGAGGGCACCATCTAGTAGATACTATAAGAGATATTCTGGAGCGACTAGGAACTCCAAATACAGAAACAACCGTAGACTAGTATAAATATAAATTTCGTCAAACGACGAGACCTTAGTAGCACATAAATTATACAACTTAAACAATAAATATAAGGTACATATAGACACAAAGTAAATTAATTTAGCGATCGAGAGATACGAAGTAATAATTATTTTCGTAGGAAAGTACTCATCCTGCCAGTAATAGTTATTAGCCGCGACGGTATCTACGCCTATAGTAAGGCGTGGTCGCCTAATTTTTGTAACTACAAACCGATAAATGACCAGAAACAATTGTGACTGACAAGCACGTGTCAAATAGTAATATTCGCGTTACACAATAAAAGAAACAAATACGAGTAGCACCGGTACTTGACGGTAAGTTATGTAACAGTACAAAACGCAATGACATAAAATATAACAAAATTTTCAAAAGATTCTTTAAAATCACATTAAATAAATAACAAAGCGCAACAAATTAGTTAAATTCATATCGAAATACAGGTACAAACGTTAGTGCTGGTTTTACTTATCCGATTTGCAGTGTTCTTTTAACGTTCCAATGATAGCTTCGCCAAATTCGTTATTCCTATACGGACGAAGGATACGATGCTAGAACGGGATAGCCACAATAGACATAAAGCCGGCAGAATATGAATGGTTCAAACAACTTCAACCCCTGTACAGAAGGTCAACAGGTTATCTTCGAGGAACCCCCAATGGACAGCTACACCAGCAAATACGAGGACCAATTTTTTGTGAGAAATCTGCAGCGGGTGAGTCGCTTTATGAACAGTCAACCATATTCCAAAGTCTTCAAGCTTAGATATTTAATTAGTAACCATAAACCATATCTCGGTCGGAGGACTACACGTAAAAACAAAATGATGGTAGAAGAAGGAATCCACACAAGTAGAAATATAAGAAAATTCCATACTTACGACGGATGAAAAGTGTAACCAATATATTTCCTCGTGATTAACGGGAATTTTTCATTAAGTTAATTCCGAGGTTAATTCTTCAACAATTGACTATTGTTGTAGTTGGATTCCCAAACTGGAATTAATACCTTCAACCGTCCACTTTTGATCGAAAAAGGACCGTTTTTAGTCCCGTTAGCGAAAACAAAAACCCAACGAAAGAAAACAGTAATGCCAATATAAATTTTTTAAAATCAGTAGACAAAAGAGTTTTTCCACTGATATGTATACATATAACCAGAGTTGCATCACCACATGGATATTTTCTATTAGTTAAATCTATTTTTGTCATACTAACCGCATATTTCGCTTCGGAAGTAGATAAACTAAAAAAAAACGTCACAAATTGTTTTTTTTGTCTTCATCACGTGTTGTATACTATCTTGACCCAATCTTTTTCGTTCTTTGCCACTTTTTTCCTTCTTTCCATGTTATTCTTTGTGGTTTTAGATTCTCTTCTACTTCCTTATCCCATGACTTTTTTGGTCTATCTCTATTCGACTCCTAGCTCTTCATTTATTATGTTGTTTCAAATTTTATTCATTTTTGTTATTCCCTTATCTTTGCGCAAATACCTACTTTATTTCTACAGCTTGTCGTTTGCTTTCTAATTGTTTTGTTAAAATCCAACTTTCACTGCCATATAGTGTGACCTTCCGTCATTTAATTACGTTTTATATTGATTAAATACATTCACTGTTGCTAGAATTTTCCTTTGCAGCTTGAATTTGCGTCCTTGACCGTCAAATTACGTTTTTAATTTGATTAAAATGCACGTTTTTGCATAAACATTTTCCCTTTTACTGGATTATTTACGTTATTAACGTTGCTTGTTTTCCAATTTTGTTTCCAATGTGTAGAAGATATATTCATTGATTGATTCCATTAATTTTTTTGGGTTACACCTTGTTAAAGATGCGAGATATTCGTTTTTTCAAAAAAATTTAGCACAAATTAGTGCATTATTTTCAATATTTTTCTCGTTCACTTAACGAATGTATGAGCAGTACGTGCAGTTTGCATAAAAGAAACTCCCGTTGCGGTATTGAGTTCAGTTGTCGTTCAGCTCTCCAAGCGTAAAAGTGTGCGGTTAGCACATAGAAAGTATTCAAGTACATTGTTCAAGTGAATTAAGTAGGCCTCTAAACCTGGGGCCGCCTTTTTGGCAGTTATCCCAAAATCTTCATTCATACTACGTTATTTCCGAGATAGCTGAGTTTTGTTAGTTTGTCTACTCAGCAAAATTTAGCTCATGGCGATGTGCCCTCTTAGGCACATTTCTTTAAAAGAATTAATACGAAATTTCTTGTAGGTTCTTATCTATGACGGCGCTGATAGCGCTTGCCGAAACAACTCCAGCCAAACAATACGACACCTTCTTCGACTTCTGCTGTGGTATTTACATTTTTTTTTTAAATTTTGCCTAATTAAATTTTATTACGTTGCTTAAACTAATTAAATCGGCTTTGATACCGAAATAAACTTTGTACATTTATGTAAGTGATTTTCTTTCGCGTGCGTATATTTTTAGGGTGAAGTGCGTTTTAACTATTTCACCGAGAAGGATCGAATTATTTTTAATAGTTTCTGCCACGTACATTTGTAGGGTCGCTAATTTGAAGACATTTTGCTTTTCGAAAGTGTAAAAATGTTGTTACTAAATGTAGATATCAACAATTTAAAATATATAATAGAATAATAATAATATAAAATAGTATGTGACAAAGTGAGACTAGCCCTTCATTAAACACTTGATAGAACAACTAAGAACACTTCTTTATTTAACCAGAACTAAATTTTCACTAAGTTCACTTAACCAAGAGATATACTTACTCATTGCGTATGTGACGTTTACTTAGCGCTTTTCCATATTGCCATATTAATATTTGATAAGGAACATGTAAAGCTTTAATTGGCGGTGGAGTTTCTTCTAGGAATAAAATTCTTCCTAAGTTAGATAATTTTTTTAACTGTAAGACATAATATTGCAATTCAAATGTTAAAATATTTCTAACAAGATTATTTTTAAAAACTACTTTGGTAAAATTGTATGGTTTATTTTAATTATCGAAAACAGTTTTCCCTGATATAATTGAGAATACCGTTAAACTAGAATATTTGTAAATGTTGAGTCAAAAATTTATTTTATAAATTGTATTTAACTAATAAAGATTATTTTCTGCACGCCACAGATAATCGAGTGATAATACGTCTGGGTTTTGAAATAACTAGGACGTGTTAATTTCACAACCGTAACTAAATTATTGAGAGATATGATATGATTTTTAGTTTGTTTGTTTCTTGAACAATTTTACGTTTACTGTTTGGTTTCTAATTTACTTTTGGGTTTTAATTCACCGCTTGGTTTCTCATTCACCTTTGTATTTGAATTTGCCGCAAGATTTTAATTCGCCACCGCAAGTCAAAAATTTGTGATGGATGTTTTTTTACTTCTTCGTTTTATTAACTATCGAGTTTACGTGTGGTTTTTTAACGTAATCAAAGAAAACTGTTTTTGGTGATTAATGCAAACCATATTATTATACTAAAAGTAGTTCTAAAGAAAAATGCTGTCCCATATTGACAATGAAGAAATAAAACAAACCATGAATCAATGAAAGTGCCGAGATGAAGCAAGCAACAATTAAATACAGTAAAAGCACCTGAACATCAAATGTTTGATGACGGGACAGTAAAACATAGAAAGCTGAGGAAAAACTATACCGTACTTGATCTTTACTGAGATTCCTCCATTCTCCATGTCTTAGATAATTATGTGTTAAAGCTTGTTCCCGGTAAATCATGCACATATTTACGATAACCAAAATAAATATTGACCCAAATAATAATTTTAATGCATTACGAGTTTTCACAATTTTCCGAATCATCTAAAAATTAAGACCTTTTCACATTTAAATTAACTTTAAAAAATCGCACAATGAGTACTGTTCTCAACTTATTTAATTAACGTTTATAATACAATTGTATAATTTCTTTCTGTTGTTGCAGTATAAAAAAAATGTCTTAAAAGAATCTATCAAAAAATATACAGAGTGTCATTTGAAGAAAAATGGTTTCTATTGTAATATTGGCATACGTCAATATAATTTTGCTGTGGTTTAACATGACATTTACAAATACAGAATGTTTCATTAGGAATGGGGCATACGTTAACTGCATGTAGGCGGCATCTATATGATTCTAAAATACCTCCACATGAGTAATCTAACGCTCTTTATAACCAAAATGCAGTGTGTTTTGTGTATATGGTATATTTCTTAAATACCTGATTACTTATGATCCGCCCTGTATATATTTTTAACATTTGGGTTTTACATTTTCAATGATATGCCTAATCCATAGAAATATTCATGAAATAGAAAATCCAGTTCCGGTTTCACAAAATATTTACAAATTTGATCATCTCCAAAACAACAAAACAATTATCGAATTTTAAATTTTTGTTTCCATATTCGAATAGAGCACAAAAAACTAAATATAAGGATGTCCTTACGGAATTTGGCCAGAACAGTTTACTACTTCTATTTAATATTTAAATTGCTTATTTATTAAAATTTTCGGAAGTCAAAATAAAATTCATCGGATTATTTATATTTTATTTCATTTTAATGACAATTATGTGATCCTAAACAGTATATATTGTGAGATAAGCGTTAATTAATGACATTATTACAGAACCGTATTAGGGATTAAACGTAACAAACATGTTACAAATCACCTTGTATAAAAAATGACATAACCTATTAACATAACAATAAAATGAAATTTAACAATTAACCTACTTATAAAAAAACAGCAACTATAAAGAAACTAAATTACTAAACTTCAGTAGTCCCCACGCATTGCTTTAAATGCATTGCGAAAAGAAGCATCAATTTTCAATACGAGTTAAATGACTTCATCTTTCCACCGTGACAGGACAGACGGGTGGTTAAACGTTCAACCTTTAAATCCAACGGTCGATACCTACTGGCGGCAAGTGGTTTTTTCTTAATGTAAATCCACTCAAAATGGACTCACAACAATGGAATCACTGCGAAAGAAGAATGAGGAGCAGGCAGTGAGGTACTCCAAGTTCAAAAAGCTGCTATAAGAGGGCGTTACAGTATGGAAGTACGCATGTTAGCTCTAATGCACATATGTAAAAAGTAATATTGTAAATAATAATGTAAATATTGTACTAATTAACCATGTACAGATGCTTACAAATAGAAAAAACCAAAAAGAAATCTTTAATGGTTATACAAAGGTTTGGTTAGATGTTCTTTCCATGGTTATTAAGTATAGTGCCTTTTTGTTCATCTCGCCAGTTTTTAGGTCAAGTTTAAATATAATTAGACTAAGTTAGGTAGCTTAGGTTAGGTTAGGTTAGTTCTGTCGTGGCGAGGGGTCTGCACGAGGAACTACAATGTCAGTTACACATAAGTGAACGCTTTTACGAAAAAACCCTTGTAAGCAGCGGGGGGGACGGGACACGGCCACAAGTAACGACCGCTGTACCGCGCACCGCGCCGCAACTTATTTACCAGGTTGTCAGCGTAGGAGCAAAACTTCAGTTGATCAAGAGAAGAAGCCTCAATAAAAACTAACTTTGCCGGTAGGGAGTGTGGGTGTTGAAACAGACTTCGGTGAGTATCCAGGCCGATTCGAATATTAAAGTCACTGAAGAAGAAAAGGAAGAGGTTTTTGATCAGGAACATTTCAAGAGAAGGCAGAGCCTATCCAAATCGCCACAAAACAAGAAACAAGGAGAAGGAAAAAATAAAAACGAAAGATGAACGGAGCGGTACGAAGTTAGGAACAAGACGATTAACGGTAACAACCTCTCAAATGGCGAGTACATACTGAAAGAATATAAGGAAAAAACGTCAACGTGCTAGATCGTAAGAAGCAAAGAAAACGGTAAAAAGGAAAACTAGGATTCGTCTTAGCTAAGTACACTAGAGGTTTTCCGAGACGAAGGAAATCTTCTAAGAATGTTTAGAAGAATTTTGAGAGAGTTAGGTTCGGACGTTGACAGAATGATATGTGAGGTTAGAGGAAATACCAAAAGAGATCTCAAACAATGGATAGAAAGAGTAACGCCCCCGTTAGCATACTTTCGACAGCTGATATGCTAAATGTTTTTGATGACGTAGCCGGTATATGAAAAACTAGAAAAGTGTTGAAGATTGAACACCAAGAGGAATTGAGTAGAATAGTTAAAAAAATAAGAGAAGTGGGTACGAAAACGTATATAGAAAAGAAGATGAAATACTCATGAAGAGGTTGACGTGAATGAATCGGGGGTAAGAGTAACAAATGTGAGGCATACATTAGATTAAACGAAAGAAGGTAAGGAGAATATACAAAAATAAAAGAGAAAGTGGTGGAGTGTTTAGAGACAAACGATATTAGAATAGCTAGCAATAGGAAAATTACGCTTAGAGTAATGCTTTTATCAGCTTGGGGTGGAAAAGAATAGAAAATGAGTTGGTGGATTTAGGGTTTGCAATATACACGACGGCCTTTCTTGTGGAACGTATACTATGACAGAGTGTTGAGGTTTAGGACGATGGCTGGTTTAACTACTGCAAAAACCCAGGAGGAACTGAGGAGATGCGTTGAAACGGCGTTAGAAAGAATAGAGGAAGTCATAAACTAGTCAACAAGAGCACAGAGAACAAAAAGCAGTCACACGAATAAATCGTGCACCATTTTTTTAATTGTAGTTCTTGATTAAAAAATAATCTTGCTAAACACAGATACGTCGCAGGTGAAATACGTGTATGTAGCCAGTGGTTTATACTCCGTTAAAGAAACTTCAATATTGCGTTAAAAAACACGTAGGTTTTATCACGGAGTCAATGATTTTACTGCTGACATTAGCCTATCTACAGATTTCTATAACTTTATTTTTAATTATTATTTTCCACTGATGGTCATGATTAAAAATTATAATAAACATGCGGTAGATACAGAAAATTCTACATGCTATATTTAGATAGCAAGTGGAGTAATAAAGCAAATCATTTTATTATTTAATAAGATTATTGTTGTCAGTTTGTTCTTATACAATCATTTTACCATTTTAATATATTGTAGTCATTATTCTAAGTTTTCGCGGATTATATCAGGTAGAAATTGTAACCGTTTATTTTATTATCGTAAAGGGCTTTATTATGGCGAGAAACTTGGAAGCAAGCAAAAGAAAGTTCAAGGTAGTTGCTAATCATCAGGTAATCAACTTATCGACCAAGCCAGATTCTACACTAAAAGCAGTCTATGTACTTAGAAAAATACTTCCGGATAAATAGAGTAAGAATCGTCACGGATCACCTTTTGACCTTACATTCATGGGATCGATCATATAGACAAACTACTTCGCAACAACGGAATTAGACCAATTTTTACATTCTCTTAAAAGTTTTATCTTTGATTTATTCGCCCTTCAAGCACACTTCCAGTTTATATACAAATGTATTTATGTATTATGTATATACACGTGCATTCCTTTGCGGGTGAAATAGTTCCCTAATGCTATAGTCGCCCGCTCCTCGAGGAGAGGGAAATGAACGACGCATGTTTGCTTTGCTTTCTAATTACACACACTTCTTTTAGTCTAAAATTGGTTAATAGGTTAATTATCTTCAACTTTCGGGTGTTTGTTCCAAGCTACTCGCCCTAATGAGTGAAAGATGGAAACTACCAGGCCCGGCTCAAGTAATTTTGACACATGGGGCAATGTTCTAAACTGACGCCTATGTACCTATCTACATACTAAAATAAAAATAATGTTTCTGAAGAATTGTTTTATTACAAACACAAAATTTTAATAACAATATCAAAGTGTTACAAAACAACATTAAACGCACAAAAATCTATTTAAAGCATTTTCCTAACTTTCTTTTCTGAACACTTTTTAACTACATCTTTACAATCAATATAGTTACACATTTCTTTTTCTATTGAAATCATTGTTAAACTACTTAACTTATCTTGAGTTATAGTACTACGTAAGTATAGTTTTTAATTAGCTTCAATTTAGAGAAACTACGTTCTCCTGAAGCGACGGATACCGGTAAAGTTACCAAAATTTTCATACTTATTACTAAATTTAGCACTAATGTTAGTAAATCTTGACTCAACAAGTACTCTAATACTTGAATTGGTAATTTAATACTTTCTGGAACTGACAGAACCTCAATTTCTTCTGATAATTCAGCCCCATCTATGTCCTTATGTTAGCCATCTGTAAGATATTTCTCTATATCTAAACAACACTTAAAAATTTCGAGTTTTCTCATTTTTTTCAAGTGCTGAAAGTCGTACAGAAACAAAAAAATTCAAATAATTTCCTTTTCTTTCTAGAACGCAACGAAGTAGGAAATGTTGCTTCAACTTTAAGATCAGTAGCAATTTTTGTACTTATTTCAAGAAACTCAGAAAACTTTTCATCGGTACGCCACTTGAATAAATCATCTTTGAAGGTTTGTAATAATCTAAGGCATTCGACTAGATCAAGCTCTGGATTTTGCAAAACCTTAGTTACAATTTCAGTTCTTTTAAGAATATCATACCATTCTATCATGCTGCAAATAAATTTAAATGAAACTATTTTATCTGATAATGACGAAGCTGTGTGTCGCGTAAGTGCATCTTTAGTAGAATCATCCGACAACTCGTTTAAAGCAGCATCGATATTTTTTAGTTGAAAACGTAATGGTTTAAGGGCATTAGCACGAGCAGACCGACGAGTTGCACGCATAGGTTTTAAAGTTAAATTCGTTACGTGGCTTGTTAATATACTCCATCTAACTATTGAGGAAGAAAAAAAGACAAAAACTTCCTGGATTGTACTGAAACACGAGATAGCTTCAATCGAAGAGGAGACTTAATTATTAAATTTAGTGAATGATTTGCACAGGGAACATAAAATGCTCGTGGATTTAATTCAAGAATACATGATTGAACGCCGTTGTCGTAACCTTGGCCTCTAAGATCGCACAGAAGAAGATTCAATGTATCTAATTTTTCTAATATGCTTTTGTTAAACCAGATCCAGTAGTGTCATTAACAGGAAGGAATCCTATAAAATGTTCTCGGGGCTCAAATTTGTTTGTTTGTTCATTATCATGACAAAATCTTACTATTATAGTAAGCTGCTCGGTGTGACTTTTATCGGGAGTACAATCTAAAATTATGCCATAGTATCTTGCTTTCCTTGCAAGATTTAGAATGTGAAATTGAACTGAATGTGCTAGGTCGTTGATTAATTCATTTTGAATATCTTTGCTTAGATAATGAACATGTGTTTCCTCATTTTAATTCTGCGTAAATGTTCCTTAATAAAACGGTCAAACTTGCTTAATAATTCGATAAGTTTTAAAAAGTTCCCATTATTATGGGTAAAAATTTTATCAGAATCGCCTCTAAAAGCTAAATTTTGGGATGCCAAATATTGAACGACTGATATTAATCTTTCTAAAACATTAGACCAATGAAGTTTCTCTGCGTCTATAATCTTTAAATTTTCAGCGTTAATGGTTTGGTTAAGATTTAATCGTATGCTCATTTCTTTCTAAGTTCCGAAGTTTCTTAAATGCTTGACACTTTTTTCGTGCATACCTAAAGTACGACCTAAATGTTTCCAATCAGAATTTCCGGTGGAAGCCCAACTCGATTTATCTGACGAAAACAATTTACAAGAGAAACAAAATTCAGCGTTTTGTTTCAATGAATAAGTAAGCCACGATCGTTTAATTATTTCCCCGTTTGTCAAAACTCTGTTGTAAAATTTAACCAAAAATCGACGCCCAGATGTTTGAGGAAATAAATGTTCATCATGTACCTGTATGGGTCCATTTCTTACGATTAGTTCTCTATTTACATTATTCAAAGTTTCGGGCCAAAACGCAGGGTCATCTAACACGCTTACATTATTTGTACCATTACTTAAGTTTTCGTTTATAGTTTCACATACACTTTCGGGTTCGATGATTTTTGAGATCTGGTCAGAATTTGATATTTTTTTATTTACGATAATTGACTCTTTAAAATTTTGAGAATTTGATAAGTGATCTGCATTGTCTACTCCATGTTGAAAATAAAGTTTTAATGCACCCTCTTGTTTTTTCTTACCGCTTGCTTAGCGATTTCTTTCTTTTTATTCTCCCAATCCGATTAATTTTCTTTTAAGTCCAGTTGACATTATCTGAGCAATAAAATGTTTCGCACTCTAAATAAAAGCAAAAAATTGCAATTACTCACCTTATATATTCAAATAGAAAATCAAAACACCACCGTCAATAACTATTTTTAGCAAAACTTACAAGAACACTTTACGAACTACACTGTCGTTTAAAGTTTGTTTTAAGAAATTGCAAACTATTCGAATGACATAAAGTCTTTAAATGAGACTTGTTAACAAATTTACCAAACATTACGAATAATGGAATAATGTTTTCTTTTATTACCAACCACTAAAAGGGCGTCATAAACAACAAAAAAGATTTTAAAATATTCTATAATCCTAACATTGACATATTTTACCTGCTGACCGACAAGGTAAGATTTTAATATTTTAATCCTGTTATTTTGAATCTGTATTTGAATATTTTTCAAGCAACACTTGTCGGCATCATAAAACTGTCATTTGTAAGGAAACCCTCTTTGTACACAGTCACGCTTATGGAATGTAAAAAAAAACTTAAAAGGAATTCTACAAAATAAGATAAATAACGAGAAAAACTTATAAACCACGTTTTTTCTACTTTTTCACCAGTTTACCTCTACATTTTACATTTCACTCTACATTACGCGTACATTTTAATATTGGCGCCTTCAAATTTTAGCGCCTGGGACAATTGTCCCTATATTGCCCACCTTTAACGCCGGGCCTGGAAACTACCATTACCATTTTGACACCATTCAATTCCGAAAGACGTTTTTGTTTCAGTAAAACTCTAAGTAATACAACATTTATAATCAAGGTCCCAATTCTTGAGAGATAAGAAAATGTCATTAAATTAAAAAAATTAGTTATAGATACCGTTGACCTAAAAAGAATTAATAACGAATGAGTTACTTATAAATACAAAAACGTTTTTCACCGGACTTTACGTTTACCGTACGAAAACTGAAAAGCATTTTATAAATATAAGGTATATACAGTGAGAGCAAAAAAGCCTGACCGAACCACTCTTTTGAAAAGTGAACATAGTAAACATGTTCCGCCACTTTTAGAATGAGCACGAACTACATATATACCTAACTTCGTATTTATTTTAAAAATTAGGTTAGGTCGAAATTTAAATCTGTTTAAATCAAGACAAGGGGTTCCAACAGAAACATTTCTAGTTATTACTAATGAAAAAATAATTAACTGTTATCGATGTTGTACTAACAGGGTATGCAAAAGGGTTCCACATTACTATTAATCTCTACTTTCATGATTCTAAGTAGTGCAATTACACTATCCTTCACATAAATAATGCACATCGTTATTGTCTTAAATTATGATTATTAAAAACGGTGGGAAAAATTTACACTATGTAACATTACAAACAAATAGTTATTTAAAATAGATTCGTTATACTAAGTATTTTATTGAAATTGTTAACGATTATTCAAAAGTCTTTCAACTGCATTGTTATAACAGATGTTCAAAATGTGAGCCGTTGTTAATAAGACACAATGTCACTCATCTCTTCATATTATCAAAAACTGCTTGTAGCTGCTGTTCTGTAATACTTTGGATAGCATTTACTATTGCCTCTTGCAAGTCTTCAATTGTGTGTAATCGATTTTGATATATTTTGTTCTTTAAATATCGAAATAAAAAGAAATCAAAAGGTATTAAGTCTGGTGACCTCGGTAGCCATAATCCTCTGCCTATAACTCGATTGTCATAATATTCCTGAAGAAATTGTATCGTTCTTCTAGCTGTATGGACGGTGGCATTATCATGTTGAAATCTTATAGGGACAGAAGTGCAATTCCTTCTTAACAACTGAACAATATGTACCATAGAACAAACCAGTTTGTTGAGCCAACTGACGTAAAGGTTTGCAAGGAGATTCTGTTAGGCGATTACGAACATCTTCAACTACCTCTTCGTTGATAATCTTTGGACGACCAGGCGATTTTCCGTGTGTTACGCTTCGCGTTTCATCAAAACACTTTACCACACGATGAACGTGACGACACAATACACCGTACTCAACTTAAAAATTGGATAAAGCCTCCATAAATACTTCGCAACATAAGCAAATTGAATAAACCCAAGTGCCATTTTCATCTTTATTTATATTACGAAAATAAGATTTCAAAATAAGCTTATTGTGATCTAATGTAACGGCATAAATGCTTGGTAAAGCAGCAAGTTAACCTAAAAGAAGGTAATGTTACTTATTCCATTTATCACAGAAATAATATTATTTACGGTTACTAAATACGAAAGTATCAACGTTAGTCTTAAAAAAGTCTGATTTAAAAGAGTATGAACAGTTTTCTTAAGGCGACGGCAAAAATTAACTTGTAGAAAGAGATGACATACGAAGCTAATGTCACGCAGGTCACGCTGAATGACAAACTCAAGTGGAAGAAAATATTAGTATGCTGATTTTTTCCGGTCAGGCTTTTTTGCTTTCACTGTATTTTATTCCGAATAAAAATTGATACACAAAAAAGTTTGTACATTTATTTTAACTTACGGTGTATCCACAGTTTCAACAAAATTTGTTTAAATGCTCACTGAACAAATGATTACCTTCAAAATGAAGACAGCAAATGATAAGAACCATGATAATAATTTTATCATATAATCCGTATCGATAGTCATGGTGCTTGACATTCGATTTCGATTCTAAGCTTAGACAATAGAGGTCGCTTGGTACGATTAGAGAATAGACAAGGGGACGAAGATGGCCTAAGGCATTTAGATTAAAAACTTTTAATGGAAACAAAATAACTTCGCAAACTGTCACTTTTATCTAAAATTTAAAATGGAACCTCTTAAAAGTTTACATTGGATGCCAGTTTCCCATTAGTACTAAAAAAACAACACATTTCATAACAATAAACATACTTTTTTCAAAATCAAATCAGTTATGATCAAACAAAAAAAAAATGTGGCAAAAATGTGGTTTATTCAGCAATATAAGAAAAAATTGTTAAGGGTATTTGGTTATCTAGATAGTTTTTATTTGATTTGTACAAATTTTATTACAGATTTTGAAAGTACTCACTAATAGATATCTAAAAAGAAATGATATAAAAAATCCTACAAGTCAAATAAAGAAGTTATAGAGCAATACAAGTCAATATTTGCAATATTTAAATCAGCCCCACCGATAAAACGAGGCAACATCAAAATATAAGATTTTGCACGATCCAAGAACTCAAGTATCTGTACAACCTCTAATTTGTATATTTTTGAAATTGTAATTAAACTTTTGTTAAATGCGTTTTTGAGTTTTCTGAAATTTGCAGTCAACTTTTTTGTTAGTTTGAAAATGGAAATTAAAAATTCTCAATTAACAGGATGTAACCATAAGAACAAGGTATCCTAAAATGTGATTTTGAAAAAAATTGGTCAGAAAATAAGGACGTTGTGACTAATTGAATTATTTTTTGAAATAAAATCTCCACCCCATATTGGCCACACTTATTTTTTATTGTTTATTTGCACAAATACCGCCCGTTTTTCTTCATCGCCGCGATAAATAGAAAACATACCTCTGGATTGGTAGAAGTTCTTTTCATAACTATATTTTGGGACGTATATGTCTTTAGTAATAAAAATTACAATTTGGATTACTTAACCAGTGTGATAAAGATAATAGTTCCATAATTCTTTTTATTACTGTAGGATTTAAATAATTAAGGGAATTATTTCTTTCTTGTTCGAATGTAAACGTTAATCTGGTGTGTTAGTTATTACATTTAAACAAAGGGTTATTAAAAATATTTTTTGTGAATTACTTATTCAAAATAAATTGTCAACATATTTTTAACAATATTCAAAGCAGTGATTTCAATGACCGAATAAAGTAATTCATACGCAATTAGTAACGGTAATGACGACAATGAGAATGTCTTGTGAATTCAAATAAATTAAAGTCAGAAACGAAGCGAAGTAATAAATTAAAATAGTTCATTTATTTTACATATAAGCGGTACACAATTTTGTATGAAATACATAAAAGATTTTAAAACTAGTTTTAGGATATACCGCTCCCATACTATAGTGTTACAACGTAAGTTATTTATGAATAGCTCCTAATCCGTTAACAATGGGACGTACCTGTTCTTGAGGTCTAAACTAAAGATCATACGCGTGTACATGGGTTTTGCTGACAAAAAAAAACTACGATTGCGTTTTATTGAAAGTAATTTTAAACATATCATTGTAATTATAAAACACATCGTTTGTTAGAAACCATTTTGTAGAGTTTGAAAATTTAAGGTATAATAAAATATAGCAAGAACAAACTAAATTTATAGGAAAAATAATAAATTAATATATAATTTTAAAATACAGTTATTCTGAAAATTCATCTGTTTCTTCGGAAGAAGTATCATTTGACCGTATTGAAATTACAATATAGGCTCTATAGTAACTTCTACAAATTGTCAAGTTCCCACATTTTTTGATCCTCTTTCATTACGTGTTCTATACACTTTTTCCATTTTTTCGCAACCACATCACTTACAGAAGTCATTAAAAGTTGTCGAACGTCACTTAATTTAAACGTGGTATTATTTCTCGCAACTGCACCCTTCACTTGCGCCCATATTAATTCTATAGGGTTTAATTCACAATATCACGTTTTGTTGCCATTTCGTCAACTGCATATCTTTGAAACTTTGTCCTAACACCTTGTACTAGACTTAGTAGTTCCCTTTTTACCATATCATTTTCGAAAGCAATATTTTTGAGGAAAGCCATTCCATTATAACGTGTTTTTTCCAGGAAGTTGTCGGTAAACGTTCGATTTGTCTGGAATGGTAGAACATTTGTTCAAAATATTCCTCAAAAACATCCCCATCATCTCCTCATGGTAATCACCGGTATTTTTCAATTAAAATAACAGTAAACCTCCCTCTTCAAAGCCTTCGTCACTTCCTATATGCGTAATAATTAAACGTCGCCCTTTTCCTGAAGGAGGTCTTAAACCTGTACATAATCCTTCTAAAAAAGCCTGTCGTCCACTGGTTACATTTTTACCACACAGTATAACCTTCATTTACCCACGTTTCGTCTAAATAATAAATTTTCTTGCCTTCAGAACGTAATTTAGAGATATTTCGTAGGTAATTTCTTCTCCAACATACAATTTCTTCCTTATCAATGAGAGCTGATTTCCTATTCATTTTTTCCCATGAAAAATTCAATTCGTGCAAAACTTGCCACAACATTGTTCTACTTAAATTGGGTATACCCTCTTCCTCTTTCACAACTGACACAATTTTATTTAATGTTGGTATTTCTTTTTAAAATAAAACGAATGCACTATTCTTCTAATTGTACTTTTCACATATTCGGGTATTTCAGATTTTTTTCTACCATGAGATAAACTAGGCTCACGCACAGAAACTTTGTCTTCACGTAAAAGTCTGAATATTGTTGTTTTTCCAATGCCAGTCATATGTGAACACACATCAACTGTCTCTTGAACTGTTTTCAACGGATTATGGGACTTCAGGACTCGATGCCATTCCAATGAAACTCAATACTGCAGCGTAAGTACACCTTATGATATACCGATATGATATGACAATAATCATTAGTTAGGCTATCGTTATAATTACATACCATATTTCTCTCAAGGGTCATTCCAAATACAGTACATACTGTCTAGTTCAATTATTAGTAATTAATTTTTTATCAGGAAAGCTTCGTTAAAAAGTTACAGGGTGGTAAACTTAAAAAAAAAATTTAAATTTTTTTAGAATACCTCAAAAACTAGGGACTATAATAAACCGAAATGTTTAGACAAACCCATGTGTCAAATTTCAGTTTATTACAGTCAGTAGTTTATACCATTGCATGGAAGTAGGTGGAGGTCAATTTGAACATTTAATAAGATGAAATGTGTCAAAATAATTAATTAATGATGAAAGGTTACACATCTTCTACATTTTTAAGCCCCTTTTCGAAAAAGTATCAATACATTGGTACGCCATTAGAATCTGTTAAACATGTTGATTTATTACTTTGCTTCGTTTCTGGGCAGACTTAATTACTAATAACTAGAATGGTATTAAAGGATTAGAGAAGTTCCATAATGTATACAAACTTTCTAAAACGATTATAAAAATTCTTACACTATTTGTTTCAATCGGTGATATCAAATACAACTAACATACTCATTATATCAGAAAGAGGGACAACTAAATATAGTGGAAAAAATCATTTTGTGAGTTCACCTTATTTAGCGAAAACAATTTCCATGTGGAAGAGATCTATAGGAATGAGGAACTGTGGAAAGAAAAAATGGTACCCAAATTGGAAGCATTTTATTTAAATTCCATTGTGCCGGAAATTGTTGACCCACGTTTACCAAGAGGCAGTGGCGGTTCTAAAGCTTTTCGGGCCTCGGACGCACATAAAATTTGGGCCCTCTTCTTTCAGTTTAGTTTTCGTATTCTTGTTGTTGAGCCCATTATACTGACCTGACATGTTCGAAGCATTACTGTATGCCTGACCTCGACATATGAAGCCAAAAAACCTCTTAATTACTTTTCCTTTCTGTAGATATCTAAGAATAAATGTAATCTGGTCTTGGTGACTTATGTCGGGGTTGAGTCTACAATGATGCAATAATATTTTGCTGTTTTCACTTCTTCTATAAAAGTTTTCTTAATTCGTCACATATTTGATGCGACAAATAAGTCACAGAACCTTTACCTTTATTGGCTAAGCGCTTTAAATCTTCAGAGAAAAATTGATCAAAGTTGGCAAACATAGGCTAAACAGCGCTTAAATATTTCCCTTTGTTTTGACTATCCGTATTTTTATTTGAACCTCTAAATGCCAAACCTTGTGTAGTATATAGTACTTTATAGTGGCTACTACTCTCTTAAGTATTTCTTTCCAGTACTACCAAGTCTCGTTAACTACGGTCACAGTATTTTTATATTTTTCGTATTTGTTCTTTAGTTAAGGACATCTTATCAATGAGAATTTGAAGTTTTACTTAAACACGTCGGGGTCCTATAAGCTGGGAGCCCAGTATAATAATTGATAAACCAGTAAATACAATATGACTTATTCTCAGCGTTTCCATTACAAAGTACTTTGAATGCTCATTTTATTATTTTAGGAATGTTACAGAATTATTTTTTTGTTCTATTTTTTAAGTTACACAGCAGAATATTCTTAAACTTTTTAAAAAACGGCACTGCCACGAGGCATGAAAATAAGAGATTCATGTAATTTAACATATTTTTGTAACAGTAATTAATTTTCAATTTACTAGTGAAAAATAATTAATAATAATAAATTTAAAAAATATATTTTATTAAAAAACCAACACTTTAAGTATAAGTGCAAATAAATGTAATAAAAATATGTTTAAAATTATCCATAGTAAATCCTGATAAATTGTTTTGACTGAAAAATAAAGTGCTGAACGAGCTCATAAGTGAATGATCGAAAAGCGCATTACAGCACTTTATTTTTAGTCAAAAAAGTTAGGAGAAAAAAAAGGAGCTACTTTGGAGACATTGTTTTGATCTTATTTCCTAAAGGACAAACAGAAAATAATTTTTGCTTTTTAGTAAGTCATTTCCAATAGTATTTATGCTAATTTTATCCAAAGATGTGAATTCGATATTTTACTTGTGAAAACATTACATCATCAAATTATTCAAAAAGATCTCACAATATTTGAGTTTATAGCAAGAATATGTTTAAATTAGTATAACAAAAATATAAAATGAATGCAATTATTGTAATCCTCTCGCGAGAAGTATACAATAGTCGACGCCGTCACGTGGTTTGTTGGCGCCCGGGGCGAGAGTTCGCCAGGCCCTCCCCCTTCCCCACAACCAACTCATTCTTTCGCCCATTCATTATTGAACCTATTATCCTAGCCTATTTCGTGCCTCATCGTTTTCAATTGACAGGATGGCCAAAGAATTCAGTCTTTCTTGGGACATAGTTGAACGTAAATATGTCTTTATGAGTTTTAGCTTACTAAAGCTACGCTCCGCATTTGCAACTGTCACTGGGTGTAGTTAACAACACTCTTAGTGCAATCCACAGATTCATAAATAAGTCTTTGCTGCCGGTTTTCTTGATTGACTGCAACACGTCAATAAGTTGAACTGGTCGAGCTTCTGATTCTTTCAGCTCTAAGATGGAATTCACATGTTCCAGTTCACAAAACAGTTCATAGCCGTTGATATCCGATACACCGTCAGTATTCTTTAAGTAGGATTCTAGTTTCAAACAACTTTGTTTAAAGTCACCTTTTTCTGGAAGTTTAACCACGTTATATAAAAAACCCCACTGTGAACTATGATTGTGAATTGCAGTTGACCTACTTTTAAGTGAGGTTAAAACTATATCCACTAAGGGATAAACAACCTCTCTTTTGAATGTGTCTTCTGCAGATGTTATTACTTCATCACCGCTTTCATATGAAAAGACACGCTTCTTTTTGCGAATTCTTTTTCTGGGAAGACTGGTTGTATTTCAAGCTCTTCTGCAATTTTTTGGGCTGAAATTACTGCGTTGGTGAATCCACTTATTCTGAATTTGAAACTCCAAACAATTATTCAACTTTTTTACAGCATCACCAACGTCCTTAGCTTTCCCTTAAAGACTTTTACTGATAATATTGATTTCAAAGAGCAAATCATGCCATACTAGTAAGCATACTAAGAAAGAAAAGTCTTCCATATGCTAGCTAAGGAATAAGCCTCGCTCGCTGTCTGAGGATCGTCTGTTTTCTCACGTAATTTGATCAGAGCAGAAATCCACAAGGCATGAAAAAAGCCAGAGGGAAATCTTTTAGCACACGAGCTTGAACTCCTTTGTGGATTCCTACCATATTAGCGCCATTATCATAGCCCTGGCCTCGACAGTCTTTCATGTCTAGTCCGCAATTACCAATTTCCTTAAATATCAGGTCAGTGAGAGCTTCTCCGGTGGTTTCTTCTGCCACCTGATATGCTATGAAGCTTTCCTCTATGTTAATATCACCACTTTCTTCACTAACATAGCGAATGGTTAGAGATGTTTGCTCTTTATGGCTGATATCGGGAGTGCAATAAAAAATAACAGAAAAATATTTGGCAGTTTTTATTTTCTTAATGATGCTCTCCTTTACTGTACTACCTAACAAGTTAATAATCTCATTTTGAATCGATATACTTAACAAGTGAAGTTAGTTTTTCGGTTAGTTACTCTGCGTAAGTGTTCCAATAATACTGCATCAAACTTCCCCAAGAGTTGTACAATCCCGAGAAAGTTGCCATTGTTTTTTGTAAATACCTTTGAAGATAAGCCTCGAAATGCTATGTTATTTTCTGCCAAATACAAAGTAATTTCGACCAACCGTCTTAAGACCTCTTCTGAGCGTTGTGTTTCAGTATTGATGTAGCTAATAATTTCTTGATTTATCGAAGTACCCCCTTTAAGTCTACTTTCAGCCGTGCCCCACTCGATCATGTATTTACAGCGATTCGGTGATACTTCATGAGATTTAGACCTATCAGTCATGTGTTTCCTGTCATTAAAACCCATTTTAAGACCAAACTGTGATTTTGAGGATGGGTCGAAAAGCCTACAGCAGAAACAGTATGCCAAATCATTTTTTTCAGAATAAACTAACCATCGTCTTAGTATTTTTTTACCGTTTTCAGCGAAACAGAATCGAAAACAATTAGAAAAATGCTTGTTTTGAGAATTTTTTGGGTACTGATCATTTTCTTTAGACAAATCACAACCAGAAGGACCTTTTAAAATAAGGTCATTGCGCTGCTCATTAAGAGCAGACAAAGCCAACGTGGTGTCTTTGGCATTGTCAATATCTGACGTTAAAGTTAAATTTACCCCTTGGTTATCACTTGTATCTTCAATGTAGGTAGGAACAACAGAAAGTTCTTCGTCAGTTCCTTGAAAACTAGTACTTGGCAGATCACACACGGTAACGGCCTCTGGCGCTGGTGTTGAAGACAAAGTATTAAAAAAACTAGTTAGTTTTGACACTTTTGACAATAACACTTTACGAGATAATTCACTTTCCTTATTTAATTTTCACCGTTGAGCTCCCGATAACTTTTTTGACATTTTGAACACTGAAGTAATTCACATACAGAGGTATCTCATCTCATCAGCGCCGAAACAGTGACCGACTTAGACTAGAATGGCAGGTGGATGCGAGGTATAGCGCCCTCCGAGACGCGGCGCCCGGGGCGATCGCATATCATCGGTTTTAGTTGGTACAGTCCCAGTACGACTATTATATCTGTAAAGGGAAAATTACCAAGACTTCATACGAGTTGTCATCAAGAAACTCTAAGTAATTATTGTCAGTAGCTGGCAACCAACTTTTTTTTTATATACCACCCTAACCATGTTTGATGATGGTTTCCAATTCTCATGAAGTGGTTTTTTTAAATAAAATATCAATTAATCGTATGCGCTGTAAAAATGTTTTGTCTTAGCCCATTGTGTTGCTATCCTTCATTCAAAAATTCTGATTAGTTTGAAAATGTTGAAGTTGAATACAGCTGCAAAAATAAAAATTAAAGCATTGATTATAAACTTCGGTTACCGTAATTTTTGTGACATTGACTAAATATGAATACGTCAGTTGCACAAATAATAAAAAGAACAGCGTAGACGCCGTAGACATACATTTTTTTTAAATTTCCCACAAAGAATGTAAAGCATACAAGGGAGTAGCAAAAAAAATTGTGAAAAAATTGGTATTGCGGTTGTGGATATTGACAATTTAGGAAATAAGTTAATATGTGAAAAACGTTTTTTACCCTCCAAAATTATTATAAACAATAAACGTTAATTATTAAGTGTAAAATCAGTGAGAAAGAAGGTAAGCAAATTACTATTTTTTTATTTACCCACTTTAATAATTTGTTAGGGTTTTTTTTAATTCCAAATTGATGAGATAAACATTATGCTTATGCATTCATGTAACGTACGTATAGCGATCAAAATGGTTTCTAAGAAAATTGAAAAGTCCTTTAACAACATTTTTGTTATTGGAACATTCTAAGTTATTATTAGAAGGTACTAGAAGTTTTGTGTGTAATTAATTTTGAAAAGAATATTCAAAATTAAATACAATTGACCCAGCATACATTTTATCAGTGAATTTATCTAAAACAATCACAACCATCAACGTCTTTCACGATTAAAAAAAAAACTCAGCAGATTCATCTTTTGCAACTGGGTCCAAAGCGAATAAATTGTTTATGTAAATAATAACCATAATTACATGGAAATACATACATAAAAAGGATGTATTTATCTTAACTTGTATTGAAACAAATAAATTTATGTGATGCACTAACAAAATGAATGGTTACAGTATTAATCGTTTGCGACAGCAGTTTACAAATTAACAGTTTAGAGATCAAGGGTGAAGGGGCATCCGTTGCTTGTGGGAGATGTAGTTACGAAAAAATATTAAGGTTTGCGTATCTTTCCGAAGTTTATAATCAATGATTAAAGTCAAAAATCAAAAAACACTTCCTCAAAGCAACATCGGTTGATGTTGAAACGAAGTGACTTTATCTTCATCACCAGATTTATTAGGGTAAACTTGGGTGGGTTTGGCCAACAGGGCTGACTTTGCCCATTTTCCCGTATTTTATTATTTTAGTAACAATTAAGTTACGGGGTATATTATCGGTCAAGTGTATTTTTTCTTTATATTATAGGCTAAGTTAGACTACTAAAAAAATATCTCACACTTGGAATTTAATTTCTGGGCTTGTAGCAGGAAGTTGAAGAGAAAGTGAAAAATCCGCCTTTCTTTTGTTTCCGGAAACTTCATTTCCCCAGAAGTAGTGATGCGCCACCTATGATTTTCATGGTCAACTACGCTCTCATAGAACGTTTAGGATCCGTCATGGACGGTGGCCGCAATTTTCACGTTCTTAGATTTTCCGATAAAGGGCGGCGAAAGTCACCTAATACAAAAATTACTACTATTAGTCTGACTTTGGCCACACGTGCTGCTTGATAGTATGTGAGTTTACTTTGTTGTTTATTTTGGCACGGAGTAAATATTGAACAGGTAATGAAATATTTGAACTCTTAGATTTTTATTCATGAATTGAGATTACTACAAATTATAAAGCTTATCATCCAAATACTCACGTAGAATAATAAAAGTACCTAAACTAGAAACATAAACTCATTTCTTTTTTTGGTAGGTAACAGAGTTCACTCACCAAAAATTACTCCTCTATTAATTAAGAGAGCTGAAAACTTGTTTGTAGTTTTGTAATTTTCTTTTTCTTGTTCTTAGCTAAATGGGTCGTTATAAACGAGTAGTCGGGAGCAGAAATTACTGCAACTACACCAAAGCAAAATTAGAAGATGCTGTTCGTTTGGTTAGATCTGGAGTGCTAACGCAGAGGAAAGCTTCAGAACGTTATTAAATTCCTCGTTCAACATTACAGAATAAAATAAAACAAGCCCACAATAAAACTCCAGGAGGTTAGACTATTTTGTCCATGGAAGATGAAAAAAAATAGAGGCCTACATTTTAATAACATCTGCGTATGGATTCCTTCTAGAATCTTTCGATCTACGAAAGATTGTTAAAGGATATCTCGATTGAAAGGGTGTCACCATACGAAAATTGGGAGATAATCTCCCAGGAGCTAAATAGGTTACATTTTTCTTGAAAAGACATCCAGCTCTTACACAAAGATTCGCCACTAATATAAAGTCCATCCGAGCAGCTGTTTCAACTGAGGCAATCGATTCGTATTTTGACAACCTGGTAAGGGAGTTAGAGGAAGTCCAACCAATGAACATCTGGAACTTTGATCAATCTAATTTATCGGACGATCCAGGACGTAAAAGAGTCATTACGAAGCGCGACTGTAAATACCCGGAAAGAATCTTTAATTCTTCTAAACAATCCACCAGCGTCATGTTTTGTGGCAACGCTTTGGAAACAGTTCTGCCTCCTTATGTCGTGTACAAGGCTAAAAACTTATATGATACGTAGATGGAAGGTAGACTAATTGGAACCCGGTATAATCGATCAAAAAGCGGTCGGTTTGAGACCACGACCTTCAAAGATTGGTTCGAATTTCTTCTCCTTCCGGCCTTACGTCGTCTATAGGGAACCAAGGTGGTTATTGGGGACAACTTCTCCTCCTACTTGAGTGTGCACGTTCTCAATCTTTGTATGAAGAACGACATTAAATTCATCTGCCTCCCACCAAACACCACACATATAAGCCAACCGCTTAATATTGCATATTTTAGACCATTAAAAATGAAATGGAGACAATTGATCACCGAATACAAAATCAAGGGAACTAACAGCACAATCCCCAAATCAGATTTTCCACCTCTGCTTAAAATGTGAATGGAGGCCCTATCGGAACTCGGCTGAAACAATTTGCGAAGTGGATTTGAAAAGGCGGGAATTTATCCTCTTAACAGAACAAAAATACTGAAACGGATACCATCTAACCACAATATTGGCCATGACTTGCAACTTAATGTCAGCTCCTCAGTGATCGACCTTCTTGAAGAAAGAAGATATTCCGATGCAAGTGAGAAGACTGCAAGAAAAAAAAGAGCATATCGGTTAAAGACATTTAAAATGAACCAGTTGCAGGCCTTAGTGGTAATACGAATAAACAGCCAAATGAAAGAAAGCAAACTTTATCGAGCGATTCTGATAGCTCGGTCAATATTTCTCTCCACTCTGAAGAAGACGCAGGAGCCAACGAGCTTGATAGTGAAGAAGAACAGCAAGATAGAATCGAAAACAAAAACTTCGAAATTGGAAAGTTTGTTCTTTTTTTTTATGACAAAAAAGTTTGTCCAGGACAAGTTTTTGCAGTGAAAAGAAGTGGGCATCTACGAAAATACAAGTAATGCAAGATACCACGCTAAAGTTACTTATACAATTGCGTCAATAAAAAAAACAAGGAAACATGTCAAGGATGTTACACGTTTTTCTTTAGAACTATCTACCTACTTTTTATGCAACACATCTTTAGTTAAATGTGTCCCCATTATTGCACCTTACGTTGATCATCGTACTGCGTATATTGCTTCTCGTGGTTGAAAAAAAAACACAAATAGACTTCTCATAAACATATCAATTTTAATTGTTTTCTTTCTATGATAACAGAAAGGATAAAATCCGAATTGCGTAAAAAATTGTAATTCAAATACTTGTTTTGATACCGTACTTATACTTCTCTAGGTTAATCTAATTAATAGGTCAGGAAAATTGCACATATAAAAGTTTTTTTAATTATGTGGCCGGCGGATGTAGTTATAGTATAAGGGTTTGGATGATATTAAGGAATTATTTTGGGAATTGAGTTGTTTTAAGATTGGTAACAAGTAACATATCATGGTTTATTTACGTTTACGTCTTTGTTATTTATTTTTGTTTTCACATCTTTCCGGGTAATTTGTTTTGAAAAAATTTAATATTTCCTGAATTGCTTATTTCCTTATGGTACGGGTTATTTCGATCTTGCGATATTCAATAAACGTAAGCCTTAAAACAACAATAATATTGAACTTATTTATACAATACTTACACGTGAAATTTATAGAAGACACGCACATTTGTAATTGATCCGCATTCTTTTGTGTTGAGCGAAGGTATTGCGGCCGAAGCGCAGCTAAGGCCGCAAAAATACTTTGCGAAACACAAAAAAAGCGTTCGACTCGCGTAGCATATACTATTTTTCTTCAAGCGTAAAAACCAAATTCTTGAAGTAATTGAGGTGGTTTTAGAATGAATAGGCAACAGCGTTAACTCAACTTTACAACTGTCAAACATGACTGTCAAACAACATTATTTTTGTTGTATGTATTAACACGGTTTGTAAAAGGAAAATTTTTGTATTAATTTGTAGAGTAAAAAGAAAGCTATAATTATTTAACAATACAACAATAATAATAATTAACTCTTATTTCAGATGAAAACTTAAAACAAACATTCTTTTGTAGTAACTATATAGTGGAAAAAATACCTATTTCTTATTTATAGTAATATTAAAGGTACAATTTGTAATGTCGAGTTAATAATATTTAATCCACTACTTACTGTTTTAGAACTGACATTGACGTCATTATAGTCGTGATGGATTTCATATTCACTTGACTGGGATATGCTCGATGTTGCGGTGGAAGTACTAGGCCTGTTAAGATCACCTGATGTTACGGTAGATGTGTTACCTTCATCGCACCCTAATATTCTATTGGCAATTTCACGTTTGTTTGAAAGGAGTCTTCGATGTATCCCTCAGCTACATTGTTAGATTTCCATCCACCGTGTCTTTTTAGAGTGGTAATGTCTCCACCATTGTCAACTAACAATGTAGCTGAGGTTCGTCGCAGTGTATGACCAGTGTATTCCTCTGGATTAGGTAGTTTTAAAAAGTTGCCACTTGTTTTGGTATACCTGAAATTTTATGTATCCCCATAACGACACGGTGGCATCTACCATTTTGGTATTTTAAAAGAATCTTGTTATGTTGATGTCATTAGGTCGAAGTGTCATATATTGTCTACATAAATTTAAATAAAAATCTCCAACTATGGTAAATGTCCGTGACTTATTCGTTTTAGTATTAGGAATTTTTACTAGTATTATACGTTCCAGGTCTTCGATATCCTGTATTCTTAAATTGACTAGTTCGTCGCAACGACATGCCCCACTAACTCCGAATATTAATACGATCTAAGAAAATAGTATCTACTTTAGCGATTGAAAAAGTTATATTTGAAATTACCTTCATGGCCAAATATTCATTGTTTGGCGCATTTTGTAAAAGTTATTAAAATGTTCTTTTGAGAAAACTTTTGCTTTTTGGTTGATACCCATCAGCTTGGCGCTTCAAGAAGGAAATTAATTTTGCGTAATTTTTAAGTTTATGTCATGTTTAATATTTAATTGGCACTTTAGCATGGAATATTGTGCCCATAATGACGAACTTTTCATAGTTTCCGCCAAATGGGAAAAATACGCTAACATAACATTTTCTGTGTAATTGATTATATTATTTTCTTGCGCCCATTTCAAAAATTTATTGTAAGCAAAATCATATATTTTGCGCGATTTGTTGGGGATCAAATTTTCAACTAAGGCATCGGCGATTTGTTTTATTTTAGGTGGAGTTCCTTCAATTTGCGACATTTTTAAAAGTTTAAATTTTAAATGGCGTTTCTGCTTAAAAGTGCTAATACCTCTACCGGCAAACTAAGTTACTAATTGAGCGTAAAATAATAATATTATTGTACGCCGTAAAATAATGTAGTCGTTCTATATATTCAATGCGGTATAGTAAAATTCATATTTTAGCACGCTTGAAGAAAAAAAATTTTAGTTTATTACTTGACATAAATCTTACATCAGCGACACTGATTTAAATTAAAAAATTCTTTTGTAGATTATGATATACTTTAACTTCTTTGGTATTATAGTTAAGAGCTTCACACATCCTACAATAATGTACAGATCTTGAACCAAAATAACCGTGCTCGTTCAATACTTTAAAATAACGTCTCCACTCAAAGAAATTTTCCAATTTATCTAGAGAACTGTTCAAGGTCAATAAAAAATTTCCCAAGTGAGTCGGAGATGAAAAGTCGTTAACGTCGATGTATGAATCAAACGGTAGAATTTGTTTAAGACTCCATTTAGAAGGACCCATCACTATTGGTATTGCATGTTTCCGATATGCGTTCCACCATATTTTTTCGGTTAGGTATTCTTCGCAAAATGAATTTTCAAATGATAGATAAAATTTATATTGTGAGAGTATTGAGCAATCATTGTGAAAATGTCCATCGCAACTGAAGTTTTTAAGTTATATGAGTGTGTACCTATCAGTTTTTGTACTTGCTTAAGATTTCCACATCGTCCGTAAAAATCAACTTTTACTATTTTGTTCAATTCTTTGATGTAAGTAGTACGGTTTTGAGTGCAATGAGAAATAAGAGCGGCGACAAGAACATCTTGCTTTTTATTGTTATTCCATTCTACGATGTTCATTTTATCGGTTTGGTAATCCAATGAGATAATACGTCCGTAAGGCACTGGAATGTCTGAAATCATTCTAAAAGATTTTTTAGATAGTACTAATGATTAAAAAGTACCTGTAGGTCATAGACCAATTAAAGATATTGTTGTACATTGCAATGGAATTACTGTCTGCGTTCATAAATGTATTACGAGGGCTTTCATCGGTGAGAAATGCCCATATTTGTGACCCACTAACCCTTTTTGGAAGCTCATGAACGTTTTTTGTACGTTGTAGATGAATCACCACTAGATCGGCAGTTTCTATGTCTGAATCGTTGTATGTAAGAACACAATTTTGCACTGAACAGTCTTGAAAAGGATTGGATCTAAAAATTATGGCTGACGATTAAACTTTTGGTTATTGTTATTCATACTCATTTCGTATGTGACGCTTACTCAACGCTTTTCCATGTTTCCATATTAGAATTTCATATGAAACCGACAAAGTTTTAATTGGTAATGGTGTCTCTTCTAAGAAGAGAATTCTGCCTAAGTTCGATAAATTGCTTATCTAAAGAAAACATGATTATGGATATCTGCATTTGAAAAGAGAAAGTGAAAAGAAACTTTAGAAAGAAAAAAGAGTTAACAACCACTCGAAGAAGCGTTAAATTGAAAAAAAAATTACGTCATACTTGACCTCGAGTGAGATTCCTCCATCCGCCGTGCCTAAATAAATCATTACGCAACGCTTGCGGCCTATAAATCGTTTCCATCAGTTCTCCGTAAAAGTTTGCGACGACAACAATAAAAATAAATCCAAATAAAAGTTTAAACATGTTTCGATTTTTGTAACGTTTTGAAAGATCTAAAAATAAATATTATTTTAGGTAGGTGCCAATTCTATACAACTAAACATAAAAATATAACATAATTACAATCTGAAAAAAAGAAGGAATAGCCGCGGCAGATAATAAGTAATCGCATGAACGTCAATTTGAATTAAATTAAATTTTTGAAAAACCATTACATATAAATAAGAATTTAAATTAGATTTAGGATCTAAAAAAAGTAGAAATAACAAAAATATCACAAGCGAAAAGTGCAAGGTTGAAACCAAGAAATTGAAGCGCAGGAGAAGGTCTTCAGAAGAAGTAAAACGTAAACATATCACAGAAAAATCAAAAAATAGAAGAGAAAATAAATTCATAAGGAAAGAGGGAAAAACGTAGTAAAGAAATTATGTCAAGAGATGCTATAGAAAAATAAAACAATAAGAAAATAAGAAAGCGATTGTAAAAAAGAGGCCAAAATTGGAAAAAAAAGTACGAAGAACTAGAGAAAACAGAAAGAATATGAAAAAAATGACAAAGAAAATGAAAAGAAGTTTAATTCTAAAATAAATGATAGAGGATGGAAGGAAAAGAGGGGAATAAATGGAAATTACAAAAAAAATAAAAAAGTTTAAAATATCAGTGACGTACATATTTTTGATCAAATTTTCGATTTCATAGCCCACCTGTACGTGTATTAATAGTAAAATGAGAAAAATTTTAAGTAAACAATTAAATGTATATATTAAACTCGAAGACTACCCCCCTCCCCCATACGTAAACTAACTGTATAATATAAGAACTAACGAACAAATTAAATTTCAAAGCCTTGAATTTTGGTAAGAAGTCATTTTTGATATATTATCTAAATCACGAAAGCTGAGCCCTACGTCATCACTGTTCGAAACTATCAATACACACGTTCAATCGGTTCAATATCGAGTATGTTCTGTTTTGCAATCAAATCAATGATGAATATTTATGAGAAATTATAAAAATAATTCCCTTCTTTATTTTTTTCCGAATTATGACTTCAGTTGCATTTTTAATAAATAATATCTGTTTTACCGACCCTGTGTTCGACAATTAGAACGATCATAACATGTCATTTTACTTGTATTAATTTCTTTGGATTATCTTGTTTTTGTCATTAGTTATTATTCGTAAATATTTATTTTGAATTTACATTGAAGTCAATTGTACTATGTAACATCTACAGATGAAAACTACCGTACGTGCGATAATTTTACTGCAATGTGAATGGTTTTGGTTAATATTTTTAAAGTAAACTCCAATAATAATAAATAAATAGTTTTGTTTCCATATTTTATCTCTTAAATCGCTTTTTAGTAAATTAAAACAATTTCTAACCTAGAAGTGACAGTTTGTAAATTTTGATAGTTAGACTGTGACCATCGCTGTCACATTTATATAATAGAATGGTTATAGTTTCTGATTTGACTTTAGTTTTAATATTAAATCATACGCATTTGCTTGATGACGTAGGGCTCATCTTTCCAGATTCAGGTAGTATGTTAATATAATATTTTACTCCATCAAATGTCCTCAGAAACATCACCATAAAATATTTTACCATAGTTAGAGAACACTTTGTATAAAAGTATTATGAAATATGTAGATGAATGTATATGAATAAAAAAGAAATATAAGAGAAACAAACCGAAGGAAACATAATCGAGTCAGGGAAAATAGTATGAGAAAAAGAAGAAAGTCGATGAGCGATGGAAAACGGAAATATTTAGTAGGAACAAATGACTACATTTGTTTCTCGCAAACATACCGGTCTTGAGGAAAAATAATTTTCTGAAATGGTTGTTTCTAATAAACTTAGTATTTACATTTTTGTATAGTCCTGTTGAGACAATACGCTACCCGAATTCGTAAAAACAAACAATTGTGTAAGTGAGTAAAGAATGTCTTTGCGCTAAACATTGAACCTTCCTACTGAATACAAACAATATACTCAGTATAGTATAATGGAACGATAATTACATAGTAGTAGTAGCAGTAGACAACATGGCCATCATACAAGTACAACTGCAAACAAATTATCATCCCTCAAGTTTTACCCAACCCTAAAATAAATAACCGGATTATAGACCCAACAACAAACCACAATGTTCAGCGTATATAGCTGCTTCAGTTTGGTTACACGTGGATGGCGTCTAGAATGTAAGAGCAGCTCGCATCTCTTCCATTGGAGCCAAACTAAAAGATTTAGTCCACATTACCGCTTTGATCTGGAAAATGATACTTAAGAAAAATCGTCTCTTCACTCATTCCATCCCCGACAACGATAAAACACGATCATCATTCAATCCAGTTTTAAATTGAGCTACAACAAATTTTGAAATAACTTGACTTTCGACTGGGGTAGTATGTAAATCTATGCTATCTAAATAACCATTAAACTTCTACTTCCCGCAAAAGAACGCCACCACCTACATTAAAAATAACACTCACAACCAAATGCTCCATCGATTACGTTAGACAAAAGTTTAAACCATACTACGTAATTATCTTGTGATAGACATAACTACTGAGAAAGAGTACCTAGAGTGAAGACACTAGGTATTCAAAACAAACAATTGCTCAATCATAAACAATCAATGCTCTCACAAAATGATGTCTTAAACACTGTAAATATTATCTTACTCATGTATAATATATTAATCACTGCAGTGTAAAATCTAAAAATAGACAAGTACAAGTTTTTCAATTTACTGATAACAATAACAGGTGCAATTATTGGCGTTTTCTGTTTCAACTAACAAATTTGTTTGTTTAATAAGTGGTCCAAATTGGCCAATGTCTATAAACATGATTGTACCGACTCCAGTAATTGTGAACACTGTTGGTCATATTTCAGAATGCAATCGTGACTAAAATATAGATAGCACAGTGTGACGGTAATTTTTAGTAGGGTCGAATTAATTGTTAGATTTTCTGCTAATTGTCGCGCTGTTTGCTCCTAGCGGCAGGCAACCAAACTTACTTTTAACAATGTTTGAAATAGTTTTACAAATTCAGAACTAAAGTTCGTTATTTCCTTGTCAGAAAGTGACATGAACAATGTACGAAACCAAATTGCTCTAAATAATTTGCAGAGTCTCTTCTAATTAATTTGATAAATATCGTTATTCGTTGTTACGTAAGTCTTCATGAGCTTATTCTGCAAATTTTGAAGAACTCGTTTACTTCTGTAATGTTTGATAAACGCCGTAAGTAATTATCCATTCAAAACTTTAATGTGACCATATCGCCATTTTGTAAATTTGTAAACTTCTACCTGGATGATTGAAAATAACTTCGATAAGGTAGTTATTTCCTCCAAACTTAATTCTAATTTAAAAACTTGTCCTTTTAGGGGCCTTTAGGGTTGGAGGGGTTAAAAATATTAAACTTAAAAGATGAATTTGTAACTTCCTTTTACTAAATTTCTTTCTCGAAGAGTGGAAATATTTGTTGACCACCGAGTTATGTACGTTTTATAGACTACACCGCAACTGCTTAAATAAAAATTTAATTGGGATGTATGCTTTTTTGACACCGACACCTGGGTCTTCACTCAAGAAAATCTATCCGACATCACAATCAATTCTCTTATGTGGTGATGACATACATCCGTTATTGTAAAGCTGTCCATCGATATACGAGTAGATAAGTTTAGAACTTAAGTGTTGACCCTTATTAATGGTACGGTGAGATCACCTGTATCTTCTTAACGTAGTTTTTATACATGTACGAAACGTTATTTGAATTACAATTTACATTTGAAGGACTTTATACTTCACGAACCATTGGTTTATTTTTGTAGTACTAATTTAAACTTTTAATGTATGCATAATACACAGAGTCAGGCAAGTTGGTTTGTACGAAATATTTCTAAATTATATTAATTTATGCGCATATCGTGTGTCGCTTCGTGGGATCATTTAGCTTTACGGCGGCGCTGAAATAAATTTGTGGCGTACATTATCAATTTAAAATGTATATTATCAGACTGTGACTGATGATAGTCTGTATAGCGTTGTGCCTCTTGCTATTCTAAATTTGTTGTTGTCTCGCCTTAGTTTGGCGAATCTCATCAGGATATACTCTCTAATCCTAGTTCTACAAGTTTGTTTTTTCTTAAAACGTCCTTCATGAAAACTGGCCAACGCTAATCCCATCGTCGGCAAAAAACTAGATTATGGTGTTTTTATCATCTCCACTAGTACCAAAACTCTCCTACAAAGAAGGCACTACTTTATCTATAATTACTAGGTCTCTGGAGATGAAGCCTGCTGTCGCTTTAGAAGCTTTCAACCACGTTCATTGTTTCCTTCCTGCGACTCACTTTACGACACCGAGCTACGGGTAGCATTCTAAGCGACTTCCTCAGTATTCAATGTTTATTTTTTAAACAACAAACCTGTAACAACAGTTTTGACAATCAAAGTTTTGCGGAGTGATCTCGACAATTAGGGAAACATTCTTTAGTAGATATTTTTTTTATGATAAGGCAATGATCCTAACTGTGTCGCTAAACATGGTCAAGCAAGTTACGGAAGATAAATATTCTCTAATAATCAATTCGGTGTAGAGCATTTCATCTATATTTGATAAAATTTGAAACATATATATTCTGAAACCAGGAAAAGAAACGATTTTGCAACAGATATATTTAACCAAAAATATCATCAATAAAACAGTCGCAGATAACATCTTCTTCTAGCATGCCTTCAAATTAAATTGTGCCAAAGTACTCTGAAAAAACCGAGATGTAAACAAGCTTGTACAGGTTTTTAAATTCCCAAATGCTGACCCAGAAAGCATTGCTTTCTTGCCTTGTACGATTATGTTTCACAAAGTCAGCATTTAAAAGTAAATTAAACACTGCATCGCTGCTACCGACAGAAGCAGCAGTACAACAATATTTTTCAGCAGTGGTATGGAGTTAGAAAAAATGCAGAGCGGTGGGAATGGAAAAAAGTAAGAATTCGTGTCACCATACTTGAGCCTCCAGCTTCAGAAAACTTGTTAATGCAAAAAAAGGTGTAGATGAGCTTGTGGATGCAGAAAGCTGAACTGAAATGCTTTGTTATTGGTACCTGCAATAATTCTGATGTTGATCGGCAAAACAGTGATGAAGAGGAAAAGACAGAGACAGTAAGGTAATAAAGTTGAAGAAAAAACACTATCGCAGATAACTTGAAAGAACTTCCTTCCGTGAAGTTTTATTCAGTGTTGAAGACTAAGAACTCCAAAACTTGCTTCATCAGGGATAGCGAAGAAAAAGATAATGCACTAAATTAAGTGAAGAGCGGATCACAATTCGACTAAGCCTACTAGAGATGTTACCGAAAAAAAGACAACTTCATGGTGGTCTGGAAATGAGTTTTTTGGTCATTATGTGTGTTGGAATAAGCTTTGCTTTGCACGTACCTTGAAACCATTTATTTCACCAAAAATGGTTCAAGCATAACTTATATAAAATATATCCAGTTTCATTTATTACATAACTATTCACTATTCACCGTAAAGTGAACCGGGAAGGAAATTTTGACAAAAACTGACTGGACTAATAGTGTAATTTTGTAAATGATTAAGGTTTTAAAGTTAAGCGTGAATTACAACGTAAAATTTATGCATGAAATTGATAATAGTTATGTAGAACTGTATGGTATTGAGATTTTGTTTTGCTTTGAGATTTAACTTTATTCCACACAATTTTGTAGATGATGGTTGTTGGGTTATTTATATTGACTTAAAATTAAACTCATATCGAAGCCAAGAAAACAAAATATGACGAAAATAATTTGAAGGAATTTATCAAGTGACTTATGGAAATTTAACAAAAATTTATTCTAATATTTGCAGATAACAGAACAATAACAGTAATTGAAAAAGAGGCGCATTATTAGAATTAAGCACAAAAGTAGCAGCATTCAGGTAAATAGTATGTCATAAAATATCAATAAACGTTGTAAAACCACCTGCTTCTGTTAGGTATTGAAAAGAGTATTGATATTGGAAAAAGACGGATGTATTGTAAAGGGGTAACTTCCTTAGCAGGTACATTTTCAGGATCACGAGTGAGACGAAAATAAAAGCATTCATCAATGAGCGAGACAAAAGAACTGGCGAAATTAAAAGACTTACAGCATTATTAATTAGCAGTGGCGGAGAAAACTTGTCTGTGTCATCAATCTGATGCGCAAAGATCATGAGTTGATAGTATCGGTTTCGTAAACACTTGCTACAAACCTCCATAATCAATCTTGAGTTTTTTGATAGTTCTCAAGATAGTAAAATACAAGAAAAACCAAGACAAAGTTTTTGGTCTATGCTATGAAAACTACGCCTCTGATCCCACAAGGGCTAAAAGCCCTTACAAAAACGACAAAGAAGAACAAGTGGTAAAACGTAAAAGTCAGGCATTTGTTCAGTAACAACATGTATGAACACCACCAACAAAGTGCTCTCTGAAGTTTAAGTGATAAACTGAAGGTTTAGTGTTTATTTTTTATTTGTATTAATTGGAAGATAAACCATCAAAGGAGGTAAGTGATCCTAAAATACAATTTTTTTTATTTTAATAAAATTCAACAGATTTGACTTTGCTTTGGAAAAAAATTGGGCAATGCTTGGGTACTTTTTACGTTACAGTTTTCTAAATATTTTCTATAAATAAACACACAACTCTTTAAAATAAATTTATCTTCATCTTCTGTTTTTGTTAGACATTTAAATTATTAGTTAAAACTGTTGTAATTCTAACAGATCCTCGTGTACCCTTACTCAAAATAAATTTATTTTTATATTTACCTAGATGCAAATTTAGATCATTTTATTTATATCACACCTTAAGCAATTGATTACTTTTTATTTTTATTACCGACTGTCATTATATTAAAAAATTAATTTGTTACTCTTTTTAATACAATGCGTGTACCAGAATATTTTAAATGATTCTTATTTTTAAAAACATAAAATAGTTAAAAGAAAAAAATTTAAATTAAAATTTTTAATATTTTTTTTTAAAAAAAAAAAAAAAAAAAAAAAAAATTTAAAAAAATTAAAAAAAAAAAATAAAAAAATTTTTTTTTTAAAAAAAAAAAAATTTAAAATTAAAAAAAAAAATAAAAAAAAAAATTTATTTTTTTTTTTTTTTTTTTTTAAAAAAAAAAAAAATATTTTTTTAATAATTAAAAAAAAAAAAAAAAAAAAAAAAAAAAATTTTAAAAAAATTTTTTAAAAAAAAATTTTTAAAAATAAAATATTTTAAAAAAAAAATTTTTTTTTTTATTAATTTTTAATAATTTTTTTTTTTTTTTTATAAAAAAATTTTTTTTTTATTATTTTTTAATATTAAAAAAAAATAAAAAATTATAAAAAAAAAAAAAAAAAAAATTTTTAAAAAAAAAAAAAAAAAAAAAAAAAAAAAAAAAAAAAAAAAAAAAAAAAAAAAAAAAAAAAAAAAGTTGAACATAAAGGGGGGGTTTACTAGACAAATGGGAATTTTCTTTATTGTTGATTTTACGAAAAAAGTTATTCTTTATAAAAAGTTCTGCTTGATGCGCAAATAATATTGACATATCAAAACTTAAAATATCATGTACAGGGCGGCAAAAATATAGAAACACAGAATTGCGTTAAGAGGGAAGTACCCTCAATTTCTATTTTAGAGCAAATTGTTTTAAGTAAACTTTACTAAGGACTACAGAACGAGGTCAGATACAATTTTTCGTTGAAATATTTTAATTTACAGGGTACATCAAAAACATCTAAAAATCAATGATCTAAATAAAAACAGATAGTTTAATATGAAAAATTATGTCTCCACATGCCCTCCTTCTTTTTCCATGCAAACTATAGTACGCCTTGAAATTTCTGTTACTGTCGCACGTATCATATTGGGAGTGATTTCTTGGACACAGTTTGTTATTACTGCTTCAAGATGGTCAATATCCTGAAAAGGTCTATGCCCATACACCATTTCTTTTAATCGGCCCCATAAAAAGAAGTCCAGGGGTGTGATGTCAGGCGACCTGGCTGGCCAAGGAATATTTGAACGTCTGCCTATCCAACGTTGCGGAAATACTTCATTCAAATACCTAGTTACTGTGTTAGTACTATAGCATGGGGCTCCATCATGTTGATACCAAATTATACGTCTTATGTTTAGTGGCAGTTCGTCAAGAAACTCAGACAACTGGTTCCTTAAAAAGTCCAGGTAAATGGCAGCATTTATAGTGTGTCGGAAAAAGTATGGTCCAACGATCCGATCATTAAAAATGCCACACCAAACATTGGTTTTAAATGAATATTGACTACGGCATTCGATTATAAAATTTGGATTGTTGTCACTCCACCACCGACAATTTTGAGAGCATACCACGCCGTTGGAAGTAAACATGGCCTCGTCCGTAAATAATATTTTTCTTGCAAAAAATGGATCGTCTTCACACTCGCCTTGGAACCATGCGCAAAATAGGAAACGGGAATCAAAATCTCTGGGAAGAAGCGTGTGAATGTATTTCGGTTTATATGGATGAAATTTATTTATTTTTAAAATTTTACTAGCAGTAGACTTTGTGACGTCAACTGGTAAATTTTTTGACAGTTTTCTTAAAGAAATTTTCGGGTCTTCGATAACCGCTTGCATGACATTGAGTTGCTTTTCTTCTGTTGTGGACCATTTGTTGTGTTGTTTCTTAAATACATTTTCGACGGAACCAGTAGCCTTAAATTTATTCATTACGTTTGCTATAGTGGCGCTACATACCATTTTGTCAGGGTGTCTATTATTAAATATTAGTGCGGCTTCCCTAATAGGTTTATAGTGATCTCCGACGATAAGTACAATTTCTATTTTCTCCTGCAACGTTAACTTTACAACCATGACGAAACTAACGAAAAACTTTTGTTAATAAGTGGAAAAATATAAAATGATTTTTGATTAACATGTCAATATTCGTTACTATAGTAATACACATAGTTGTTTCAAAATTGTTGCAGGTAAATGTTAAATAAATAAATTTAAAAAATATTTTCCAAAGGCTTCTTTATGGTACCCTGTAAATTAAAATATTTCAACGGAAAATTGTATCTGACTTCGTTCTGTAGTCCTTAGTAAAGTTTACTTAAAACAATTTGCTCTAAAATAAAAATTGAGGGTACTTCCCTCTTAACACAACTCTGTGTTTCTATATTTTTTGCCGCCCTGTACATGATATTTTAAGTTTTTATATGTCAATATTATTTGCGCATCAAGCAGAACTTTTTATAAAGAATAACTTTTTTTCGTAAAATCAACAATAAAGAAAATTCCCATATGTCTAGAACTTTTCTGGACACGCTGTATAAAAGTAAATTAAATTACATAATGATATCGATAGCAGTACTTAGTCTTTAATCCTATGTATTAATCTTCTGTAATACATACGAGTAAATTTTTTGTGACAAACGTATTTTCCATTAGAAAATAATTCTCAAATTAAAGGACATAGGAAAAATAGTTCTACTTAATGTCTTGATTTCTTGTAAGTAATGTAATAATAGAAAAGTTTACAAAAAAATACTGTGATAACGTCCAAAAAAGTCTGGAAATTAAATGTATAAATTTAAAGAATATATGCAATTTCTTGTCATGCAGAAAAACTTAACAAAAGTATCAACATTTATTCAAATACACAGAACACCCTCTCATTGGTTTGACGTCACAACCTTTATCGTGAATATAGCGTGAGGGATTGTATTGCAATTTTCATTTATAACGGGTGTTCAAATAAAAATCTGGGCTGAGTAGGTTTTCGAATTGTACTCAGCTGGTACAATACAGTTTAGGTTAGAATTCGACGTTCTAAGAAAGTAGGTATTTATTTTAGTCAAATTTTCGATTGTATCAATTCAATTCCACGACCCAGTTTTTTATTTCAACACTAGTTATTTACTATTCAAATTTATGTTTAGTTTGGAAGTTTGCCACTAGCAAACTATCAAAGTTCAAATGAAATTTTTAAAAAACCTAAGCTGCGCATGTGTAGATAAAGGTACTGACGTCATCGCTCAGGATGCATTTTATAAACTCTTTAAATTAATGGATTTTATTTTGCAAATATTTTTGGGTAAAACATTTTTTGAGGGATTTGATTATTATTACTTGATTCTATAACGTAAACAGCATGTGTTTTCATTATAATTAGAAAATATGAACATACAGTTACAAAAAATCATGTTTTGTTACGTATTACATTCTATACAGGGTGTTCCTAAATATCATGTAGAAACAAAAGGAGGTGTGATTCTTTGGCTTATTTTAGTCCGCTAAGGAAGCGTTTGCGGACCTATTTTTACATGATATTTTAGTCATAAAATAAGCCAAAGAATCACCTTCTTTCGTTTGTACATGATATTTAGGAAAACCATATATAAAATGTAATACGTAACAAAACATGACTTTTTGTAACTTTAACAAAGCTGACCTTGCTACGCTCGGATCTAGTCGTCAAGCCCGCCCGGACCGTAAGAAAAAAAATGACAAAACCCACTTTAGTATACATATGTAGTAATATTGATTACGTGTGTAAATAAATACGTAAAAGGTAAATAAGAAAATAAAATGTCAAAGCATTACCTCTGCAAGACGGCGTATAATGGACCTGGGCAAGTGTCAGTCATGGCAATGACAAAAAAATTACAGTTTTAACTTTTTTAAAACAGAATATTCAAATATTTCTTGTTAATCTAAAGATTTACAAAACTGCTCTTCTTATATAAAATAGGCCTGGTCCGTAAATCGGCAAAATTATTAACAATTAAAAAAAGGGGTGCTATATGTAAATTGATGTTTTTAGGAAACTTGGGAAGGCCTTAAACCATTAGTTTTTTCCCCAATTTTATCTTATCAGTTTTACTATCCATTCATACATACGCCTAATCAATCACTATTAAAACCAGGTGTATTAGATAGTATTAGGATACATTAGTGTATTGTATACTATGAAGATAAATCGATATAAGTTGTACATGCTAAAACTAAGTGAAAATAGAGACAAGACAGTTTTGAGCAGAGAACGATGAAGGGTGTGTAGTTAAAATGGTGAACAATTCAATGTAAAAATTTTGTCGTTAACCTTTTAAACAGAAAAACAAGATTACGTCATCAGCAAATATAAATCAGGTTAGTGTATTAAATATGTAATAAAGAACGGAAATATTTTTTTTAAGTTACTTTTAAACGTGCACATTGCGCCACTTAAAATTAAAATTAAAGTTAATGAATACATAAAATTGTACGTTTCAATATATTAGTTGTATTAAAATTTTGATTCAAAGTTTCAAACCTATTTATTTAAGAACCCAAAATCCTGAGATACTATTATAAATAAAGGAATTAATAGAGTTTCAAGTTTAGTAGAAGTCAATTGAATTTATTTTGTTAAACACCGAATAGCAATCACTGCAATATGTTACAAATGAACGATTAAAATACATACACAAACAAATTAATTTTCAAAAGCCATATTAAAGGTGACATAAAAATAGGTTTCAGTTAGAGCACGAGCATTTCACACAAACAAAACGAGAGTTTCGCGTAGAACTTCACATCTCCCTGATACTAAGAGTGTATAGAAAGTGTGTAGCAATATAAAACACTAAACTTCTAAAAGCGTTTAGAAAATGCGCCGTGACTTACATGACTTTGACAGAAAAAATGAAAAGAAACGATACGTAGAAGAAAAAATCATTTAAATAACTAAATGTATAAAATTCTATAATTGTCTTAGCCAAGACAAGACAAGATTGGCTAAAACAAATATAGAATTTTATACAATTTAGACAATTACAGACCAATTCAACAATAATAGATCTAAATTTTGTCTACTTCATTTAAATCACTGCTCTAAAATGTTACGCTATTTATTATTGACGTTAATATTTGGGAAGTGCTGTGAAGACAGTTTAACAATAACTTTTAAAATCTTTAAATAGTTACTTACATTAGAGTGTGGAAAGTAGGATTTTACTTTACACACGAAATTTGTATAATATTTTTCTACTGATTTTAAGTTTAACCATTTTGACATACACCACCTAATATATGTCAATTCATTTGTTTAACTGACATATAGATGGTGCCATCATCATCAATAAAAAAATTAAATGCGCTTTTATTCTGCACATTATTGTGTCAAGTATGATGTAAAGTAAATATTTTAAAATTAATTTATTGAATTTTATACTGAATTTATTTTTTAAACGTTCCTAAATAGCAGATACATCAGCCACTACTTTATCGCATAGTAGCAGTAGTTTACCACATAGTAGCCGTGTACTTTACCGCACAGTAGCCGTACTGTACCGTATTGTGTGTAAAAATCAAGTTTCAAGACAACTATGAACAACTGAAAAATGAGCTTTACAGTTCAGGAAGACAAAGAAAAATGTTTAAATATTTTTGAACATTCTCGGTACATAGTTGAAATATACAGGGTAACCTACCAAAAACGAAACTGGCTATCTTACATTTTCAAAAAAACGCTCGGGCAGGACAATTTTTGTTTATCAACAGGGAGGCTACTGACTCGTCCTGTAAATTGAGATTTTCAAGATGCGGGCATCTTGTTCATTTGTCAGAACACATTTTATCGTTAATGAAAGTTCCTTGTAAACGTAAATTGGCACTTTCGACCATATTACAGTATTTTCTGACTTTTTTTTTATTTTTGAAAATAGTGCTGTCGGACACCCTTGGGGCCTCCTAATGAAACGCGGAATGTAAACAAAACTAAAATATTTAATTACAATAAAATTAACAAAATTTAAATATTTCGGGAATAATACCTTGTTGGCAATGTCAAAAAACATTCTGGACAACAAAAGTTTTACAAGTGGGCTGCTAGTTAGTAGTTTAATAACACTCGGACTATCTACTAATTGCAATGATTAATAATTACTAACGTCCTTTTTTTTTAAATATAAACAATTTAATGGTGAGCAAGTCGCGTAAACAAAATTTAAATAACAGACCGCTTTTTTAATTATCTAGGTATTATCAACTTACTATTCAACTCTGAAGTTTTTTGGAGAACTATTGTATTGCCGTTATTGCTATTCAGAATTATTATGTAAAAACCAGTTTCGGTAGTACATTAAAACAATAGTATCTTTAATCTTAAGGTTCTTTTTCTAAACCATTTTGTTTACTGCATGGGAATTTAATTAATATCATAATATTGTTTTAAAAATAGTTTGAATATCATTATTCTAAGTGTTATTTGTTTATTCCTTCAAACCGAATATTTCCACGCCGCTTTTTTACTTTCTCGCATACCAAGAGAAAAAGTATTGTAATCGTGCTTTGTAAAAAAATATACCGTGAGCGGCATAAGTAACGAATAAATTAATTTTTGGCGTTATTATTCCTTTTTATGAAAATTGCCAAAACACGTCAATTTTTGTTTGTTTAACGTGACTATTTTAACTCTGCCGTGAACTGCTTCGTAGGGGTAGCAACTTCCTCAATTGTTTGTAATTGGAAGGAATGGCTTGTGCTACTTTGATTGAAACAAAATTTAATTGTCTATTTGATGGTGTGGTACTTAAATAAATAAATTAATTAGTAAGCCTTGAAATTAAAAAAAATTATATTATGAAACAAAAACCGCAGCAGACAGTGATTTAGCTGATAGATCTACGAGGAAATTAAAATTGCTTTATTAACAAGTATAAAAAACAATAGTTATTTCCGAGTGTTATAGTGTCTTTTTCTCGATGAATCAGGTAGGTACTTTACTGTCATGTTCTTGATAATATGACGTAATCGAAGTACCTACCAAAAATAATTGTGAAAACAAAAAACTGCCAGTAGTTCAATAATATGCCGCATTAACGTCACTTAAAAAAAAAAAATGTGGACGCAGGTTATCCGTCCATGGTTTATAGATATGTAAACACAGTACTTATCTAAAAAGACCCACTGGTCTGATTTTAATGAAACTTGGTATATAGATGTTTTTTTTAAATACCAGAGATTTGATCAGTTTATGGGTATAATCTGAATAGATACATGAGCACTTAACTTACAACAGTTATTGTTTATGTAAAAAAAATCAAAAATATTACTTATAGATACTTATTTTTAAATAAAAGCATTTTTACAATATAATTTTATACCACTTTTGTTCAATTAATTTTTTGATTTAGTGCCTAATTACTGCATAATGTTGTTACGAATCATAATTACACACAAAAAAAGTAATGAGATAAAAGCTGGAAATTTTATTATCTATAACTTTTATTTGAGTCAATTAGTGTAATAGTGTCGGCACACTTATAGTAGTAGGTACCTTGTAGACATTTGAACATGGATATCTATATCGATAATCTATGCTCAAATTTGGACAAAGTATGTGTATTGTTTAATGTACAGTTTTCTGTTAGTTAAAGTACTAACAATTAAGTCGCCAACAGAGAGAGTAGCTCGATAGACTCTCGACCTCCAGGCGTACGATATCACGTAAAAATACACGCCCGGAAAAACCCAATCTCGTAGCTAACGCTTTGTCACGATTTCCATGTGCCCAGTAGTCGGAGCAGGAATGCACTGTCTGTATGGTATTAATTAACATACTAACCAGAACCAGCACGGATATCCGAAACGAGCAAATACAGGACCCAGAAATATGCAGAGTCCTTCGAACAACTAAACCGAGCACCAGTCGATTTCGCGTTGGACCAATCGGGAGTATCTAATGTCGAATAGTAATCGGTTTTGTTATACCTCCGGTTGCTACAGTAAAAAGGCCCAATAAGTAGGCCCAGCACACGAGCAGGAATTAGTCTTGAGGGAATACCACGGCGCACCGACAGGCGGCAACTACGGGGTAGAAAGAACGTTCCAACGCATAGGCAGCGATACTACTGGATTGACATAAGGAATCAAATACTAGAATGCGGTAGGCGCTGTATTGAATGCCAACGCTTCAAAGTCGATAATGAGAAACCAGCAAGCCTGTTACAAGCATCGGCTCCTGCCCAATTTTTTAAAATATTAGCTATCAACCTATTCGCTCCACTTCTTAAAGTACCCTCCGGGAAGAAATGAAGGAAACGTTATGTTCAGATGGGTGGAATTCTTTGCCATTCAGACTGCAGATGCAGAAATCTGTGCCATTACCTTAGTCAACGAAGTCTTTCCGAGATATAGAAACACATGAAAGATTTACAGCGATAATAGCACCCATTCCGTGAGCGGAGTCGTGCAACATGTTACGAACTGCTTAAACATCTCCCAGAGCCTCACACTAGCCTACTACCCACAGGAAAACGCAGTGAAACAGAAAAACAGAGAAAACGAAATTAGCCTTACTGGTATAGTGAACCTACGACAACAAACCTTTGCACTGAACATAGCGCGTTACCAAAACACCAATTACATTGCAGCGTAATTGACTGACTAAAGCAATCATAGCACGAGACGCATTCATACCTACAATCACTCCGCACCTGTTAAGGTTAACAGATACCCTAAGACAAGCCAGAGAAATCTATAAGATGGTCCAAGACAGACTAAAAGTCACTAACGAATGAAGTCGACCAGAGGCACCAACAATTTAACAAGGAGGTTTAGTCTGGGTCAAGACACATCCTCCTAGTAACTCCGTTAACAAGACAATATGTAAGTTCCAGCCACGACCAGATAGAAAACACTGGGTTATAAAGCGTTTTGCTACAAAATTTATTTGCATAGGTACATACTTTCATTTACTAGAAATCCCTTAGAATCATAAAATTTGGTAAGTAATTAAAAATTCGAAATCACCAACAACGGTTAAGAAAATGATTATCATCAAAGGTAGTTCAAAAGAAGCAAAGAGAAAGTTATTTTTCTTTTGTACCATAATCTTTCGGCACTTATCTGTAAAAAAGTTTGCTACCACACTTTTAATGTAAATAACTATTACAGAATAACGCAACCTCCTCTCGTCGTAGTACGGTAGTGCTACGCAACTGTGAGAAAAAAAAAACATAAAGAAAGATATAAAGAAAATTAGAAAATGAACAAGAAACATAAGATTTGGAAGAAAGAGAAAATTGCAAAGACAGTATAAAAGAGAAGGTTCAGATAAGAAAGTAGGAGAAAAATGAAATAATAGAATAAAGAGTGCCAGAAAGCAAAAAAATTAGCGGAGGGAAAGAGGAATGGTTGAAAACGGAATAATAGATATTGCAGAATAAAAAAGGAAGGTTATTTTAAGAAAATATTTAAAAAAACGAGTATCGAGGCGGATTGAGAAAGAGTTAAAAAAAATAAGTATTTTATTAAGATTTGTAAATAAAAGGAAAATGGGCTGAAGCTAGAATAGACTGAAAAAATGTACAGCGCACTCTAAGAATATGATGAAAAAAATTATCGAAAAACCAAAAGAAAGAGAAAACAAAGCAAAATACAAAACTTAAAGAAGAGATTTCGAAAAAATTGAATAAACAAATATTTCTGAAAGGTAGGAAAAAAGCCATAATAGGCCCAATATCTAACAGAGGGAATAAGAGTGACGTAAACAATTATAGAGAAATAAGTGCATTAAACGCGGAATGTAAACTATAGGCTAAAATTTTAAAATCAAGGTTACAAACAAAAATGGATATTGGCATTTTTACAAAAAAAAAGCAGAAGGAAATGATGAGAAAAAATTAGAAACAAATATAGGAAAAGCAAACATATAGAGTTTAGGAAAAAAAAAGAAAGAGTGTAGGGTATAAAATGGACGCGGGTAGAACAAGCATTGGGGAGAGGAAGAGAAAGAGAAAACGGATAAATTTAGGTATCTCTGAAACACATCATCAGATATGATAACAGATATACAAATTAAACAAAAAAACTAGAACGCCAAAGATAATCAGATGTAGTAGAGAAGACCAAGGATTAGATGTGGATAATATATCGACAAGACAAAGATTCAACAGTGGACATATTTCCAAAGTATTCAATATATGGGAAAAGCATAGAAGAAAAGAAGATGATAACCAGGCTTAGATTCAAAAATGAAGAAAATGTGAATCAGTATTGGAAAACGGATGGAGATAATGTACAGAATCTGTGGGAAAGAGTGGGAAAACATAGAGCATCTAATAAAGGGGTACAGAAAAGTAAGAATGGAAAAAGAAGGAAGAGAACAGTGCTTGGGTAGAATGAGAGGAAGTAGAATGGATGAGAAAAATAATAGGAAGAAGAATATGGCCACATGAAAGAAGATAATACGTTAAAAGGAAATTTAGTTGTAAAAAAAAGGAAACGGAGTAGGTAGTGTTTGATGCATTTGTTAAATTTAGTTTAAAGTGTGTTTGGCTCAGTACATAGTTTGTTCGGATTTTTAAAACTTAAACCAAATAGGCTACTTCCTTCTGCAGATTTGTTCGTAATTACTACGCGAAGGTTTAGGAAAAAAGAAAAGTATTTGGGCAAAACAAAGTTTGCCGGGTCAGCTATTAACATAATAAGTTAGATAGTTGCCAAAAATTTAATTTTTATATGCTGTCACTATAGTATTAATAACAACTTTAAAAAATTATAATGCACCCCAAATGCAACCGTTCGTCAATATTTTCTGAACACGATGTATTATATCCCATAGTGAAAGATTTATGCTCAACTTTCATTTAATAATAACGCATTTCAACGCTTTTGCCAAAATGGCGTCTGTAGGGCAAACAAACCTTTGTTTTCATTAGAATGTAAGTAATGTATGTTGATTTTTGTATTTTTAGTGGTCGTTTTATTTAAGTTAGTTATAGAATCTGTGAAAGAGTATTTTAACTCAATTTATGTTTAAAATACAAATAATAGGGATTCTAAAAACTTAACACTGTCACGATTCCCACTATTGCCACAGTTCACTACACGACTAAATGCTGGCATTAGGGTTACATTACAAATCAATTAAACGTATAAACTATATTAAAATCCTATAACTCAATGATACAATCCCACCTAATTCTACGCAAGTTTGCCCTACAGTAGCTTTGACAGCTATCTGACAGCCTATTGAAATGCCTTATTATTGTGACATGTAACTGTTAATATCTATAATAAAGATCAAAAACAGTAGGTATGTAGACATATTCTACTCTTCCTAACTTAAATTAATATCAAAGTGTCAAAGTTGTCTAAACTATAGTCGATGAAATAATGTTTTTGACAATCACTAATGCGAAAAGGAAAACTGCAAAAAAAACAATTTTACGAATATTAATGCGATATTAGCGGCACATTTTCAACACAAACAATTTAATAATCGGTATCCCACAGATTACATCTTTTACTTTAATTCATTTTTATGAAAACAAGGTAAGTAAACGTAAATAAAAAAGTACTTACATATGCTAAGTATTTACCGCACTGCATTTTCCAACACTTTTGCTTTACTTGCGCGTGTTTTATGCACTAACAATCTGAATCATAATTAACAGTAAAGTGTGTACAATTAAAAGAAAATTACTCAGAGTCGAGTAGTGTTTTTTAATGGTCGAAGGGTTGACAAGTAATTGTGCTCATGACTGTAATGATTAGAGTATAATTAAAATTACGTGCCTTTTTTCCTGTCAGTTTTGCAACTGTTGTAACACCATTAACTCAACGCATTTGACCGAAAAGATATACTAATAGTTTATTGCTGCGTTCAGCCTTAAACTCGATTGCAAAACATTTTACGTAATATCAAATCTTCCTAGGTAGTTTCGTTGAAGGAAGTGCATTGAGGTCTGAACAACGTGGCGTCTTCTAAGGTCTTCTAATTATACAAGCTCATTTCGTTGTATGAGATTTAGTGCTCCGTTTCCCGATTTCACAATTTTCATTGTTGTTTATATCAACTTGATATAGATCTAATCGTACAGTTGGAGGTTTTAATTAATTGCGTACCTTGAATTGGAACAAAACTGATTTTTTTTATGGTAATGATGATTATGTTCACATAAGTATTTGAATTTTCAACCTTGGAATGAGCAATTGCGAAACTGAACTTTATTTATTTAAGTGTACCTAATAATTTCAATCATTGTATTGTAATTTAAGTGTTATAAAAGTTAATCGTCTCGACGAACTTGTGTGCAATTTTTATTTTTGACAACCGTCACTCAATCAAGACAATTAGATATAACAAGCGTTTACCGCAAAACTCCCCGAAACTAATAAACGTCAAAGAACGTATAGAAAGTATGGATATGTTGTACACTACCTACTACACTACGTCATTACGTCGGACAAAACGAGGTATGGCGCGCCCAAATTCCTGAAAACGACTTGAAAGTTCTCACTCTCACAAAGCGAAAATAAAATTGAGTTTCAGAAAAAAATTGTTCAAACAAAAGGTGTAAATAATAGAATTTCCAACAACTTTTTTTTCAATTGATATTGATGGCAATATTTTACAAAAATTACTGTCGCGTGATTGTTATATCTCAGTAATTACTTTACGGATCAAAAATAGTCTAAACAAAAGTTGTGTAAAATTAAACCATAAACAACTTTTATTTGAAACAAAAATACGTAAAATGAATATTATTAGTAAACTTTGAAAATCTGTGTAGGTTAACGGCTCTTTTGATTAGGTAGATTATGCCCAAAATCTAATCAGATCTGCGAAATTATAAATAAGGTCCATGTGCAAAGTTTCATAAAAACCGGACTGGTGGTTTTCTTGATATCTTGTTTACAAACCGATAGACTGCCTAGGACAAAAATTTTTTTTTATTTCATTATAATGTACTAACACTAATTCGTCGGAAAAATGAAAAAAAGGGGAATTAAAACACCTGAAGATTTAAATATAATAAATTAGGCACTTTCATTAGAGTTTCCAACCTTCTTCATAGTAATGGTACTTGGTTACACCATCATCAACAACATTTTCTTATTGTTCCTATACCGGCGATTTTGCACTGTTTCAAGTTTCGTTGTCTCGTAGAAACTCTAGTTCTTGTTTTACAGTTAATTGTCAGTAGGTTACTGCTTTCCTTGATGAACTTTTTCATACATCTTAGTAGATAAAATCAATCCTTTTGATGAAAGGAGTAACGCAAATATATCGGCAATGCTACTTACAATGGAAGTGGGACTTTGGTAGAGGATTATCTGTGATTTACCTTACAAATGTTATCAAGTTTTATGATATGTACAATAGGCATTTCAAAACTAACGTCAGGTTTTGAGTCCCGTTTCTAGGTCACATCATTTCACAGTCACGTCACGTTCACGAGCCCTTCATGGGATTTTTACTTTTCATTCTTGATTCCGTGATTTTCGCAAAGAAAAGAGAAAAATTTGATTTGATTTTATAGTTTAGATAGATAGATATTATATAGTTCAGCATAATCTGGGAAGAATGAACAAGAAGAAACTTCTCAAGGCGTTTGCATTGAAACCCGTTGCCGATGGTGTGTTAAATAAGGAGGAAGGGGAAGGAGTACCAACGACGGATTTTTGAAAACGGAGAACTGGAACTTGTCAGAGACCTGGAGCATGATCCTGAGTATCACTACCGCTATTTCAGGTACATCTCTCGGGCATTCTTACGGATTAAAATACAAATAGAAAAAAGAAAGAAAACTAGAGAAAATAGTTACAGAAAAAGTAAAAAAACTAAGTAAAATTAATCAGGATGGAGAAATGGATACAAACACAGCAAAGGAACCAACAGAAAACCACCAAAAACTGCACCAAAACTTAGCTCAGACACGTGTTTCAACAGCTAAGCACTGTTATACTGTATCGGTATCGCTGATGATAACAGCTTAGCTGTTGAAACACGTGTCCGAGTTAAGTTTTTGGTGCAGTTTTTGGTGGTTTCGGTTGGTTAAATACACGCTGCAGTTGGTGTTCCTTTCCTTTGAACAGCAAAGGAAATGGTTACAAATAAACATAAATCAAACACAACCTATAAAGACACAAAAACGAAAAGCAATACTGGAAATTGGCTACATGGAATATAAATATATATAAAGTTTAACGGGAAAGAAAAATGAACAAATACTAACTATAACAGAGAAAAAGAAAAAAAGACAAGAAATTAAAAAAATGGAGAATGGGCACATGATGATACTCAGTGTAGTAGATGATAGTAAAAGAGAGGCGGCGGTGTATACTGCATAATAGAAAATAAAATAGCGAGTTATATAAAATAATGGAAATGTTGGAATGAAAGGATTCTAACAATAGAATTAAGAGAGTCAAATGGAAAAACTATTACAATAATAGCAGAATACGAACCCGACGAAAACGAGACAAAAAGAAAACAAAGACATGTTTTGGAAAGATTTAACAATAGCAACAGAAAATAGCAAAAAAAAGATATATGTAACAGGAGACTTAAATGCTAGAGTCGGTAAACAAGACAACAAGGAAATAGAAGTAGTAGGAAAATTTGGAGAAACGACAAAAAATAAAAATTGACAACGACTAATAGACTACTGTGTTCTAAATAACCTATTAATAACAAATACATTTTACCAACACAAAGACATTCACAAATTTACAAGAGAAGTAGTAAGCAAAAACGAAATATCTATACTTAACTACATTCTAGTAGAAAAGAGCAATAAAAGAGAAGTGAAGGATGTCAAAGTAAACTGAGGACCGAAAATATATACTTAGTGACCACTGCATGGTACTATCAAAACTTACAGTAAAAATAATAATAAACGGATGGAAACGAAAAAATAGATCATAAAACTATTAAAACATACAAACTAAACAACGAAGAAGAAACAAGCAATTGGTATAAAGAAATTATAAAGGACAAACTAAAAATACAAATAAATACAAAAACTAAAGATATGGAACCATTGTGGAATATTTTGGAAATACTATAACAGAAGCAGAAACATTACCAACAAAAAAACAAACGTCATGGTGGAACGAAGAAATAAAAAACAAGTAAAAACTAAGAAAACATTATGATTGCAATATCTCAACAATAAAAATGAGGATTCATATAAAAGATATAGGATCAACAAACATCAGTCAAAAACTTAATTATTCAAAAAAACAAGCGTGAAAAGAATTTGGGGAAAAACTGGAGAAGGCAACCAAAAACTATTTTATAAAGTAATTAAAACACTAAGAATAGATAGAAGAACAGACGAAGAAGAAGTTATGCATAGATGGAAGGAATACTTTCAAGACTGTAAGAAAAAAAAACAAAACGTGGCAACGATGGGTGTGTGGTAAAGTGCGGACGCGAGATACTTCATTTCGGGAATTCGGTCACTCTTTTATTTAGTGTATTAACGTTTAAGATTACGATAATTACAAATGATGTGTTCATATTATTGCTTAATAAAGTTTTGTCGTTGGTGAATTAGGAGATATACGGTCCACGCCCGGAGAAATTGAGTATCCTTGAACCCAACGTTTAGTTGAGATAACCTTACATTTCAGAAGTGGGATAAATGAATGGATATTTTTGATAAAGGCGGTGTGCGAAGGTGCGTGTGTTACGCGCAGTGATACTTATCGGAGGTGATAAAAAAAAACGAGCGTACTTTGAGTGAAAACAGTTTGGCGCGTAAAACTGGAAAATTATTTTGGTGTGTAAACCAGTTACCTGTAGTTACGCAAAGGTTGTGATCTGTAGTGAAGAAAACTGTAATGACGTAAATAATAGTGAAGAAAACTGTAATGACGTAAATAATAGTGAAGAAAACATGTAATGACGTAAATAATAGTGAAGAAAACTGTAACGACATAAAGTAGTTATCTGTAACCGAAAGTCTGTAAACACGAAACCTTTGAAATTACAAAATAGTTTTGATAACGACGATAGTCTGGAAGGTGCGTAATAATAAAGTGATGACGAAGCTAATGGACAGATTAACATCCAATCCTACTACACCAGCTGCATCAATCGATACAGGTACCTTTCATGTGATGCCTGACTTATACAAAGTCATTGGTATATTTGATGATGAAAGAAGTAGTGCCGAAGCTGAATCCTGGTTAGAAGATACATACACCCAAGAGACTGCAAGAGCTCATTTACGTGGTGCAGCAAAATATTGATATTTATGTAAGAGGGATTTGATAAAAACTTGGACGGATTTCGAATTTGAGTTTCGCAAAACCTTTATAAAGACCGTCAGACTTGCAGACAGATGGGAGGTAATGAAGCAGAAAAGGCAAGGAAGAAACGAGTCAGTGGTGAGTTATTAACACGAAAAACTAAAATTATGCAAGAGATTAAGTTTGAGTATGGAGGAAACTAAAGATGAAATATTACGTGGGCTGTGGCAGCGTGATGTTGAAATGAATCTTGTGATAAACGACTATCCAGACTATGATTCGTTGCTTCACGCCATTGTACGAGTTGAAAGGGTGAAAACTCGAAAAGTGAAGACTTTGGCTTCCGAAGTGGAGAAATAAAAACAAAACCAAGCATATCAAGAATTGAAAATAAAAGTGGAGGTATAGCAAAATCGACGGCAATTCAATAATCGAGCAGGTGCTTCAAATGTGGGGAACCTGGACATTTGGCGTCACAATGTAGAAGAAAAGAAATTGTCCATTAAATAGTACTCATGTGAATAGGGAAACAATGAAACGAAACTTCCTTCTAAATGAATGAATTGTACTAAAGGGATTTATCGATACTGGGAGTTCTGTGTGTACTATCAGGCAGTCGGTCGTGGATAAATTTTGTTTAAACATGATTGACGAAAAGCAGCTATTGTTTGGTTTTGGGAATGTGGATAAACCCGCAATGTTAACCAAAGGAAAAATTGTCGTTAGGATACAAATAGATAAAGTTTCTGAAGACAATGTGGAGTTATTGGTAGTACCATATGACGCGCAAGATATGAATCTGTTGGTAGGGCAAACATTTCTTGAACGACCAAGACTTGTATTTACGAAAAGGGACAACCGTGTATCGTTTGACTATAATGAACAATGTTAGTTGAATGACATTGATGAAACAGTGTTGGAACGTCCAAGTAAAATTAAAGTTCAACTAACAGAAGACGTGAATATAGCTAGTCATAGTGCAAACGACGTAAACGTAAGGATACATGATCGAGATATAATCCTTAGAATTTATAATACAACTGGATCAAAATGTGGTGCAAACAAAGAACGAGATAATGGTGGGAATACAAGACGACGAACATGAACATTCACTTCCTGTAATCCAAAAATGTAGAAAAGATATCACGTTGCATATGTTGAATATAGAAGAAAACATCCCTGATAAAAATAAGGAAGAATTAGTAAAGTTGGTAACATTATATCGTGACTGTTTTGCGTTGGAAATGGGAGAACTAGGGTGTACAAATGCGACAGTAATGGAAATCGTAGATCAGGGGAAACCTGTGCGTAGTCTTCCATATAAAACTAGTGCTGCGAACCGTCAAACAATTGCAAAACTTGTAGCAGAATTGAAGCAACATGGATTAGTTACAGACACTAACAGCCCTTATGCGTCACCTGTGTTATTGGTGAGAAAGAAAAATGGAGACCCGACACTGGTGGTAGATTACAGAAGGTTTAACGCGCAAACCCCTAAAATGAATTACCCAGTCCCTAATATTGATGATCAGCTACGAAACTTAGCCGGAGGTAAATTGTTTGCTTGTTTAGACCTGGCGAATGGTTACATGCAAGTGCCACAAGAGAAAAATTCTAGGACAAAAACTGCGTTTATAACTCTGGATACGACGGGTGAATTTACAAAGATGGTTTTGGGTTAATGAAGGCTCCTTATGAGTTCGTCCGGATGATGAATGTAATATTGGGTCCATTGAGAAATAAAATTTGTTGTTGCTATTTGGATGACGTGATTGTACCAGCCAAAGATTTCGAAGAATTTATGAGTAGACTAGAGTTAGTGCTGCAAGCATTTAGAGAAGCAAAACTTACGTTAAATTTGCGAAAATGCGAATTTTCGAAGAAGACTGTAGATTTTCTGGGATTTAGTATCGCTGAGGATGGAATGAAGCCCGGTTTGAAAAAAATGGAAGCAGTGGAAAAGTTCCTAATTCCCAAGTACGTGCACTATGTAAGAAGATTCCTTGGTTTAACTGAATTCTTTAGAAGATTTATTAAAGATTATGCGGTCATAGCCAGACCACTAACCGACTTAACTTGCAAAATGGAAAAGTTTGAGTTTACGGAGGAATGTTTGTTGGCGTTTAATAGACTTAAGGAAAATCTATCCACACGTCCTGTATTAAAACTGTACGACCTAAGAGCGGAGACCGAGCTACATACAGATGCAAGTTCAGTAGGTGTAGCAGGGATGTTCATGCAAAGAGATGAGGACACCCGTATGCGATTGGTTTAATGTGTGTCGAAGAAGACGACGTTGTCAGAGTCATTTTACCACTCGTCAAGGCTGGCGTTACTTGCTATCGTTTGGAGTGTACAAAGGTTAAGAGAATTTTTACTTGGAAACAAATTTAAGATTGTCACAGACTGCCGATCAATAACATACTTAAACGCAAAGAAGACTTTGAAGCCACAGATAGCACGATGGTTTGCGACGTTACAAGAATACGATTATGAAATTGAACATAGGAAGAGAGAGAGAATGGCACATGTTGATGCCTTAAGTAGAGCTCCTGTGGAAGAAATGACCGAATCAGAAAGCAGTTCACTGGAAGACAGATTAGTAGTTCTTCTTGTGGACGAATATGATGAGATATGTTTTATTCAGCGTCAAGACGAAAAGTTGGCTAAAATCATATGGATACTTCAAAAACCGCGAGAGCTACTTACAAGTGAAGAGAAGAATCTTAGTGAAGGTTACGAGTTGGAAGATAACAGATTAATAGTTAATCGCAGAATAGACGGCGACGAGAAGAAGCTTTTTGTGGTACCGGACTCAATGCGTAAAACTATTCTTGTGCGGTGTTACGATCTAGTTGGTCATTTTTGGTCGAGAGAACAGTCTTGCGTATTTTATAAAACTATTGGTTTAGAGGTGTTCGACAGTATACGAGACGACATATATCGGCGTGCATAGAGTGTTTGTTCAATAAGGTACCATCCGGTCGCAAGGCAGGCGAATTGCATCCGATACCACCTACAACGAGACCATTTCAACGTGTATATGCTGACCATTTGGGGCCATTTGTGAAGAGCTCGAGAGAATTTTGCTATCTGCTAGTAGTAGTAAACTCATTTTCGCGTTTTGTGAGTTTATTTGCAACGAAATCTACTAAAACAACGGCATCAAATGTTTGAAAAAGTTATTTTGGAGATTTGGCGTAACGCAGACATTGATTACGGACCAAGGTACCTGTTTCACTTCAATAGCTTTCGGGGAATTTTGCCGAGAGAATGGTATACGCCATATTAAAAATTCTCCTCGCCATGCTCAAGCAAACAGTATGGTAGAGAGCGTAAATCGAGTAATCATTCCAGTAATGCAAGCAGAGATGAGTACAGAAATTTGCTGGGATCAACAAATAGAAAAGATAGAATATAATATAAATTCTTCAGTAAATAAGACAACAAGAAAAACTCCATTCCAAGTATTGTTGGGGTACAATCCGACACTAGAGAGGGGTGATATTCAAGAAAGAATAGATGGTAATAATTGGGGTCCACCAAACGAAGAATACGAAAAAGTACGGAACCAAATATAAGCCTAACAACAGAAGTATAAAAAGTATTATGACCGCAAACTCTATATTGGTCAAGAATATGAAGTTGGTGAGATTGTAGTAGTGAGAAGCAATCCAGTTGCAACCGGAGAGAGTCTTAAATTAAAATCAAAGTATAAGGGGCCATATACCGTACAACGGAAGCTTGCTGCCGACACGTACAAACTAGATGAAATCAGTAGCGGAAAGAAGACGACCGCTCATGTATCACAAATGAAGGGGTATTATAACCATGTGGAAACGGACGAAGAATCGGAGAATGGTATAGATACAGAAGAAGAAGAAGAAATGCAAAACAATGAAGACCTTGAACCAGATGCGAATGAGGAAAAAGAAGAGTGTCGAGTGGCCGACAAATCATTGGTAAAACGACCAAAAAGAATACGAACAAAACCGCGTAGATTACTAGACTACTTGGTGGATCACGAATAGAAACGAGGACGTTTCCAATGCAGGATGGCCGAATATAAGAAAAAAAAACAAATGTGGCAACGATGGGTGTGTGGTAAAGTGCGGACGCGAGATACTTCACGTCGGGGATTCGGTCACTCTTTTATTTAGTGTATTAACGTTTAAGATTACGATAATTACAAATGATGTGTTCATATTATTGCTTAATAAAGTTTTGTCATTGGTGAATTAGGAGATATACGGTCCACGCCCGGAGAAATTGAGTATCCTTGAACCCAACGTTTAGTTGAGATAACCTTACAAGACCTACTCAACATTACTAAAGAAGAAAACAAAGAAAGAAAATGAAAGACAAAATAATGAAGAAAAACAGGAGAAGAATGAAAAAAATATAAAGATGGACAAAATCAAGAAAGAAGAAATTAAAGGAGCATTCAAAAAAGTAAAAAATGGAAAAGCGCCAGAATACGACAAAATATCACCTAAAATGATGAAACATTTAGGATAAGAAGGAAAAAAGATATTATTACGTATATACACAAGGTGTGGAATGGAAAGAGCATACCAAAAGATTGGAAAAAAGTATAAAGTTTTGTACAATGAGGGCATATTATAAACAATTTTTCTTTGAATTAAATATCTTGCGACAGGGAATAGCCAGATCAGTATCTCCCTCAGCTTTCGTATTTTTCCATCAAGAATGTCGGTTTTCTTAAAGGAAACAATAATGGCCATTTGTAAAGATCTGTTCGACAAGTATTTACCTGCACTTACAACAGACACGGAGAAGAAGAGTACTCCTAGTCTTGGTGGATGTGTTCTGCAAATTTCTTGTCGTTGACATTGGCGCATCCGGTTTCCAGTCTGACGCAGAAAAGCTGAGACTTCCAAAATCCAAGATGGTAGAAAATCAAGTAATGCCACATTTGATCTTGGGTGAGAACACAGAACACAAAAGCAGGTCATGCACTAAATGGTGAATTACCTTTGATTCCCTTAGCCTCACTTATACTAGCTTTTTTTAATTCAACATACTTGTAAAGATAGGGACGCAAAAGGACTAGCGCCATGTGGTGGACGCATGTTGGCGACTGCCAGTGATAATCACGCGACAGTAATTGTAACAGTATCTCAAAAAATCAATTATACAAAAATTGTAATGAAAAAAAAATTGTTGAAAATGTTATTCTCTATAACTTTTATTTGAATTTTTTTTTAAAACACTTTTAATACTCTTTCACACATTTGTTAGTACAGAAACACTCTGGAATTCTGCGTAAAAATAGTAAATAGTTTAAGATATTCTGTGAAGACAGTTTTTAGATAAAGCTAATGATTCACAAGCTTTGTTCGAGCAATTTTTGATCTGTCAAGTAATTACTAAAATATAGCATTTACGTGGTTTCTGTTTAACAATAACACCAAAAATTATAATTGTATATAAAAAAGTTATTATAAATAAAAGTTGCAGCAGAAGTTCAATATCTACTTCGGCATTAAAGTTCTTTTTCATGACTTACCTATTCGCTGAAAAGTTTCCTGAAAAGTAAAAGTGTGTTTAGCTTGGTTTTGATTAGATGTCCCTATGAAACTAACACTGACACCACATACTACTTAGCTAAGTACTCGGCATCTCTAGTTTAACCACATACAGGGTGACGACTTAACGTAATTTACCTTAGTACAATTTTGCTCCGTTAAGCAGTAATAAGACTTTGAAAACAGTTTTTTTATTTCAATTTCAATATGTTATCCATTATGCACTAAAACGAGAGGGCGTCACTATGACCAAGTATGTTTACTGCCGCGCCCAATCCATTGTTCAACGATGAACGATGATTAACGATGAACGATAAACGATGAATGATGAACGATGAACGATGATGAATGGTAATCGTTTCAAGATCGATGAACAATGAACGATGATGAACAATGAACTAATTTTTAATATTAGCATTTTTATTCTTTTTTGTTATTTTCATTCTTTGTTTATATATCATTTGAAATATTTCTTTTACTTCAGTCTTATTCTTATTACAGTCATATCCATCTTCATTTTATTACCTGTGTGGTCGAGTGACGCATCTTTAAAACGTAATTTAAACCTATCCTTCAGTTTTCCTTATTTAAGTATAAACGCTTTCTTTCGTTGTCGTTTTTTAAACCCTTCAGTTTCTTGCGAGTTCTTGTCTGAGAACCCACTTACACATAACCACGTTGTATAAGTACGCTTCATATGCATTTTTATTGTATCTGTAATTAATGTACTTGTATTTTTATACCTCATCAAGTTTACAGGGATGAAATTATCTCGAATGCTTGAGAAACTGAAGAACCGTTATAAACTTTTCTTCCGTTTTAGTATTCTTAGGTAATTGCTGACATTTAATGGTTATTTTAATCATCTTTAGACAAAATTGATCTAATGTTTTTTATCGTAGTAAACTCTAAAACTTGACCTGTATGATCCGATAGATTGAGGTCCAGGGCAGACAAAAATTTAGAAACTTCTAATCTAATTCTTGCCTTTTCCTTGTAAACAGCTAAAATTACAATATGCATTTTTACCTCTCACCGTTGATTTAAATATCTTTAACATAACGACATCGAACCTATCAATTATTGCTACTTTTTTTAGTAACTTACAGTGCAGTCACAGTCATCATATCAAAGACTTTATTACCTACGGTAATTTGATCAAGTCACCCAAGAAAGAGGTGAAGATTCATAAATAAATCAGAAATATGCAATTAAATGTTTCCTTTATTAACCAAATTAAACCTACAATTACTAATGAGTGAGAAAGTAATTTATAAAAGTAACGTATAAGTAATTGTTGTTGCAATGATCATTGTTACTTATAATAATTATATTCAATGTTATAATAGCATATGCAACAAACACCATACAAAAAGTTTAGGACGTGAGGAATAATTAGGTAAATTAATGAAAATATTCAACACATACTAGTTGTTGGACTTGCGTTTAAGAAAATCGGTCATCATGAGTAACACTAATTGATTTATGTTTGGTTTTTAAATTTTATACTTTTTAACTTGTCTCGTGTTGTACATTCTAGAGAGTGTTACATTGAATCAAAACATAAATAAGGGTTGCTCTTAGCTCAACGGGGAGTCGTCAGATGATGTGCTTTGTGAAATAGTAAGATCGTAGTAAATAATGCAAAATCGCCAATCGATAAAATAGTCAAAGTCAGGAGGACGCCATAACAAGGTCACGACGTTAAATAGGTTTAACCCTTGTTCACTGAAAGCTTGTCCAATAGGAAACCTTGCTGGCGACTTACCTTAAGAAAATAAGGTCACAAATCTGTTAAAAGTTAACATAACATACAAAAATTAGAATAAAAAAGGCTTGTTACAAAAGAAATATAGAAGATTTATTGCATTTATACAGGATTAACATTACTGAAATACTGAAAAAAATAGCTTCTTGCATTGATAAGTTTAAATACGCACAAAATGTCAATTCAAAGAATTAAAATTGCACCGAAAGTTAGTAATTACGAAAACCCGGGCTTGTTGAGATGAACCAGAGGTTGTTGTGGCAGAACGGACGCCGATGAAAATGAAGACTAAAAATTGGACCAAAATAATTCTTTTTAATTAGGCCAGAAACAAAAATTCGTTTATCAGATCCTACAAAGTAAAAATTTATGTGGTTATGGGAATGTTAAAACTGTAACATCGCAAAACTGCATAAGGACATACGTAACTTAAATCTGCAAGAGCCGATTTTGGACTGCCCTTGTGCACTTACAGAATACTAGATGTAACTAATTACCTTCTCCTTGGTCGCGTCCTCTGGCGATGGCCAACTGTTTACAACCGCGCTGCATGTTCAAGTCAAGACAGTACGACGACAATACGAGAACAGTCCGAGAATAGTCCCCAGAAGAAGTCGTGGTTTGGTGGCCGTAACCTACACGGTGTAAATTAGCTATGAACACAAACATAACTGAATTTAATGTGATCCATCTCAAATACCTCGAAATAGGAGTTGTCCAGCGATCAAAAACCAACAAAAGACCTTAAGCGGCAAATCACCAAGGCCGCCGTGCGATCCGGATGCCTATTGTGACGTACGGAACTGAAATATGAACAAACACAGTAAAACCAATAATGTGTTAAGAACGGTGGAAATAAAAACGTTAATAATAATAGCTGAAAAACACTAATAGACAGGGTTCGCAGCAAAAAAATACGACAAACATGCGGGGCTATGGATGTAGTGAGATGGGGTTGACAAAGAAAAGGAGAATGATGGCACTACGTCAAAAGATGGAAGAGAGTAGAATATCTCGAATAGCACTTGAAGAACAGCCAGTAGATCGACGACTAGTTGAAAGACCACAAAAGGTGGAGAGATAGATGCCAATGTGTTTCCCAAGAAAATTTAAAGCTTTTACTACGGAAAAATAACAGATCAAAAGGTCTTAATAAAGAAGAAAAAGAAGAAAATTGAACTATTGACTATATCAACAGAACAATTCATTATCTGCATTTTATATACAGATAAAAACAACAGATAAAAGAAGATACGGTACTCAACATTTTTTTTGGAAGAGTGCTAAACGGCAAAAAAAACATTAACGAATGTCTACAAATTCAAAACTTAAGGCTGTTTTATCACTCGGGACAATCTCAGATTTCTAGTAGGCGGTTCACTATTTTTATTTGTTGTTACATAAATAGCTATTTGTTGTTTTTTCTGTTTCTAAAACTGCTTAAAATGCACGTCGTGTACAAAAAAATTGACATCAACAATTCAACAATATATTATTTATCTATTCTTATTAATCGGCTTCCAAGTCTGGCCCGCTCAGAAAAATTCGCCCGGAGTACATTCATTTCACAATTCTCCAAGAGTTTTCGGTATTTATCATTTTCTTAATGTTAATTTTTCTCATTGATTTTTAAGTAAAAATTTAAAAAAAAAGTAGGTTTGTCAGAAAATTATTATCTATGTCGCGCAGGAGTCGAAATTTGGGCTTATATGAAATCAATTTTTCTATTATTTTACGTTTTAATTAAATTAAATACAACAAAGACGAAAATAAAAAAAAATAGCTCCTGCACGACATAAATAATAATGTCAGCTATATGTTTGTGCAAAATCAGGAAAACATTTCTAAAAATAAGCAAGATAAATTTACATAAACTTTATAGCTCCCTGAAAGAACAACCTTAAGCGAAGCGAAAAAAAAACCTTTAATTATTATCTATATCTTCTATTAAATTTAGTTGGAGGCCTCCGACTAAAAGAAATAAAATTTATTTATTATACATATTCTCCTAACAATACTATACAAAACATCGATTTTTTAACGATTTAGCTCTAGTTGTGTTCACGATTGCGTGTCGCACCTCTACAAACAGTTTCTGAAGTTGCTGAATTTTTTATCATAACTGGACGGATAAAATAAGATCAGCGATATTTTCAAGGTTCAGTGTTGTTGTTTTTCTAAGAATCGTTATTTGTTGTCCTAAAGCGCCAATTCTAAGGTAAAGGAAAGAGTCTTCAAATATGTCGATGCATTTCCCTGACAAAAACAATTTTGATACAATTTATTTTTTTTTATTTCGAGACGGTGGAGAATGTATTACGCGTTTCATTTTGTGGCGTTTATAGCCCTATTTTTCTTCTCTTATCTTGTTCGACTTCACAGATTCGGTGAATAGCCAATATAACTGCGGGAAGGGTGCGATCTTTGGATTTTCTGAGGATAGGCACTACAACAGCTTTTTTTTCATTTTATTGGTAAGTACCCTTATTCCATACTTTATTATAAAGTTCTAATAGCTTTTCTTTAATTTTATGTGAAACAAGTTTCAGCATTTTGTTCGAGATTCTGGAATCGCTAAAGACATCAAGTTCCTGAACGGAAAGAGTAAGTAGTAATCATAGACTTCTGTAGAATTAGCATCTAACTCGTTTTTTTTTATGTTTAGTATTGATGAATGTTGGATGCGGAGTTTTTGACGGGTTCAGTTCAACAGCAGCTACTTTGTACTATTTAGTTGTGTACCATAAAGTTTGCTTTCTAACCCTTGGCAACGTAACAGTGTGAGAAGCATAAATAACAAGAGTGAAGCTTTCCACCAAGAAAGGGTAAATATGCAGAAGTTCCTCTTTCAGACAAGTGGAACCAAGATCATAACTCACTTAGGATCTTCTCCGTGCGAATTCCTATATTGATTAGATCTCAAATCCAGAATTTCCGTATACGTTGGTCATGGTACACGTTGAACGGAATCTACCACGTGGAAGTGAGTATCCTTATTTTTATTGTACCATACCTTGATTAACCTAATACTTTTTACTTGAAACACTTGCAGTGCGGTGCCAATCAACTGTTAGTCCAAGCCCGCGAGAAGTTTTGGGTATATTGCTAGCCTGATATCCTCATACAAACCTGTATCAAAGTTAAATCTATGCACCTGCGGCCTATTGTAGAGAATTCTTGCTTGGAAATATGCTTATGTCGACCAGTGTTATCTTAGCCAATCCATTTACAACCAGTCAACGCAAAACTGACATTTTGTAAATGTTTGTTTTATTGTGTATGTCTCCATGATCACAAAAGGATTGCATCTAAATATTAGGTACTGAGCATAAACTGATTACTAACTCTAAAGCTAGTTTATAAGTATTTATTGAAATTTAACTTAAAATTATATAATGCTGTTGTAAGAAGCGAACCCAAATTTTATTATATTTTAATCCTGTTTATTATCTGACCGTAGGTAATCTACCAAATCTATAAGCAAGGTTTATCAGTTACCAGACCAAATCGTGCAACAGTTCTGGAAACGTCGACATCTATAGATTCTCCCGGACGACGAATCCCTGCTACAACAGTATTCGCGAAATTCATCCGGACCTGATTTAAACAACCCTATTGCTGGTCGCTAGTTGGATTGAACTAGTTGCACCCAGGCAAAGATGGTGTAGTTCAAAGTGTTTTTGTGACAGCTCTATTTACACGCGGCCTCTAGTCCAAGTTTGTATGCAGCCTAGTCAGAACGATTAATCGTTATACTCTATTTTTATGATACTTTGATTGCTAAGCTAAGGTTCACTTAAACCAAAAATACATCATCACCCCCGGAATGTAGAACGTCCCATAGATACAAGCAGTAGATTCTCTATACGTGTTAGTGTTTCTTCAGTCACCGATAGATGGCGTTATGCGTTGACTTTCCGGTTTCGTCAGTGATGATGGCTGCGCGCTGTAATACCGGAAATAATGTTACCACACGACGGAACAACGCAATAATTTAAAAATAGATTTTTTTAAAGATAAATGTATGCAAAAATAGTGGGTCGCCCCTAAATGATAAAATCGATTTAAAAGTCGATTATAAAAATCGATTTAAAAAAAACAACGCAGACTCTTAAATTGTTTTTATTTTTGCAATTATTTGGACTATTGACACAATACCCAAATCGTCGAATAGAATACTGTTCTGAAAACCGCGTCGTTTAAGTTCAGTACAGAAAACATTTTTGTGAAAAATGTCAAATTTATGTGATGGATTTTGATGGGTACAATGCTGTTCTAAAAGCAGTTTCTTACTCTCTATCGAAATAAATAGAGCTAGGGAATGTATTTCTTTGAACAACCTCAGTATTGCACCCTACCGAGAAAAAAAATCAAAAAATTTTATGATTTTCTGACAAAATGCTTCGGTAAATAGAAAACAGTTTTGCAAAAATAAGTTCCTTTCATTGAACTTTGATTTTCAACTACTACATTCTTCTTTCTTTTTTCTTACCTCGAGTGAAAACGCTAAAAAATAACTAAATGGTAGATATGTATATATTGATGTTCAAAAATGTACATCGCCATAATATCTAATGTTGAGGTAGAAAATATAAATTATTCTTATAAACAATCTGTTCTAATTATCTTTATCATCTAATGTAGAATAAATACTGAATTTTTATGTACTTCTTATCCTATATAATATATACAGTTTAGATTACATCTTTCTTCGCCACCAAGGAATTCCTTGTTCGTCTTTAATTACTGGTCTTTGGGGTTGCATTCTTGGAGCGGTGACATCAAAGTGTAACGTTGTAGGACCTCTAAACATTTTCATAATAAAAATCTGGCAATACAATGCAGAAAGTAACTGACCTTTCATCCCTATCGTTTATTAAAGGTTGTTGTTGTAGTATAACAGGCCTGTTGTGTAAATTGTCCATCGGGATCGCAATCTTTTTCGCAGTTTTTAAAGTCTTCTTCCGTTTTTGTGCGTTATACCGCGCACTGCACTGAATAGCCAAGAGAAGAGCGCTAACCATTGACAGAAGAGCGCCTATGTAGACTAAAACTTGAAGATTTCGCGCCGCCGATTTACGCAACACAGCACCCGCGATTGAGAGTGAAGTTCCTATTAAGATTCCCATCGTGAATGCCACCTAAACGTAAAAAATGAGTTAACACATAAAAAAAAACGTCTACATACTTGTGAAAGTAATAGCAAATGTTTTCGAATGTTTGACAATGACCTCCGCAACCATCTACAACAGCGCTGGTTACTCCAGAACTGAGAGAACTTTGTGGTCGATCGGATATATGCGAAAGAGGCGGGCGACGAGGTAAGCTAGATAATTGGCTTGGTGTTGTAATGGAAGTTCTGAAATATTAAAAAACATACATAAATAATAATAATTTTACAATGTAACAATATGGATGACACAAATATTGCGCGTATTTTCTTTTACTTCCGTCGTATTTCATTGTCTCGTAAAATGTTTTGACCAATTCCGCGGTATAATGAGAAAAATCTCAATAAACAATCTTACTTTGTAAACTAGAGTGAGTTGGATATATTTTCCTTCCATCTTTAAAACTAGATGAACTATATTTACTGTCCCTACCAAAATGCCCGTTCTTTTTAATACAACTTTGTTCGTAAAATTCATGTCTCGAAAACCGTTTTGGTAATGTCTCGTCGCACTCGTAATACGACAATTGGTTTGTATCACTATTGTCCGAAAACATGCAATCACTATTTTTGGTTTCGTTCTTGCTCATATATTGGTAACCGTAATGATATGATCGTAAAAGTATTTGTATCACTGCACGTGTCCTCACTCACGCCTGTGTCGTAAGTTGCTATCTTATTGCATAATCCTCCGGCACGATACGAACCACCGCAAATGCTGTTAAAATTATCTTTCCCGTACTGCAACGCATGTTGATGATTGTAAGTATGTGGAAGCGGTAGCGACGCGGATATTGTAGTTGTCTGAAAACAGAAACAATCATTAGTTTAACGAGTTTCTTCAAGTAGTAGGCAAACATCATCAGTAATAATTGCATGGACATTCTTATTATCAAAAATATTAGTATTCACCTAACTTCGAGTAGTAATAGATTTTTGAAAGTACTGTCACCTGTTTGGTGGAAATTAATCTTTTTCTTACGCGTAAATTATTTTGGCCTCATTGAAGTAATTGTTTTAAATAGGTTGTACTGTATTTTAAGTACACTCATGAAATTTAAAACTTGACACCACAATTTCTGTAAACAAAAGTTTGCACATTGTGAAGCGGGCTTAAGGGTATCATTTACAATTCTAACAGCAGGTAGTCTCAGCAGGGGTTATCTTATAGAAGGACTGTAGAATGAATCATTACACTAAGCATGTTTTAGAAAATAGGTAATTTACGTTGCTTACTTAATTTTTTTCTTTAAATAATATATTTGAAGGTATCGCTAATTAAACACCATAGCTCAATTAATTATCGAATCAAAAATTTTGTTTAGGAAATGTTTACAAATGACCAATGTAACAACCCTTAGAGCAATATGACTCAAAGGAAGTAAATTAAACAAGCAAGGATATTCTATTGTTATTGAAACTTATTCATAAAGTAAAAGCCATTTCCTTATAATGCTAATGGACAGGATTTTCTTTTAAGTATTAAGATTACAATAGAGGACTTATAAACTTTCGAAAATATCTAATTATAAATATTTACACTGCAATTGCGCTTTTCCTTAATAATTTCTTAGCAATAACATACACGTTCTTGGTTTTAAGTTGTCATAAATTTGATATGATATAAATTTGTGTTTCTAATATTACATCACAAACTAATCTTTATTCGCCAAAAATTGTTGCTTGTTGTAAAGCTTCGTACACACCTGAACAACAAACCGAGCAACAAACATAACAACGAACCGAAAGTCAAACAGAACGACAAACGATCTTTTATGATTTCCACAATCCGAACAACTGAATGTTGTTCCCATAATTATTTTCAGTAGTTTTCAGTTCATATATATTTATTATTGAGAAGAGAAAATTGCGGAAAACAAGAAGATAGTGCCAACCAAATTTTTACGCACAAAGAAGAGTAAAAATTATAATTTACTTCGCTTTTTTTTATTTTGGAAATTTCCCGCCCAAATGATGCTAATAGGGACATCATTTTTTTCTTGCATTCTTAAACACTGATTAATTTAAAACATTTTTCTTCTGTCAACTCCATAATATTACCTAAAACACAACAAACCCACAAAAGGGAGGACAAAAATAAATAATTTAATTCTCCCGCATAAGTTTGTTCGCCGTTTTGTTTAGATTCGTCCAAACCTGCAAACGCATTCGCGCGCATTTTCTTTGATGTCGGAGAAAAAAACCGACAAGTTGCGGGAACGCCGCAAACCGTTCGTGGAACAATCAGGACTTGCGAATCTGTTCTAAAAATTCGTACGTAGCACCGTCCAAATTAATGTTCCGATTGCCGTTCGGTTCGTTGTTCTGTTTGTTCCTCGGTTTGTTGTTCAGGTGTGTACGAAGCTTTACAATAAGCATATTAATATGAACTATATCTTATGAAAGGAGAGTTATGTAACTATAATTAACGACTTAACGTTACGTTAGTAGATTCCATTTACTATTTACACATATTTTCTTGGAACATTCGATAATTAACTATCGGGATATGATGACCCTATACTTCGCAGGTTGTGCGCAACTGGATACAAGCAAATAACTTGGAGCTGTTACCCTGGCCAGCAAAAAGCCCAGATTTTAACATTATCGAAAATGTTTGGGCTCGAATACTTGCTGTTATCCGAAGACAACAAGGGCCAAATTTTATACCAGTAAACCGTAATGCACTAATTGCAGCCATTGATACCGCATGGGAAACGATTAATATTAATTATATTGATACCTTGATAGCGTCAATGAGCAGACGCCTCCAAGAATGTATCAATAATAATGGAGGTCACACCCATTATTGATTTCTTATATTTATTTATATAGTAATACCTTTATTTAAAAAAAAGTTTTCATTTAATTTTAAACTATAACTTGGTATCTTAATTATAATTATGTAATAAATTCTTGTCAAAAAACTAAATATATACGTTGACAATAAGAATTGCCTTAGTTTTTTTATTTTATATTAACTACAGAAAAAATGAAACGTCATAAAATATACATTTTGTAAGGACTAAATATTATGAATAGAGAGTTTAATGATTTTTTTTAATAACTTACAATAATTAGTAGGTTAGATTTATTTAAAAATAAGTAATAATCAGTCAACCCAAATAACCATGTTTAGTTTTTGATTTAATTTAAAAGTTATTGCTTGTAGACGTTTTTAAATCAAAATTATTTCTAATTTTATTTTGTAAACATTTCCTAAACAAAATTTTGATTCGATAATTAATCGAGCTATGGTGTTTAATTAGCGATACCTTCAAATATATTCTTTAAAGAAAAAATTAAGTAAGCAACGTAAATTACCTATTTTCTAAAACGTGCTTAGTGTAATGATTCATTCTACAGTCCTTCTATAAGATAACCCCTGCTGAGACTACCTGCTGTTAGAATTGTAAATGATACCCTTAAGCCCGCTTCACAATGTGCAAACTTTTGTTTACAGAAATTGTGGTGTCCAAGTTTTAAATTTCATGAGTGTACATTTCGTTTGCGTTTAAAAGCACATCTGGTGTCGATCCCACGGCCGTCAATAATTATTTCTTTGCCCTTTGATATTTTCAAATCCGCTACAGTTAAGCTTAAAAAAATGGTTATTCCGATAGTTTTTATCAAAAGTTCTCATAGAAGTCTGAGCAGCCACATTATACCACCTTGCTTCACTTACTCGATACACACTTTGTTTGTTCCACGACAAGCGTGAAAGTCGTTTTGTTTTTAAACGTAAAGTCTCACGGTTTATGTGGTCAAGACTGATTAATAACATTACAACCACGGTTGCCGTATTAATTTTTTTGTAGTGTTCTTTGTTTATGTAGAAATCGGGAAAGGGAGATACGCTTCCCGAGTTTGTATATAAATATTAAAAATTGGTCTGTAAGTCTGGCAGTCTAGAGTCTGTAAGGATATTTGAAACTAAGACGTACGATGTAACCAACAACAAGTACCAAACTATAGCGGATTAAAATTGTTAGTGATGACAATCGCTCAATGTTGAACAGCGCTTTTATGCGAGGGTTTAGGTGTTGTTTACGATAACGTGCTAGGAACTACCATACGGGTTGCGAAATTAAAGAGAGCTATCGTTTGACTAAAACAAAGTCAAAACACGCGTGCGGATTCGTCTAGTTTTTCTATTACCTGCGAACCAATTATCGAGATGTCATACCGTTGAAGGCATCTTTTTCGATTCATTTTGCGTAATTAAATTTTATTTGTCGTCAACATATGGTAACGACTACCGAAGTGTTGGATTCGTCAGAAGAAAACAACACAACTGTAAATAAATTGATTGGTTTACTTCGAGAAATTACCGTTTATTGTGTTTGGTGCGCATTTAAGAATAGGCCCAAATTAAAATGGGACGTCCGCGTTTCTTTTTTGTTTGTTAATTTTGTTGTTCGAAATAAAACTAATTGAAACGAGATTCAAGTTGAACCTTACGTAAGATTTTGTTTTAAATAAAGACCACAAGCCCAATTTATTTTAAGAACTTTGTGAACGTAAATAGTATGTAGGTATAATTCTTGTTAAAAATTAACTACGCGTGGTACCGCTTTTGTCTTTTTGAATGGTTTAATGTAAAAGAACACGACCTTGGTGTAATCAAAGAGTTGTAGATTAACCTGCATTTTAATAGAAACCCACACGTAATTCATGTTTCTTTCTTTAAAAACTTTTCCTTTCAAGTGTTTACATTTTCCCGGATTTTGCGTAAACCTTTGTGTACATTTAGAAAAGATCTGGGTGGCGCCCAATAAAAACTCGAATCTGACGCGTGATAAGGACTTTTTAGTCATCGGTAAAGGTAAGTAGGAAACATCTTTCTAGACCCCGCCCTCGCTGTTGAGTTAGTTTGGCACTTTGTGACGCCCTGTTACATTTCGAGTTACATGGCGTAACAGTACATTAAATTGTACTAACTAAAACTTTTGTAAAATCTAAGCATTTCCTCATATTCTGAGAACAACCACAATTTTGGTCTGTTGCAATCAATCATATTTTTATTTTATTAAATCAAATTAAAAAAGTTAGGTTTTCTAAACAAATTTTAAAAAATAAAGATACATTTCTCCTAACTTCTACACCCACTTATTCATTATATATTTTCACTATTCTCCCTTGATCACTTTCCTTTCCTTTATCTATAGAATATCTTCTCACTTCTCCCCTAATGGTATCGACCACTCCGTTCCTTCTGGTCGCAATTCTCCGCATCCTTCTTTGATGTGTTCCATGTTTTACCATTCATCCCCACACAAACTGCACACCTTCTCTTCATCACTCATCTCCTTTATTCGTTTCCTCTTCTAAATCTTTTTTAGCTCTGCTATGTTTCGAAATTTATTTTTTTTCTCTTTCTCTTGTTTCTTTCTCCTCTTTTCACTCTCACTCATTCTTTCTCCATTTTCCTTGATCTTTTCTTTATTATTTAGTGTCTCTTCTAACTTCCGTAAGTTCTTCAATTTTCTTCGCTATTCCCAATGTCTCTTTCAGCATATCTTCTTTTTTATTTCTTTTATTCCTCCTTAAATTTCCACTCCCTTAACCACCAAATTTTTCTTCTTGTCTTCTACTCTACACTACTCTCTTCCAAAGTATTGATTTTTGTTCCAACACTTCACTCATTTTGTTCATTTGCTCTTTCATCTCTCTGACTTCTTATTATTCTTTTGCCGATTTAATTTAATTTCTTTGATTTCTTTCCAAATGTTCTTCATCTCCTCATCATCTTCCTTTCATTTGATTTCTTCCGAATACCTATTCTCTCCCTTTCTTTCTCATTTTTTTTAATTCTCCTAAATACCTTAGCAATTTGAATTAATCATTCTCATTAGACCTGACGTTTTGGCGTGTTAATAAATTTCAAACAAGCAGTAGAAATCTTTAGCTTATTTTTGTCAACAGTTGGTTACATGGATACCCAATCTTAAACCCAAAAAATTCGGGTAATTTCTTTACTTTCTAGTCAAGTTGGCCAGGCTACTCACCATTATAAATAAAGAGATAAGTTACAGAAGGTAAAAATGTTCAAATACGAATTCAAGTCATAGCCGACGATCTGCGAAGCAGTGAATTGTGGGATGGCTGGTGTTTAAATAACCTTATGTAACTAATGTTATATTATTTACCGTTTTTAAAATGTTGATAATTTCAGGGAAATTTAAGTGAATATTTAGGTCGACAATTGTCCGCTAACAATAAAGGTTGGATGTTTTGTGCTGTAAATGGAGGTTAGGGTAGAAACACTTCAAAACAAAAGTTACCAAAAATCGTTTAACAATTGACTTCGTTGTTACACTAAAATGCATGCTAGAATATAGTATTCAAAGACCGAAATCAGTAATAATTTTTCACTCATATGATAGTAACGAACATAATTTTCGGCATAGTTAACAGCAAGGTACCAATTATTCCAATGTCATCGGAATGTTCTTGTTTCTCATTCATTTTTAGAACTTTCTCCTGGAAGGAATAAATAAATTATGGCGACGTCAAACCGATACCGAGTATCGAAACATGTATTAATTATTGCCACTGTCTTATTGTTAGATTATAAAAAGCTGACAAAAATTACAACAACCTCGATTGGTGATATTTAGAGTTAAGTTATAAAAAGTGAGATAAGATATAAAATCTTGAAATTAAATTAAAAATAAAAGTTAAAAGTATAACAAAAAAAGTGAATTGTTTAGAAGGGAAAAACAAGAACAACTCAAATACTTGCAACTGCCGACGTTTCGAGGATAGTGAGGGCTTTTTCAAATCTCTTGATTAGAATGAGTTGAAAGTCATACTGGTACTGTTCATCAAAATCATTGAAAATAAACTAAATAGTTAAAATGGTTAAAACGTCGAACGAGTAAATATACCTACGTTACATACGAAACTTCACTCGAATAAAAAGTTAAGTTTGACTGTTCTTTCAATTTTCACTAAATAAAATAAATGTTACCTTTAATGCAAAATTTTTATGTTTTGTTATTCACACGTTTACAGACAATTAGTACAGATAATCCTATTCAAACTGGTTATTGAATGTAAGCACCCCGTGACTCATAACACAGTTCAGCTAGAAACATACAGAGCACCTTAACTTTTCTATTATGACTAAAGTGGTTTTCTAATTGAATCATAATTTGCGATATAAAAAAACGGTAAAATGGTGGCGTAATTCAGACATCGTTCTCAAACCAATCCGAGCATTTTAATGAAATCGTTGTCGTTCACGTATTCTTATAAAAAAGATAAGTTATTTTGATGTCATGTGGGTTGCCTACTTTCCCAAAAAAAATTGGCCAGGTTTTGTTTTTTTTAAACTCATAAAATTAATTAACCACTCAAAAGTTGTATCTGAGACAGTCTGTATTTCAATAAAGGTAATAAGCAACAATTCAAAAACATATGTCAGTGATCCCTCGAAATAAATTCAAGTAAATTTGTTTACAGATTCTCCAACTGCGTCTTCAGATTTAATAGTAATTAACATGTGTCTGACCAGAAAAATAAATTTTGTGGTTTTAATGAGGGCACGCTGCTTTAAACCCATTAAATTCTAATCGTTCTTAATAAAATTTTTACTGGTAAATTGCTGCAATTGTATTTAACGGGAGGAAATATTTACATTAGCTTGTTAAGTCTAAACTGTGCGGCTTTCAACATAATGGTACGTTTACAAAAAAATACAAGTACGTTAATTACAGCAACACAATAAAATCGTATGAAGAGCGAGTATTTATACGCTGCTGTTAAAAAACAAGTGGGTACTCAGACAGAACGCGAGGGCTCGAAAATGAAACTGAAAGAAACGCATTTTGTTATCTTAAATCTCAACAGCACCTCTAAACCAAAGTACAAAATCTGAATCGTTAGAGACACTGTAAGAAACTGTCAGCGGTAACGAGCTTGCTTCTTAAGAATCATAAAAATGAACCCTCTTTATTTATCGACTGGTTTTATTTCTTTTTCCGTCATTATTATATATAGAGAGGTTTTGTAGTGATTTATGAGGAAGTGTCCAGACGGTAGTATTATTTTATGTGAATTATACTGCTGTGCGATTAGACGTTGCAGCTTGAATGTTCTAACAACTGTTGGACAGACACTTTTTTTCCTCTCAAGTATAATGGTTCGGAAACAAGTTGTTTTTCATTTCGATACAGACCGCGTAGAAATTAGAGCACCAGTTGAAATTAATATTCGTCCTTGACTTTTTCTCGCTAAAAAATTTTGACAATTAGAGTGTGGTTTTAAGCGTTTAACTTAAACTCGTAAACAATCCAACGCTTGAGGAAATTCGTCCTTCACACTTCAGTTCTTTGGACTGAAAATCATATATAAAACCAATTCATAATCAGAAAATAAAAGAGGGATATAAAACAGCAATAAAATTATCTGTATATTTCCTTTTACGTTTTAGGACGATTGAAGAGTCAGGTGTTTACTATCCTAACAGGTGTATAATAAAAGGTCTCGTTTTGTCTTAGATGTTGGGCAGAGAAGTTGTTAAGTCAGAGACCTCACTCACGGAAGATTGTATTCGATTTAATTGTCAAGAAGTTCGTTATTAATAACAGTAGGTTCTTACTCAAAATTAATTGGAGAAAACAAAGATTCAGTTCACTAGAACCATTGATTATAAACTTCGCTAGAACCCATACCACACGACTAATAATTTCTAATTTATCTTTAATTCGTGTTCTTACATTTATATACATGAATAAAATGATTGTATAAACTTCTGGAATGCGATAGAATGCATATGACTAATCTATTTGCTATATTTCAACAAAAGTGGAGATTTTTTTGGCTTCTTTTTTTATGTAGTGACATACAAGTGAATTCGTACCAATTCGTATTTAAAAAAGTGATATTTGGGAGTCTGATTGCACCCTCTTTAAATATTTCTACTGAAAAAGTCTGTTTATATAGGAATTAAAAATTATCGCATTATTAAAGAATAAACACCTTGACATGAGAAGAAGACACACTCAATTTGAGGGGAAGTTTAAATTTGTGAGAAATTGTTTCAAACTCAAAAAAATCACTTGATGTGGTAATAAATTCAAACCAGAACGTCATAATGATAATGTTAAGTGCCGTGTTAACCACTTCAAGTTTGCAGAGGTTTGCTTGGGTATTATTGGTATCAATATAGTTGAGATAAGTAACAAAAATTTGATAGCATCAATTTTTGGACAAGCTAGCCACGCATTCAAGTAAAACCCTAGATAACAAAATTAAAACTGTTACTAACAACTTCTTCCTGGTTTCGCCGTGTATCAAAGCGTGCGTTCGACGTTTCACTGTTCATACTTCAGGATAACTGAACTGCTTTTTGTCGCTTGACCCGATCGTACCATTTTCGCTCTACTGACCGTGACAGTTTTGTGTAACAAGCTTTTCCACGAATTCATAAGGTGATACCCTTCTTCTGTACATATATAAGAAAGTTTGGCGACAGAGAAGAAGTTCAGTTATCCTGAAGAAGATGTAAGCATGCACAGTGAAACGTAGAACACAAGTTTTGACACACTGCGAGACCCGGTAGAAGTTATTAGTAATAGCACAGAGTAATAATACTATCAGAGGAGCAACTCAACGTCGGCGCGTTTGATCTTTGTAAGACAACGGCAGCCATGTTGAAAGACTAGAAATTCAGGATCGTGGTTGTAGATGGATATGCAACCACATATACCTTTGTACATTGTGAACATCTGAATAAATATATAAAAACAAGTATCTGTTAAACTTATCATTATTAAATTAACAATAATGATAAACATGTCGCTGCAAAATTAAAAACGAGTCGTAAAGCAAGAAATTAGCAGATAAAACCGAAAAAAGGAAAGTGAGGTTAAATCCCAAAGAAAACTTGTTAAGAAATTAAACTTGCAAGAAAAAAAAATAAGAAAGAACGACAAAATGGAATTCAAATTAGCACAAGTAATGTCCTAGACTGGAAAGGTGTCTGAAAACTTAAGCAAAATCTGAATATTTATTTAGTAGCTTCGTGTCACAGAGTAATAAATACTATTAGAGGAACAACTCAACGTCGGCGCATTTGCTCTTTGCAAGAGAACGGTATGTTTGAAGATTAGAAGTTCAGGATCGTATTTACAGATTTTAAACGAGTGATTGTACCGAATGCTTGTAAGAGCATTATAGAAACCCTGATGCCCGAGTACATTTAGCTAAGAAATTGATTAATGTCCTTGTGTAGTAGGTTTTAGTACAAATATGTGAGTATATACTATTGAATTTTTATTAACATGACCGAAAGTACTCATGAATGGAAGAACATTGCAAAGGAATTTGAAACATGGAATTTTCCAATATGCATTGGTATAGTGCTAGGTCATTTTATTACAATTATTACATTACAACTATTAAGGAACACATCCCATTAACAAAAATGGTGGAAGTCGCTGAACTAATGATGCAACTCACAGAACAATTTTTTGTAATTACTTTAATTTGCCTGATGGCAGTGTAGAGTGACAAAATAGAGAGCAATTAGCATTTATTACAGACTCTGGCATTGTTCTTTTTGTTATGTATGATTATCTAATAAATATAAACAACAAGTATGTAATTATTATTAACGAATTTAGAAGTAAATTAATGCACGAAAGTTAAAAGTCGAATCAGGTATTGTAAAACTTAAAATTAATTATTTTTTTGAAGACCATTCCGGTGAATTCCACGAATAGAATATTGCACCTCAATTTTTTGAGCTGAGTTGCAACAAGTCTTTGGCTGTTTTCTCCTAACTTTCCTTTTGTACCGCTTCACTAATTTTTCCTAAATTTTTGGAATCTTTCTTCTTTTTTTCCGTTTGGCAGGAACATCGACAGTTACATAAGAATGTTTGTTAGTTGACCTACTTCTAGGTGCACCACATGATGTTGACGAGTGTTCTTCACCTATTATATAATCAGGTGATTTTAACAGTGAACCAACATCCTGGTTTCGTATAATAATATTGAAAATATAAGTTTACCTGCAACTAATTTGAGGTTTTAGTTACCAAAGGCACGTCTATCTACGGTCAATATATCTTGTTGTGAGTTTCCCCACTGTTCTTCAGTACTACGTGTAGCAAAAGATTAACTACGCGATCGAATTTCTAATAACTCGTTTAAAAATTTATATGCTTGAAACACTGTAAATTTTGCTTACCTCTTCTTCACTAGTTCCGCTATGCAGTGTGGTTAACACCTTCTTACGTTCGTTGGAATACATTGTGCAAGGTTCTAAAAATTTTTGTTGTACATCCGCCTGTGTTATTGATGAAATTAATGTCTTTAGGCTCTGGGATCGTTTAATGCTAAACTTCGCAGCTGTTTATTGTAATAATGTTTGTTTTTAACCGAAAACAAACAATGATGTAATTTTCCATTACAAAAATTGAAAATACCTACCTAAGCTGTACTTACTCAGGCAAACTGTGTTAAAAATTGTCTCAAAAATAGAGCAGGTTTTTTTTATGACAAAATTTAAACACACGTATTGGTTCTTTGGTTAACCAATGCTTAATCTGTGCGTTCAACTTTATTTTTGTAAAATAGCATAGTACATATGCTACGTTTTCGTTAGATATGTGTGTGGTACTTTCAAATATTTTACTTATAAATGCACAGAATTTTACACCAATTATTGTTCCAAAAATAGTGTCAGTATCAAACAGAAATATTTTGAACAAATCAATATTCTTCACAATTTAGATTAATCCAAAAATTGTACAATTTCTTGTTCAAGAAACGATTTCAAATTCAAATATGGCGCGTCTGATCTAGTCTGAGAACATGGCGAATACCAATGCGCGAGATGGGATGCGCGTACTTTCCCCTTCCACGAGAGTTGTTCCTCTGGATAATATCTTTACTCTGTGGTAATAGTGACACCGGCCTATGCAGTGTTAATGTGACAATTTATATTAAGTTTAACCTTAAATAAAAGTTTTCAAAGATTGAAAATTGTCAATATTAAAAAAAAACTTGTTACCGCCAATAGCACGTTTCAGTCAAAGCGATGTAAGAGAAAAAAGTTCCGCCCTAGTGCTATCTTTTTCTGTCAGTTTTACCAACACGAATCCTCTAAAATACTCTAAATTTTAAATTATCACCAAAAATCAACCCAAGTGAAGCTAACCTTAAAATTTTTAATTATTCGTTTGAGTTTTGTGTTTGGGTTTGTTCTGCGTGGTTTTTATCTTCTTTTGATCGTTTTGCTGCTTTTTTTACAAACAGTCTTTTTCAAGACTAAATTGTTTACTATTACCTCTGTCTTCTGTAAGTATTTAAAATTCAGAGTATTTTTGAAGGTTCGTGTTGGTAAAACTGATAGAAAAAGATAACACTAGGACGGAACTTTTTTCTCTTACATCCCTTTGACTGAAACGTGCTATTCGATTTTGGCAGTTTTTGCCAACTTTTTAAATATAAATCTGAACAGGCGATCTCAATGCTTTAAGGCTGTAGTCAAAAGTATTCTCTACGAGCATCACTTTTCAATTTTTTCAAATAATAAAAATGACACAAATTTACGATTGGCGTAGTATAACCGAAAGATTAAAGATCATGCCGTTGCTGAAGAACGTTACAGCAAGTCAAAATAATCAAAAGAGTAGATTAGCCATTTATGCAAAACCCAATTGAAGCTCACAAGTGTGAACTAATTACCTATAACATACCGTTATAAAAGAGGCCTAGCAACATTTTAAACTAGTTCATGTATATTTTCGATTATTTCCTTCGTCTGTCAAATTTAAATTTTCCACCAATCACGTACTTGGAAACTGATTTGACGCAGCCAATCAAAACGAAATAAAGCGACTATTCACCTTGGTGGTAAATAGTCGACTATTTGGTCATCGCCCTCAATATTCATCTGAAGGAATTATTTTTGACTCACGAAATAATCTTATTAAATATAACGCGACCTTGACAAATTAGCTACTATTTTATTGCTACAAATTTCTCGTAATTTTACAATTTGTCTCGACTTAATTTTGGCATTTATAATCAAAGATTATTAATGCAAAATTAAGTCTCGACGAATTGATCCTAAAAGAAACTCGAAATTTAGATGCAATAAAAATAGTCGGCTATTTGTCAAGGTCTTGTTATATTACTGTCGATAATTTTGTAGACGGCGCGTTATCCTACACAGATCAACCTCAACAAGGCGAAATGTGTGTATGTTGGTGCTGCAAGTTTTAAAAAATTCGTAAGCTTACGGTAGAAGGTACTGACGAGTTACAGAAGTATGCGGTTGGTTCTCAATGTGCGCCTGTAATTGTTCAAATCTCTTGAACAATTTACTTATTTTGCAGGAGGTTGCTTTTTATCACATAATACAGCAAGAAGAGGAATTTGTTTCCAAAACCTTTCACTGTGTGATGTTCAGCGAGGAAAGCCTAGGGCAATTGAGAGGTAGCGCGTGACCACCGTAAACATGATACATACAGTAAAACCATATACTGAGAATGCCTTACGCGTCACGGAAAACCCTCGAAGATGGCGCCTTTATCAAGAATCCATCCACATTTCTAAATTGGCTTAGGACGGACTGATCAATTTTGGTCTACTTCTTGCAGTAGTTTTTAGTTCATGAAATATTGTGGTAGACATACTAGTTGCGGATTTGTCCCGGAGAACAATGTAGAAGCTACGAGTAATATAGAATGTATTGGAAATCAAGAGATCATCTGCAAGAAAGATAACACTTCAACAAACATTAAGAATTTTCCAGGTAAGTCCGTTGTTCTTAAAATAATGCATGATCTAGACTGAACTTTCCATAGTCCAAGGTATTGTTGGTACGCCGTTGGACCACTATCACAAATCCAAAATATTTAAAAACAATGCTAACAATAGTGTTCAATTTGTACACCAAGCCAGGATTCTAGACTGGACAGGTATATAGAATGTAGTTCGGACTGTAAACATATTATGTATATAGATTGCTTCATTTTTCTACCAAAGAACAAGACTAACAATCGTAAAGAAATATTTACAGAAATACCACAAAATATTCAGTCAAAGTTTCATCTATACAGATCACAGTTTCAAGAAATAAGATAAACTCCTATCATATACCATCATATCTGGTACATTTACGAGCCTTCCCATAAAAATTTGTAAAGTAGATAGGCTCTTCAATATCTTCAATGGAATTAATCATACGAAACAAGATGTAAAACAAAAGCTGTTATACGTATCTGTTCAGATCAGAGTTGTGTCACCACTTGTAAAAAAATCTTTTAACTAAGATCAAAAAAATGTATTCATTGCTAAAAGTATTGTTATGATGGTCCATAATAAAGAATGTTACGCAGACAAGTCTTGAAGCAGGATCTTCACATCACAATTTTCATCCTCAGCGGTCGGGCAACATCAACAAGTTGGAAGTGTCTGCTGCAGTTCGCCACGTAATTGTATATTATGAAAACGTCATAATCATTGAAACAAGATCCTACGCTGCTATTATATCACTAGTAAACCAAAATTTTAGAGCATGTTACGCCAACAGGTGTGGAAGCAAGATAGTTCGTTAAGGTTGTCACCATCGGTGGTAGTATTAATATGAACTTTAGAATGTTCGTTCTAACAGACGTATTCTTTATTAGAAAGTTTTCCGGGATTGGACCATGTCGAAATGGTAACCGTAGTTATCAAAGTTCCGTAAAGAACTTCATCAGGGCGATAGTGGATAGTCTCTTTCTATTATTAAAAGTGATTTGTAGAGAAAAAAACTTTGGGATTATAGAACTTAATCGCCAACAAATGCGTGACAGACAACAATTTCTATAAACTTTTTTTTTAATAAACTTCGCATGTGCCGAGTTCAATCTCGTTTGATGATACCAATATCGTAACCGTAACGAGAGTGAAACAGTGGAGTGCCCAGGTAGGGGACTAGGGGGCCGCAAACCCACTCCCGCCTTCACCATACTCGCCGCCCTAGCGCCCTATAAACTGTATATCGCCTTGTTTACTTTTAAGTTTTTGAATCAAGTTGTCAAAATATAACTGGAATACAAAAATAGTTAAAAATGTAAACCTCATGTTATTAGAATGTTTTTTAAAATAAGTTTAACATGAAAGTGAATTAATCACTCACCTGATAAGGATTGTCTCTAGTGGGTTGGTATAGCGACGGTCTTTGCGATGGATGCAAACGACGCGACATCAGAGTTCCAGTTCAGCATTTCTGCAATACTAAAAATGTCAATTTTATTTAGGATCATATGAAACACCTTTTTTTAAATTACTGCTATAGCAAAAGTTTGGTGTAGTTCAATTGGAAATCAAATTCATCAATGACTGTTTAACTTCAAGGCAGAAAGAAATGGAAACCATTGTTTATCTAATAGCAAGAACGGAATTAATCAATGAAGTACTTATGACTTGTCTGGTACGGTTTTATAAAAAATTATTTCTTTTTAAGGTCTTCCAAAGATGGAGTTGAATAAAAGATACCGCCTTTTTATAAAGTTATAGCCGAAGTTTCGTCCTTATCAGATGAAAGCTTTTTTAAGGCGAAAACCTTTCTATTTTCTCTTTTCCATGTTGTTGTTGCTTTTTGGGTTTGACGAAACGACCTAAACAAAGAAGCCACCATCTTGTAAGCGGGACACGTACATTTTTATGTTTATTAAAACAAAAGATTTCTCTTTATAATAAACGAACCTATTTAGTCTGAACACATTCAGAGTTTGATTAATTCATTTACGCAACCATATATTGAAGAGTTACATTCTCTTAACCTTCTTTGAATACAATAAGTATGGCTTATTTTCTGGACGGTATGGAATGGTCTTTGTTCTAAATGGTTCTTATAAGCGTTACTTGAAGTTGCTCAATGGTGTCAAGACATGTGCATTTAAAAATCCACGGTAAAAAAAAGTGTTCTGTTTTCCACCCCAATATAAAGAAATCGTGATCTGTAATGACAAAGTACGAAGGCTTTAGTATTTATGATGTTAATTGCAGGGAAAAATATACCGGAGTATACTCTTGGAGCATACTTATTGGAAGGTTCTAGTTACTGTTTTAAGTCTGAGGAAGTTAGCCGTTGGCCTTGTGCGGACGTGTAGGTTAATTGTGCTCCTGGTGGAATAATGTGGGCAATGACTTCTGAGTAATAATATCTATTAAAGTTCTAGTGATTGAAGGTCCAGCACTGGTGTCTAACTTAATTTTTTCTTAACGTTTTGCTCAACCAGATGTGAAACTCGATCCACAATAATAGCCGAACGGCACCTCACAAATGACGCTTTAAGTCCCATCCCTTTTGAACCAATATAAATACAAACTGTGAAACAAAAATAATCAGTCTGCATCCAACAACAGAGATGGAAAGACTTCTAAAAAAGTTAACCACTCGTGTTAGCAAAACGTTAAGATGAAATTCCAATGAACGACGACCTTTAGACTACGCACTATTTTTTTAAAGATTTAAACAAAAAGACATACAAAATGCTTAGGTGCTTACCGTCACCACAATGGTACTAAAAACTAGAAATCTTCTCAAAACATGTAAGATATGTTAACTATTCGAAATATGAATAAGAAATGATCAAGAAATATTCATTTCTGATCTAAAAAAATTCATGTTTTAAAATTTTGGTGGCTACATTGGATTCAATTTACGCTAGACCTCTTAAGACGTTTTGAAAAATTATATCAATTTGGTCGTCATATTGGATACGCTATCTTGCTTAACAAAGGTCACTATACCTCATTTTTAAATTGAGAAGAGTGACTCAATGTTTATTATCGGTATGTTAATAGTAAGATTCAAATTTTTTGACGGTTTTTAACACAAGCAAGTAGTCCAAATAAAATAAAAGTTACCTAACTTCAAAATGTCACATTTTTTAGCAATAATCAGTGTATTCTATTTATTTACTTATAACAGATATTTATACTTGCCAAACCAATTAGTATTGTCTAGAGAATTAATTTAGTAACTTTTTACAGTATAAGTGGAGTTTCTGAGTCACTCGTCTTTGTTTAAAAATGATCATAAGTAAAATGTGTGTCTTGCGACATCTCGTGTAAACATTGACACGTATGAATAGTATAAACTAAGAAAAATGCCAACAGTTAACTGTAACGGCATGTGTGTGTTAAAGTGCAAAGCGCTATCTAAGCTATAGCTTTAATGCTTGTAACACACGTTGCTGATAAAGCCAAGATAACTTGTACAGAAATACACACGCAACAAAAGAACACCTGATGCAGCATTTCGCTCTTATTGTGAGCTCATCAGAAGTGTATACTTAAGTGCGGTATACGACTGTACAAGACGGCGGTTGGTCTTTTAAGCTCTCGTGGAGCAAGGAACATAAGTAAAATGTGTGTCTTGCGACATCTCGTGTAAACATTGACACGTATGAATAGTATAAACTAAGAAAAATACCAACAGTTAACTGTAACGGCATGTGTGTGTTAAAGTGCAAAGCGCTATCTAAGCGATAGCTTTAATGCATGTAACACACGTTGCCGATAAAGCCAAGATAACTTGTACAGTCGTATACCGCACTTAAGTATACACCTCTGATGAGCTCACAATAAGAGCGAAATGCTGCATCAGGTGTTCTTTTGTTGCGTGTGTACTTCTGTACAAGTTATCTTGGCTTTATCGGCAACGTGTGTTACAAGCATTAAAGCTATCGCTTAGATAGCGCTTTGCAATTTAACACACACATGCCGTTACAGTTAACTGTTGGCATTTTTCTTAGTTTAAAAATGATGTTGAGATTAAAGTGAATGGTGGTAAAATAAGTAGGATACACTTAAAAAAAAACGCGAAGTATGCGAGTTTTTGTTTTTAAGTTACTGTTTTGTATACACTCCAAAAAATAAATAAATAATATGACAATACATGTACATGGTTATGGATTATGGACCCAGAGAGTTAAATCCTAATTTTTCAAAAGTAAAAAGTAAAAGCAATAAAAGAAAAATCGCACAGTCTAATAAAACGTATTGCATCGAAGCTATACTCGAAAATAATTATTACAATTGGGGATTTTAAACGGAAATGATCCTGGCGGAGAATAATGTAATCATAACCTTTGAAACCACTCAAAATTTTCGAGTTTTTTCAGTAGAATTTGAATCACTATAATAAACTATGCATCACTGCCCATTTACTCAAAATTGTATTTTTATTATAACGAAGATAGTCATCCAGCTCAATTTGGGACACACTGTATATTTATAAATAAGATGGGGAGTTATGCGATAGTTTCCAAACTGAAAATTTACCGTTAGTCAGTACTTATTGAAGTAAAAAAATTTGTATGTCTGGAAGTCGGATGCCCTATCGTCCATTCATATGTAAACACGATATCTAAAAACACAGGTCTTATTTTGATTTATAATGCCAAATATTTGATTAGATTTTGAGCAAAGCCCTACATAGATGTTTCTATTCTATACAGAAATACGTACTAATATATTTGTTCATTTTCAAATAAAAGTTGTTGGTAATTCAATTATAAATAATTTTGTTTAAATCATCTTTGATCCAACAAATAATTACTGAAACATGATAATCTCATGAAACTAATTGTTTTAATAATATCCCCAAAAAAGTTATGGGAGAAAAATTGTTGGAAATCTTATTATTTATAACTTTCATTTGAAGTATTTATATAAAATTTCAAGTTCCAGCCTTAAAACGTTTAAAGAAAGCGACAGCAAGGCGGGCTTAAATAAGCAGATACCTGGACCCCCAATAAAGGTTATGCGTTATTAAAATTGTTAGGTACATTTTTCGTATCGGTTTTTTTTTCACTTTTTCTATCAAAATTGCTGTTGTTGGTAGTTATATTACACCCAACTCTGAATACATTAATTTACTTATTGAAATAAAATACTTCAGAAAGTCAATTATTATTATATTTTGTCAAATATTTTTGTTTATTTAATGTTCAACATAAACCATGGCAAACACATACAGATTTAAACAAGAATGCGTTTAAATTGTTTATCAAGAACATTCTTAGTTTTTTTTAATATTTATGGCGCAGAAACAAATTCTTGAACTAAAACATAAGCTTCGGTTATTTTTTTCAAACTCTTGCACATTTGCAGTTCAGCAGGAAATAACAAGCTGCAGAAACCATCAAATCGACCAAAATAGATTCGTACTATTTATAAATTGCATTTCTAACTCCCATTTATCGTGATATACATCTTAAACAAAATATTTTTCTTCTTTGGTAACTCAATTCAAAAATCTTCTATTACACCACATTTTATATAAATAAAATGGAAAGTAAATGAAGAAAAGATATTATTTCCGTGCATACTATTTTGTACAACTAAAAGTTGCTTGTGATTTACTTCTAGAAAACTTTTGTTTAAACCGTTTTTTGATCCGAAATGTAATTACCGAGATAGTCACATGACCGTTGTTCAACAAGAATATTAGTTAGTAAAAAAAATTAATCAAAAGTTGTGACAAATTAAATTTTCTACAAACCTTTATTTCATATTTTTTTTCTACATCGCAAGATTTTTAATGTTTTCGTTTAATTTCCGTCTGAAACAATACTCAAGAAAGCGTCAGAACGAATAATCTAACAAAAGTAAGAAGAACATGTACACCCACGGACAAAAATAAAGCCCATAATTTGAGGCCATAGAAGTTTTTGTGTTAACACATCTCTTCTATAAATCTCCAGGTAGAAGTATTATTATGCGGTTATACATTGTGTAATACGTAAGCAATTTACAAGTCGATGTTATCGGATAATACAAAATTATAGTTAAAGCTTGGTGCTCGGACTTGAATGTGTTCATTTTACTGATTTGATTGTAAGAACAACACTTGAATATGAATAAATAGTGTTAAATAATTATGTAAGGATATAGCACGGTCCCGGGTTTCTTGAAAGATTAGTTTTATAAGCACAAGCAGTACCATTAAGTGTTTTTATTTATTTTATTTCATCTTTTTTTCATTTTTATTAAAGCGTTATAAATCATTATTCTAATGTTATTTGAAATGAAGTGTTTGGAAATCATTCATGTTTTAACAAATTGGATTACAAAATGGCTTTAGTATAATAAAGAATTTATCTATAAACAATTTTAATGGGCTATATTTTTGTCACCGGGTGTACTTGTTTAAAAACAATCACGAATCTCGTACATCAAAACAGTCTAAGGTATCTATGAGAAAATTTAACTTTTTTGTTAAAGGTACATCTCGATATTTAAGGTCAATTATAAATTATGCAGAATTTTATAAAAATATTGTGTGCCACATGTCTAGAAACTACTCTCTGCGAGTAACCCTATTTCCGCTTCTGCTCGAGCTTTTACTGAAAATACGAATAAGTTAACTATTTGAAGCTTTTTTACAAGAAGATTTATTTCTGCAGCTGCAATGATGTCTGAAAAATGTCTTTGGCTTGATTTTAATTAAGAGCAACAAATTTGTAGTCATTCGCTTACTATTCAGAATGATATGACGGTAAGAATTCAAACCACATTAGTGAAAAAGAAATAAATTGAATAATCTTGTGTTCGAAAGGTACAACAACAAAGCAGCTTCTTAATCCCAAAGTTCTATAGAAACTTGAATTATGGCAACTACGAGGACAATACCTGAACGAGACAAAGGTAACGGTTCAGAGCGACATCCATTTATTTTAGCAATACCTGGAATGCAACAGCAAATGCCGCAAGTTCTTACGCGTCAATTGCAAATTTCAAAACATGTTTTCCTTTCTTGTGAAGCTTTTGGAACAACGTTAGCTTGCACGAAACCATTCTTCTACTTACTTGGATGAATAATAACAATGCAAGCATAAACAAAGATGGTGTATTCAATGTTGGGATTTGCGTCTAGTGAAAAAGTGAGGATAGGATGTTACTACTTTAGCACGTTCAGTAAATTCGAATTTAGGTACGAAAAATAAAATAAGTCAACATATGTCTTTTCTCAGCATACAATTCAAATAAGAGAAATCGTTCACATATTCACTAATTGTAAACCTTGTTCTTTCACACAGTATCAATCTTATATTTTAAAAATAGTGTACTTTTATTATAAATTAATTTTAATTTTTAATTTCGGCAACAGTACTTTAAGACAACCGTTTAACGTTCTACTTTTTGTTTAAATGTTGGAATTGGATTCGGATTAATGCGCTATTTAGCGCGGGTTAGCTGATGGTACACCAACACTATTAGAAGGAAGATAAAGTTATGAAAATTTCTTCACTGGGACAAGAAAGGGAATTGTAATTGTGCAGAGCCTAAGTCAGAGGAATCTGATTAGGATGTTATTCAGCTTGCTAAACTAAACTACTGAAGCGTACTCCAGGTGAGGTCTGCCAAAAGGAAGCAACAGTGAGATTTTCTTTGGACAAGTCAAATTGATATGTGGAGAGAAAAAGATAGTGACAAAATTATATTCAGATTTTTGACTTCTTCAACCGTCTTGAAGGCATTGCCATGTAGCTGACAGAAATAAATACTGAGTATAATCAAAATGTGTGTCTTGCGAGATCTCGTGTAAACATTGACACGTGTGAATAGTATAAACTAAGAAAAATGCCAACAGTTAACTGTAACGGCATGTGTCTGTTAAAGTGCAAAGCGCTATCTAAGCGATAGCTTTAGGCTCAAATCGAGAAACGTCACTAAAGCTTTAAATTGGGTGAAGGGACAAACACAGAGCACAGAAGAAATTAAGAAAAGTTTCGAATTTAAAATTGTCATTAACAAGAAATACCTATTCCTCTATGGGTCGAAACTGTTGACATTAAACTAGTTCCAAAAAATCTTCAAGTTAATGAGAAGAATATTTCAACATGGGCAATGCATGCGATATACAAAAACTTGCACTGAGCACTCACAGAAGAGAATTGCTAATAAAATAATACTTATGACTAAAGGTTATTTTCCAATATCTTTATTTGCCTTCGAAATTCGAGTCTAAACCAGGGCAGATTAAAAGGTCCCACCTTCTTGAAGGAAGAGTTAATATTTACAGACTGAAAGACTGCGGCAATGTTGCACTTGATTAGAATATTAGTGACGATTTTCAATTGGTTGGAAAACGCCTATTTGTAGCATAGTTGAATTGTGTCAGCCTGAAAGTGTTTAATATGCCAGATAATGGAGAACAATTAATGCCCGTGGTAGTTCTTGGATAATGATCCCAGTTTAAATAAGTAGCTTAAAATCACATGCAATAAATATGTTAGAAAATGAACCAGGTACAGCTGAGCAAAATAAGTTATAAAGGAAAGAAACTGAATTTGGAGGGATATAAGCACCACAAGTAAGTACTTTGCATCCCGCAATAATGTTGTAACGTAAAAAACCATTAGATATTCAACTTTTTTTGCAGATGTGGGGATGTAATACAAAATAAAGCAATCTTTTATAGCAATTAAGGCACCCCCCTTAGCCTTAGAGCTAGAAGGAGATCAGGTAAGTTCGAATTTAGGCACAAAAATGAAGCTTAAGCACAAAAAATCACACTAAAATAAGTCAAAAGCAGATATTTTTTCTCATAATGCAAGTTCAAATAAGAAGAAACGTCCTATATTTACTAATTGTGAACCTTCTTCTATCACACAATATCAATATTATATTTTCAAATAGCGTATTTATGTTGGTGTTGGATTAGAACCATTGCGCTATTTATTTCATCTCGCGTTAGCTGATAGTATACGCACACTATTGGAAGGAGGATAAATAAATATTAAATCATGAGCATTTCTTCTCTGTGACAAGAAAGACAATTGTAATTGTACAGAGGGTCTGAGCAATTTGATTTGGATGTTATACAGCTTGACAAACTAAACTACTGAAGTGTACTCCAGGTGAGGTCTGCCAAAGACGATATAGAAGTCATCAATGCAGTTGGCTTTGTAGAATGTAAAATTGAAATAGGACATAGGAGAGAAAAAAATGCTTCTACAACCCTCTTCAAGTCATTGCCGTGTAGCTGAAAGAAAAAAAAACACTAAGTATAATATTTTTTAAAAAGTAGTGGCAAGGATTTATAACCGTCGAGTTTTATGCCATTTGCAATACACTAGCCCTAAATTCTAGTCAAATTATTGTGTCAAAGAAAAGATGTCAAAAGTAAATTATTTTGGTTGAGTCATTTCGAAAGCATCGGAAGTAGATGAGGGCCTTGTGGGTTTAGGAGGTATGACTCAATGGAAAAATTTTCCTTGGATACCATAAGGCTAATTTTCGATGAACAAAAGTTCATCTTATGAATTCACAAAGTCTGTCTGTCTTTTTATTAATAAAGAATGGACTTGTAAAAGTGTAAATAAAGCATATAAACTTGTTTCTTATTTTTTATTTTTCTCGCAGATACAATAGGAGGTACGCAATTGGAACCAGCTCCTTTGTTACTATCTAGGTCCATTAACTCTTTAATATGTAGTTGTTATACGATGCATCATGGACGGGTAAATCTAGAGGTAGACAAACAAAAAACAGAAGAAATTAACAAAAGCCTCGAATTTATCTTTGTCGTTAACAAACATTATGGGTATTTAACTAATTACAGAAAATCTTTAAGTTACGGGGAAGAATATTTTCAACGTGGGCAATGTAGCTATCGATTAATGAGGTAGATAATAATTTAAACTGACTACGCACAGAATTGAATTGTCGAAAATACTTATGACTAAAGGTTCTTTTGTAATATCTTGATTTGTCTTCAAAATTCAAACTTAGCCAGAAGGTCCCACCTTCTTCAAGGGAGAGTTAATAAGTGCAAATGGTATGATAATCTCCTAAAACGTAGAAAATTTTTGGTCAATGGGGATACATCAAATTTATATTGAAAGACTGCTTCAATGTTGCACTATTAGTGACGATCTTCAACAAACCAGGAATTGGCAAGGAAAACTTTTGTCTAAAATAACAACCCGATTATTTTGTAATATACGAGGGTCACCCAGAAATTAATGCACGACATTTTTTTTCTCGACCGAAAAACATATTGCGAATTCGAGAACATTAGGTATGAATGAAGTTTCGCGCAAATTTTCAGTTTCTGTCATTACGGAGAAAGAAACTGTTGGAATATTTACAAACATTTGTGCAAAGTCTATGGGGCATCTCACACCAGTCTGAGGACTTCTGAACACATTACGAAACAGTGTTACTCCATCCGCCCTAAAGCCCTGACCTGGTTTTCTTGGACTTCCACTTATTTGGGCATTTAAGAGATAGCAAAGACATTTTGGGGACGACGATGAGGTGATTCACCCAGTGAGGAAATGGCTTTATGACCAAGACAAGGATTGGTATCGACAGGGTATACATGTCCTTGTGTCTCGCTGGATGAAGGTCGTAGAACCAAAAGAAGATTTTGTTGAAAACTAGGCTGTGTAAGTAAAACTTTATTCTTTTATATGTGCAATTCTCATTATGTTCTATAAATAATTGTTGAAAAAAAAAATTTGTGCTTTACTTTTTGGCCGAAAATATTTAATATGCCACACAATGGATGACAAGAAATATGTTAGAAAACAAACCAGATACAGCTCATTAGCCTTAGAACTAGATTCAGATCAGGATGCACCTTATTCAGAGTTATTAACTGTTGGAGAGAGATTAATGTCAGTAAAGATAACTATGTTTTGAACACCTTTAGGCGCCAATATGTTTTTAAGTTGCTGAGCTGTTTCATTGAAATGATAGATTCACTCTGCAGGTCCAAATCTAGTGTGCACCTCACATAAAATTTTCTACTGATAGTGGTCTCAGGTTTTCGTAAAAACAGTAAATCCAGATTCTTCTCCAAAAGAAACAATTTACTCTTCTTCGAAGAATATTTTTATTGTTGTAAACGGCAACTAGTAAATACCTATTCTGGCATTCATTTTCGAATCTAGTTCTGTACGACGTGTTCGTGGTGTCGCGTTTCGCACCTGTCATGCCATTTAAAAATAGCCTTGTAATGCGTTTTAAATGAAATTTTGGCGAGTCACCTCTCATAATTAACTGCATTGACTAAAGAATTTAGGTAAGGTTCCTCCAAATTTTGTTTAATAATATAAAATTTGGATTGAACCGTCGTGGTGAATGTAGAAAACAAAACAACTCAAACGGTTTAAATTGCCGACGTTTCGCCCCCCAAGTGAGGTCTTTATCAAAGCTTAATTAAAATGAGTTAAGAGTCAGTGTGACTTTATTCATCAAATGATGTAGTTATTTTAGATTAAATGTGAAGTTTGAAGAAAGTTTCCAATGCTTTTTACCAAAATTATGAGGGCGCAATAAAATTTTGAGTTATAAAAAGGAAAGTTTTTTAAATATTTTTAAGTAAAACCAAAAGAACAGTTTCCTTTATATCAATATTTAGCTTGAGACCCCTCTTCTCTACATCCGTTTAATTTTTCTTTTAAATGTCATTCGTGGTTTATTCTTACAAAAAACCATTTACGCTGGGATTTTGTGTTAACTAAAGATAATTTATGAGTTAAGAGAAGTAAGTTTTAGATGCACTGTACCGGGTGACCCAATAAGACTGTTCCTCGGCCATATCTCGGGAACCGTTCGTCGTATGACTTTGGTGTAAAAAAAATATTAGGTTAATTGGCCATGAAGAATCGCAGGAAAATATTTTCAAGTTTTAAAAATAACCACCAAAGGGCGTAACTGCTATCTTAAATTTTTAAATTGCATTTTCTATAAATTTCGTATAATAAACAAAATATTTTGTTCACATTTGTAAAGAGAACCAGTTTATCTATCATTTTCCTAAAAACCAAAGTTCAGTTATTTCAAAAACAAAGACGGCGGGGGGTGTTCAATTGTTTTTGGAATAACCTGCTTTAACTTCTTAACGGCTTGACCGATTTTAACAAATTTGGTATTGTTGAAAACTTTTGTTTTTACGGAAATGATAGATACACTAGTTTTCTTTACAAATGTGAAAAAAAATTTTGTTTATTATGCGAAATTTATAGAAAATGTAATTTAAAAATTTAATATGGCAATTACGCCCTCTGGTGGTCATTTTTAAAACTTGAAAATATTTTCCTGCGATTCTTCATGGCCGATTTACCTAATATTTTTTTTACACCAAAGTCATACGACGAACGGTCTTGAATGAAACTAAAAAAACGTTCAGCAGTATCAGCAATCAATTCCTGATCAGCATTGATAGATTTTTGCTTACAGTGCCAAAAAACTTCTTCCTCCCAAATTTGATCAAAAATTGTTTCACTAACAGTAATGGGGAAGAATGTGGCTTAAGAAAAGTTGCTCCCAGGTTTATAAAATAAAACCTTAAATCTGTATCGATTAATTTTTAACAGGAGAAGTAAATTTTCTTCATCATTTCCTACACTCTGTGGTTCATCAAAGTTTTTACACGCCTTACGAGGCTTAAACTGTCTTTAGTCCAAATTCTTGTCAACAGCAAACTACCAAAATTAGATCAAAAGTCTGATTGGAGGATCCAAACGTGAGATAAAAATTGTATTTTCTTTTTCAGATGAAAATTTCTTCTATATCTGCCTGGGGGTATTTCACTTGTGACTAAGCACTTTATTGTGGTTTGCCTTCATACTTGGACCAAAGTGCAAACATTTCAGAGTTCATATGACACTTTTCTAAGAAGTTTGATGATGACCAAAACACGCTCATCAGGTTATTTATAATCCTCAGAAACTTAATTCGCCTTTTGGGCAAGTCAATTATTGTTAGTTTAATTTAAAACCAGGTGGTTGTTAAATAAACTACGAGTTGTCAATAAATTGTAAATCTAAAGAAAGGGTAACACATTAAAACTGTTACATAATTTATTCAAGAAACGACATCACGTTAATTGTTGTAGTACATCAAATTTCCATTTATAATTTTAATCACGCTTAACTTAATCTCGACAAAAGCAAGTAGGTTTCGTAACGAGTAGCACGACCGAAAAACAGGCGTATTTTATCTACCTGCAACTCAACGACGAAAGTCATTTGCATTTTTTAATTTGAAACCTTGTAAATTTCCTTAATTTATTACCACAACCTCTCTTCGAAATTATCATCCAACATGCGTGTTGTACTTTTATTGTGTTGATAATTTATTACCACATCGTGATTCAATTTTAATGCACTTACAACTTTTTATGTTTGGTTTTTGTACGTTAACAGATTTTATCATATATTCTATTCTGTGTTCTATAATCATGCTAATCCAGCGTACTAACTGATCGAAATGTTCTATAAAACAAGACTTAACGATTGAGTTAAAGCAATAAAAAAGTTTATGTCAGAAAGTATTGGCAAAGTACCATTTATTGCATGAGAAAACTTACAAGATGCAGTCATAAAAACATCACATATGCTGCTGCAACAGTTCAATCCAAAGATGGAATATAGTCTATTTAAATATACATTAAAACTACAGAGCTGGTTTAAAAACTTGAAATTACTTGATGTTTTTCTATGGCTTGATAAAAAAGAAGCATTTTGTACCTTCTGACTGGTGAAAAATTTAAGAAACTATAGAACAAGCGCAGAAGAAATTTCTAAAACGCTAACAGATCACGTACCATTAAAAACGAGGTAAGATAAATTTGTTATCTCTTATTGTAACAGCTTCCCCTCGTTTTTGGCCACAAAGAAGAAGGTGTGTGGTGGTTGTTTAATTTAATGATAATCATGGACTCTGGTCTACATAAAGAAATATAAAATTAATTCTAAAGGACACAATCTTTTTGAATCATTTCTTCCAATTGATCAAAAATCAACAATGCTTTTATCATAAGACATTTGTAGAGTTGTTGATAACTTCTGGTAGACATCAGTTTTCCAAAATATTTTTGTTAATACAATTCATTTGTTCCAGGAAAAAGAGGAACCGCCTTCGGAACTGTTCCGTCTCTTCACAAGATACTTCCGAACTCAAATACATACGTCAATTAATCAAAAAATTTTTGTAAGGCAAGTGGAACGCTGCTACGTCATAGTATACCACAAATGAAAATGTAAGAAACATTTCTCATCAGAATAAGTCATTGACTTGGAAATCTGAACTGTACCACCAGAAAAAGAAAACTGTATGCTAACTTTAACACGACCAGGTGTAGAACATATATTCATATCACAGGAAAAATTGAACACCAGAAGAAGAAAGTCAGCAACTGTAGAGAAACATTAAATCGGGATATAACCAATTGAGGTTGCATTTTTTACTTCATTTGTGCGCAAAAACGTGAGAACCTTCTACAATCGGAGCTCGGTTTTCCATAAATAATAGACATTGCTTATACGTGTAGAGATAAAATTTTACCAAACCAAGAATCTTAAGAACCAAAGCGGTGACCGCAATTAAGCAAAGAAGTTCAAAAAGATATAGGATCAGCAGTAACTCGTCAAACTCAGCCCAAGCAAGAGTTTGCCTAATACAATCTTTTTGTCGCAATAACCAATAACCTTCACTTTCAACTTAATCTGCCAAATAAATTCCTTGTGAACATTGATGAAATGGTTAAATTAGAACATTGTGAGATCATCGGTTCATCGTCAATGACATTAGAAATTGAACTCCTTTATTATTTTAATTATAGAATCCAACGTCGGTTGGGCTTTCAAATGGAGAGTTTGGAAGTTTTTAAATTATTGACAACCCTTGTTCTATCATGGTGCCGACGTTTCGTCGCAGAGTGCGACCTTTATCAAGGCATCTGAAGAATGACGTCATACGTCATACGTCAATGACTGAACACCGATATTTTTGGTTGAATTAAAATTGGTCAATTTTTATTTCTAGTACACCACCTGAGGTTTCATCACGGCAAATAAATAAGTAAACGAAAGGTTCAGAGTGCTTTAGCAAGCAATCTAGCTTAGTGTACCAGTTAATTACTATAATATTAATTATATACAACAAGCAATCTACCTAAAAAGTTCCTTGTTTTATTCAACTGTTTCTTGCCCTTTTATTAAAAAAAAATACGTACAAGAAAACAAAAACTTCTGTATTGACCCAGCAAATCAAATCAAATTTCAAGTACATATTAACAAAAAAGCATAATTGTCAAGCGGGCAACTCGGGATGGAACGGTTCGGTGCGGCCGTTACGGTGTCTAGTAAAAAAACACAAGTGAGGCAAGCACATAATTCCACAAATGAACAGTATCGGTCGAATTTTTACGATAATTGTTGTTTTATTGTTTGTTATTATAATTTTTTTTTGAATAATTAGTATAAACCAAGATGTATAAGTCATATGATTAACGTACCTTTATCATATATTAGAAATTACCATTTAACTACATAATCAATAATGTATCATACTTGCTCCAAAACTGATTTAAATATGTTAGCTTAGGCTTGATGAAGCAATTACTTTAGATTGCAAAACGTTTCTGTTTTTGGTTGAACGCAACAAAACTTCCATAATAAAAAGTCCAGACGTCATACCATCTGGCTATGATAAGTTTCCAAAACACACGCCAACAGTTTCTCTCAATTCTTTGCACCTAACTGGATAGGTACAAAACTAGCCCGGTAAACGTCCTGATACCAAAACATCCCGACAACCAAATGGCCACAAAAATGGTCGCGTCGAACTGTCCTAGACCGATTGCCAAGTTTTATTCACTTTTGTGCCGAAACATGCAGTTAGAATTAATAAAATAAATACATATTATACAGAAAGTTTGATTTTGTGCAAACAATTGTTACCATATGAAAGCATTTTGTGCAAGAACAGAGACGTCTTTAAACATCCACTTTAGTAATTTCCTTGCAAATAAAAATCCCTTAATTCATAAAAGTAAAAGCATAAAATACACCAATGACCCAAAGATTCCACTGCAGCCAGCTTCTTACTCCGCTACTTTCCCAACTACAACCGCTGAAATCAAGGTACCAATGGCTTAAACCAAATTTGTATTTTAAGTCGGGTTTTTTGAGATCCTGGCGGAATATGGGCATATGATGTAATAAGATTAAAAAAACTTCTACAGTGTGTTTCTGAAAATGGGAGCCACTCAATAGATGGCGTCACAGGTGCTGCAGATTAAGGATTTTGCATGTGGCAACGGTGCCATTTCTTGTATCTAAAATGTAAATGAAGTTGCCTAGCTGCTTCCATAGGGACCGATTTTTCAATTACGTTGCCATATTGTGCAAGAAATCCAGTGAATTCTTACCAAACAACGACATCTGTTTTTGAAAATTGTAAAAGTGGCCCCTATTTTTGGAAACGCACTGTACTATCACTAAATCAACAGCTAAACCATGTGTACATACATTATCAACACAATCGTAACATTCACATTTATGAAGTATTTTTTTCCTCAACAACAATTCAAAGCAACAACAATGTTTCAGGGTTTCTAGAAGGAAGTATTCATAACCAGGAACTAGATTCTTTTGAACATAGACATCATCCAGATCTGAAACAAGAGGGGTGCGACGATTAATCTGTCAACATTGATTAATTTCCAGTCCTCTTGGGAAGTTTTGGAGGGAACATACCACGCGCAGAAAACAAAACAGCAAACATCTAGACCTCCACGTTCAAGAGGAAGTCATGCAATATTCTTTTGGAGGTTTGACAGAGATATATTATTTGTTTAATTCACATCGAGAGAGAACAATCGAAAGGATATAATTTAAATCCTAAATAACAATATGTTAGGAGAATCCCGAAGAGTTCCATTATCTGATTGATTACAATTTAATTGGAAATAAGTTCGGGAATAAGAGGTTATAGAAACCAGAAGATTCTTCTTCCTAGAAGAAGTACTAAATTGTGGTCACAAAAGTAAGAGAAATATGACTTTAGAAGACGTTCTATCAAGTTGCTGTTTCACCGCAGCTTAAGAAATACAAGTCAATGAGGTCAAAGATAAACACCAACATCATCAGCTCTACATCTAGAAACTGATTCACTCACTAAGTATATTCCCAACAACTCCAATTCGAGTAGGTGCAAAGAGTAGCTCCGTTACTTGTTTCTAAAGAAATTAATTATTATCATTAATATATTTGTTAGTGAAGATAACTTAGTCGTTTTTGCAGGCAACGTTTCGTGCAACTTAGTGGTTGTTGGTGCCCCTCCTCAAAGAAGAAGAAATTATTTGAATAAAACTTATATCAGGAAATATTTACCTACCGGCATGTTTTATCTCAATTTGACGATTTACTGTTAGCATATCCCTTAGATGCTGAGAGTACAAATCATCATTCCTTCTTTAAAGAAAAAGTAAAGAATTTTGAACTAAAGATTCAGGAGGGTGGAGATGGATGTTTGACTTTTAAAGATCTCACACACATCCACCCTGCAGCAATCAGACGAATTAAAACCATTTACGAATTAAATAAAATTCAAATGTTGACAGTGGCAGTAACTGACAGCTACTAACTAATAATCCATGTATGTAACTCAGAAGTTACGTAACTGCGTGTCTGGATGTAGTGTAGGTTCAGTTCCTTATATGATAAAGTTATTTTACCACTTTACACAACATTGGCAACTAGATGCCATAGATTTTGTGTATGTCCGGTTCACCTACTCAATAACAATTCATTCAATAATTAATTATCTAACGATTTTGTTTTTTAATGACCCCTTATGTTAAATTAAATTAGAAATAAATTTTTAAATTGACCACTAAAGAGATTTACTTTTCTACACACAGATTCCTTATGGTTCATCACTATAAAAATTATATAGTTTCTAGTGATACGTTTAATGACGTCATTTTCATCTTAAGAATTAAAATAAACATTTTGTTACATTTTTGGTTTAAGAATTAAGTTTATGAATATCATAGAAATTTATTTTTATATTAAGATTAAATTTATTTACATAATGAAAACTGTAATAATTTAAATAAATATATACCTACTTTTTTTGCTATCTAAAAAGCACTGAATATAATGGGTTAAATTTCAAAAATTTGAAACTTGCATAACTCAATTATTTTAAATTAAACATCTAATTTTTTGAAGACTGAAGACAATTTAGGTATGTTCTGTTTAAGATCACTTAACTTCTTTTGCTGTATTCTTAACACTGCAAATTATTAAGATAAAATAAAGCCTTAATTAATTGATAAACGTATAAATTATACATTTTTTCCTTAATGTCCAGGAGAGCCTTGATAAAAATAGACAGATAATACTATAGAAACTTGAGAGATAATTAAAAACTAATCAAAAACTGTAAAATCAATTAAAAATTATTTATAAACTTTATCTCAAAATCCAATAATATACAAAGTGTACCATTTGAAATAATAAAGTTTATCCCAGAGTAAACGGAACACTCTGTACATACAAAATTATTTGTAAGTGTCGAGCAACAAGTTTTGTAAAAAATATTTTCTTCAACTATTAGTGCTGCACATTTTATTTAAATCTTAAAACCACAGTGAACATTTCTTTTACTTACAAGGTTTGTTAGCAAAAAGCTTGAAATGAATTTAAATGAACGATTGTATTATGTATGTATAAATTTATACATAATTTTGTTTCTTGAATAAAAATTAGTTGCATTTTCATTTTTTTCATAATTGTAAATTTTGAAATAAAAAAATGAATTTGTATGATCTACATAAATTAAAATTTTAAACAAAAATAAAAGAAATGTCCATTTTGTACATAATGATAATTTTTAATAAGAAAAAAACTAAAACTCCCTGGAATCGAATGATTCGCAATTAAAATTATGCGCATGATTGGAATTTAATTCATTGTAATTTAACAATTAGAATTATGTACATAATAAAAATTCGATTCATTTTTATTTAAGACATGTCGTGTTAATTTATTTATGTTGTTGATTATACAAATTATATATGTTGTCTTTCGTAATTAATGCAGGTGGCGGACTATTTTCTGTTTTAAATAAGTAGTCAAGATGCCTGATGAAGTACACATTTACTGCACGAAACGTAGCCCGAAGTAACAATTTTGGTCATCTACTAGTCCAATTATTTGAAAATAAATATTTAGTCAACGTTAACGAGAAGTTAGCATTATCTTTCAGCAATAGAACTATAAGTGAGCGAGCATATGACATTTATTTTGTATTTCTCTAAGTGTGAGATGTGCAAATATCTAGTTCATTTTTGAATAAATAAATAATACAAAAAACGACATAGTTCGCACATATATATCGGCAGTTATTTCAAATTTTGAAAAATATATCATTAATAATTTACATTTTTTTAATACAATGTATTCTACAATAAATTCTAAGTTGATTTGCAAAAAAATTAAAATGTTTATATCTATAGTTTACTTTTAAATAAATAGACAATACAGAAAACGACATTGCCTATATAAAATTTTTCAAATTTTGACAAAATCTGCAGTATATGTGGGCATAATTTAGTTTTCTGTATTATTTATTTATTTAAAAATAAATTAAAGATATGCACATCTCGATGCACATCCCATTTTTTTTGCAAATCAACTTAGATTTATGGTAAAATACATTGCATTAAAAATTGTAATCGACATCTTTGTCGAAATTTGAAAAACAAACTGTGCTGTATATACTTAATGTAGTTTTGTGTATTGTTTATTTATTTAAAAATAAATTAAAGATATGCACATCCTAATTTTTCTTAACCGATTTAGAACTTATTGTACAATACATTGTAAAATAGGGTGAATGTGCGCGCAAAAATAGTTTTTCGTATTATTTATTTATTTAAAATAAACTAGAGACAGGCACAACCCAATTTTTCGCAAATCAACTTAGAATGTATTGTCGAAAATATTGTGTTAAAAAAATTATAAATTTTTATCGACATCTTTGTCATAATTTGAAAAAACTGTGAAAATATGACTGCGTAATGTAGTTTTCGGTATTGTTTATTTATTTAAAAATTAACTAAAAATATGCACAACCCAATTTTTTCTTAGTCAACTTACAATTTATTGTACAATACATTGCGTTAAAAAAAATTGTAAATTTGTATCGACATCTTTGTCAAAATTTGAAAAAACACTACGAGTGTATGTGCGCGAAGCAGTATTTTGTATTATTTATTTATTTAAAAATAAACTATAGATATGCGCAACCCAATTTTTGGCAAATTAACTTAGAATGTATTGTAGAATACATTGCGTTAAAAAAATTGTAAATTTTTATCTTTGTCAAAAAAAACTGCAGATTATGTGGGCGTAAGGTAATTTTTTGTATTATTTATTTAATTAAAATAAATTAAAGATATGCACATCGCAATTTTTTGCTAATCAACTTAAAATTTATTGTAGAACACATTGCTTTAAATATTTGTAAATTTTTATCGATATATTTGTCATAATTTGAAACAACTACGGGTGTATGTGCGTGCAATAGCGTTTTCTGTACAGTTTATTTACATATTTGGATATGTGTATGTTAGACATAGAAATAAAATATTTTCTAACAGTAATACTTTCTATTTTTCTGTTTTTTATTTTGTTTTGTAAATGTAATTATATTATAATGTACTCTCAAATTAAATTTATTTAAAAGAAAGCTTAAAAAAATCCGTATAAAATAATGCATTACAAAATTTATTTTTTGATAAATAATATTTTAGCAATAAACATTTTTATTTTCAGCTTCAAACTCATTTAGAACTCCATGTAATAGAAAAAACAACTTGAATTCGACAAGAAAAATAAAAAAATAGTTCAAAATAAATTAGTAGAAAATTTAATTTATAAAATTTCTGTTTCACAACTTTTTGTATAATTAGGTAACATCTTTCAAAACATTATTAAATATAAACTTGTGAATACCATATCTCGGTAATTACTTACCGCGTAAAAAAATTGTTTACATAGCCCTGGTGTAATATTATAATTCGTTCACCGACCACACGGAGTTAAGCCACTCCCTACAAATCCGCGCTAAATTTAAATAAAATTATTTTATTCGTTTAAATTTTAAAGTCAGTATTACAACCAACACTACATTCCTGCGCTCGTTTCTATTCCATTTACAAACAGTATTTTTCAATACTTTGCTGTACATCTGTGTTTATATTCAGGTACGTAGAAAAATCATTCATTATTGATCAAATAAACAAAATTTTTATTTTTAGGTTATAATTAATTTCAATTAATTATGAATCAAGCTGCGGCCCTTTCTCCACCGAAGAAACGAACAGGCCGTCATTTTCGGTTGACGACAAGAAACGCATTGTTAATATCTTTAAGGCTAGCAGTGAAGAGCACCGCGATAACTCTAAAACGCAACTTGAGTTTACTGCAAAAGCAGCAGGTAATTTTAAAGGTGTTATTAAAAGTTATCTAACGATTACAATGTATGTATTAGTGTTTCGAGTGTATTTAAAATTCTCCACGAATACCAAGAAAAACAAGAACTTGCACCAAAAGTTTACTGTAGTCCACGAGCAATTTTAGATAACATTGATGATAGAACCAAAACTGCTCTTCGGCGTTTAATTTATTCTTTTTTGAGAGAAACGATCCACCAACTCTGAACAAAATGTTGGCAGCATTACAGGAAAATGAAGATTTACCGCAATTTAAACGAACTACTTTGAGTAAATTAATGAAGGAAATTGGATTTCGGTGAGTAAACAAATTGATTATTTATCCTTCTTCATATTGATGTTACAGGTTCACAAAAGATCACGCAATAGTGTTCTTAAAGAAAAACAGATAATTGCATGGAGGCGACGTTTTTGAGAGAAATTCGAAAACACAGAAGATGGGAAGAAATTGTAGTTCTTAGATGAAACTTGGGTGAACGCTGGCCATACAGTAAGTAAAGTATGAAAAGACACAACAATAGTCAACCCAAGGCAAGCTTTCATCGAAGGATTAACAACGGGATTAAAAGACCCTTCAAACAAGGGAAACCGTCTTGTCTTATAATACTGCACATAGGATCTGAGAATGGATTTGTTGAAAATGGTTTGTGTACCTTCAGACATGGTGAAAGCTGAACTTTTGCATCTTGTTAGAGAGGCTGCAGTCATACCAAAATATGTGGTTGATAAAATGGCTAAAGAAAAGGGTTTTACAGTTTTGCGGTTGCCTCCTTACCACTGCGAATTAAATCCTATCCAATTGATATGGGGTCAAGTAAAAGGAGAAGTTGCAAGAAACAATACAACATTTAAAATGAAAGATCACCAATTATTTCAACAAGCTATAGAAAATGTTTCTGCAGACAATTGGAAAAACGCCATTCGTCATGCACAAGGTGAAGAGGAAAAAATGTGGCAGGTCGACATTGCAATGGACATCATCGTGGAACCGTTAATAATTCATTTGGGTGATGACTCTTCTTCATCTGAATCTGATTCATCAAGTTAAATATAAATAACACGATACAAAATTGTTTTTAAAAGTAAAATTAACTCTCATAATGTACCTATGTGATACAATTGCTTAATAATTTGTATAAAGTTTGTTCAATTTGTAATGTAGATTTGTAGTTTAAGAAATTTGATTTCGTCTTTCGCTCTTTGGTGGTAGGCAATTGTGGGAATTTTATAACTTATAATTGTTCCTTTGTTACTTCTGAAAGTTCAGTACTTAATTTATAAATACATTTTACATATGAAGTCGTTACGTCATTTATTTATTCATTTACATTTTATAAGAAGCAGTACATTCCAATAGGATTCATGGTTTATCCTGCCGTTACAGTCTAGGACGTCATGCCCGACACACATGTTGAATGATATCATCAAACGGGTTCTCAACTCAGCCAAGTTTCCAGCTATTCTCGAACCACAAGGTTTAACTTTAGATAATGAACGGAGACTTGATGGAGTTACTGTTGTGCCTTGGATGAATGGTAAATCGCTTGCTTGGGATTCGACATGCACAGACACCCTTGCCCCTCACACATTGAAGGAACCTTCAAAACGACAGGTGCCGCTGCTAAAATCGCAGAACGGAACAAGCTGAATAAGTATAAAGATTTACTTGATAGCCATCATTTCGTCACATTTGTTGTGGAGACTTTAGGACCATTCAGGAAGGGAGCCAAAACTTTCGTTCAGACGTTAGGATACTCTTTACGACAGATTTCCGGTAACCCACGGGCAAAGACTTTTTGTGCAGAGAATCAGCATCGCAATCCAACGAGAGAACGCTGCAAGTGTCTTGGGACAAGTTTCCTTGGAGGAAATCTTTTATTTATAATTTCTATAATTGAATATCGTTATATTTTTCTAGAATTTACTGAGAATAATTATTTCATAAATACATATAATTTGTTGTGTTTTTATAAAAATTACCAGCGCAACAAAGTTGTTATCACAACTTTAAGTTATGTGGGGTTATGTAGAATGCGAGACAATCGTTATACATACCAAATATTAGAAATGTCTATTTATTCATTGATTATAGAACAATGATTTATTGGAATTTATTTAGTTTTATTACGAATAAAAAATTTTGAATTTTCGCGCTTATATAAAGTTACATAGTGTAAAGTGGTCTCTGCGTTTATTGGTTCAAATTATCACAAATTAATGAAGGAGTGGCTTAACTCCGTGTGTTCGCTGAACGAATAATAGTATTTTTTAAGGGATCGTGTTGATATACAAACGGACCGCGGTCGGTCAACCTCAGGACAGAATTTTTTTGCTAATAATAAACTCCTGTTGTTAATAACATATTATAAATTTAAGCAAAGGCACAAATATGTACAACACTAAAGTATTTCTGTTATTAGAAAAAAAGTTAAGGAAATCCATAAAATTATTATTTGGTAAAGTACTTCCTCAAAAAGATACGAATTCTTGAGATTCAAGAAACAGTTTTAATATTCAGCAGTTAACACTCGGTCGATTATACAATTTTTTGTTAAGTACGTGTTGGAACGCTTCCTGTAATTATCTTTGAAATGCAGCTGTTGAACGAAGGAACAAAAACAAAGAATTGCGAGAACGGCATTTGAAAATAGTATAACCCACACATGGTTGGCACTTTTTGAATTGATAACTTCCTTCTGTCAAGCGCATCAAACTTTTTGTGCCTTCATTCTTATTAAACGTTACATGGGAATTAAAACTTTCATTTGTGCGCGTTACACTTCCCACTAATGAGCAATTTAATGAAGGTATCGGTTGTTTGAGCGAATTTTAATTCATATTGTTTATAAAGGTGAAGGCGTGTAGTAATCAAATTTCACGTTAATTGATTGAGAAATGCGTAAACAAAACCCACGCTTTCATTATGAAAATCTAACATTTCATCATCACCATCAAGCTTATAGGTATCTACAGGAATTCAACACCGGCAGCTCGTTATGTCACAATAAGTCAAAAGTATTACAGGTAAAATTGTCACAAAGCTGACATTATTGGTACATAAATAGGTATAGGCGTAACTTTATCGACAGATGTTAATGTTTCTATCTCTGAGAGATGGTGTTGACCTGTATGTCTGTAGAAAGACGCAAACTAAAGTGAAACAATTGCAATAGTAACATAACCAGATTGACAGGTTCGATCACCAACGTAAGTACTTTAACTTCTATAAAAATCTTTAAAAAAGTAGAAGTAGGTGCGATTGGTATTAATTAATAAATTACCATAAAGGTTTTGACCCAACAATGATGATGAAGTGCCCGGTTCAAATGTATCATCGTTGGCACTGGCCAGGTTCTGAAACAGAATAATGTAACTAATGTAGATTTGTCAATAAATGAGCAGAAGACTTCTTAAAACTCGCAAACCCAAAAACCACATAAATCAACATTAGCGATTATTCTTTTAAGAGCAGCTGGCATTTTTAAACTACATAGAAGATCAGCAGGCACGAATGCTACCAGAGAAAGCAACGTTGAGTAATCTAATAATAAATGAAATTAAAACAGATTTATTTGGTTTAACATCAAATTTTTGGCAAAAATTCCACACGATTATATAAAAAAACAAGTTTTTCAATCACTTTCACACTTCCGTTAATGAAGAACTACAAAATGGTAAGAATTCGAAGCGTTCCAAAAAGGAAGTTGATTGGATTGTGGCCATTAAGTTTTAGATACCTATTTAAATAATAAAAATACAAATTTCGTAGATGTTCGCAGTTATTGCATGTAGTCAATGATCCGTTTTAATTTTGTTATAAAGAAAATTTTTAATTAAGTCGTATCGACGCAACTGTATATAAATATTTTTTGATCCAATTCTTTCGAAGATGGTTTATTTTAGCGTATCGAAATCCCAGAATTAAAAAAAAATGAGAGACTGATCACCCATCTGCAAAAAATTTTGAAAATCGCTTCAACAATACAATAACGTAACAATGCGAAAAATAGTTTTGTTCAAAAGCGCCGCTTCAAAAGTTATTAACAATTTATTAAAAGTTTACCGCGGATTTTATTGTTTGTATCTTTTTTTCTGAAAGTTTTAGATAAATTATTCAGCGATATTTTTTTTACAAAATAGTATATATGAAAACAGTAATTTTTTTAAAATTTATTATTAATTACAGTAAAATGAAAAAAATGTCTCTCAGTTGTATATCTATCGTATTGGTGAACGTCAATTAAAGTTGACCATAGACTAAACAAAATGAGACGTGTCCCGTTTGAAAATAATTATTAGTTTTGTTATATTATTTTAAAAATGAAACTTTGAAGCCTTATAGCTAGATACGAATTTATTTTCCTTTCGGTACATTTCAGAATATAGTAATTATTTATTATTTCCATAAAAAAACAATTATATTTTTCAACTTTTACCCACTTTTGTTGAAAAAAATTGATTTTTGTTATAAACAATTGAAAGTATTAGGCAAGATTATGGAGCAAATGAAATAAAATAAGTGGGAATTGATTCGTTATTGTTTATTGGGTAACTAAATAATATTTTGATCTAAAAAAATTAGTACATTGTCTTTTAGGAATCAATCTAAAATTGTTTAAGAAGCTTAGGATTAGTAATTAAAAAAAATAGGAACAACAGCTCTCGGCGGGTAGCTCAACTTAATTCGGAGCACAGCTCTCAATCGCTTCAGCCGATGCTCACCACGTTATTGATCTTTTTATTGTATTTTCGTTTGAAATAAGTTAATAGATTTATTCATTATACTGCTAAAACATTATATTAACAAATACGCAAATATACTGCCAAAATAATAATTTTTTTGTAGATCAAGAACAAACTTGGAAGATTTTTGAATCAAAACAATTTTTTTTTAAATATATTTATTCAATGAAGGTAAATATTACGATATAACAGAATAATTTTAAACATATACAAACGCTCGCTTATTAGTTATGTATCGTAAAAATTAGTCTAAAAAAATTTACGTTTTTTCCTTGAAATTGCTTTTGCAGTTTTGCCTAGTCGTACATTTCCATGTAGGTAACACTAAAAATACATTAGTTAAGAAATGTCAAGAAATTAAATGTCACAGGGGAATCGGATCCCCAGTGCCGGTCGGGAGCGGAGAGATGGCAGGCTCCACTTGAGCGTAATGAAGCGACTGTCAAAACCCACAAGTTAAACAAGAGGTTAGAGGAAGAAACGAATTGATTCTCTCGTGAAGCAAGTTAGCGCATACAATTGGGAAGAAGTAGTAGACCCTACGAAGAGAAGGAGCTCTCTTTTGAGATACCCCCCTCCCCCCCAAATCAACAACTAGTCCAATCAACAACTACGAAAATTAGTCAGCAGTTAAATCTAAAGCAGATTTTTTCAAGCATGACTTATGTAAGCACGACAGATGAGGATGAAATAAGCACTCTATATGAATGGGACAATTGTATTGAACCATTAAAAATGCTAGAACAGGACTTATAAAATGATGAAAAAAAAGCAAGAGGTGATAAAATCAAACAAAACGGAAGAAGACACGAGAAAATTGAACAAGAGAGTAAAAGCAAGAGAATTGAGACGGAAACAAAATACATATGTTATGGGACAAATACGTATGGGCAAGAAGAGAAGTGGGCCATAGAGAAGGAAAACAAAGTACTGAAAGCAATTATTCAAAAAATAAATAATATCCTAATACGCAGAGCATATACTGACAAGCTGACTAAGGTATATAATCAAATGGACCTGACTATCTCAGAAACACGACCAAGAATAGTATCTCACACAGAAGTGAAAAATACAACAACACAAACAAATGAGCAAGAACCCACGTGGATAAAAGAACAAGGAAAAGACGTCGACTCCAATATACATAATTTCTGGATAAGATGTCAAAAAAAGATAGACAGAGAAGAAATAATACTAAAGACGATTAGGAATGAAATAAAGACATACAATGAACTACTCAATAGAACGAGAAGACAAACTATTACGGAAGACATGGTCCGAAAAAATATACACTAAGACAAAAATAGTAAATGTTGACGTAGAGCATGAACTAAATCGATAAAATTTAGAAGATCGAGATCAGATCCTATTACACCTACTAATCGTCTTTCCCGTTGGAACGCTATTGAACAAAGTAAAAACTTATGACAAAATTTAATACCTTCCTCAAAACGACCGACACTGTTACACCTACACAGACGTCTGTCTGCAACGCAAGTATGCCACCACATCGTTCAATAGATCTAGCAACTCGCTATACTGGTGGAACTGGAAGTTCTAAAAAAAATGTAACCAGAGTAGAAGAGAGGCCATGAGAACCAAAAATTAGCTCTACTTATTTAAGCCGGACGAATAACTATAAACAACTTAAGAAACAATATAGTTGCGCTATAACACAAGCAAAAAGAAAATGATGGGGCAACCTAATCAACGATCTTGACCGAGACCCATGGAGATTGGGGTATAAAATTCAAGTCAAAGCTCTCACCCTAAAAATTAATATGCACGCACTTCATACTGACGAAGTGAAGATCATCCTGGAGGAACTATTTCCAAGAAAATAAGCAGTTACGTAAGTCGATTCTTTGAGTATGATAGCCAACTAAGTGTTGACATAAATAACATTCTAGAATTGCCTGCTGTAAGTTCGCAAGAGATTGTTCAATAGCGAACAAACACCGAGAATCATTTGACAGCTGTTTCGTCCTTTTGGGACTCTTCAGGAGAGACAGAATTCAAGTGTAAGTTCAATACTGTACAAATGCGCGCTATCGACTATATTACCTACAGGATATATCATATACGACCAATAAGAGTTGCCACACTAAAATGTCCCATTATAGTGTTAAAGTTAAATTTTGTTATATTTTCTGTTTATTAATTTTTTTCTTAAAATATATAATTATTTGTTATATGTTATTGATCTTATTTGATTCACATCTGGTTTAGAATAAATGCCTTCCTGTAGAAAAATTTAATAAAATATAAAAATATAGAGTGCGGAGATTTTGTCAGAGTGACTGTAAGATAGAATAAGATTTATTTTTAATAATGAGAAATATTTTATTATAATATGGAAAATGTTGAAATTTGAGTAGACCGATAGTGGAGACGCAAGTCAGTAGTGAGCCGGCAACAAAAAGTTTATTTGGTGTATTTGAATAACATTTAACCATTCACCCCCGGTGCACAGTTGCCCGACACAATGTCGTGGTACCTTCAGGTGGGGTTACTCGCAAGAGGGGGTGTTGCGGGCCACCCGAATGACATGATTCAAGTAGAGAGGTGCTCCCTATCTTGTTCATTGGGATGCCAACTAGGTTGAGCGTCCGGGGAAGCCTCCACTTATTTCAGGCGACACTAGCTTGTTGGCGAAGAGTATATTAATTTATATAATTACTGTATGGAATAATTAAATGGACCTAATTAACCGAATGATGACAAAGATAGGGGGTGGAGTCCCCGGTGAGTACCACAATTGTTTTTTGTTTATCAGATGTGTAATTGTGATTTTATTTGCAAATCTCCTGCTATCGTGTCTGCTGTTAGAGTAAACCGCTTTGTGAGAATTCACGGATTGTTGGTGAGACAAATAGCCCTCAGTAATTTACATATTTTACAATACTTTTCATTTTTATCTTAGCGACGTCGACGTAATTATTGTTAAATTATTAATTTATTTATATTTGTAATAACGTAAATTTTGACTCGATCACGTAATTAAAGTAGAGTTCATTAAATATATCCACGCCTCACACGCCTGAATAAAGACCAGGTCAACTGGTCGAAACGTCGATAAACAAAGAAACATGATGGCTTGATGATTGATTTCCATTTAGTAATTTTTTAAGAAGGCCCAATGTAAGAATGTCAATTTTTTATACATGCAAATTTTTAAACGAGTTCTTGTCGAAACTGTTAATGCGAGATGAGTTTATATAAAAACAAGCGTTTCACGCAGAATTCCACATCGTTCCGATTCTAAGAAACTTGTATAAGAGTATCGAAAAGCAAAAGCTGAAGTTAGCACCCCCATTTTAGAAATCAGTATTAGGTACAAATTCTAATTTTTTGGGTTCAAATGAGTCCTAATTGTCATTGGTTATTTTTTCAATTTGCACAAACTGGGGGTGCCAACTTCACTGACGTTAAAAAGGATACAGATATCATATGATATCTATTTAGAAACCTTTCTGCATAGAGACTAGCCGCAGCCACCGAATTCTGTCGTAATTCCCTTATACAGGTACCGTCTCTTAGAGTTCTTCATTAGAGAAATTGTGCGCGATAATTTTCTAAACTTTAATTGTAAAGACAAAACTTAATTGTCACAATGACACAAACACACTTAAACAACAATTGTCAAAATTTCAATTGTTTATAACAATTTCACGGATTTTCTAGGTATGATGCATTTGAAAGTAATTTCACTCATATCCAGAAAATTCTTAGTTATTATTTGCATGAAGAATAAATCTCCATTATAAGTTGAGAATCCTACTGGATTGATGCATATACAAAGCTTTCGATTGAGACCATTCAGAACAGAATGATCGAAATCAACCTTCTGCCTCCAGACCATCCGGATGGTCCACATCTAAATTAGTAACAAATTTAATTCCTTCACATCAATTACCATCAAATTGTAAATTAGTTTAATTTGAAGCAATATTTTAACCCACTCTTTTCAAACTGAGCTATCCGGAATTGTCGACATTGTTACGTGATCTTGGTGCTATTTGACTCGTGAAAGTATGTCATCTGCAAATACAGAATCGTTTGTAAAGGTAAAATCGAAAACTATTTCTCACAGACATCAATTTATACTGTAAGAATCGTCACTTCGATTTATTTGACATTTATACTTGCAATGACAAATTGATGTTAAATTGTAATTTATGCCTGTCACGGCCAAAATCGACCTTCTCAAAATGGTAACCGTCCACTATCATAAGCCGCTAAATCAGGTTACTTGCAGTCAAGAATCGAATTTAGTGTACGAGGTGATTACCTACTTTTAGGGTTCTTCATTTGTTTCCAGTCTTTTAATTTTTCAAACCATCGGCCTGTTGAAACCGCTTAATATAGTGCACGAAAATGAGGCAACTTCGGTTACCATTTCGATACGGTCCAATACCGGAAGATTTTTTTCTGTCAATTATGTGTAAAATTAATACGTCGTACAAGATGGGGCAGTGTCAAAACTGAGGTCAAAACTGTGATTGTCAATTTTTCTCAACTATCGTTAGATGTTTGGTCAGGGCGAAAATATAACCAATCCGAAAGTGTGCACCAAGACTCAAGATGCTCCTTATGGCGGTAAACTACTAGGGTCACAATTTCGTTTTAACACCTATAGACCTAAGGAGTAGCCAAAAAACCTATCACAAATCACCACCTCAAAAATATAAAAAAGAAAAAACAATGTACTTATTAAATTAGAGAGAGCATGGGTTATCACGAGGGTTATTAGGTTCCTACCAAATCAAAAAATTTTTCATGATTGCGATACCTTAAAGTCAGCTACCCTAAATTCCTAGGTGAATTTAAAATATGATATTTGAAAGAGAAACATCCTCTTATCTCTTATGTTAAAACCCAACCGTTGTTACCGGTAATTATGATAAGGGATCTCATTAAAGCTCCCGTTATAATGAGTACATCATTAATACCGTTTTAAGAAATTTCACCCAAAACTGAAAATTTAATCAAAATCTTTTTTCACATTCCATTCGTGCGGGTAGTGTCTACAAAAACGATACGGAAAGAGACATCCGTCCAGTTTTTTCTTGTCAAAATACCGCAACGCAATAAACCGCATTTCCTCGCTCAGAATTCGCAAAAAAAACGTCCTTGTCATCTTAAATCATTTCGACACCTTCTACTAATCAAGCACCAAGAAATACGTCGCATACCGGAGCAGATGCTCCATAAAAAACTAAATGAATTTAATCATAAGGTCTTTATTATAGATAATAATGGTTCTTCCTACCACGCATTCTGATAAGAATCACTTAAGCAAACAAGGGCGGGATAATTTAACCCTCTATGAAGAGCACCCTACCATTACCTCGCAAGCTATGCTAAAGGGTGAAATGTCTGGTTGCACATTAATCACCAAGAAGGGCAGCGATGTAATTACTCTTTCATCTCCAATTTAATGATTCTCTTACTGTGGTAATCATCAAGGTGAGACTTTCTCGAATCGCGTGTAACAAGCGCGTCTAAAACCGAGCGTACAAACAGTAAGTTACTTTGCAACTGTCACTTAGCTGTAATTAAAACGCGTACCATCATAAATATTAATTTAATGCAAGCGATAAATTACTTTCTTTGAATAGTGTTAAAAATGCTATTTATTACCTGCTTAGTCACCTACACGATCTTGTTATAAATAACTTTTTAAATTGAACTCATCGCCAGGCGTGACTTTGAACATAATAAATTTATAATCCAAATGCAACGTGCAATTGTTTTTTCGACAAATCTGGTGTTTCTGGTAAATATGACAACACTGAATAATACAATAAATGGACGTAAGTACCTTATTATGTTGAGCCGGGTGTGAGTCCGGGAAGTTTTCGCACAAAAACAGTCACATTAACACAATTTCAAAAGTAATTAACTATACACTGTAGAAACAATGGAAAACGAGTGCTTTCAAGTGTGCACTTCGGATCGTAGGTGGCCGTGCTGTGTTATTACCGCCGAGCAGTTGACTAACCCAGCTTCTTCTAGCTAGTTGTTCGTGTCTTTCTTTTGGTACGGGTCTAGTTATGGCCCATCTGGCAACAGAGGCGTAACTTAAGCGTCGCGTATAAAAAAACCCCTCACCGTCGCCGTCACCTATTCGGAATAACCCTCAACGGGTGTTCGAAACTTGTGACATTTCTCGTTTAATAACACCGTATATGACGCTGTAATGTCGTGCAACGATACTTTCGTATAAATACAACAGTCCGCCACTGCTAATTTAAAATGCTAACAAGATCTTTCATCTGCGTCGGCCTCTCTCACTCTCCTTGTTAAGTGGTTTTATCTTTCATCTCGCTCATGAACCTGAACATTCCGTGGCATGGACCTGCCAAACGATCGTGTAAACAAACAATTATCTCCTTAGAATTTATTCGTACCTGAAATGCATCCGTCTTTTTTCAATACCATGACGACACCGAAAACCACTTACGTACGTAACTAAATCGACGACTTAACTCGTCGGTTCCCTACTTATTAATTTTTTGGTCGTTTGTTTACTTAACTTTCTTAACAAGGGACGATTTTTTTCTCTAATATTAATATGTATACGCTACAAGGCTCAGAGATAGCTTTACTTCGAGCAGGTAATTATTGGTTGTACCATGCGAATTTTAGGTCTGGAATAAATTAAATATTCAAATTACCGACAGAAAAAAAGTTCCGAAAGCATAAAGTAATTATTAGATGATTGCGCAATTTAAATAGGGCTTTATTGCTTTTGATCAAGAATTTTGCCACTGTTTTTCGAATTCTCAGAGTCAATAAAAGTTAATTAAAATATATCGATATCGAAAGCGGCTTAATGTTTCGTTTTATGGATGGGTTTTATTTTTTAAACTCGCGATTAATTAAAGTGGTTTGCAACATTGTATATACTTTGAGATTTTTTTTGTTGCAGATTAATTAAGTTGCTTTTGGTTTTAATCATTTTTTCTTGAGTTTAAACAAATAAAGGGGCCAGTTTTTCAAACTAACGGGCACCTGCTGACTCTCATGGGTGTTGATATATATATATAGAGTGGCAAAAAAGGTACTGATTTAAACTGCAATAGGTTGGGATTTAATAGTTTGTTCATCATCATCAGATCTTGACTAAATTTGTATGAGACCACCCTCAAATAGAAAAAAAAATTATCCTTAAAATCTGGTGCACAAAGAATTTTATCTTTATAGTAATTTTAACATAATAGAAATGTCCTAGAATGACAATATCTAAAAGTATGAAAACATTCTTATAACTTGAAAACCACGTGGATTAGCGGTATGAAACTTTGGGGAATTATACAGGGTCACTGGTAATTTGATACATTCCTTTGGAGATCTGATAGAACAAGAGGTCAGGAGTAAATTTAACCTAATATGTATTATACAAAACTCAATGGATTTTGAGATATTTCGATTTTCAATTTTTCTTAAAAAGTTGATGTTAATATGTTAAAATATAATTTTCAAAAATTTAAGCCAACTTTGTGGAACTTTTTGATGGAATACTTGCCCAACACTATGGCCTTCCGTATGGAATAAAAATATCTCTTAGCATTTCCATCATGTGATAATTTCAAAGAAAAACTTGTGCAAAATAATTTTTCAAAATCAGATGTGATAATTCATTGAGGTTTTTTCAAATAATTCTCAACGCTTCTTGCGTACAAATTGTGTTAAAACTTCATTGTTGCAATAGCTATCGAACAAGCTGCGAATCTTACAACAAACCCTTAACAGTTCAAAAAAAAATAGTAAAAATGAATCAGTGGACGGAATTTATTTAACTGCTGTCCACCATTAGACCTTATACATAGAAGTCAGCTGTAAATTAAATTAACAATAAGTACATCAGTACTTAATTTTTATAAATCTTGTTCAAAATGGGAGCCCCTATTACGTATACACGCACGGCAGCGTCCTCTTATTTCTGTTTTTGCCACTCTGGTGGTCAATGTATTCCGTATGGATGCGGCAGCGTCGACTATCTTTTGTCTAAGGTCAAGCCTTGTATTGACTGGGGCTGCGTATACTATATGTTTCATACGACCCCATACAAAGTAATCTAGAGGAGTTAAAACCGAACTTAAAGAACTTAATACAACTAGTTATAACAAAGAATCTTCAAATATGAACTTAAGACTGTCAAAAAGTTATACGAGTGAAACGTCATATTCTACCTTCAGTTGTTTATCCGCCCACTTCACATGGAAAACGTATAAGGTCTAATGGTGGACAGCAGTTAAATAAATTCCGTCGACTGCTTTATTTTTACTATTTTTTTGGAACTGTTGAGGGTTTGTTGTAAGATTCGCAGCTTGTTCGATAGCTATTGCAACAAGGAAGTTTTAACACAATTTGTACGCAAGAAGCGTTGATAATTATTTGAAAAAACCTAAAAGAATTATCACATCTGATTTTGAAAAATTATTTTGCACAAGTTTTCTTTGAAATTATCACATGATGGAAATGCTAAGGGATATTTTTATTCCATACGGAAGACCATAGTGTTGGGCAAGTATTCCATCAAAAAAGTTCCACAAAGTTGGCGTAATTCTAGATAACATGAAATTACACAAATTTGTAACTGTTTGTGTAAATATCAGTCCTGAGTTTCTAGCTACTTCTTCTGTTAGTTTTTATGATGTTAAGGAAGCCAACTGTCAATACTAGAACTAGAAATTTCTGGTCTAGAATAATTCGGCGCGTCATTTTGGTGCCGGTCAGTTTGTGGGAGCCAACAGTCCAATTGTGGAATTATGTAATGTAGAAACTCCTAGGAAAATAACAGAATGCATATTTGAGAACTAAAATAAACAAATAAAAATAAAAATATGTAGAAAAGGAGGTACATATGCGTTAGTATTAGAATAAAAAAGAAAAACATATACGACGAAACGCCAAACATAATAAAAACTAAAATTTATATCTATAAAAGTGAAAGTATGCTCTGACTGATCTGACCGATGCGCTGCTTAAAAACAATCGTCGGGCTATAGTTTTAACAATTGCATTTAAGCTTTTAAGCATTGCTTCAGTTTAAGTCGAGTTGGTGTAACCGGCCATAAGTGTTTTGATATATGACCCAGAATAGGTTTAAAAAAAAATAGATTACACCGCCACAAGCTGAGATATTAATGGTACAAGCTTTTATGTTAAGTCTATGGGGAAAAAATTCTATTGCACGTGCTTTTTATTCGAATGCCCAGGGTTTCGCTAGTAATAAATAAAGAAGCAGCAAAAAATCAAACCCTTCTACTTTATTATGACTAAGAGGATGTTACGGAAGATATCGCTAAAGTGCAGATTGCTGTTGGACGGGATTTGGTTTTTTTGTGCGCAGGAGATGCCAACCTTCCTTTGAGTTTCTACTCCAGAGCAAGTTATCTTATACATTACACTGCAAGCTTGTAAGTGTAACTCATGTGCTACGTCTATTTACTGGAAATATAGCCATTTTCCTGTTAATTTTGTTTATCTTGTATATCATTTAATTAAGTTGACTCGGACGATTCCTCAATATTGTTACCATTATTTTGTAAAAACTTGTTGTTTCTTCTAAACATTTTCTAGAATTTTAGACACTATAAACGAGGTAATTTTCTATAACGATCCTTTTTACCTCATACTCCAGGGGCAGTGGGTTTCAATCTCATCTTTCTATAAATAACGTTGACAAGATTTTGTACTCAATATTTTGACGGAGGAGTAACAGAATTTTCTTGGATCTGTTAAATTAGGCAACACGGTTCTGTTATCATTTTTTGATGAACTTTTTAAGTAACATCTTCTGCTATCGTAATTTCGATTTAATAATCGAACTTCCATTAATTGGCAGTTGTTTTTGGTGAACTTCAGTAAATAATCAAACCTCTTTAACATCTGTTACACAACATGAATATGATAGAATTTGGGTTTTCTTCAAATTTTGATTTTGATTTAAACTTTCAACAATTCTATTTTTTTCAATTAACTTAAACATTAAAACAAGGATTTTTGAAGACTTCACATCGTTCTGGTAATAACAAACGTGTAAAAGAGTAGGTACCTGTTGAAAATGTGCGGCGATATAAAACATTTTGCTCAAAAAATAAAATAAACGTCTAACAGCTTTGCAACTCTTAACTTAATAATTTTGATAGAAAAAGTTGTTAAATGTATCTAACAGGTAAACTATTAATACAAACGCTACCTGCTACTACTAGCATTTCAACGTTGGGACACAAAGAGGTACCGCGCACGAGATGAAAATGAAAGAGAAAGTGAAAATTGTGTTTTAGAAAAAATAGTTAGCAAAAGTTATAGACAATAAGATTTTCGATTACTTTTTCTTAATTACTTTTCATGTATAATTAAGATCAGTAGAAATATTATTAAAACAATTAGCGTCACATCTCAGTAATTACTTATCAAATCAAAAAATAGTTTAAACAATAGTTGTGTACAATTAAATTATAAATATATATTCCAAGATTTTGAAAATCTATGTAGGTTAACGGCCATTTATTTATTAAAATATGTCCGATATCCGGCTGTCCGTCCGTTTGTAAACAAGATATCAAGATATCCGATTTTTATGAAATTTTGTACATATTCATTTTACACATTTTTTTTTCAAATAAAAGTTGTTTGTAATTTAATTATACTTAACTTTTGTTTAAACTATTTTTTGATCTCAGAGGTAATTGCTGAGATATAAAAATCACGTGGCACTAATTATTGTAACAATATCTACACCAATATCAATTATATTAAAAAAGTTAAAAGAGAAAAGCTGTTGGAAATTCTATTGTCTATAACTTTTGTTTGAACCATTTTTTTTCTAAAATGCAATTTTATTTTCGCTTTGTGAAAGTGAGAATGTGCGCGATACCTGGTTTAGTCCGACGTACTCTGGTAAGTAGCATTCGTATAACGGCTTAACAGTTCGACTCATTTAACAATTGTTGTGGACGATACTGAAATGTTTACTTTGATTTCACAAATTGCTTCGAGGTGCACCTTTTCTTAATAAATGCGAATTTATAAATCAAATGTCAGGAAAACCGTTGTACAGATTTTTATAAAACTTTGAATATGAGTTTTATATATACAACTACTGATTAAAAGCCCGTCGATTGACGGGCAAATTTTAATGCATGAATTTAATGCTAGACTTATGGCGGACGGAGACGCCCCTGGTCTCGCTCCTGAATAGAAATTTCCGGTTTTTGGATTTTTCCCGTTGGTTTGAAGGCAAAACCCATCGGCATGCCGGATTTCAGGTCTCTACGACGTCTGGAAGTACCCGTTTCATTTCGGAAACACATGAAAAAAATAGGTGCTTTATTATATAGGATAGTGCAGCTGTGATTGGATTTTGGGCATAATCAATCAAGCCAATATGGCCGATGGAGTAAATATTAGGCTGTATTCAAAATTCAACAAAAATGTTCTACATAAAGTAACATACTGATTTAACATAAAAATCTGGAGTTTAAGCATCCCACTTTGTATGCGAAAATTCTAATTTTGTCTATAATATAACCAAACATTTTCAATCCCCCCTGCTTAAAAATTTATACAATAATACGCAAATCCCTAATGAATAATGGACGTCGAATAATAGAGGACCACTAAAGCTGTCCGAATAACTGACAAATGTATCTTATAACTCAATTTCCTCTTCTGAATTACAATCGAACTGTGTCGGTTTCAATTGTAGAAAAGCGTCGATATTTATGAGAAACTCACACACACACACAAAAGGAACCCTTCATTGCATCAACCCCCGGAGATAAAAAAAAACGGAAGCATGACTAGTATAAATAAACATAAATCATATCGTATTTATCTTTAACTTGACACTCCAAGCTTTAAAACTTTTACCAAGCAATTCTCACCCCACTTATTCGGTTATTGTTTTGTTTATCGCGTGAAGAATAAATTATTTTATTAATGAAAAAGTAACATTAAGATAATTTTTTCTATGTCGCAATTTTTATAGCTTTCTTTTCAGTATTGTAGATGATACGGAAATGGAACTTTTTTTAGTAGCATTTTATCTCAACAATCAAAGCTGTCTAGCAAAATAAAAATAATAAGAAACGCTTTTACAAAAAAAGTTGAGACTAATATTAAGAGATATAATAAATTAAATTAGAAACAAGCGCTTTGCGTAGAACCTGTCATCGTCCTGGTACGTGCGTCTTACAAAAATAGTTTAAATAAAAGTTGTAGGTAAATTGTGAATTAAATTTGAATTAACTTTCATTGAAAGAAATAGTATATTAGATTATACGAGGAGAAAATCACAGTGTTCATGCGAGTGTGTTAGCTGATAATCACGAGCAATGAAACATGATTTTATCCTCAAGTAATACACTATACTTTTTCCACGATCAGTATGTAGCATCTATGAGTTTTATCAAAATTTAATTTAAGATTTAACTGTTAATTTGGTAATTAAAAAAAATATAGCTGTTTTCATGATTACCAAACATTTTTTAATAATGAACAATAATTATCAAGTTTACTTTTTTTATTTGAAGTGAAGACGTCGTTTTCACAGATTTTCAGATTAGATAAATAAATGTCAGTTTCAAATCAAAACGAGCAACCAATTAGCTTTTGCAACTACTTCAGTCAATTGGGGTATATATACCGTTACTAGTAACGAAATGATTTTCTGCAGATGGTTTAGATATAAGAAATTTTCTTTAGTGGTTTATGACTACAACATGTAAAGTTTGCTATTTATTTATTTATTCGTGTGGTACATTATTTATTATATTATTTTTCAATATTGTATTGTGATGTAAGTGTAATGTATGGCGCCCCAAAAGATCATTATACACTTGTATAGTCTGCTTGACACTAATGATCCTATGAAGATGAAACACTGGGTATGTAAGTGCTTAGATTGGTTTTGCAATAATTGACGTAATGCGGTTGTTTGTTACTTGTTAAAATAATGCGCTTAAGTTACCGCTGTCTACTGAGTTTGCTCTATATATGACAAAAAAATATTAAAAATGAGATGTAAAAGTATTTGCTAATTATTAAGGGATTGGGGACTAATCATTAAGGGACTTGCTACCGCGAGGTCCTTTTTCCTCTTCCATCACAAACCGGAAGGGAGTCTTGTTTCAACCCTAAATTCTACAGATTTACCATATCCCATAACCATATGCCAACCCGCAATTTGACAAGCGTGGAAGTTTTTTTAAATTGTCCAAAAATCCGCAAAATCGCAAAATTTTGAATACATAGGACCTGATCCTCACCAGGTGGATAAATTGAAAAAAGATAACACTAAACATAATAACTTATAACGCAAGAACTCTGTTCACAGGTAAAGAATTCATTGAAATGGAAAACAAAATATCAAACATAAATGGGACATAATAAGAGTTCTGAAGTCAGAACCCTACTACTATAATAAGAGAAGTGAAAAGAAGAGAAGTCAATTGCAAGAACCGGTTTTCATCAATAAAATACATATAATTAACCTTACTAAAACCCAAAAAACAATACAATATAAAGTAACCCAAGAGTATATGTCACAACATCCAATCACTCAAACGACAAAATTGAGAACTTTTATGCACATGGCTCTGAACTCTTACTCGCTTACTACAAAATAATCTGTTGGGATTTCAATGGTAAAACATGCCTAAAAAATATCAAAGAAGAAACATCACTAGGAAACTTTGGCACACCTGGAAGGAACTAAATAGGAGATACCCTACTCAACTTCCTATCACAAAATAATTTATACTAGTTGATCAGCCTTTTTTTAGAAAAAAAATCTAACAGGAGATGAACACGGTAAAACCCCGATGGTAAAACTCAAAACTAAATTAATGATGTTACTAGTAACAAGAAATGAAATGAAAGTCCTAAACAAATTTATTACAGGTAGTGACCATAGAATGGTATAAGAGCGCTGGTAGTAATATACACTAATCAAGAATTATATCGATTGATAAAAACGAAGACATCATAAATGTGATTATCACCTACAGATATGAAAGACCATACAGATGAAATTGGAAAACAAAATTACTAATGATAAAAACATGGATAGCTTAAACCAAAAAATACCGCAACCAGTTACAAAAAATTATCAAAAACACTGTCACTAAAACAGAAACTCATGAGATCTAAGCAATTAATAGTCTTGGTACAACTAGCTATAATAGTCCTTAGGAGACAACTGAGAAACGAAAAATACGAAATAAACAAACTAAAAAATGCTAGAAGTAAGATGTTTTCTAGTTGGGAAAAGATAACAAGAAAATACTGAACAGGGTTCATCTGCATAATCGTCAACGAAATAGATCATGCAATAAAGAAAATGAAACAAAACGCTAACAGGCCTATAAGTTTGTTAAACTACCTCTATAAGTTCTTCACCTGGAACATAAAAACCAGACTAAAACACAAACTAGACACATACCATCCTAAAGGACAGCCTGGGTTTTGTTCAAACTTTGGAGCAAACAATCACCTACAAGCAGAACAAACAGAAAAACACCAAAAACTGCACCAAAAAACTTTACTCGGACACGTGTTTCAATAGCTAAGCTATCATCGTCAGCGAACCGATTCGCTTTTTCTTTAAATAGACGCTGCAGTTTAGTGTTCCATTCCTTTGACCTACAACCAGTAAAACTAATTCTAGAGAGGACTGTAGAAGACAATAGACTTTCGTAGATTTTCATAAGACCGTCACTCTGAAGAGAAAGACAGCATTATGAACAACAGCCGGATTGATAGTCGATATAGGAAACTTATAAAATAACCACAAAAATGCAACAGCAACAATAAAACTGCATAATTCCAGCAATCTCATAAAAATAGAAAGATACTTTATCTTCTAAGCTCTTTATTAAAGCATTTGACTTATTTTCAAGAAGCTTTTAACTTTTAAAAAAAGCTTAAAAATATAAGGAAAATATATCAGTCTTCTTTTGTTTTGCAGACGATATGATCTTAATACTTGACAAACTAAATAAGTAAGAAAAATGTTAAATAAAATCAATATGTCATTCACACAAATTGGTTTAAAAATAAAATCAAGTAGGGGAGAGTTGCCGATTATGTACTGACGCCCATATTGTACCACCCCTAATTTTGCGAAAACCGTTACCTTTGGTCCCATCTAGCGTCTTCAGTCTCAAACAGCTAACAAAATTATGCTGTTGGTAAAAATTGGCGGGAATCTATGCAGCGAAACTGCAGTTGTAACCGAATGAAAATTTTTACCGCATTTGATGTAAATTTTCACCCATAAACGTAAGTAAATTGCTACGTTCTATGCATGTATGTACAGCTGGCAATAATATTGGCGTAATTCCGTAAGTTTTTAGCTCCTAAATATTTAAATTTCACTCAATGTTTCGGTTTTTAAAGGTGAAAAATTTAAAATGTAAAAAAATTTCCGAGTTGCTTAATTTGTACCGACACCTCGTTTTCTATATTGTACCGGTACAATTAAGGAAATCATTTCTTTCTTAAAACATTTAGAACGTATTATTTTTTCATTTCCTTAGATGTATAACAAAAATGAGCCAAAAAGCAAGAGAAAATACTACAAATGGTCTGAAGAAGAACTTACCCAAGCGATGGATGCCTACAAGACCGAACGAATGGGACTAAACGAGTGCAGTCGTCAATTTGGGATAAGTAAACCAACGTTAAAAAGGCATTTAAACGATAGCAACAAATATGCCAAAGGGGGAAAAAATTCAAAGGGCGCATATCCGCCCTTCCTGAGAAAGTTGAAGAAGATCTGGTAGAACATATTTTATATTTAGAACAACACATGTTTGGTTTAACGATTAAAGAAATTAGAAAACTCGTATTTCAAATTGTTGAAAAAAATAAGATTGACTGTGGTTTTAACAAAAGTAAACAACTTGCCGGGAAGAAATGGTATTACAACTTCATAAAATGTCACCCAAATCTCTCATTAAGGCAGCCTAAAGCCACATCTTTGGCTCGTGTAAAAGGTTTCAATCGGGAAAACGTCAATAAATTTTTGATTTATATGAAAACATTTCCCAAAAAATAATTTGACTGTGAGTCAGATCTTTAATGCAGATGAATCTGGATTTTCCACAGTGCAAAAAAGAAAATAGTGGGGCAGAAAGGAGAACGTCAAATTGGTGGTATCACAAGCGGAGAGCGCGGAGTAAACACGACAATTGTCTGCTGCGTCAATCCTTCAGGTGTTTTCTTACCGCCAATGATAATATTCAAAAGAATTCGAATGAATGATGTATTAAAAAAGGAGCACCCCTGGTAGCCTAGTTGAAGTATCCGAAACTGGTTACATGAATTCTGAACTTTTGTAAAGTTTCTCAAGCATTTTATCAACCACGTTCGTCCAACCAATGACAGAAAAGTTTTATTATTGGTAGATGGTCATACTACTCATTCCAAGAATGTTGATGCTATAGAACTAGCTAAAGAGAATGGAGTGATTTTATTGCAGGTACCGGGACATACAACCCACAGTCTCCAACCCCTAGATGTGGGTTTCTTTTCATCTCTAGACAAATACTACATACAGGCGCAAGAAACGAAATTTCAGAGCTACTATGTACAGCAAACAGCCAAGCTGCAACTGTGTCCAACGCGATGGGATCTTTTAGAGGGGCAGGGATTTGGCCCATAAACAGGTTCGTTTTTACTGATGCAGATTTTCTGGCAGGCAAAAGACTGACCCATAGAGAAACCGATAAGTCCGAAGATCATGAATTGGTTGTAGAAGACCAAGACATGCTGGAACATGACAACTTGCCAAAATCTCAGAACTTGACTCAAAGTAACACACCTACCAGGGAAAATCAAAAACTAATTTAGACGTAACACGAGATAAGGACATCGTCAACGCCAACATCAGTTTGGTTGACGAAATTCAAAAACAATACTTTAGCCCCAAAATATTGTCTCCATTGCCTACGATTTCGCATAACGTTAAAAAGGCAGGTCGACCTGCTCAGAAAGCTGTCGTTTTGACAACCACTCCCTACAAAGAGGAATTGAAAGAGAAGAAAGCCAAGAAAAAGTACGTTAAAAGGAATCAAGTTAAACGCAAACTAACTGACAAACCTCGACCGTCCACATCGAAGGAACCGGAGATTGTATTAAACACTGATGAGTGGTATTGTTTTTGTGCAACGAGAACTTGGTTGAAGACATGGTCCAGTGTTTAAAATGTATGAAATGGGATCATGAATCTTGCTTAGGAGCGATGCCACAGAAAATTTATATTTGTGAATTGTGTTCTTAATTTTCCTTTAACATTCGTTTTGCACATTATAAAGTTTATTAGAGAAAGTTCCTTTTTGTTTATTTGTTTGTTAATCATAAATAAAGCGTTACAGTTTGATGTGGTTATTTTAAGTTGTGTAGCTTGCGAGTCTTAGTGATACAATTTAAGCTACGGGTGGTACCATTTAGGAACCCGGTTGCCCATATTGTACCGGATGCATTCTTTTCAAAAATAAATAAATTAATGCACTTATCGACACGAGAAAATAAAAAAAAAATCGGATGCTGCCAAAATCATCAGGGAACATACTGTAAGCTTTTTTTTGACCTTTTACCCCATACCTAAAGAGTTATGGGCAAAAAATCTCAACCGGTACAATATCGGCAACTCTCCCCTATATGACCAACCTTGTCCCCAGGGAACAACTAACAATACGAGACCGAAACATAGAATTGGTAGAAAATACATATGTCTCGGACACGAAGTAAGGATAAGTAGAAACAATTAAACAAATCCAAAATTGAGCAAAAGAATAGCTTTAGCCTGGGATTTATATGGAACACTAAAAGATGTTTTAACAAACGACATTCCGACTTATGGAGCAGAAACATCAACGCTCACGAAAAAATCAGATTATAAACTGCAAGTAACCCATAGACGTATGAGTTACACTAAAGGTTAACATTCGAAACGGAGAACTGAAAATATGACAAAATTTGACACTTATTTCAAGTATTTCAAACTAATCTCACTGTTTGCAAATTGTTTATCTCAACTATCCAACAAAATCACAGCAGAAAATAACAATCTTATTGCTATCCATTTTATCATCATTTTCGAATAGGTACCTATGTCCCTGCTGCATATTCATTACTTTGTTTGCCCCGCTAACGCATATAAAAATATTGATAATAAATTAATTTGTATACTAACCGCATCAATCATGACTTGAATAATGGTTTATAGCTTTCATAATCAATTCTTAAATTAAAAAGATTTAAAATTGTAGTACAAAATTCAAATTTGACACGACAGTGTAAATGAGAAGGTTTTGAGGCAAACCCAGAAATGGAGTTATTGGAAAGTTAGTCAAAAACTATAACATAATTGTTCCAGTGTATCATGCCTGCTAAATTCTAAATCTCACTTAAGAAAGCAATTCACGATGCATCAAAATTCTTTTCTTAATGTTGCGTACATGCTACTACAATCCTATTGTTTAGGAGGATACGAAACTGAGTAATGGCGTCACAGTAACACGTTACAACTTATCTTCGACACTATCTTAGGCTTTAAATTAACTTTTACGTCTATACACACATCAGTCTGGTAGACTATAAAGTTTTACTTCAAGGGGCACGACAAATCTCTGTTACATCATCAGGATTGTGAAGTACTCTTCAATTGATACTTGTCACCCACTATTCCTCTTGCACTGCACCATACAAATAATCCTAAAATAAAGAAAACAAAAGTGGGCTGGTCACATAAGTTTATCCAACTCCTACGTCAAATAAAAAATCTCAAATCACCTCATGGTCAAACCTACCTGATGGCACTTTACGATATCTTAAGAAAGAATTTATCGTACCAGGTATAGTAGCGAAAGGTCTTTCGGTTACTAGTTGTTTTGCACAAGCGGATCTTGTATCAGCGTTACAGAAGAGTTATCCAAGCATCATTGAGGATATGAGGACTATGGATAACCTTTAACAACTGCCAAAAACGCGAGATCAATCTTGGAGGATTTTGAAGAAAATGAAACGTTGGGGTTCTTGACCGAGATGTGGGACAGCCTTTCTCTGCTGTAGCGCTTAAGTTGGTGCCCTCTTTGACTGCGTTAGTGAAGGATCAATGTGACAAGTTCGAGATCTAAAACCGATCTACCCGAATAATACAACCCGTTCAAGGTAAACGAGCTCCCGTTTGACTTTCTTGTTACGCAGGTCCAAGAAAGTTTGCGAGAAATTGATTTCGACGACGTCGAAGATTTTGCGTTATTAAAGGTTCGAAGAAAACCTGCCTAATAATATATATGATATAAAGATAATAAACCTATAAAATATCCCTTTTTGTTGAATAATTTTTTTAAGAATGGTCCGGGATACCGGATACCTGACGACCAAGTGTATTATATACTATTTGAAATAGTATATTAAAAACAAGTGACACAATCACAGCTTTTCTGGCACAATTGTCGGAGTGCGTCTCAAAGTGATTGTGGGGCATAATTTTCTTTCTGATTTTGTAGTTAGGAAAAATTTATTTTAAATTTTTCAAGAAATGAAAGTTAATATTTAATACGTAAAATGCAAAAAGATTATCTATGCAAGGTGGTCCAACCAAAACTTTACACCCCGATTTTAGAGCTTTCAAATGAAAATCCGTCGATTTCTGATTCGAAAAGGACCAACTCGTCTACTTTCTTCATCCTCGCAACTTTGATACTCTACCGGAGGGAAGCACAATCTCCTGATTTTAAATTAAGACAAAGGTGTCTAATTTCGCGTCAAAATTTTCATCGATAACGAAATAAGAGCTAAAATAGTGGCAGAGGTAATGTGGAAAAAAAATAACCAATATTAATGAATGTCGTCAAATTACAACCATAAATTAAGTTTTCATACTTATGATTGCAACATAAGAACTGATAAAATTGATTACAGCAGACAATTCAACTTTAATACTGGCTGTTTCTTGATCATCTTTGTCTTCTACATGCTCCTCTTCTTCACCACATAATTATTTGCATTTCTTATTCTAATACACTGTCTTTTGCTAGTTTTGTTGTCAGAATGTTCCGGTTTTGACGTTTTTCTTGAGTTCTTTTGTCATTGCGGCTCTTGTCAGTTCTTATATATTTTTTTTTGGTTTCTTAATTGTCTTCTGTTTTATTTTTTTTGTATTTTCTTTCTCTGTCGACGTTCCTTCTTTTGATGCAGACGTTCTAAAGCTTGCTGAGAGTAAGAACTTCTCCATATTTAAATTGTTTGAGTCATACCTATTTGTTTTTCTTTAGTTGCTAGAGGACTTGAACCATGCAAGCGCAGTTTCAGTGTATTAATAAAAAAGTCAATAGCACTGCGTTTAAGTTCAGTGATCTGGTGTTAAGGAAACCCTGAGTAATATTTATTCTTTCGGAGTCCATTAAAACACCTGTTGTAGAACAGCAAGACTGAGAATCTTTAACCTCCATAGATTGGTTCTCATTAATTTTTCTTTCAGCAGTTTTACTTGTGGTTGTATTAATCCGGTTGCTTTTAAACTTATGTTTGGAATCTTGCTAGAGTGACCTGTCAAAATCATATTTGGGTAATTTTGTGCGATCAACTGGAAGGAAGCCAAAAACAATTATATCAGGTGTGAGATGGTGCACTCACAAGTCTTTAATTGCCAAACAAAATTCCTTGCTAGTAATTTTATTACTATTGGTCACTCGTAAAGTTTTACTCACTTCTTTCAATAAAAACTTGTGCCAGTTTTTCTTTAGAGGGCCAAACACTCCATAGTCAAGACTAGATAGAAGGAATAGAATTATTTTCTAAATTCCTTTAGCGTAATCACAGTCTTGAATTCTTTGAGAACAGTATCGGCATCTCCACATAAGACACCATCATCCAAATAGAAAAGATGAAGCTCAGAAACCATACTTCGTCAATAATAGGTTGAAGAGTTAGACTACAACACAGAGGTCCAAGAGGGTCTCCTTGATGACAACCAACGGATGAAGAGATAAATTTTTAATAGTTTTAGAAAATTTACCGCCCGGTCCTCGATCTTCAAACATCTATTATTCTCATTTTCCCCATATTTGAGGTTAGGAACGAGATTTTAAAAAATGGTTTTTACTGGGCTATTTAGAAGTTATTTGGCTACTTTATCATAAAGAAAATGTCATATCATTCTATTTAATTTTTTTTAAAATTTGGGTCATGGTGTCAAAACTAGCCCCCTGGCGGAGAACGATTCAACTAAATTGATTCTTAAGATTAATTGCTTAAGGAATGCTCTTTTCAACGATACCAAATTTGTTAAAATTGGTCGAACCGTTAAGAAGTTAAAGCAGGTTATTGCAAAAACAATTGAACACCCCCAGTTACGCCCTCTGGTGGTCATTTTTAAAACCAAAAAATATTTTCCTGCGATTCTTCATGGCCGATTTACCTAATATTTTTTTACACCAAAGTCATACGACGAACGGTTCCCGAGATATGGCCGAGGAACAGTCTTATTAGGTTACCCGCTACACCGTTATGTTTTTGCCTTAGATGGGATGGGGTTGATACAGATTATTGATATATCCACACGTGTCAACAGTTTATCTTCAACCTGAATTTATCATATCATCATGAGTACGCACTCTTCGTTCTTAGAATCTGGAGTCTTAGACGTCCATAGTGTTTCTGATCACTCTTCAGTATATGCACATTGCAGATATAGATGTAGCTTCCATTAGATTTAGAAATTATGCTGGAATTCAGAGTGACTTGTTCAGTAGAGACCTAAACTCAATTAATTGATGATAAGATTTTATTTTTCAATTCTACTATTATTGGACTTTTTAATATACATGCCCCTTTGAGATTTTATAAGTTCTACAAGCCTCCAACACCCTGGCTCACCGACAACATTAAATTGAAGAAACTGAGAGATAGAACTTTTATTCGATTTAAACGGCATCGCGTCCCTGCTTGCTGGGATTACTATAAATCATTAAGAAATCTAGTTAATGCATCGGTATGCAGAGAAAAGAGAGCTTACTTTGAATATATAGCATCTTCTAAAAATGGCGACCCTCGTAAACTATGGAGGGCTATCAACCGGTTGAACGTTCATGTGTCATCTTCTAGCAATTTCCCTTCACACCTTCGTGACCCAGATGTGGTTCTTGATTATTTTGATAATGTATACAATAACGCACGTAATATGGATCTGATGATCTGGTGCATTTTTAAAATAATAATAATATTAAGGATGGAATCATAGAATCTTTTTCTTTTTCTCTTGATTCAGAGGAAGAAATCGAAGTTCTCATACGTAGTATCAAGTCAAAGCCGGTAGGACCTGACAATTTAAATATTCAAATGATGTTATCCCTGTAATAACACATCTGATAAATTCTTGCTTACTTGACTCTGTTTGCTCTCAAGCTTGAAAAACTGCGCATGCATTTCCAATACCAAAAACAAAGAAATGTGAGGACTTATGTGATCTCCGCCCTATAAGCATTCTGTCTCCACTGTCTAAAATCTTAGAAAAGATAATTGCAAAGCAAATTATTTCTCACCTCAATAGATTTAGTATCCTCTCTAAAGTTCAGTCTGGGTTTAGACCGAAGTATAGTTGTGCATCGGCTTTAGAATCTGTTACTGACGACATAATTTTGGGATTAGACTCAGGATCTAATACTGCTTTGATTCTTCTTGATTTCTCAAAGGCGTTCGACACCATTCATCATAAACTACTACTTTCTATTATGCACTTTGTGGGGTTTGATGTTTCTTGTATAAATTTTTTTAACAAGTTATCGAAACCTTCAACAGTGCCATGTGGTGTTCCGCAGGGATCAGTGCTTGGACCTTTATTATACAATATATATATACATGTAATATTTTCCAGCGTCTAAAATCATGTAAATTTCACCTGTATGCCGATGAGTCGCAAACTGTACTATTCATTCAAAACGTGCCACATGCAAACAGCCCAGCAGTGTATTAACAACGATCTTTCTAATCTTTTACGAACCACTTATGACCACTGTCTTAGTGTAAATCTTAATAAATCCTTTACACTTTTGTTCTGCAATAAGGCTTGAAAAACATTCCTCGAGAGCAATATTACTATTTCTCTGGATGACAACATTCTACCGTTCAAGCATGAAGTAAAAAATCACTCTCCTCGTTTGTTAGAAGACTTCTTTCCTATTCTTTAGTTTTAAGCCACTTCAACTTTTGCGACACTGTATATAAACCTTGTCTGGACTGTAGAGAGATAAACCGAATTCAAAAAGTACAAAACTGCTGTTTAAGATTTATTTATGGTATAAGTCGTTATCAAAATATCTCTCCAGCTCTTCGATCGGCTTGTTGGTTGCCTATGAGTCAAAGAAGGTTTTTGCATTTTAGTTCGTTTGCTCATGCAATAATAGTTCATAGTCCGTCATCGTGGATTAATATCCTATTCCACGACACAGCAATATTCAGACGTTCATTTTCGTATAATATTGCATTAATGTATAACAAAATACACTCGGAATGGAAGTTGCTGATGCCTCACACATTTAATAAGCGCCTCAAACACATTCTTTTAAACTGAACAGCAAAGAGCATGTTTTTTAATAGATACTTAATTTTCAGATATTATTTATATTTTCTTTTTCTTTTTTTTTCTCTTCAATTTGTAGTGCTATTGCGGGTTCCTAATTAACTATATATATGTATATTTTTTGTGTTATTAATTTTTAATACTTTTTGTATTTAAAATTATTCAATATTTTGTCCTGAAGTATTGAGACTTGATGAAAATCAGTTTGCTTGCCCGGTGGGTAAACTGACCAGGTGCTCTTTGGCAGATGGTAATTTATTAATATTGTATTACGCTATTGTTAGCTGTCAATAAACTATATTATTATTACTTCCAAAAAAGACCAGCGGACGTTTTGCCATGGAGGTATTAGACTTGCTGATCTTTTCAACTGTAACATCTTCTCTCGATGAGGAGAGGCTATCGGAACAGGAGTCCGTACCCGAATCCGAAGAAAATAGCCCGTAATTCAATTAAATTAAATTTTCTTTTATAAAATATTGTTCTTTGGGTTAGAAATTCGTTTAAAAAAAATTATATCGTATTTTTGTCCACCTAAATCGATATTTCGTACCACTGTAATCTGTACCAATATGCAACGATTTTGTAATAACATTCTCGTTACTGAATTTTATTTCCAAAAGAATGAATTGCTAAATCTGTACACACAAACAAATTAAACAGATAACTTTGAAAATTTTATTTATGTAAAAAACAATACATAACACATGCCAAGTGCAAAAACGTAAGGTTAAAAAAATAGATCCTAAAACTACCTAAGTACTAATTAATAAAACGAATTCTTAACTATAAATGAAAATATCGTTGCACGATAATTAAACAAGTAATACCATCAATGTATCGTGCTCTCACAATCAAAAAGTATAAAACTATTTTGGAATAGAACTAGTACTAATTTCAAATTTATAATAAAACGTACAACGAGATCTTTTGTGCATCAGAAAACTAACGTTAAGTACTATTAGAAAACTACTAATTTTCTTTAAATACAGACAATGGAGGGAACAATATAAAATTAGTTCTCTTTAGTACTATCCCTTATTATACAGTATTCTAATTTACATCAAAATTTGTGAAAAAAAGTGCAGATCAAAAATCATTTTATAAACTTCCTCACTACAATAAATACATAAAAATAAAAACAGTCTTGTGTAAATGCAATGTTAACATACAACCAATGTAGAATAAAAACCAAATTGGAATGGTAATTAATAGGTGATATGTCAAAACCTAATATGATGCTTCTTCTACAGCCTAGGCTTTTGGATTTGTACAAACCACTAATAACTTATGTGCAATACCAACAGTGTTACTATACAACTTGAAGTCAAACATGTAAAAACTAATCAAATTCTGTGTTAAGAACATTAAATTAAAAAAAAGAATTAAGTTAAATTAAAATACTTTCATCTCCGCCTCCATATTGCACATACCACTTTTAATGTAGCGAATCATCATCGCTAAATCAAAACAACAATTCTTTAAAAGTTAAAGTAATTCATAACAAAACCAACATCTATTCGATGTTTTATGTAAAAGCACCTATAAGCGAAGAAAACATTGTTTAAATTTATATCTTACGCTAGCATTGGAAGCATTGTCAAAAATTCAACAGCCCAAAGTAAAGGATAGAGATTTCAAACATTTTTTTTCTATTTCTAAGCTGAAGATAGAAAAATAGTTATATTTTACGAAATTATCTCGTTTAAATCAACAGCTTAGACAAACACAGGTGATTAAGTATCTTCGTGCGTTGTTGGATTCAAAGGACTTAGAACAATCCTAGGGTCCCTTTCAATCATTCTATCGGTATCTTCGTTTGCTTTCCTTGTTTTCTTGTGGCATTAACTTACTTTGTTCGGTGTCCTCAGATGGAGGTTGATAAGCCACTTCTGACACAGGTGCGTACTGAGCAGCTACTAACAAATCCGTTGACGGATTTACAGTTAGAGCTTGTCCATTGGTCGGGTCTAGCGGATCTTTACCAGTGCGACAACACACACGCCTAGACTGACGCAAAAATAGACCTAAAAAAGCACAACTTAGGCAAACAAACTAACAATTCATATAAAAAATTATTACCTAAACACAGTACACCTATTCCAAACAAAATTACACCTAACACGGTTGCGACTAAATAAAAAACGTCCTCTCGCTTTTCAACATCCGCGTATCCAATCGCACCGTTCACAAGAAGAATCAAACCGCAGGCTAGAAAGAGTAAGGTGGACGTAAGTAACATGGTCGGCATGTAGTTTCGAAAAGGCGAGCATGATAGTCCGCATGGATGGCCGGGTGTTCTTGTGAAGGATGTTAAATAACTAATGGGTCTTTCGGACCACCGTTCTTGGGGTGACGGATTTGCTTCGTATGTCACCGTTGTGGGTTGATATACGGCCCCACTTTGCGACATCTTCATATCTGCAACAGTAGTTGTAGTAGTAAAAAAAAATGTAAGGTTATGTTGTTAGAAACAAACAAAATGATTATTAATATAATTGGAATTTGGAATGCCGATGCATTTACAATGAGTCACTGTTTTAAAATACACTTACATTGTTTACGGTTATTGATTCCGTGCGTATTCACTTTTAAATATTTTTTATGCACTTCACTTAAGAATTATTTAACTTCAGGAACTGCTGCTGGATGTTTCGACGGGTTATTGATGGTAGGTGAAAAATAATTTCATATTCAAGGCTTACGTTTGCACCTTGAGTTGTACTTTATCCTTAATAGTCTCTATTCAAGCTATACAAACCACATATGGTATTAATTTCCGTTGGATACTGTTAACCAGTGGCGTAACATAATGGCAGGAAAAGGTTTAAAATTCAATAAGCATAAGCATACGTTGTCAATTAATTATTATTATTATTATTAAATCTTCAAAAGAATGGAATAATTGATATAATTAAACATTATATAATTAACTAAAAAAGAGTTTTTTCAAAATTAATAATCAGAATGAAATTAAAAAAGAATTAAATAATGAATAAATATTAATACTAACAAATTTTAAAATAGTTAAATAGGTAAATGTTTAACATTTAAGATTTAAGGAGGATTCCTGTACGTTTATAAAAATAGTATTTACCACTTCGAGTACTATGATGCAACGTACATAAACAGAACTGAAGAAAAGGTATATGAGCTACAAACAATTTTTGAAAGATAATAATGATTTATATTTTAGATTGATAGGTAGAGAATTAATTATAACAATTTGTTAAGAAAATCCAGCCCCGTAGCCAGAACTGGTATAGGTACTGATGAGGCACGCCAGTAAATAGAGGGCGTTATATATTATATCGTTAACTTTTTTACACTACTTATCCAATTGGAAGAAATGATATAATTTAAACAAATATTGAACTGGAAGTGAAGCTATGTAAACGATTGCTCAAAGTGGAAGAAACACAAATACATATAAGTTTTTATTAAGAATATTATTCTGCAGGTTATAATATGTAAACAAACAAAAACAAGAAGGCTCCTAACAACGAAAAATATCATAATTCTTAATTCATAACAATTCGATATTTTCCATCTTTTTATAAAATCTGTAAAATCGAAGCCCATACACATAAAAGACGTTCGCCAGTTGAAAATTCTTTTAAAAATTAAATTACAGTGTACTTTTTAAAAAGTGTATTTAATTTAAATACTGAAAATTGGTGCCGAAGCATGTCTATATCGTGACGTCAATTCTCGTATAAATTACATAATATGGGTTGTTTAATTTGTATGCAATTGTCTTTTCAAGTAACAAATTAGTGGTGCTTTACATAAACAAACAAACAAAATATTTGATTTTTACGAGTATTTACGTCACGACCAATGTCAATGCGTTTAAAAAATTATTTTAAAAGATAGTGTTTTGGAAATTTAAAAAATGAAAATATTTAATACTGTGCACATTATATATTTTTTTGTGGTAATGGGGTTTCCTTTTACGTTTATGATTTAACACTAAAATTTCTTAAATATAAATTTTATGAAAACACCCAATTATCATACTTTAATATGTAAAATTATAATTTTCACATGCACACAACACCACAACAGAGAAATCAAAATAATTGCAGTCGTCTATTCTTCATTTCATTACATTTACGTAAAAACACAATAAAATCTACATTTTAGGTTTAATTTTTGTCAAAAGCAAGAAACACTAAATTGGCTAATCTTTGGTGAGACATTGAAACACGTGGTGGCCGATCTATTCTAGTGGCGGTTCTAAAGCTTTTCGGGTCTCAGGCGCACATAAAATTTGGGCGCCCTTCTTTTAGTTTAGTTTTCGTATTCTTGTTTAGAGTCCATTATACTAACCTGACATGTTCGAAGCATTATCGTATGCATGACCTCGACAATTCTCTACATTTAGCCCTAGTTCTTGAATTTTCTCGACTACTAATTCACTTAAATTTTCCTAAGTGTGTTGTTTAATTATTATGAAGCCAAAAAACCTCTCAATTACTTTTTCTTTGTGTAGATATCTAAGAATAAATGTAAGTTGGTCTTGGTGACTTACGTCGGGGTTGAGTCAACAATAATGCAATAGTATTTTGCTGTTTTCACTTCTTCTATAAAAGTTTTTATTAACTGTTTTTTCATAACTTGAATAAATGCGTCACATATTTGATGCGACAAATACTAGCTCACAGAACCTTTGCCTTTATTGGCTAAGCGCTTTAAATCTTCAGACAAAAATTGATCAAAGTTTGCATGATAGGCTAAACAGTTTACATTGTTCACTTTGTTTTGACTATATATATTTTCATTTAAACCTCTAAATGCCAAACCTTGTGTAGCATATAGTACTTTGTGATAGCTACTATTCTCTTAAGTATTTTTTTCCAGTACTACCAAATTCGTTAACTATGGTCACAGTATTTTTATATTTTTCGTATTTGTTCTTTAGTTAAGGACATCTTATCAACGAGATTTGAAGATTTGAATAATAATTTTTACTTAAACAGGTCGGGGTCGTTTCCATTACAAAGTACTTTTTATTTTTTAGGAATGTTACAGAATTATTTTTTGTTCTATTTTTTATGTTACACAGCAGAATTTTCTTAAACTTTTTAAAAATTCCAAGCAGGATTTTGCCCTGGGCGCGCGTCCATACCATACGAGGATGTATTGATATCTAGTTAGCCTAGACCAGTTTTGCATAAACAAAATATTGCGTTACCATAGCAACGAACAATAACTTATTAGAAGTGTCAGTGTAAAGTTTGACGTCAAAAAAGTAAACCAGAGTCACGCAATAAATTAAATGAAAAAGATGTCCACCGAAATTGTGAAAATCGAAAAATTGGAGTATCGAGCCATCATCAAGTACCTGTATTTAAAAGGGTTAAGAGGTAAGCAGATTTACGAAGATATGCTTAATACCCTTGGTGATCAATGTCCTTCGTATGCGACCGTCCAAAATTGGAATGCAAGCTTCAAAAGAGGTAAATTTTCCATTGAAGATGATGACCGATCGGGAAGGCCAGTTTCTGTGTCAGTCCCCAAAAATATCGATGCAGTTCATGACATGATTTTATCAGACCGTCGAATTGGGCTAAAACGGATATCTGAAGCACTGAATATTTCATACGAACGCGTTCATCATATGGTTCACGTCAATTTGGACATGAGAAAAATTGCTGCAAAATGGATCCCCAAATGTTTGAATGTTGACCAAAAGCGTGCAAGGGTAGAAGCATCGCGTTCGATCTGTGCTCGATTTGAAAACGATGTAGACTTCTTAAACCGAATTGTTACTATGGATGAGACTTGGGTACATTTCTACGATCCAGAAACAAAGCAACAATCGATGGAATGGCGACACTCTGGTTCTCCAAGACCTAAGAAGTTTCGTGTCCAAAAATCTGCTGGAAAAGTTCTTGCTTCAGTTTTTGGGATTGCCATGGAGTAATCATGATTGATTTTTGGATAAGGGTAGAACAATAACTGGAGATTACTATTCGACATTACTGACCACTCTACGGGAAAATATTAAAGAGAAAAGACGCGGAAAGCTATCCAAAGGTGTTTTGTTTTTGCAGGACAACGCCCTTGCACACAAATCTCATGTTGCCATGCAAAAATTCGTGATTTAGGGTTTGAATTACTAGAACACCCCCTTATTCACCCGATTTGGCTCCGTCCGACTATCACCTCTTTCCTCAACTGAAAAAAAGTTTAAAAGGTCGTACATTTTCTTCCAACAAGGAGGTAATAGAAGCTGTGGAGGTCTGGTTTGCAGAGCAAGAAGAAACATTTTTTTGAAAGGTCTAGAGACGTTGCAGGTTTGCTGTAATAAATGTATCCAATTAAGAGGAGAATATGTTGAGTAATAAAATATTTTGATATTGAAATTTTGTTTGGTTCTATAGTAGGCTAAGAATTTTTCAATATATCCTCGTAAAACAGCAGTGATCTAAGAACTGATAAGAACAGAAAAAGTGGATTCACAGATTAACTGCATCCAAACGTTAGTGACATGGCTAACAATTTATAAGTTTTTTCAAATGCTACTTTTTGCTTATAAACTTATGTAAAAACATCAGCATTTTGAAGTTTTACTATGTATAACTTCACGACTGTCACTTCTTCTTTCGACGGTAATTTTATTCCAAAAGTCGATAAGTATTGAATATTATCAAAATCCAACACTTCGGCAGCTAAAATAGCTCTAATTAATTCTGTATTGTCACTGATGCGTCGACTCATTCAGTCACTACAATATCCATAGTTTCATTAAAAATTTGTTTTAGAAAATCCAGCTCAGACTTGATTTGTCCCTGTTGTTTCCATAACTAAAAAATCTTTAAGGGACGAAGGTGGAACTTTTCACTTTTTGGTCTGCTGCTGCAAATCAGAATCAGTAGATATGACAAAATCTTCAATATTGCTCAGTTTATAAATTTTTTTAAAGCTGTTGTTTCGCTGATCTTTAATATATGTAAGAGTTGCTTCTATTATTTTTGTTGAATCATTAAGACTGCTTTGGCGTGTTTGTAGATACCTACTTGTATGCCGGTTCGAATATTTTTAAAAATTTTTTTTAGAAAAACTAGACAAAATCGGAATTAGCGTTTTGAAATTACCTGTGTGTGTGGTGCTAGCACCAATTAATTGCAAAACTTTAAGAATTTCTTTTTAATTATTATCAATTATTTCTGTAACTTTTAGGTGCCCACTCTAACGTTGTTCCAAGAGTCGGTCGGCTTAATACATGCCCTGTATCTGGTCCATTGGAGGCTGAGATATGGTCCCCTAAATTTGAAAGAAACGCGATTTATTGTCAACTTTGGGGGCGTGGTTCTCTGCGGTCCGAATCGATCACATAGGGATAAAGTAAAAAGCTTAGATTGTGCATTATCCGGCGATGATTACTTACGGGATTGCCTGGAAGAGATCCAGACCTGAAGAAAATTTTCTGCTCTACAAATTTTGTCTCTTGTAAAATTTCACAATTCTGCATCTACAGCGTCATCCCCAAAGTCCGTACCAAATGGGAAACTTCTTTATTATGGATTTCTTGATAAAAAGTTATTCTTTATAAAAGTTTGTGCATTCTCTCAAGCTAAAAATGCACCAACACAACGTGACGAAAGACGCGTAATATACGAGGTGCATTCGAAAATTAATTTTGAGTCAAGATAAAAGTGCTCTTATTTCAGTAAATATCAGAAAATTTTATTTAAAAAAGTTGTTCTTTATTTAAAAAATCATCAAAATTTGAAGTCATGGCCATCTAGGAGAAATTTTAACTGTGCATGTTGTGGGATGGGCATCATACTGAGATGTAATTTAATTTGGATGTTTAGTGCCTTAATATTATTGAAAATAATATTCTTGTTAAGATACTAACTTGTTTTGAGAAATTTTTGGTGTTAACAAAAAATCAAAAGAATTTTGCACCAAAAATTTTAAAGTTTTTTCTAATGAATAAAAAAATTGACCATAATTAGCAGAATAATTGGGCAATTTGTAAATTACAAGTTTTTTAAATAAACGGTTGTATACAAGATATTGTTTAATTATCATTTAAAGCAAATCTTTTTCCTTATAGCCACCATTATAAAGAATTTGAAAAAATTAAATTTTTTCTAGATAGCGATGACAATAAATCTTGATGTATTTTTTAATGATGAACAACTTTTTCAAATAAATTTTTTTGATATTTACTGAAATAAGAGCACTTTATTCTTGACTCAAAATCAAATTACGCGTCTTTCGCCACATTTTGTTGATGTAATTTTAGTTTTAGAGGATGCACAAACTTTTATGAAGAATAACTTTTTATCAAAAAACCCATAATAAATAAGTTTCCCATTTGGTGCGGACTTCGGGGATGACTCTGTATAACGAGATATTCCCGGACAAGCGTTTTTTCGATTTTCCGGGCCATTGTGCAAGGCTTTCCTAGGTTGTTCGCGTTCAGAACAATTTTTTTTAAAAAACATTTCAACAGGAATTTTTTTATGAGGAATTAGTGGGATCTTCAAGTCCCTGGCGACTGAGAAATTAATGGAAAATGAAAAATTGTGTATCAATTTTCGTCTCAAAAGTTTGTCAACAATTTGGTTTTTTAAATAGGTACCTATTATTTTTTTGAATGGATTAACCTGTATAATACTGCCTTTTATACCAATACTAAATGAATGAATGAATAAATAAATGAATAAACGTATATCTATTTATTTGCTTGCAAGCAACTATGCAGTGTCCCATATTTAATGTTTCAGCAAATATCTGTGTTACCAAAGCAAATACTTCTTAAACAAACATTGTTCAAGGTTGTTAATTCCTTTTTGCTATTGCAATAAATTTGAATATAGGGTAGTCACAAAATTCGTGGTGGACTAAAAATTTTTAATAGAACAATCTGTAAATAGCTAAATATTTGATTTCTATGGTTAATTGTACACAAGTTTTATTAAACACTAGCAAACCCGGCAAACTCCGTTTCGCCACCAGATGGCTTCGTTTTATGTAACATTTCGTTTGGTGATTAAAAGATGAAGAAAAAATTTTTTTGTTTTATATTTGAAAAGGAAAATTTTATTTCATTTCACAACAGTAATGAAGTCATTTCGATTACAAAAATAAAGTGTTATTTAGTTGAACTTCTCTAAGTAAATGAAAGTGAATCCAAAGTAAATACTGAATCGAAGCGTTATACGTGTCAGCAAATTATCCGTTTCATTGAAGTGCACCTTGGTAAACCACATTTTTTGTTTTTTGGTCTGACGTTAACACAAACAAAGCGGATGGTTTCCCAACTCGTGAACACGCAACGTATAACTGCCCATGTGAAAAACAATGATTTTCTTAATTTATCCCGCAAACACTAAGCGATTGGCCTTGCGACTTGTTAATTGTCATTGCGACGCACCGGCGCCATCTACTTAAAATATTGGTTTGTAGTACATGTTATGTATCAGAGATGGCGCTGTATGTGAAAAAAGATTTTCCTGCTTTTCTGTTGACATTTTTCCTTAATTTTCTTTGCTATAAACCTCACGGAGCCCGAGACCTTTCCAACGAATGCAAACCGTGGAAATCGGTTCTTGCGTTTTGGAGTTATAGCGTCAGGAAGAAAAACCCGACTTGTCTTTATATAGTAGATATATGGCACTTAAACTTGACAGTTTTTGAGATATTGGCATATTTAGTAAAAATTCAATGCATGATCATTTAACTGGCGTAAGATACATAATGATTTTAATAGATGTGAAAATATACAAAGTTTTCAAACTTATGTCGGCACAATTGCTAACTTTGTTATTATTAGAGCTACATGGTCGGTTAAGTGAGCAAAATAGTAGCATTTGTTTCTCTCATCACCATGGTGATAACAGAATAAAAATCGAACATCGCGTTTGCGAGTTATGTCAAATTGTTCTATTTTTTATAATGGAACACCCTGTATACAATATTCTCAATCGATAGAAAATTGAATACTGAACAAAAGTGTCCCATCATTTTTTATCTTAAAGTCAAAAATGACAGAACTAAAGTCAAAATGACAGAGCTATTGATGATTTTTCAAATTGGTTAAGGTGGTTGTGTTAGTTATAACTTTGCCTTACCATAAAGTAGAAAGTAGAAAGAATATCAGACCCGTGGGTGGTCTTAACGAACGTAGTCAAATTTACTAGTCAGAAAACCGTTGGTCAAGGCGGTTTGAATCTTGTTCACGGCAGACACTTAAAAAAATTATTTCGTGATGGGGATAGATTAACATACCAAATTCACGGTAGCTATATCTAGCAGAAGTAGTAAATGAAATGAAAAAAGAGGAATATCCATGAAGCAAAAAGATATGGTTTATTTTAATTTATTCTGTGAACTTTAAAAGAAAAATTCAAATTAGATGCTCAAAAACGTCACCGTCTTGGTCCAAGCAATTTTGAGCCCGCCTGTAAACGCTTTTAGTGGCTGTAAACTGTTAACCAGTGAAACTTCAATTAGACATTTTAATCTTGATGACACTTATACAACAAACGATTGTAGTTTATAAACTTATTTGAAAAATCATCAATAGCTCTGTCATTTTTGACTTTAGGATAAAAAATAATAAAACATTATTTATTCGGTATTTAATTCCTTATCGATTAAGAATATTGTATACAGGGTGTTCCATTTGAAAAAATAGAACAATTTGACATAATTCGCGAACGCGATGTTCGGTTTTTATTCTGTTTTCACCATAGTGACGAGAGAAACAAATGCTACTAATTTGCCTATTTAACCGACCCTGTAGCTCTAATAATAACAAAGTTAGCAATAGTGCCGAGTTAAGTTTGAAAACCCTATATAAACTGGTTGCAAACATCATTAAAATAAAAGCAAAACAATCTCAGTTGCTTTATGCAAAGATTGATGGTTTGAGAGAACCAGTTATTTTGATTGAGAACCACTGAACACTTGGTGATCTTAAAATTTTGACGGATTGTTAACACTCGGTTGCTACGACTACCTGTTGCAAGATTTATTCCATAATAATAGAATTACTATCTGACCAACAAATAAGAATGCAAAGGCCAATATTTTATTTGAAACGAAAATGAGAAGAAATGATTAAAGAAATTTGTTAAACAAGCTACATTTGCAATATTGAGTAAGTTGTTTTGTTTTATCTAGGCCCATTGTCTATTTAAATAGTTGCACAACTATCACAGTCACCCTGTATATATAGTTCTAAGAAAATAATCTTCCTGGACTGCTTGCCGTTAATTCGTTAGCCAACCGAACCCATATTTGCTGGCAGTAAGACGGTGCCTCAGGTCACAAGCACGTATAGTTACTGTGTACCTTCCTTCACGACCGGTTTTTTAACATGTCGATTGAAACCAATGGCATTCTTTGACCCCTAAATTACTTTTTTTTTATATTTAAAGTATTCAGTTTACGCTTCTCTTCTAACAAATATTTCTGTGTTGCGTGTAACAATATAACATCAAATATGATACCTACTAGCAGCGTGTTGAAAATTTCAGATGCCATTTATGAAAACTAAATATTCAGCTATATATAGGGTGTTTCATTTGAAAAAAGAGTTTTAGTCCACCAGACTTTTGTTACCACTCTATACCAAACATATTGCAATAACAAAACAGATATGATAGATTTCAACCTTCACCTTTTTAGATTTAGAGTCTTATTATGAAAATGTAGTCATTCGACGACAGGAGGGTGAAAATTAGTATTAAAATTATCTCTCTCTATTTTTTTGTAGATAGAACCAAATACAGCTGTCAAATATTAAATATGAATCTTCTACGTTTTTTTTGGAAACAAATCATGACTGTAACCTATAACAGTTTTAAAGATATTAATTAAAATAAAAAATCACATTTTTATCTACAGAACCATGGAACTTCTAGTAAATGTTTTTGTGATTCTGAAATGTACTCTTAATAACGCAACTTTTTTTTTTTATTTAACCGACTTTGTATATTCAATGATTTCTAATATCCCTTAATGTATCATCTGTATACTTTTTTTTTTCACATGATGTTTTAAAGCACAAATTATTTTGCGAGAAAAGTGTTAAAATGAGTAACTGTAAAATATTAAATAAAATTCCTATTTTTATTTGCAGTCAAGATTTTACCAATAAACTAAACAACTGTAATCAATCACAATCAATGTTTTGCTTTCCAATCTACTAATGGATTTATTAGCCGATTTTTGATTAAGATACAACTTTTGAGACCAACAGAAGAGTTCTTTATACCAATACAGTCCAATGTCTCTTCAATCGGAATCGTAATTTTCGCCTCAAAAAGTTACATTTTAATTTCAAACACGTGTTTGACAAACATCAATAAAATTTCCATTAAGCTTTTACAGTCTCTACATTATATAATGGAGACCGTTGTCCATTGTTGTATGTTTACAACTTAGAGAGCATAAAATTGTATGTTTTAGAGAGTTTTGAATAAATTCGAGTTGTAAAGCTTTTTCAACATAAAACGTTATAGATTATAGAACTTTCGAATTAGAGAGCTGTCGGATTAGAAAAATTTAATTGGATTAAGTTTGCCATGAACGAAGTATATTACTTTCCTTTTTATAAATTACATGTAAATATACAGGGTGTTCGGCAGAAGGGTGAACACAGGAAAATGACAGGTGGTCTCCTATGTGCTCAGCCCATAAAATTTGAACTAGGCCCTACTTTGGATTTTACCCGATTTAAAAAAAGCCGACTTTCGCCACTTTCACACCTTTAAACTTCAATAAGTTTTCTTTTTACTGACAAGTCTGGCAACAATTATTTTTTTTTCTGATCTTGATACATAGTAGGTCTTCAAGTAATTAATATTTTTTTTTATAAGAATGCCGGTTAACAAAAATAGGAGCTTCTAAACTACAAAAAAAGGTAAGAAAATTATTTAAAGACGAACTTTGCATTGCAATGAAAAAAAAAAACTAGAAGGGATCGATGGCTTCAGATTTTATGTAAACATCTCTACTGTATGCCCTTTCTAACGGTATGCGACTTTATGTTTTTTTTTAAGAATAACTGGAGTTATTCGTAAATTTTTTCAAATCGGACGATTTTAACGAAACTCTACTTTTGGAGAAAATTAATTGTTTGACAAAAATTAAACAAAAGTAGGACCTACTATGTTTCAAGATCAGAAAAAAAATAATTGTTGCCAGACTTGTCAATAAAAAGAAAACTTATGGAAGTTTAAAGGCGAAAGTCGGCTTTTTTTTTTAAAAATCGGGTAAAACCCAAAGTAGGGCCTAAGTCAAATTTTATGGGCTGAGGACATAGGAGAAGACCCCACCTACCTGTCATTTTCCTGTGTTCACTCTTCTGCCGAACACCCTGTATACTGGGTAATTTTTTTTAACGAAAACTTAAAAACAGGAGACACAAAGGCACGAGTGGATGGAAGTATAGGTATACAACCTGCCGGTGCATGATATTACTTTTAAAAAGTTTTTTTTTTTAATCAGTGTTGACTATACTTTTTATATGTTACTGTGCGGCTATAATAACATATGTTTTTCATTCTGAATCTACGTCAAAAACTTTGGGGACTTTATGTATACGAGTTTTACTCAAGAATGGATCCTTTTTGAGACATCGATTTTTAAACACTTTCTTGGTACAATATCGGTTTTCAGATATTTCAAGTTTTTTAGATTATTATTTAAAACAGCAAACTCGAAGTTTATTTACACTAAGGACGGTAACGACTCTAATTGTCCATGTTGTAGAAGTTGATTATACTGGGTATGAGAAAAACAATGTCAAACATAGTAAACTAAAAGGATGAATAATTTGATAAAATCAAATAAAACATCATGTGTTTTTTCTCATATCCATGTAGAATTTATTTCTCTACAACATAGCTATTCATGTCCGTCTACCAAAACTCAATTGTTAGCCGTGAAATTAGATTTTTATCAATAATACACATCAACCATCATAGAAAAATCAAGTAACTAATCAAATGTCACCGTTGAATTTGTATTTTTTATTAACACTTCATTTACAATGGTCTTGGAAGCTTCAACGTTAACTGAAATTTGTCGTACTTTAATAGTAGGGTTCTCAACTAAAGAAGGTCAATTAACCGTGTATAACACCGTGGGTAACAAACTTGAATTCTATAAACAAACATTGAGTGCGCTCAAAACTTGTTTATATTCGTAGTAGTTAGTCGGTCGTTTTCCAACTTTGAGCGTGTGAGTTTGATGACACCTGCGCACCACTAAGCCGTAAACCCGCGCTATTGTTGCACCATCTTGCCGAATTTCGTTAAACCCATTTGTTATTTGGTCAAGTAATTGTTCACGTGTATTAATTTCGACATTATAAACCAGTTGCTTCAAATGACTCTATAGAAAAAAATCCAAACAGTTGAGATCGGGAGGTTTTGGCGGCTAAGCAATAAAATCTTCCCAACCAATCCATCTTTCAGGATAATGTTTATTCAACCATTACCGTACTTGTCTATCGTAGTAAGGTGGAGCGCCATCGTGTTGAAATCACATTTCTTGCCGAACAAGAAGAAGATTATGTTCAATCTTCTCAAACAGAGTTTCATCAAACAAAGTTAAATAGTGTTCTACATTTAGCATGTGTGGTAAAACTTCTAATTCAAGCGGTTCTCTGTTAAAGATACCAGCCCAAGTATTTACACTAAAACGGTGTTGAAATCGCGATTGTCTAACAGCATGTGGATTCTGGAGATCCCAGACATGGTAGTTATGAGTGCTATTAATACCCTCTCTAGTAAATTAGGCCTTATCTGTCCATACTATTCTAGTTAAAAATATTGGATCTTCGGCAAGCACAAAACTCTACACGATTACCTTAATCTTCTAGGCGTAATGCCTGGACACGTTGAACGTGATAGGGGTGTAATTGTTCACAATTTAGTGTTCGCTATACAAAGTTTTGAGATAGACGAAAATGCGCTGCAATGCGTCTAGTGCTCGGTGAGGGTTGTCCAACACTGCATCAATTACATTTTCTTCGTTATTGACATTATCTTCTATAGAGAGATTACCTCGATCATTACGTGGAATAGCAATAGAACCAGTTTCTTTGAGTCGTTGGAAAGTACGACCGAAAACTCTGGTTGACGTCTATTAGGAAATATTTGACGATACTCTCTAGACGCCTGAAGACCGGTACCATTACAATACCCATACAGATAAACCATATCTGCATACAAGGGTGTACCCAGTTACGTTACACTAGTAAACATTGTGAGAAATTTATATTAAATTGTAATGTAACGAAAATGACCCTGAGTCCGCCCCTGACCTTCCCGGCCGCGTGGAGAATTCTCGAGACGCGGCGCGAAGCTTCGACACACTGCGGAGCGACGGGATTCGGGGAAAATGCATGAGCCTTCCGACACCGACTATTTCGAGGCGATTCGTGAAGCAGGCGCTTCGGATGTAAAACGAACAATGTCGGTCGCTTGTGCCGGGTTAAAGAATAGAAGACTTTTATAAATAAATACAAGGCGTTACATAAACTAATTAGTGTGTTTACATAAGTTAATCGAATTAATCAGAGTGATTTTCTATTATTTTCTATAATAGGTAATCTATACAGGGGGTTGTGTTTCATAAGAACATGCAAATATTTAAGATGGTGGTTCTTGGACCCAATTTAAGAAAAAAACTTCATATGAACGTATGTCCTAAACGAAACATCTTAACTTTTGAGATACAAGGTCAAGGTGTTGACAATTTTGACAAAAATTTCCTTATCTGTAAATTCCAATTAAAAAAAGCGAAATGTTTTTTTCTATGTTATATGTAAAACAAAACACTGACATGGATATCACTCACACTGTATAAAATACTAATAGCGGCATTATTGTATTTTGCAGCTACTAAGACTCTCAAGAGGAAAAAAGAACATGACAGTAGCAGCGGGAGCGATGATAACAATGATCAAATTTCATCGCCAAGCTCATCTAAAACTGAATCTGAGCAACCGTTAAATTCTTTGAGAACTAAGAAAGTCACTGTTCCTAATTTAGAATCTTTACCGTCAACATCTGTCTCTGTAGTCAATCCCGAACCCGAAATTGAAGAGAATGATGGTTGCCACGAAAATGACTTTGGTTGTTATGTAGGACAAACATTTCACCTGACGATGAAAAAAAAGGAGTTGTTAAAAAATCCGTGGTTCTACCCAAGAATTACGATTTTGCAGCCGATGACAGCCATTTGCGAAAAAAACTTAATTATGCTTGGTTAGATCAATACACACCATGGTTAGTGTATTCTAAGCGACTAAAGGGTGCTCTGTGTAAACACTGTGTTTTACTTCCTCCTTCTACTGGGACAGTAAGGGGAGTGTTAGGTTCATTTATGATCAGACCATTTACGAAATTTAGGAATATGCACGAAGATTGTCGTAAACATGCCACCAATAACTTTCACAAATCTGCATCTGCTGCTGCAAAGGCGTTTCTCGAAAATATACTTGTAGACATTCAAGTTCAAAGTTTCCACCAAAAAACAATCGAAAAGAACAAGCAAATATTGGCCTCCATTATTTCCTGTGTAGTATTCTGTGGCACCCACGATATGCCTCTAAGAGGAAAAGAAGCAGATGAGGGAGTTTTTTTTTGATCTAATGAATTTGCGAGTTAAGTCGGGCGACATCAAATTAAAGAATCACCTGGAAAAGTGTCGTAGAAATGCTGTTTATACGTCACCAAAAATACAAAACCAACTGTTATATTTATGTGGCGAAGTTGTTAGGGAGAGTGTGATAAATGATGCTAAGAAAGCCATGCTCTACACAATTTTAGCCGACGAGACAAACGACGTTTCAGGAAAGGAGCAGTTATCCATTGGCTTGCGTTTCTATGATAAAAGTAAAAAAAAAGTTCGAGAAGAATTTGTGGGTTTTGTGGAGCTGACAGCACAGGATGCCCCAGCAATTGCCAATGCAACAGACAATACAATTTTTTGGTTAGCTATAATTTTTCACCGCAACGTTGTGTAGGACTTGGTTTTGATGGCTGCGCTACAATGGCGAGCAAAGAGGGTGGCGTACAAGCTATTTTAAGGAAAAAGTACACACGAGCATTATTTTTTCATTGCTCAAACCATAAAATAAATCTTGTTGTCAATGATGCAAATAATGTTCCGGAAATTAGAAACACTATTGGCACCATAAAGGATGTTATAACCTTTTTCAGAGAATCCATCACTCGCAGAAGTTCCGCTCCTAATCTATCACGACTGTGTGAGACTAGATGGTCTGAAAAATACAAAAGTATTCGCTTATTTGCACAAAATTTTTCCTAGATTGTGAAATCACTTGAAAAACTGTCTATCAAAGGAAACTACGCCACGAGAAAATCTGCGAACCAGTTGCATTCCGCCGTTACCAAACCCTCACTAATTGTTGCCCTAACTATAATTGCAAAGTATTCAGCTTTACTGGAGCCGGTTGTTAATGCCTTGCAAGCAAAAACTATGGATTTAATTAAGTTGCATGAACATCTGAACGTAATCCTTAACGTACTGAAGAAAAACCGTGAAGATGCCGGCCTAGTTACTAGTGAAGTACTTAAAAAAGCATAAGACTTTGCATTGGAATTGGAAATATCCCTCAAATTACCAAGAGGCAAATACATAGAAGCAATCCTCCATCAGACTGTGATAGTGACTACTGGAAGCTTCGTTAATTATACCGTATTGGATTCAATTATAGCCTCTTTAAATATTCGCTTTCCTCAAGAACATATTCCAGCGTTTGCCTTAACAAAAATACATCCATTATATATGCTCGACATGGAAACCAATCAAGTAGAACAAAATGCATAATATTTTACCCAGTTTTATCAATTGGATGATATTACTGCGGAAATGAACCTATGGTATAATTTGTGGAAGGAAAAAAAGTCAACTGAGGACCAGCTAAAAGACGTCGAAATAACTGACCTTCTCGACGAGACCGATGTTTTTTATCCCATCTTAAAACAGGCACTTTTGATTTTAATCACAATTCCATGCACCACGGCCACTGTAGAACGATCCTTCAGTACTCTTCGAAGAATGAAGACTTGGTTGAGAAGTACCATGGAGAGGAAAGGCTAACAGGATTATGTCTGATGAGTGTGCATCGTGATTTAATTAAATCAAATTGAGAGCAATTTAAAAATCAAGTTTTAAATAAATTTCCGACAAATCCAAGAAAATTGTTATTGAAGTAAAAATTAAGCGAGTTATTTAAAATTTAGTAAGTAAAAAGAGAAATGCAAAATCCATTGTTTTTTTTTGGTCAGCCCCCCCCCCCTTCTATTTCAGATCCTGGGTACGCCCTTGTCTGCATATTCAGTTATACTAAACTCACTCATTTTGACAACTATCAACTTAATTGTTTCACAAATTATGTTGTTTATTTACATGGCTAATAATTTGTACTTTAATGATTATTTATAAATATAATTTAAATCTGATGCAATTCAAATAAAAAACAAAATAAGACCTATCTTCATTTAACATTGTTTTTCTTAAAATGACTTCCCGTATACGATGTCAAAATTGTGTACACTTATTATAAATCACCCTGTATACATCCTTTTTTTCTCTTATGTTTGTAAACACAAGTCCAGAAGCTACATGGTATGTTAATGGGTGTAGGTGGATTAATTGAGATTAGTTTCTTCCATATTTGAAGCATGTTCTAAGCGCTGCCAAACATTTAGAACAAAATTTTGTTTTACTTATTATTGATGGTTGAATCAATCATATGCAACTGTTTACTAAAACTAAATAAAATAAAAATTCTACTTCTTTTCCAAAGAAAATTGTGGTCCTGGTAGTAAATTATAATCATTTTTCTGACATGAGGAAGAAGAAAGTGATTGTTCCTCCAACCCAAGATTTGCGAATACTTTGAGGACATTTTTGCAGAGATCCTCAAAAAATAAAAACAATAGACCAAGAAAATAATGAATTTTCAATCATTCCAACAAGCACTCTTTTGAAGAAGAATTTGGAGAAACAAGAACCACTAAAAAAATTAAAATTAAAGAAGGTAAAACTACCCATGAAATGGAAGAACATGTAAGAACCAACCATAACTTCGTATTAAATAAAAAAAATCTAACCAGACAAGACCGATTGAAGGCAGTGACAATGAATCAGTAGTCTAACTGCTTAAAATAAAACAATCGAAAATTAAAATAAGAAATGGGAATAAAGTAAATAATCAATACAAACTGACTCAGAATCAGAAGAATCGATTAGATGTCAAAGATGCGGAAAATGGGTGAGTAGGAGTGAGATGATAAAGATGAAAAATGTCTTTGTAATTTTGCATTTGGTAAACAACGTTTCCGTTCGCCCCAAAATCCGTGGTATATAGTGTACATCACTGGTAGAATAGATTCAAAAATTCCGAGCAATTCCAAAGTTATTGGAGCAATTACAATATTTCCCTTATCGTGAAATATCTTCATAAAAATTGTTTCATTAAAGAAAACTAATAATTAAAAAAATACTCTCACGGATCTTGAAATAATTAATGTCAGTAACTTAATTTTTTTAAATACATGCCATTCTGGATTTTATAATTTAAAAATTTAATTTTTTTCTGCTTTTAATCTAATTTCTAACCCTTATTTCCTTCAGATCTAACTCCACCTTATTCAACTATGTTTATCTGGACCCGCTTTTGCTCTTTTTTCCTATTGGTCTTCTATAAAAGGCTATTTTAGTAACCTTTCGCTATTTAGTCTTTGTATTTGCCCCATCTATCCCATTTGTTGTGCCTTGATAGTTGCTATGTCTTTGTCATATATTCCTTCTATCTCCCGATTTTTATTCCTCTATATATCGGTCGCAAAACCTTTCTTTTCCACCTCTCCATCCTTTCTTCCTCCTTGTTTATGAACCCAAGTTTCAGAGGCGTAAGTAGCCGTAGGTCTTAAGGCTTTCCTGTAAATTCTCTTTTGTATTTCTCATGACATTTTTTGACTTCATGAACACAATCTCTTGCTCTTCAATACCCTCTTCAATAATTACTCTTCAGTATACAAAATTTTTCTTTCTTTCAAATTTATATTCCTTGTTGTTCATGTTCACAGACAAGCTTTTCTCTTTCTCTACCGATTTTTGTGTCTGTCCCATTACTGCATACTTTGTTTTGTTTTGATTTATCTCTAAACCATACGGTTTTGCTTCTTGTGCTATTTTTGTTACGACTCTCATTGATTCTTTTTTGTTCTAGCTATGGTTGTTAGGGCGCCGGGGAAAGCCATACATTGGTATTCATTATTAAAGATTGTTCCATCCGTTTTTGTTCCGCCGTTTCTTATTATTAACTCTAGTATCAAATTGAAAAGTAAAGTTGATAGGGGGTCTCCTTGCCTTAATACTTTTTCCTTTCTCAAAATCTAGAGATTCTTCCCCATTCCATGTTACTTTATTTTTGTATTTTTTAGTGTCATTCTTGTTAGCCTAAATAGTTTTCTCGGTATTTTTGGTTGATACATTTTTTCTTCTAATACTATCATAACCCTGTTTAAAGTCGATGAATAGTACGTGTAGTTCTAATTTATATTCATACCTAGTGATTTGAAGTTCTTTTTGTGCAAATATTAAGTCCCTCGTACTTCTGTTATTATAAAAACCCTGTTTGGTACTCCTCGAGTACGTTGTTTATTTTTTTCTTATTATTTGTCTTAGAATTTTGTAACAAGTATCTAGTAATACTATGCCTCTGTAGTTTCCACATAACGTTGGATTTCCTTTTTTATAAATTGGAAATGTGAGTGCATTTGCCCATTCTTTTGGCATTTTTCCTTTTACTCATATTTTTTCTAGTAGTTGCTTTTCACCCGCTTTAATCATTTCTGTTCTATTTTTCACAATTTTTATTATATTGTCTATTTATTCAGTGTTTGGTTTTCTATTCTTATTTTTCCTTAATCTTGTTGATATTGTTCATCTTTTTGTTTGATATTCAACAACTAGTATGCACTTTGTTACGGGTTTATTTGCAAAAGTAGAACGTATGTCGAGAGCCTTCTTAAAAACGTGTGCCGTGTGTAGCACGTTACGACGAAAGTCGAATTTGGCGCGTCTGTCGCTAATTTTCCATTGGTTAAAAACGTTACACATAAATTATTAACGTGTCGAATTAGAGTTTAAATTTAAATCCGACCGGATTCACCGTAAGTACTTTCTTTTCCTTTCTTTAGTTTTGTGGTTGTGTTAGTTCTAATTACGACGTATGTTTTAGCACGTGCTGGAATGGCTATTTAAGAACCTTTCCCTATAAACTTGACGACTACCACGGTTTCGCATCCAATTAAGCTGCAACCAGCCGGTAAACTCTACAAGCTGCAGGGGTCGTTTATTCTGCATATTTGCTGCTTCGAGGGAACATATTTGCCTTCCGTTTTTCTCTACATACCTCCCCTAAGGAAAATCCTGGAGTTACCTACCTTCTGGAGCTGTCGATTACTGTCGCTTGCAAGAACTTTCATTCTCGGAACTGTATACTACAGAATACAGCTAAGTTTTAATGTTTAAGTAACTTATTCAATATTAATGCGTATGAAGCTCACGTACATGTGACATTGAACGGTTTGAATCTTTAGCATTTAAGCAACTTTTTATTTTGGGTAGACTCTACCACCGACGTTTAGCTTTGTTTTTAACTAGTTTTCTAAGAACTTGGGCGTTTTACATAGAGTGGTTAAAACAAAAGGCCTTTTGGGTTGGCGGGAGGTACTTACCTTTTTATTCCGAGTTTGAGTTAGTTTTAAGTCACTGTGTGTAAGTGACATGTGTGCGCTGAGCTTTCTTAGAAACCAATCCTCAATTGGAACGCTAACTTTAATTTGGGGTGTAACTAACAAGCTTACTTGAAGTTCGACACATTGATTGCGAGCTTTAATTGTTGTTGTTGCTAACGCACGTAATCGTATGCGACGGTCTCTCTATTTCTCTCATATTCTCCTGGTATTTTGGGTTTTGTTTGCTGTATTGAGTTGTCTATTTGTCTCTCTGATTTGTGTTTGTTTTAGCGTTTAGACCTTTAGTAAAACCTATTGAACCCCTGTTGGTCGGTTTTATTTCTTTCTATTACCCAACACGTGGCGCCTTGTTAGGCAGCAGTCTATTTCTTTATAGTTCTTTAAGAACCCCCCAACTCACCGACTAAGCTAGACGCTGTTGTGTTAACTACTACAAATACTGGATCCTCCACGAATTTAGTGCGCTACATCGAGCCAAATTGTCTTATCTTTTCTCTCTAGGTTGCACCACTAGAGCCGTTGTTTTTTTTTTGTTTATTTGTGAACTACAACGGTTACAACTTTGTTGTTATTCGACAGAATCTGTATTCTTATTTTCCTTTTTTTTCTTTGTCATACCAAGTTTTTGTTCTCTGCTGTTGTTTTTTTTGGTACTATTGCTTGGTTTATATCAACTATTGTTTATTGTTTTCATACCTCCTCAATTATTCTAATTTTTGCCATTCTTTTATTAATTCATTTTTTGGTATTTTTGTTTATTTTTATTTCATCCAGTCTTGCTATCTTCTCTTTTTTTTGTTTGTCCTTTCCCTGACAGTTTTCGTATTTTCTGACACGTTTTTACTTGTTATTTGCATTGGGAACTGATCCTAGTCAGTTTCAGCCTCTCTCCTGCTTCTCAGATTTGTAATTTTATTCTCGTGTTATTTTTTTTCGATTAAGACGTTATCGATTTGGTTTACCACTCTCCAATCCGGGAATTTCTATGTTCTTTTGTAGATGTCTTTTTTTTGTATTTATGTGCTTCTTATTATCATGTCTTTTTCTATTGCAAAATTGATTAATCTTTGTCCATTATCATTCGATACATCATATTTGCTGTGTACTCCTGCTACATCTTCTTTACCTATCTTTCCATTGCAGTAGTTTTTCATACTATTTTCTAACATCTCATATTATATTTTTTTCTTGATCCTCATTCTCCTCTGCTGGTGCGTGAACATTAATAATGCTAATATTTCGCTTCTCCCCTTTTATCCTTATCGAGCATAATCTTTTCGATATGACTTTCTCTTTAAATTGTTCTCTTACTAAGACGCCTACTCCCACCACTCAATGTTCTCTTCTACTTTTGAAAAACATTTTCTATTTGTTTTATATTAGTTCTAGTTTGCTTTGTATGGCTGCTATATCTTGTTATTTCTTTCACTAATTGGTTATGCTTTTCTGTAGTTCTTCCAGGTACCTATTAAAAGTTTATTCCTCCTTTAGTTTTATTTTCTTTCTTGTTCCTTTTTTTTTGTTTCTTATTTCTATTTTTGTGTCCATTTTCATTGCCACTCTGTTGCCTTGTTTTCTATCCTTGTGTTAGTAATTAGTTTTTTTTGGTTTGTTATCCTTTATCTGTGTTCCATATTTCAACCTTTCTAAGAATTTCATTATCTCTACTTTCTCCTTCCACCTCTACTCCCTTTCGTCAATGTTTAATTTCTGGTATCCACTTCTGGTTTTTTCCTTTTGCCTCTCCTCTTCTGCTCTCTTTATAAATTGTGTCTCAAATTAATAAATATCTTCTCTCCTTATATATTCCTTACTTTTACTTTATTCTTTATTGTTTCCATTTTATCTTCAAAGCTCCTTAATTTTACTATTTATGTTTTAGGTCTTACTATATACTTGCATATTTGTTTCCAATTCTTCATTGTGGAATTTTTCAATATCATTTTTTGTCTCTGTTGTATTAGTTGTGTTTATCATTAATTCTTGTATTACTACATTATTTTATCTTTTTCTTTTTTTGAGTTATTCTAGTTTTGTGTTTATGTCATGTATTTTTTTTATACTCTTTTTCCTTTTTAATGCTGAGTTTCCCTTTTATTTCCATTTGCTTATTTCCTTTGCATGTTTGATGTGTTCTAATTTAATTTCGTTGACGTCTAAAGTAAGATGTTGTAGCATTTTCAGAACTTTATCTAACTTTTTGTTTATCCTCCCTTCTCCTCCCCAACCCTAAAGTGTAAATAAAATTTGAGTTTGCATTTCAACTAATAACCTATAAAATCGATTTCACTTTTTGAGTAAGATTCGTATACATAAAGTCTCCATAGTTTATCAAGTACACTCAGAATAAAAAATAAAAATATAAGTTTCTAATTAAGATGTCAAAGTTGACAGGTGGAATATGAAAGTAGGACATCCTGTATAATTGGAAAGTATTTTTAAATTGTAGCCACCGAAGAATCTAAAAGAATGGTCAATTTTTTAAGATAATATCAAATGTTTGCGTAATACACTGACTGGCTGAATGTGACATTTTTCAAAGTAATGATAATAATAATAACGAAACAATACATAACCAAAGTTTTTTCTTCATTATCTCAAAACATCTAACACCTTCAACCACTCACATTTTTAATTATTCTGGAAATATAAAAGAGTGGAATAAATTAATGTTAGAGCTGGGGATAACAATGAATTTTAAGTAATTTATTGTAGGTTTAGATTTATGACAGATGGCGCAGTTATTAACAAAATTTTATATTCGCTTTAAGTATATTTTTAACAAGACTAAAAAAATACACAATACTGCACTAAAACTACAATTTGATTACTTGTTCTAATAGCCAACTGGCGACGCTAAGTGTCTTAAACAAAAAAAATTGGGCTACGAAGATTCTGGTGTAACGACATATGTTACAAATGATTGTTTCTTAGAATTGTGACAAAAACATTGTAAGCCAGCCACTGTTAGAAAAGCTGATGGCATTGTGTGAATGCAGCAGCAAGACTTAATTGTCGGTCCTTCGAACCGGATATCTTACCTACTTTATTGGTACTTTGATACTACTTTATCCAATCAAGCTATATTTTTTATTCTTAACGATTAATTTTACTATTAATATGTTAGCGTTTTAATGTATATTTTAAAGAAATTTATGGAATAGAATAACGATATAAAGAAATTTAAATTCAGGTCATTTATGCGGAAAAATGAATTCATTTGTATTAATTAAAATATGAAAATAGTTTATTGTGATATTTTATATTAATCTAAAGGACAGGATGTTTTTTGTGTATACTTATTCATGTCGCAGTTTCCGCAAAATTTATGAACAGTAATTTATTCATTAACGTACGTGATGCGTTTTAAGTATTCATCAGCAGTTCACACAAATTGTCTTTCATTACTGCACCACTAAATCTTAAACAATTTTTTTCATGTAAACCATGTAATTGCAAGAATTAAAAATTTTAATATGATAATTACCAATTTAGAATTACATTATTGTAGGAAGTACAATTTACTGTTAATGTTTGTGTTTGTGTTTGATAAATTATTTTATTTTATATGACTTATACAGGGTGTTTTTTAATTGAATGACAATAATTAAGAAAGCGATTTTTAAGTTCATTTTAAGAAGAAAACTTCATATGAATGTATGCCCTAAAAATCTTACCTTTTGAGGTACAGGGTGATAAAGTTTTCAAAAATAAATCAAGGATATTAATACCATTTTACATATTTTAATGAAATTTGGTAAACATGTACTATGTTACAAGAAGCATTTTTTAATGTACCACATTTTTTTCAATTTCCATCAGTGGTGTATATACGGAATTTGACCTGCCTATTTTGGCAGACATTGATGATACGCCACTTGTTTTTTTAAAATAATGTTTTTGAAATACCCAATCATTTCTAAGCAAATCTGATTCCTTGATTTTTTAAACAGATGAGCGGTTTTCACTTAAAAAAATAAAATCTACTGCATGGCAATAGTGTCATATTAACGATATTGTTATGATCATGCAGAAAAACGGTTTTTATTTTTTTAATCGAAACCGTGCACCGAATTGATAAAATCTAGGGATCACAATGACTCGGGATTTCAAAAATAATTTTTATTTTAGAGAAATCAATGGCGTACCATTTATGTAAGCGACAATAGGCAGGTCAAAATCCGTACAAATGCCTCTGGTGGAAATAAAAACATAAAGTTGATAAAAAAATATACTCTCAAGGAGAATCAAATCCAGGTTAGGTGCGGAAATCACTACTAGGCGATGATTAATTAATTAACTCATGAATAACGTTTAAGAAGTGAAAATTCGTTTGGTTAATAAATTAATATTAATAAAAAACTTGTTTTACTGATTTTTAGTAAAATATGCTTTGAATACTTGTTATTACCACATCAATTTGTTTTATTATATTTACTTAACATAATATATTGTTATATTGTGTTCGAATTGTGCTAGAAAAAAGATACATTCGTTAATTTTCAATTTTACATAGTAAATGCTTAGGTGAACTTTTCCGTCGGGCACACTGTATATAAGATTAATCAAAAGATCGGTGGGAACAGAATTTTCAACAAAAAAAAAGAAATCTTACCAGGTTTGGAATCAGATCCACAACAACGCTTAAACGGTACCTTACAAAGATTGCATTTGACCGGTGCGATGCAAACCCCGTTCTTTCCATATAAATACAAACTGCAAAGTAGAAATAATCAGTCTACATGTAACATTTGAAGAAGCTGACTACTGGTGTTTGCTAAACGTTATATATGACGTCAACAGATTAGATTCAAATTGACTTGAGGCCATTTTTGCCCGATTTTTTGAAAAGTAACCAAGGGTATGTTTCCAAATTTTCCAGTTCCAAAACTTTTTAAATTTCCATTCTTACAATTCTTGCCTCTGACCTGGTTAAGAAGTAAGGTGTTATACATTGTAGCTCTTCAATAGCATGTCACAAGTTGTAACCGTTAATCGCATCTACGATGACATCAGAATTATCACGCATCCATTATCAAAATTAATCTTCCACAACGACTTGCCGCGGATGTTTAAGAACGGATTATTAAAACTGCTAGACTTTAGAATATAAACAACAAAAACTAAAACAAACCTTCAGGAAATCTCTTGATCCGTACTTCTAATGAAGCGTTGCCCCAAGTCTTACGGGCAATGGGGATAGAAAGGACCTTGGTCTTGCAGCATTAATTATTGCGTAAACGTTTTTCAATTTTCCCTTTTTTGGGCACCTAGAGAGTTTCTAGAACGCCACTTTCAACGTCTTTGAAAAACTAATGCAGGGTGAGTGGGCATTAAAGGGATAAATTTTGTAACCTTCTTTTGAAACCATGTTATAAGTGGCTTATTTTAACTTCCTCTACTCGTGACAATGATGCCGTTCTCATAGTTTGTTTTTAGTCTATTTAAGAAGACTGTATGAGTTGAGGCAAAGCTTTCAAAGTCTTACAAAATTTGTGACAAAGTGAATTGTCATTGGTCTTAATTTTCTTCGATATATTTGCAAATATAGTTGAATGGCAGAGACATCTTCAGCTCGGTCAATTGGGAATCCTGATTTAACTTCTTTTTTGAGGAACTTGACGGTAGTTCTTGGCCTTTGCTGTAAGTAGATCATTTCTTTGAAGTACTCCTTCATCTTGTCACTATTTAGCAGCAAATAGAAGAGAATATTTAATCTCAATTGTTGACACGCACTGTACGGTATCTCACTTTTCCAGTGACTTTTTGCTTTCACGGACCACAAATTTCTGTGCGTCTTTTGCACAGATCTTTTTAAAATTAAAAGTCACAAACCTCTATCTTAACGTTTTGTCCCCCATTTTTGTTCTTCTTCGAATATATTTTCTTTTGTAAACACCAACTGAAGTAAGAAGTAAGTTGAAATTTGTCCTTCTATACTATGCTTCTTTTCATAAACGTTTGTATATCTCAAGTCGAGGTCTCATCATGTAACGGTCTGTTACAAATGAAACACTTGTGGTCATTCATGTTTGCAGATGTTAAACACGCCTTATCGTACCTGAAACATAACAAAACAATTATATTAATCGATCAATTTCCACGTAGTAGGCCTTCCAGAGGAGTCAAGGTTCGATTGCTCAATAGAAACGACAAGCTATTCTTTTGGACCAACGTTTCGACCAATTCCTGGTCTTTATCAAGGTAACTTTATTAATAAGGAAATAAATTAATACACAATCGATTAACAATAAAGTACAATAAACATTTTAAAATATCAAACATATTTTTATAAGTTTAACAAACAATTATCACAGCTCTCTTTGGTTTTATCAAAATAACTTTAAATTTCAGACTAGGACAAAAAGTAACAATTTAATATAAACTTACCAGAATAAATATGGTTATTAATGAGCGAATTAATTGATCGTCATATGAGATGTTGGACTATTACCACTGTCGAGCGTAATGTTGAATATCGGTAATTATTTAGCTTTTTATAAGAGATACTCATTGTTTGTAAGAAGTTCATTAGTGAAAGAAATTACTTAATAATTATTATAGTACAAAATTGATATAATTGGTTGGAGAGGTACTAAATTTGTCAATGGTTAAGAATGAAGTAATGTATTAGGAAATATTTTCAAATTTCTCTTTCATTTGAATGTTCTTGTAGATAAATTCGGCCTACGTCACGAGATAAACAACGGTACGTTCAAGGATGCCGAAAGAGATTAGAATTGCTTTTTTGTTTTATTAATTATAAGATTAGTTTTAATGTAGTTATAGTTTGGTGGTGGGTTATTTTAGTTTTACGTTTATTTATAGTAATAGTTGTTAAAAAACATGATCTTTAAGATTTGTTAATTTTATAGTGGAAATTAAATGATTATACATACTACTTAAATTGTTAGTATCTGTGTTAAAATTGACATTTTTATGAAAAATGTTGATGAATATCATCTCTGAGATTAGGCGTTTTTTTTTAAATTTAGTTGTATATCTAAAATTTTAGGTGACTCGAAATTGAATATGTGACCCTCTTTACTGTAATGTAATGAAAGTCCAGTATCTGTGTTATCTTTACTGATATTGTATTTATGACCCTTAATTCGGTTCCCTAATTTCTGTTTTGTTTGGCCAATATATACCTTCGAACAATTAATGCAAGTTAGTTTATAAGTAACTCCTGATTTGTCAACGTCAATTGTTTGGTCTTTGAGTTTTGAATAGATATGTTTGTAAATAGTATTATTGTTATAACGTGCAATCTTAAATCCATCGAATTTAAGTATATTAATAATTTTATTTGACAAGCCTGGTACGTTGATGAGTTTTCTATATTGTTTTTCGTTAGAGTCATTGTAATTGTAAATTGTAATTTTGTCATCAAAACTAAAATTTAAAGGAATTAATATGTGAAGCTGGATTTTGTGTGCGAAATGTTGTAAATTAACCGTTTCGTAGCTATCTTAATAATTATTCACCGCACTTACCTCTTTCTACCTACTTTCTTCCCCACTCATATTAAGAAATTGCAAAAACAAAAGGAAGGATTTTTGGAAATATATAGATAATTTTAAAATGGTGGGGTTGATTGAAACGTGAATGGAGGAAAAAGACTGGGAAAGATGAAAAGAAACGATGTCAGAAGAGTTCGAATGGAAACTACAATTTGCAGTGTGGAAAAATAGAGAAGGTAAAGCAAATGGGGGAATAATTACTGGAGTGAAAAGGAACAGAAAAATGAAGAAGAAGTAGAAGAGAAACATGTGCATGGAATGATGAAACGAAGTATAAAAACTGAAAGAGGGAAAAAATATGAAATAGTAACAGTATACGGCAAAGAAATAGAAAAACCAAAAAGATATAAAGGAGATGATAGGTGAAACAGAGGAAAGCAGAATAATCATAGAAAGAAACTTCAACGCAAGAATACGAGAAGAAGAAGGAATGGCTATAAATGGAGAGGTGATTAGGAAGAAATCAATGGATAAGAAGATAAATGAGCAAGAAAGAATATTAATAGAAATGTGTGAAGATAGAGGATGGACAATTTAAAATGGGAATATAAAAGAATGACGAAAAAAGAAATGCGAAGAGGAAGGAGGAAATAGAAAATGAAAAATAGAAATTGAAGAATATAGGAATATAAGAGACAAACACAAAAACAATGTGTAAGAACAAAAGAAGAGTGTAAAAGGGAAATGAAAAAGAAAATAAAAAAATACAAAATGAAGAGATTTATTAACAAAAGAAGGAGGAAAGGCAAAAGCAAAGGAGTAAGGATAGAAAAAGATAGATGGAAACAAAACTATTAGAAGGAGAACATGAAAACCAAATGAAGACAAAAGGCAAATCAGAAAGAGAAGAAATGGAGAAATAACAAAAGAAGAATTAGATGAAGCATTAAAAAAGTTAAAAAGAGAAAAGCAGAAGGTACCAATGAAACGCAGGTGGAATAGTGGAAGTATACAGGGAGAAGGGTTAAGAAAAATATTTAATAAAATATAGAAATGGGAGAGATTGCCAGAGGAATGGAAAGAAGTTATAATATGTCCATATACAAAAGAGGAGACAAGAGATTGAAGAAACAAAGATATCGGATTAGCAGCCAGGTTTTAAGAAGGAAAGAAGAACTATGGATAAATATATATATATATATATATATATATATATATATATTTAAACGTTAAGGTTTTCGACATCTAGTGTCGACTCGTGAAAGCGTTCACGTACGTAAATGTTAGCAACTTTGCCGACAGGTATGTAAAGCAGTTACATAGTCGATTCTTCAATAATTATAGCTAACCTAACAGTTGGCAAGTATAAAAATTTCGAATCGCCTGCAGTAAAGTTTTTTTTTTATACTTGCCAACTGTTAGGTTAGCTATAATTATTGAAGAATCGACTATGTAACTGCTTTACATACCTGTCGGCAAAGTTGCTAATATATATATATATATATATATAGGTATACTGAAACAAATAGTTAATAAGGAACTGGAAAAGAAAGAAGGAAAAGTATATACTTTGTTTTTAGATATAAAAGCAGCATTTGATAATGTAAATAGGAATACATTATGGAAGACACTAAGAGAGCAAATGGTAAGAGACGATTTAGTGCAAGTAATAGAAGAGGTATACGAGGAAACTAAAAATAGAACAAGAATTTGTGATATACATACAGGACATAGAGGAAAAAATACGAAGGCGTCAAAAAGGAATAGTAGTGATAGGGAAGATAAAGGTATTGGTATACGCGGATGACATAATGCTTATAGCAAAACGAACAAGAAATGAAAGAGGTAAGAGGTATCAGAGGTAGTAAGAAAACATTTAGAAAAAAGAATCTATACGTAAGTGTAGACAAAACAAAAATAATAATTTTTCAAAAGAAGATGGAGGCGAAAGAAGGTAAAATGGTAATGGGGAGTGAAGGAATTAGAAAGCGTAGACGAATGAAAATATTTAGGATATAAGTTAAGATACGATAACAAGAACAACAATTATATAAGAGAGCTAGCGAAAAATGGTAATGATATAGTAGGACAGGTATGGGGAATGGAAGAGAGAGTGTTTAGAAACGATATAGAGAAGAGAAAAAAATGTTTGATAAATTGGTTAGAAGTATTATAATTTACGGAACAGAAATATAGGAATGGAAAGAGTGGAAAAACTTAAAAAAATACAAGAAAAATATTGGAAATGGACAATGGGCCTGGACAGAAGTATATAATAGAGGAAGAATATATAATGGAGGAAGAAATGAAGATTGAGAAAATAAGAGTGTAGACGGGAAAGATAGCCATGAGGTATAAAAAAAGAATAAGATGTAGACAAAACAAAATCTTAACTGAGTGCTAGTAGGAAGTAAAGAATCAAAAGATAAAACACGGACAGGATGAGAGGAGACAGTACTACGTAAAGGGAGGATATGCGAGGGAAGATGAAGGAAGAATAAGAGAAAAAGAAACGAGTATAGAAGAGTAAATGATACGAGATAGAGACACACAGATACAAAAAGATGAACAAAAATAAGAGAAAGCCGATACAACAAAAAATATATTAGATTCATTACAGAAGAATTACCAAGATATATTTTAGAAGAAAAAGTTTAAGAGAAAAAAATAATAGCTAGGTTTAGGTGTGGTAATGAGGAGAACGAGAACAAATATTGGATAGAAGATGACAAGAGGCAATGTATGTTGTGTGGAGAGAGGTAGGAAAACATAAGACATCTAAGAGAAGAGTGTGAGGAATTAATGGAAGAAGAAAGGAAAGATGAGATATTATTGGGGAGGAAAGAGAAGGGGTAAATTAAATGAAAGCGGTGATAGAGAGGAAGAATGGAAAAGACAGAAAAATTAAAGTAATTTTTATAGAGTGAGAGTTTTTAATAGAGGAAGGAGTGTGAAATTTTTTAAAATTTTGTTTATGTTTGTTAAACTTATTGGATAATTTTGAAACCGAATCATTTTGTTAATTTGTATAAGAACAAAAAAATTAATGCATATATACATCATGGCCCTACCCTTTACTAATGTTGAAGTGTTGTTATGTTTTAACTAAGCTAATGAAATATCTCAAAAATGGTTGGATTTAGGTTTAGGGAATACCGATACCAAACAAATTGACTTAAAAAGTGTAGCGGAATTTAATAAAATACACAGTTTTTCTATTTAAAGTAAGCAACTTATAAATGATTTAAATTGTGCATGTTGGCGGCTAAGTCTAAAACACTCTGTATGAAATACCAATGAGTTGGAAATTTGCAGTTAACGGACAAGCGTTTGTTGTTTATTGGTTACAATTTCACGTCACTAGCTTCGTTATTAATGGAGATATTGTTCAATGCGGACTAGGAATTTTTCAAAATTCTGAAAAAAATTGAAATATCTCGAAAATATTTTATTTTGTACTCTTAAAAACAAATAGAATTGGCATCTTTAGGCAAACCGCTTACCTACGCAAATACCTATTTATTTTTATTTATTTAATCGTATGGTACATTTTAAATATAAATAATATATATAAAATAATATACCTATAATATCTGCTAACCATAAAACAAAAACAAATTGTTTATTAATTGTTAAATTTCGCATTGAATTGCAATTATGAATGTCCTACCAGAATGTGTATAAGAAAATGCTCAAAAGTTATAAAAGTTTGCTACCCGTTAAATCGAAAGCAAAACATGAAAAAGAATACTTAATTTTTGTATGTACTACAAATTGTATTTTATAAAATAACTTTGATTATTTAATATATCATTTAAGATCAAACAATTTTTGAGGGCGTAATAAATTTATTATTTTATTATAATTATTATTATTCGCGCCACACCCTGTATTTAGTCTGAGATTTATGGTAATATCATGATCAATGGTAATATGAAAAAAACCTAAATCAGGGACATGAATTTGACAATTGTAGGGGTTACTATGGCAACGCAATGGCGTCAACAAATATTTTTTAAATTGAAGCATATACTTTTTTTAATTTTTTGAATTTGTTATTACACGAGGATTCTGGTAATGTGTAATTTGTTATAAAAATACAGCGTGGTTCAAAAATACCGTACACAACTTCAAGGATCGGTATTAACCAAGATATGACAAAGTGCTGAAAGCTCGGCTGAAACATATCGTTCAGATTTACAAAAACTATAATTTGACATAATTTTGAGAAGTCTATAGCAGTTACCATGACAACAGTGTGACGTCACCAAACGTTATTTTAAATGGAAGCACATACTTTTTTTTGATTTTCGGATTTGTTATCAATCAAGAATTATGGCCATATGTCATTTCATATTAAAATACAGTGTAATTCAAAAATACTGCACATAATTCAAAAATTCTTGTCGAAATATGACTTTTCAAAATTTAAAAGTTACATGTTTCAACGCTTTTTATATTACGATAAATACAACCACTATTTTTAATTTTGTGCGAAACTTTTGTTCCACACTGTATGTATATTATCAAATATAATACAAATTTAAAAAATTGAAAATAAGAAAAATAACAAATAAATTATTAGTTTAATTATGACTGCTGCATTTATATAAAAAAAATGAAGTAAAATTTTAGCTACGTTAAATTTATATGCAACAATCTGAAATTGCACATAAAACACAACTTGAATGTTTAAACCACCGAGTGTATCTAAAATATTTAATATGTTTGTGTTAATTACTCACATAAAAAATATGTTAATGACCACATTTGTTTCTTAGTAAAAGTATTTAATTATAAAATTTTTATTACATGTTTCGCACTAATCTTCATTCCGAAAGTTATGAAAAAGAAAAAATGATGAACAGGTGTCTGACACATATTGAATTAGTCCTGCTTATTAATGCGTCAAAATGACACAATCTACCTGCACTTAACGCGTAATTATTGTTTAACTAATGTTTCTACGCATCTTACTGACAATAAAATTGTTCGAAACAGTAACAATCGATATCAGACGAAAATTTTGTGAAATTCGAAAATTGCGCCTTATCGACTTTTTCCAGTGTTCGCAGGCGCATACGTCCTTTTTGGGGATGTTGCCACCCCTACTATTTACTGTCAGTTTGGCGCCCTCACCCTCGGATCGGCCACAGCCTACTTTCCTAGTCGTACCTTCTTAATTTTCTATTGCTGTACTTGTTATTATTCTATTGTTTAAACAATCTGTGCTTTAAATCTGACTGTCACTCTCATAAACTGTGTGTACTGTGCGTGTACTAAGATTACTATCTTATCTTCATTGATTTTTTCTTGTTTTCTGATGACTGATACAAGATTTTCGGAAGGTAAATTAAGTGTAAAAAGCCTTCGTTGAAATTTCCATAGATGTTACTTTGTTTGGCTTATTTGCACGCTTGTCTCTTTTTCTTTTGCTAATTTACGCCAGGAGTGTGAAAATGAGAGAATTAAAAGTTTTCTTTTTTTGTGCAAATGTTTTCCAAAGAAAAAAAGAGCACTATAGTGTTAATTAATTTGACGAGATCCGTTTAATATGATATCGTTTGGTATTATTTTGCATAAAATCCATTATCTCGTGTTACTGAGACAGTTAAGTTTATGTTCCGGTAACCATAATTACTTCCATGTGGTTGCATTAATTTAACTTGACTATGGACACGTTGCAAGAGGAACCCATTAGACTATCACGGGCAAAGAAAAATGGACTTTTTCATACAACTCTAAAGAGTTCTTAAGCAATGCCGGTTAGTTATACAAAAAAAGAAAGTTAAACTGTTCCAACTTGGAAATCGAGCGAAAGAGTGGTTGGAGACAGAAATTTCAAATCGATACCATGCAGAAAATTATTGCAAAGAAACTAATTTGCAATTGAATGCGGGAGTTCATAGCGTTTGTGCAGAAGTGCATAATACTGCTACGACAATAATATCGCTCAAGCGAAATTGCTTTCTATTTAATCCAAATCATAGTAGAAAAAAAAAAATTCACGCACAACCCTTTCCGTGCTTAATTTTGCAGGCTTGTAATGTTATTGATTAAATGGCATTATCCGAATATTATTAATACCTTCTTTGTTATCCAGAGTTCGCGTTAAATAAACATTAACGAAAGTATCAGTAACAATAATAAATGAGTGAATAACTTTTATCAAGTGTTCGATTGAATTAGGCCATGCCGGATGGTTTCATCATCAAACAAAAATGTGTGTCTTCTCCAAAAGCATTAAACACCGCTCAGTTTCAGATTAATCGTTAATGAGCTTGTATAAGAATTGATAGATAATTGATGAAGGGTTGTCAAAAAGAAGTGATAAATTGTGTTGAAAGATTTGTTCAATAATGAAGAATTTAGTACGACGTATTATGTCAACAAGAAAGATGTTGACGTAAATAATGGTTACACAGTGTTTTTGTTGCTAAAAATTTATTACGCGGAGAACAAAGAACATTTTTACCTTTCTATTCGAAACTCTAATTGCGATTGGACCGAACAAAAAAAATGTTGTTGACTTTTTCAATTTTGTTTTAACCTTTGAAATTGCGAATTTTTAAATTAAAGTCGAGTTCTTTCAGTTTAGCGTTTTTTGAATTCGATAGGTGAAACTTTGTAAGAGAAAACACATCTTTTACAAAAATGTATCGATCAAACTTTGCAGTCGCTCGAAATTGTTAACGCATCTTGACACGCACTTTTAAAACACGCTGTATTGGATTGATACTGGTTACTACAGTTGTCTTTTTAAAAAAGGTTATGAAATCTGTAACTATTTTTGTACATAATGGTACAAAATCTTATATTTTGCAAGTGAAAATATCTGTATTGATTGAAATATTTTATTTCGGAAAACTGAAGCAAGTGTTGATATCTGCCCCAAGTTGTGTGGCAAAAATGGTAAACAATATTATTTAAAATAAGCGTTATGCAAAAACTATTTTGTCACAATTTTTGACCGCAAGTTCGACGCCTCAAAAAATACTGTTCCTTTTGTAATTTGAATAATAGATTGTTTTTCATTAAATTTTGTTTATTATTATTATTCCCATTATTTTCTGTTTTTTGCCCATTGTACACCGATCAGATTTTGATGTTTGAGAGCGTTGTATTAAATTTGATAAAAAACTTGGTAAACAATTGATTCGGCTTAGAATAGCTTAATAAAACTTGTCATGATATATGTAACATTACAGTAAAAAAATTTTTTGCACTTAATTGAAGGAAACTGTAGTACAATTTGATTATATTTGACCTAAGTCTGATTTTCTATCCTTCAATTCCAAAAACTGGATGTAGTTTCCATAATAATAAATTACGTGAATAACTGCTTAAGAGCACCTCGTTGAGTGCCAACAACGACTCTAAAGTTTATAGCTTTATATATTACTACAAATGTGATGCAACAATTTAAAAACTTAAAAAATCAGCTTTTTCACTTGAAAGTTGAACACTCCAATTAAATTTATATTTATTTTCCAATTTTGACGAATTCATTTTTAAATTATATAGAGCGTTTAAAATTATATTTTATGATACATTATGTCTCACCTTTTGCTTGATCAAAAGAAATAATTTCGTAATAATAATGTGATTTATAATTTAGCCAAGTAATTGTTAATATTTAATTAAATTTGATAAATACCTACCTATTTATGGAAAGCACGTCAAAATCGGAAAATAAATATAAATTTAATGCGTTTTCTAGTGGGTCACACTGTATCTAGACAAAACAATTCTGAAACCTGGTATATGAATAATTACTCATTTGATCATAATATTTAATACACTTGGTATTGAATTTGATATTCTGCAATCTGTATAAAAAAATATTTCACACCTGTGAATATAAAATTTTTCTAAGTATAGAATAAAATAACAAAATCACATTTTGATTGCCGTACGTTGGGTGCCAAAATGGCTCATACTGTAATGTAATATAAACAATGTCTGGTAATTTTTTAATATATTTTTTAAAGTTATTACATTACCTTTACGTTTTCATACATTATCAACAACTTTTGCAAATGAAAGAAAGTTACGAAACGGTTTCAAAATGATAAAAAAACTATGTATCACATATCTTTAAGAACAAAAATTTCGAGGCACGATGCTTAAAAATTACCCATTTGATCTAAAATTCTAAAACCCGGTATATGAATAATTACTCATTCGATCATAATTTTTAATACACTCGGTATTAAATTTGATATCCTGTAATCTGTATAAATAAATATTTCACATTATAAAATATAAAATTTGTATTTTATTCTACGTATAGAATAAAATAACAAAATTACATTTTGCTTGCCACACGTTGGGTGTCAAAAATGGTTCATACTATAATGTAATATAAACAATGTTTTGTATTTTTTAGTTATAACGTAAATAACTTTTACGTTTCCATACATTGCTAACAACATTTGCAAATGATACGAAACGGTTTCAAAAACTATGTATCACATTTTTTCATAAACAAAAATCTTAAAACAAGATGCTTAAAAATTATTCATTTGATTTTAATTAGAAGAATATTTCTAGATAGTGTAAGAAAAGTTAGAATTAAGAATTCTTTTGATTATGTAAACTGAAGCTCACGATAAAAAATTGTGTACAGGGTGTAACTAAACAAATTCCAAAAACAGTAAGTGGTGCTTCTTTGTCAAAAAATAATGTGGGTCTTTCATATAAAAAAATATGAGCCCGCCAAAAACAGTTTTTTGAAAACGAAAAAGTTACAAAATTTAAAAGAACAGAACATTTATTGGTATTGAAAAAGATTAAATAAATATTTTTGTATTATTATTAATAATAATAATAAGTAAGTTCAAGAGAGAAAAACCACCCTAAAATTTGTTTTTCCTTAAACTTTTTTTTGTTGTATATTTCATTATTTAAACATTATTTCATATAGCTTGATTCTTTCTAAACAAAGAAGGCTTTTGTAATTTTTTCGTAGAAACAACGATTTTGAGAAAAAATTCTTTATCAAGTACAACATATGCTGATGCATATGTTGTTGTAGGATAGAATTTTAGTCGAATTTAACTAGTAAGCGGCTCTAATATTAATATATTTATTGATAACGTTATTTAACTAAAAATGAATTGTAAATTATTAAATAAAATCAAATAAAATGTTGCAAATGGTCACCTTCACTCATTGTACATTACTTTAGACGGCAGCGCATTGGTCTACGTATACGGTAAAAAATTCCTGGGGAATCTTATAACAATAATGCGATTTCTTAAGTCTTCCACGTCTTCAACAGGACTTCTATACACTAATGTTTTTAAATGGCCCCAAATACAAAAATCCATAGAATTTAGGTCCGGGGATTAGGTTGGCCAAAATCGATGACCTCCACGTTCAATCCAGCGATTTGGATATGGCAAATTTAAATACCTTGTTTCAATAGTAAAATGAGGGGGAGCACAGTCATTTATGAACCAAATCGTAATTCGGACACGTAATGTAATATTATCGAGTAGTTCAGAAAGCTCATTTCTAAGAAATTGGCTGTATGTGCCTCCATTTAATCTAAGTGGCAAAAAATATGGACTAATTAATTGATTTTTAATAGAACCAAGCCACACATTTAAAGAAAGTTGTTGTTGGTTGTGACTTTTGTATTTACAGCTTCTATACAAAAAACTAGCTTAGTCTGTGACTAGAACTTATTCCAGAAAATCACGATTTTGTTAAGTCATTTCCAACATTCAAGTAGAGAATTCGAGACGATATGGAAAATCTCTTGGTAACAGTGCCTGGACTCGTTTAATGTGATAAGATTATAGGAGCTATTCTTTTAAGATGACAAACGCGGTCATATAATTAATGTTTAACTGCGAAGTAATTTTCCTGGTGTTGATCCCAAGTTGCTCGTAAACTACTGCTTCCTCTAATTGTGGTGTTCTACCTTCACGTTAGCGACCAAATCATTTTTCCTTATTTTGAACGTACCGGTTTCACGCAACCGTTGATGAATCCGTGGAAACAAAGTGTGATGAGTCACACGTAGACGATACACTTCGGTGCTTCTAAAGAATTACCATTATAAAGACCATAAACAAAATGCATGTCCGCCATTTCTAAAAATTTTTAAATTTTGCACAAGAAAAACCTTAAACTGGCAACATTAGTGAAAAACAAATCAATATCAACATTTATTTATTTATCCATATTGTACATTTTAAATATTGTATTGTAATATAAGTGGTATGTATGGTGCGCCAGAAAATCAGTATAAACCTGTATAGTGTGGTGACGAAACCGTGTGCAATAGTAGATCGGTTCGTCTTGGCAAAGCATCTGCTTTAAGGTTTAGGAAAACCACTAAAACCTAAACACGCCAACCCTTACCCACCTTAGTATTCATATGTAATAATATTAAATAAATGTGTAAACATTGTAGAATGTAAATAAGAACATAAAATATAACAGCACAGCCATTGCATGACGACATATAATGGACCGGTCCAAGCGCCAGTCACGACAATGTCGAAAAAAATAGTAGGTTAAAGAAATAGCAAAACAAAATAATGAAAAAATAGATAATCAGGACAGGAATACAAAGTACTGCTGAACTTCAGATGTCCTGTACTTCAGATTCGTAAGTCATAATATAGCTTCATCTGGTAAATTATGAATGTGTGGAAACCCTAATTTAAACTTCGTTAATTGACAATTCTCTACAATATGTAACGATCTCCGGTTTGTTTCCACAGTCACAATTTGGATTAGAAATCGCACCCCATTTAAACAACATAGAGTTGCATTCTTTATTATGCCATTTACTTTTGACCAAATTTTTTTTTTATCAAAGCTTGGGACTTCTATTGTTGGATCATCAATGAGATGTTTATTGATAACATCAACTCCAGACTATAATCTTTCCACTCTTCAACTTCAGAAAAAGCCATAGTTAAGTAGTCTTCCAACTATATAGGACTTTGAGATTTAAGTCTTTTAGCAGGAGGGTTGTCAATGTTATTCCAAATTGGTAAGTTTTTGTTAAGTTGGCATTTATCTCATTCTCGTGTTAACGCAGCTTTTCGTCGAATGTTCGATGGAGTAATATTAACAAAAAGAGGAAACCAATTAAGAGTAGTAGATTTAATGGTTCCATTAATTATACGCATAGTGCAATTCAACTGGGCATCTATTTTTTTGTATGATAACTATTCAACCAGACAGGAGCACAATATTCTGCTGTAGAATAAACTAATGCCAATGCAGCTGTACGGAATGTCTTTGCATCTGCTCCCAAGTTGTTCCAGCTAATTTTTGAATGACGTTATTTCTTGTTTTCATTTTTGTTTTACTTTTTCTAAATGATATTAGTGGATTAAAAAAGTATCTAAAGTTACCCTCAGATAACCTATGTTAAAATTATGGTTTAACTTTGTATTATTAAAGATAACATTAAGTATTCTACTTTTTCTCAATTACTTAAATGAAAACAAAAACCTCTGTTTTTTAAGATTGGGACATAATTCCCATTTTTTGAAATAATTTTCCATAATACGCAAATCATCAGATAGTTTATTTTCCATTTGGAAATAATCCGAATGTTGAAAGGAAATTGTCATATCATCGGCGTACACGAATTTTCGGCATTGTAAAGAAGGAAGATCAGAAATATATACATTAAAAAGAATAGGTGCAAGAACCGATCCCTGTGGAAGACCATTATTTAAAAATCTAAATTTACTGCTTTTATTTCTAACAAAAACTCTAAACTTCCGATTAGACAACATATTTTTAATACAAAAAATAATTTTGAAACAAGGAATAACGTTAAACAATTTAAAAAGTAAACCTTTTTTCCACACGGTATCGTATGCAGAGTTAAAAAGACAACTCCAGTTTTAAGTTTCTTCTTAAATCCAGTTTAGATATATGTTGTTAATGCCAATATTTCATCACAACAACTTCTACCGGATTGAAATCCTGTTTGTTTAATTGGTAATTTCTCTTCTATAACGGATTAATTTTTCAAAACTTTATAAATTACACTTAAGAAACTTATTGGACGATAAGAAGTTGGGTCTGTAGGAGATTTATTTTTCTTTAACATTGCCACGACTTTCCATTTTTAAATCTGTTGGAAACTTACCTGTATTATAAGTATTATTGAGAAACATAAGTAGCCACTTCAAAGAGTAATTTTCCAAATTTTTCAGAAATTCTGAATGTATTTTCCATCAAACCCAGCAGCTTTCTTTGATTTGGTCTTTTTTAATGCATGTTTTAGCTCTTCTATAGTAAAAGTCTGGATATATCTTCTGAGATAGGCGTAGATTTTCTTTTCTTTTGTAGACACTTTTTCATCTTTGTGATAACCGATTTCTCCACTTTTACTGAGTTTGAAACATTAACCAACCGAGAAGCAATAGAATTTTGAGAAATTTTTGTATTTGTTTTAGAAGATTGATTTGTGAAACCTAATTTATTTAAAAGTACCCAGCTTTTACGACTTGAATGTACGAAATCCATATTTTCCATTAATGAATTCCATTTCTCGTTTCTTCCATTATTTAGAGATGACAGTACAGCCTTCCCATTTTCTTTATTTGGATTTTCTAGTTATGATTTGGACAATCTGTTTGTTTCAGTTGACCAACATGGAACACATTCCTGTCAAAAACCACGTGGAATAAATTTTAACAGTACCTATGAACCCAAAATAATTATCAGAAACCGTATCCATCTAAGAATAGAATCGAAAGATGTTCTATAGTGTATCCAATTAGCTTTTTGAAAATTCCATCTTCGTTTTTCTAAAGATTCTACCAACGGAATTTGAAGACCAATTTGTATTAGCGAAGGTCTATGTTGACTACTTGGAAAATCGTTTAATACCATACGTGTTGATTGTAATATAACCATGTCACGATCTATTGATTCTAAACACAGGTCCGGACTGTAATCGTTTTGCCATCGACCGGAGTAAAATGTTTTGTTGTCTTTTGAATCGTATACTAAATGTATGTTTTGAAATTCCGTCCATGTTTGGAACGTTATTCCATTGATATCATTGTCTTTGTAGCCCCATAATGTGTTGTAACAATTAAAGTCATCAACATATACACATGGATGACGAAAAATGACATTAAAAGTTTCTAGCCAAGGTATTGGAGGAGGTTTGTAAATATTTACTACGTGTAAATCTCCTATTTTAGTAGTTATATGTTGTAAATGTCAAAAGAAAAGTTATTTCAAATTTTATTATTTACAACTTTTATTTAAACCACTACTTTCTACAGAATAATTTCTTTTTCTTTTTTTAACAAAATTTTGTTTTTATACTATTTTAAAAACACCATCAACAACAATAGCAAGTACTTATGTTTATTCTTAAACAAGTATTGACCGTTACTGAATTTTCAGTCATTTTCAATTAATTAAAACCTAGAAATACCTAAAGTAAATTTATATTCACGTAATAAATTGTTAAATCATTAAACATTTAATTTTAATTACAAATACTTTTATTTCTCTAAAAATACCTACTTATTTTAAAATATTGTTCTTTTTTATCCCTTAAACCTAGAAGCAGATGTCGCCGTAAAGGACGCTTCAAGCAAAATTATTTTATTAACTTCATAAAAATTTCTCATTCTTTACTCTGTTAATTTATTTTCAGCCTTCGCCATATCACATTTCAAAGATTATCATCTTATTTTCTTTTGCTCTTCATAGTTGTCGACTTATCATATTTTATATCCACAGTAGCTCTTTCATTTTTATAAACGTTATTATACTCAACATCGCATCTAAAGATTAAATTAACCTGTTATTAAGTTAAGAGTTGTTTTTTTAAGTGGAGGTAATTAAAAAGTTATATCATGTAAAACAAAAATCTTAAATGAGATTGATTTTTACTTAACTGGAACTTTTTCATATTTTGTTTAATGCGCTTTAAAACTAGAACGGAAAACCTATTCATTATCTTTAATTAGACTGAATCGTTATTTGCCAGTGATGATGACTTCACATTCAACTTCCGAAAAAAGTTTTGTCCGATCAATATACAGAATTTATTATTATTTTTGTGTGAAATGGTTCAGAAAACGATTTGTGTTCGTTATCTAATAGTATTAGAAATTTTTCTTCTGTATAGAGTGATAAGGAATGAGTGTGATGAGTGATAAATCTTCAACATTTAGATTTCAAACGTAATGAACAGGACACCGACTAGACTGAAAACGATCTGGGTTTCAAACATAAAACAAAATAGGCACCACCTGTTTTTTTAATGCTAAATAGAATTCCGGTCACTACGTCTAAGTGGTTATTGGCAAAAACAAGAAAACAACGCTAGTAAAAAAGGGGGTAGTAATTAGGGATCAACAATATAATTCCATAATAATTTTTTATCTGGTTAAACTATGGATGTATTTACAATGAGCGTTAAAAAACAATTACAAATTTTTGTAATAGACTAATTTCCACATAATATGTTAATAAATCAGTTTTACCAAATTAAATTGTGTTTTAATTTGAAAAAAAAAATACTAAAAAGTAAACCAAAATGTAAATAGATAAATCTTAAAAGGTATATAAAGAGGATTTATAAGCTATTTTACCAAAATCAGAATTAATTGTCATCCACAACAATCAATAATTTTAAGTATTTGATTTATAAGAGCTGTTTTTTTTTTTTAATTATTCAATACAAATATTAACTTCATGTAAAACACAAATAAAAATATTTTAAACACAAACAAAAATTTGTTGTTCAAAGAAATTTAAACCAACTAAATTGCCAAAAAACTTATTCCAAACTCGAAAGTTTAGTTTCCGAACAAAAATTTCTTCCTGAATATTCCTAGTAACGAATTCTTGGCCCAAATTAAAAATTTTCCAAAACGGAGAATTCCTAGGAATTATCTTGGTCCAAATATGTACGGAGGATGAAACAGACAAATCTAATACAATTAGGAAATACGGCTGAGACCAAGTGTTACCAAATGAAAACGCTCTAATTTTTTAAATTTTGATTATTTTTTATTAAAATTTTGTGGAATATGTTAAAAACAAATTACATTTTATGGAAAACATGTTACTGCTCGATATAACCTTCTTTGGCTCTAATTCAGTCTTCCATAGAAAGCATTGCATGCTGAACGAACGTGAACTTGCGGAATTTTATTCCATTCTCGAACAAGAGCTGACTTCAATGCATCAACACTTTCGTATTTTTTAGTGGACACCTTACTCTCCAAAATGGACCATATGGAGAAATCTATGGAATTCAAGTCCGGTGAATATTGTGGCCATTCTCTCGACGAAATCAGCCGCGGAACGCAATTTTTACAAAATTGCTGTGTCGCTTGAGCTTTGTGTGACGGTGCCGAGTCTTGTTGGAATGTCCAACGCTTCGTACCAAAGTGTTTACGTGCCCAAAGTAGCAAAGCATTGTTAAGGATCTTTTGGCGGTACACCTCTTGGTTTACCTTGACTTCTGTTTGATGAAAACCAGAGGAGTGCGTGTATCCGCAGTCACTGCAGTCCAAACAATAACAGAAGCTGGTGATTGCTTGCGCATGGCAACTCTTGCGTCCAAATTATCGTTGGACTTGTGCTCTAACCAAACACGATTATTTTATTTACTCACAAACTGTTGAATGGTGAAACTTTTCTTATAAGAAAAGACAATTTTTGGAATCTCATCACGTTCGGCCAAGGCCTTCAATGCTCGTGTTCTTTCAAGCTTAACTTTTTTTTGTGCCTCTGTAAGATTTTCAACTTTTTGTATCTTGTAGGGCTTCAAGTGTAGTTCATTTTTAAATATGGTTTGAATGCTGTTAGATTCGTTTCTTCACCTTTCGAATAATTTCTTTTGATGTTGCTGTATTTTTAGGACCGCCTCTGTTGCGTTTAACGATGCTACCAGTTTCGTTGTATAGAGTTATGGTTCGATACACAAAAATTTTATTCACATTCAAATGCTGGACCTGACGAACTATTGCTGTTTGTGAATTTCCAGCCAAATACAGTGCAATTACACTATTACGTTTGAATTCCATTACGATTTTTTTATGAAGATATTAATTTAGAACAATTCTTTTTTGACCACATGTAAAAAATTAACCAAACTTCAATCTGCGAAAATGAAAACTACACAAATGACAGCAGACCAAAGTTAGTAACGTTTAGTCTCTGTCACCCTGTACAGTTTTCAAAAAATTAATTTAGACTGTAATACTGGGAAAGAATCTGAAGGTTTTGCAATATATTATTCAAAGTTATTTATTTGAACAACACAAGAAGCATCCACATTGCTTTCGCTTAAACAACAGCAAAAATTTATTTTTAACACAAATTCGTATCGCAAAATAAACAACAACAACAAAAAAACCAACGTTGTTCAAGACAAAACTATAAAACCGGTAATTTAAGAAAATTTTTTAAATATTCTACAATTATGTAAATTAAAAACTTCTTCCAGCAAAATATTCTTAAAGTTTTGTAAATATTCAATTACATCTGCCTTTATTTTCGGTCAATAGTATTTTCCTCGAAGACGGTGATAGGTTTTATATGTCCTTATGTGTCCTGAAATTAGGAGTTCATAACATTTTTGAATTATTTCCTTCCGTTTCCTTTTTGGAATAACCTTTTTCCAACCAAAATCGTCTTCTTGAAGGTCTAAATGTTGGTAAGCGACGTACTTGTAAAGTTCATCATTTTGAAGTTTCCATCTGCCACATTTCCTTAGAGCTTTAAGAACGTGAGTTTTTATTTTATTATAAGAAACATTTGGCTTGGACAAACTAAAAATGACGTCAATTTCGTGTAACAATCAAGATAAACCGTCGGGCACTAAATGTTCCTTTCCTTTTTGGTAAATCATTTCAAAATCGCATTGTTGAAGTCAAACGGCTCATCTAGTTAATCTTCCACGCGGATCTTTTAAATTCTTTAACTAGATTAAAAAACCATGGTTAGCAATTACAGTAAATGTAGAACCTTCTAAATAATGTCTTAATTTGTCTATGTTACAAATAACAGCGTAACACTCTGTTTCCGTCGCACACTCTTTAAACCTTTTTGTATAAAAACCTATAAGCACTAGTGTCAACCTGTAAATAAAAAGTTTATTTAAGTCAGGGTATCGTAAAATAGGTGTCGAATCAATAAATTTTTAATATTTTGGAAAACTTTGTTGCAAGTTTTGGTCTAGTCAAAACGCAAATCCTTTTAAGGAAATGTGTCATTGAGGCGATTATTGTTGAGTAATTTGGTATAAACCTTCTGTACCATAAAACCATATAGATCTAATTTCTTTAACACGTTTAGGTACTTTCAAATCAAAAATGGCAAATAATTTTTCCAGATTCACATAAATACCGCTTTCTAACACCTTTCTACTGCATTTCCCAAATTCTAACTGTGTGTTCTTTATGCATTTTCTATTGTTTTCTAGGTAAAAAGGTCCTTGGGCTCTCTTAGGCTTTCTTCTTGGATTAAAATGTATTTGGTAGAATAGACAATTACAACCTGACCGATATAAGTGGCATATGTCTGTACAGAGAATTAAAATAGCTTTCACATGAGGTACCTGTCGACCCATCATCCCGTTTAAGATTTTTGACATGGGTGCTGCCGAGGCAACCTTGTTGATATTTTGGGGTCAATTTTGTCTTTGGAAGATGCCCCCCTCCAAATAAAAATTGACGTGTCCAAGCGTTTTTTTTAACGTGTAAGATAGCTCCAAAACACGGCGTGTTTCGTTTTCTGTGGGCCACCCTATATACTTTTTACATTTTCAATTGGCCAATTGTCATCTTTTTCGTAATTGCATTTTTTAATTATTCGTCTGTAAATAATATAAATATCAGCGGACGTAAGCTTCCTCATTTTAGTTAACGTATAATAAGTTTTGTCTTCACATGCTTCTCTATTTCAAATACGATTACATATTTTTATGGCTTTTTTTGGTTTTAGCAGCTAATTTTAGATAAATTTTCATCAGCATTCCTTATACCTAACTGTAGCCGTTCAAATTTACGATATTTTTTTACATTTGTATCGTCACGTTTGACGTCATATACCGTAGTTACCTTTGCAGATGTAGCGCTATAATTAGGAGGGTGGGCAGCAGAAGTATTATTTTTTTATCGCAATTATGCAAAATGATATAGCTTCTACAGGGTGTCCGAAATTTAATTTCCAAACAAGACAATTTCATACCACAAAAACTCGATTTCTTCAAATACGATGCTTTACTTTTTTTCGTCGATTTCGATACAAAATTAAATAAGGAATTAATCATTAATAGCATTTTCTATACCTATCTGCCATGGTTTTCGACTTATCAATGATCTTTATAAAAGTTGAGAATTCGTTTGGAAATAATTGAAAAGCATGCATTGGAAAAAAATTCTCACATTGTACGTCAAAATAAAAATAAAATAAAATATAATGTGCTAATGTTTGTCAAAAACCTCTAACAAATGATGAAACTACAAAAAACTAAAACTTATTAAAACATAATGTTTTAACAAAATTTAAAAAACGAATAATTAACTAAATCAATGGTAAGCTAATATATAAACTAACTATGCTATAAATGCTCTATATGGCCTTTATTTTTTTGTAAACAACGGTTGATCCTTCTATGAAAAGCTTCTGTACAGGCCTTGTAAATATGTTCTGGATTCAACTGACGGAATGCTGCCCTGGCGCGTTCCTGCAATTCTTCTTCTTCTCTGGTTTGAACTGGGCTCTCATACCCTTGTTCTTAATGAGACCCCACAGGAAAAAATCAAGTGGTGTTAAATCAGGCGACCTTGGTAGCCAACGCATAGAACCGTTGCGGCCAATCCAGCAATCCTCAAAATTCTGTGCTAGCTCTCGATTCACTTCCCGAGTTGAATGAGAGGGATCTCCGTCCATCTGGTACCAGGAATCTCACCAAGTATTAAGAGGAAGTTTTAGTAGAAAGTCTTCCACTACACCTCTTGATACAATTTCGATATACGTTTAGCTTGTTAAATTTGCATCATAAATTTCCCATAAGCAGACAAAAAACGTTAACGTGATTTTCAAGCTTCAAATCTGGGTTTTCAGCAGACCAAAAATGAAAATTTTGGTTGTTGACTAACCTTTTTAGCTTCATCTGACCAAATGACTTTCTGCATATCCTCTTGTATTTTTAATAGCATTTTTTAGCAATATTCGATTCTTCTTGCATCGTCTCCTGGGTGAAGTTCTTGCACTTGAGTAAATGAGTAGTTTTTTATGTTTTTTTAATATTGCTTAAACAGTAGAATATTTTAAGCTCAGATCTTTTGTCTTAGATCTAATTAAATGTCGGGGAAATGCATTGAAATATTCTAATACGTTAATTTCATTATTTTTATTATTTTTTATAGGTTTTTGACAACCATTAGCAGATTTCACCCTTCCATACATCATAAAGTTTGATTGTATTTGGTGACAGTTTCTCTAATTTATTGCAGGTAGATGAGAGTATCTCTCTTTCAACCTACGGCATGTTCTTTGTATAATTCTATTACATTCTCCGTGTATATAAAATAAATTCAAAATATCTGTGTTTGAATATTATTGATTTTCCATTTTTAATGATTTAACAATGATAAATATTGATAAACAGTATCGACAATAACAATTTATTTTGACGTACAACGTGAGAATTTTTTCCAAACGAATTCTCAACTTATATAAAGATCATTAATAAGTCGAAAACCATGGCAGATAGGTATAGGGAATGCTATTAATAATTGATTCCTTATTTAATTTTGTATCGAAACCGACAAAAAAAAGTATAGCATTGTATATAAAAAAATTGAGTTTTGTGGTTTGAAATTGTCTTGTTTGGAAATTCGGACACCATGTAGAAGCTATATTATTTTGCATAATTGCGATAAAATAAAATAATAGTTCTTCTGCGCACCGTCCCAATTTTAGCGCTATATCTGCAAAGGTAACGACGGTATATGACGTCAAGCGTGACGTTAAAAATGTAAAAATATTGTAAGTTAATAATAATAATAATAATAATAATAATAATGATTTATTTCTAGCAGTCTTTAAGTGGATATGTTAAATACAATTTAATAATAATAATAATAATAATAATAGTAATAACATATAACAATAAGTTAAATAAACAAGCAAAAACAACAAAAAGAGAAAAACAAAATTATTAAAATAGAGAACAAACAAAACATATTATAAATAACTAAGAACTAACTTAAGTTTTTAGTTTTGCGGGTTAAAAAATCATTAAAGAATATGTCAAGATCAGCAACATTACTTAAGCTATTATATAGTCTACAGAAATATATTATAGGACTGTTGAGATGGATATGCGTGTTAGGAATTTGGTACACAAAAGTAACAGGTTGTCTACTTAAAAGCCTAGGAATATTAAAATTTATATCATACCAAACAGATGCTGCAAATACAACCATTAATTAATTTTTGAAAGAAAATCAGACAGGCAACAATTCTACGAGATTTTAAGAAAATAAGCCGACAACGTTCAAATAGCCAAGGCGTGTCACAGTGTCTGATTGGATAAGATCCAAACGATTTAAAAAGTAAATATTTAGCAAACTTACGTTGGATGTTATCTATCATATCAATGTAATGCTGATGATAAGGTGACCAAATTATATTGCAGTATTCCAGACGTGAGCGAACAAGTGAGTAATACAATAGCTTAATACAGTTAGTATTAAACTCTTGCGTGTTTCTGATAACAAAACCAAGCATTTTAACAGCATTATTACATATATCTAGAATGTGAGGGACAAAACTTAGTTTATTATCCATAATGACACCTAGATCGTTAATCTGACAACAGTTCTTTAGCACATGACCTCTAATATTATATTGAAACTGAATGACATTGAATTTCCTGCAAAATGAAATAGTTTTACACTTACTAATCTTAACATTTAGTAAACTTTTGTTACACCATTTAATAAACTTATCTAGAAAAGTTTGTAAGTCAAAACAATCTGAGTAATTAGTTATAACCTTAGCAATTTTTTGGTCATTTGCATATACAAAAATATCACAGTTAAGGTATTGTACAACACTATTATAAAATATAATAAACACTAATGGACCCAAAACAGAATCCTGGGCAACACCAGAATTAACATTAAACATCTTTGATCTAAAGCCCTTACATTCTTCAAACTGTAAACGATTAGACAGCATTGCATTTATTAATAGTACTAAATTGTCACACAAACCGTAATGGCTAAACCTATTGAGTAACAAACATAAATTGACTTTATTAAAAGCCTTGGAAAGATGGGTATAGATAACATCAACCTGACATCTATTATCCAAGACATTTGATACAAAAGTTGTAAATTCGCAAAGATTTGAGACGGTAGATCAACTCTTGATGAAACCATGTTGTTGAGGGGCAATAAACGATATGACATGGGAATAAATGACGTCAGCAAAAATATGCTCAAATATCTTGGCAAAATTGCACTGTAAGGTTATAGGTCTGTAGTTCTTAATATCGGACTTGTCACCATTTTTGAACTGGAGATAATTTAGAATGCTTCCATAAGTATGGATATTGGCTCGTTCTTAAAATTACATTAAATAGGTGTGTTAGAGGATCAATGAAATATGAAATGCAATCACTAATAAGAAAAGCCGGAATGTAATTCGGACCACTGACGTTAGCAGCATGAAATTTCTTCACAGCTTTTGAAATATATCACTTGCACAAATATGTGGAACATTAAAAAAGTATGCATATCACTGGAGCGCCGTTACAGTCAACACTAACTTTTATACCCTTAGTGAAGACACTCGAGAAATATGAATCAAAAGCTTTAACAATATCTTGATGAGATGTAAATTCATTGTGCTCCCACATCATAAAGCCAGATAAATTTGTTGAATTCCTTTTTTTATTAATAAATGTCCAAAACTGTTTAGAATTGGAGCATAGTGATATCTCAGACTGACGTATAAATTGATTATATTCAATACCAAAGTCAGCTCTAATTTCAATCCTAAGCCTCTTAACAATATCAAGGTCATACATCATCTTAAACTTTCTATATTTAGACCAATGTTTATTCTTAAGCTGTATTTTTTGATGGTCGCATTAGACAGCCATGTAGGATAATGTTTGGATCTGTTACACAGCTTAACTTGGGGCACATATTTGTCAATTACATCAAACAATGTACAATAAAAGAAACTGCTTGCTTCCTGGGTGTTATTCATGGTGAAAATCAAATTTTATTTAATATTGAAAATAGTCGTGTTCAAAGTGCAGAGAACAGATCTCGAATATTTATAGGCATAGGTATCTTTATTGTTAATAAATGGAACGTCATGTATGGGTATAGAACATTCAATACGTAACTCTAATGTAGGATGATATGGATCTTCAGCAACAAACGGAGATTGTAACATTCAACTTGTATCTTTACATCGTCAGTTGACAATGCAACATCGAGTACACGGTTGTAAGAATTTACAGTGTGATTATGTTGTGTTAAGTGATGTTGTAAGATGAATTGATTACACAAGTTAAACAGTCTTGAAGGAGCAATAGATCTAATAGTGCAATCAAGCAGATCAGGGATGTTAAGATCACCACGTAACAAAACGAATTCTGTGAAATTTAGCGAAGTATCCAAGTAATCAAAACTATTAGAATAATCTTCATAAGATAGCGAAGGAGCTTGGACTTCAATATCAGATTTAGCAGCGATTGAAACACCACCACCACGATGCGTTGTTCTGTCACAGTGATAGACATTGTAATAATGGTGAAAGAGTTTAGAAGAGTTTACTTTAGACGTTAGCCAAGTTTCAGTTAGCAGAATACAATCGGCATTGAGATCTGTGGTGCTTTTGTACAGTTTGCAAGATATAGTGTTTAAACTACGAACATTCTGATATACGAATGAAAAATTTAAGTTAGGGTTGAGAGAATTGTAAGTATTTTGAGAAGAATGCTGGAAGTCTACTTGTTCTTTGTCGAATTTGTACCTTCAATAATACGGGGAATACCATTAAAATAATTTAAGCTAATATTTTTTTCATTATTAGCAATTCTTCTTTTAAATTCAGTACGAACTTCATAACACTTTTTTTGTTGAATTTTAGTAAGATCTGGATTAAAATAGACACCATCCATATTGGGTTTACCCTTCTTCTGGCAACATTAGCATTCTTAAACACAACTTTGATCATGCGAAGAATACCATTCGATTGATTCCCAAGACGTGTAACTAAAACAATGCAGTTAATATCATCAGTGTTTATAATTAACTTATTAACAATATCAATATTACGATCTGACCTATTAGTCTCCTGACTAATAGCATTGGACCCATCAGCTTGAGTCTCCGATACGCCACTGATTACAATGTTGGTAGATCGCGAGATACGATCCATGGCTTCATCAATAATTACTTCATTATCTAAATAATTTTCACCAATCCTGTTAGATTTTAATTTATCTAACTCTAGAGATAATTTTTTGTTGTCACTTATCAGCTGTTGCATATCTTTACGCATAGACTCTATTACCGTTGATAATGATTTAATGGTCAAAGTGAGGCTTTTCAAATCATTGACATCAGTAGAAGAATAATCAACATTTAAATTAAGATTTGTATCATCTTCATTAACAGACTTACGGTTATTATTGCAGTTCACGCATTGCCAATGTAGACATTGAGTTGATTTAAACATATCATACATTGTTTGGACATTAATGCATTTAATATATAAAGTTGAGGAACAAATTGCACATTTCACACCCGGTACAGGAGTAATACCAGATTTACATAATACACACACTTGAGGCATTATTATAGACAGATAAAAAAAAAAAAGTTAAAAAGTTAAAATATCTAAAGAACGGCTACAGTTAGGTATAGGGAACGCTGATAAAAATTCATCTAAAATTCGCTGTTAAAACCAAAACAGCCATAAAAATATGTGTTTGAAATGTGTCCACTTCTGGTGTTTCAGAAAGTACTACCATCTTGAAAATCTTTTAATTAGAAATATCACAACAAACTTCGACTAACAACAAAATTTCAGAGCCATACAATTTCCCCATCCCTAGATTCTTCTAATGTACGGTTCCAAACAATCACCCTGTATATTATTTCAATTTATGGATATTGTATTGCTCATATTCAATTGGATGTAATTGATTTTAAACTACATCTAATTGAGAGGAGGTGTAAAAGAAGTTAAGATAGCATTGGCAACGTTGCTTGAGAACTGTCAACTACGGAAATATTCAATAATGTAATGTGTTATTCATTACAGTACAGATAAGCTTAAAGTGTATTATTCATTTAATATAATTTGTGTAATCATAATATATGTGCTTCGATAACTATCTGACAAGATGTTCGCATTTAAAAAAGTAACAACAGTTTAAGGAACACATTTATTTGTTAGTTCAGGCTCAGATACGGCTTGTATGTGAATGAAAACAACCACCTACTTGCAAGAAATTAAGAATTTATTAATCTCTTTCATAATAGAACAAAGTATGAATTGCAAAATTTCAAAGCTTAACTTCGAAAAATTAACTGATATGAAATCATTTATTCATAAGCAAAATTCATTCATATTTGTATGTTGAATATTCAACTGCGAAGTAAATCGTCTTAAAAGCTTATTGAAGTTGATAAGCTCATTTCAAAGAAGTAAGTAACATTATTTTCGTAATTGAATCAGAGATTGTCAGCTTCAATATTGCAGTACTCTAACATAGTCAATTATTTTGCACGCTTTTCTATATTACGCCCAGTTGATTGATGATACCTTTGTTTTTATGCAAATTTTCAAAATCAAATACCATTTTTTGTGTTACTAAATTAAATGTAAAAAAAAACTCAATGAACGTTTCAACCAGTGACGTTCAGCAAGCATGCCGATTTTTATAGTACAATGACTTGTAGCAAAATGTGATTGATTGATTTCACGGAAGTTTGTATTTTATGAATAGGCACTACAAAAGAAATGTTTTTCTTCCACTTTTCTCTACGTGAAGAATTTGATCGATTGCATTCATTTTTTGCTTCGTTATTAGAAGATTATTTCTATGTCTAAAAATAGTTCTTCGGATGGAAAACCTTTTACTCCGCTTCGTATATATATTTTTTGTTAAATACTTAATAAAAATCTTAGACATGTAGAACACGAGGAGTTCAATATCTTTTCGAAAGCAAATAAAAGAACGAATGAATTGAATGGTGTAAATAGTGATCGCAAAAATGAAATCTGTGTCACATCGACGCCATATTGAAATATTAAGTCGGTTGATGTGAATATAAAAGTTCGTGTAAATCAAATATAAAAGAGGTTTCGCTTATTTGTAATGAAGTTTGTCGAAACGACATTTGAAAAATAATATTGCCGGTCGGATCAATATTGGAAATGCATCGAGCGAAAAATTACATTTTTACGATTTTTACGTCCGAGTGGGTTTTCCTGATTTTCGCATACATATTTTAAATTCGATTTAACAAATGTTAATACTTTTCTCAACCGAAGTTTATATTTCTCGATGCTTCAATGTTCGATAATGGTTGTGTAACGATTGAAGTAGTTCTGTTGATTTTAGCCGTACATATACAGGAGGGACAAAAAAATTTATATTTATTTATATATTTTTATAATTAAGAATTGTGGCGTCATCATTTATTTTATTAAATAACAACATGTTATTTATATGATTTGAAAAAGAATTTTAACCAGCACACTACAGAGTAGAAAAATACAGGGTGTTCTATTTGATTTAAAAAAGTTATTGCTCTTTGAAGATATCAAAGTGTAACAGCAAATATGAAACACTTAGTGTTACATTTTTTAATCTACGGACACATCTTCGTTTGCTACAGTCCATTCTCTTTATACAAACTAAAAATTAACCAGATATGGAGTTTCGAAAAAAAGTAACAAATATTTCCGTAAACTTTCACATCTGTGAAAATTTTACTAAAAAGTTAATATCTCAAAATCTATAACTCCTCGTTATAGGGAATGTTATAAAGTGACCCTGAAATATGATGTAGAATCCGAAAACGCAATAATATATAGGGTGTTCTATTTAAAATGTTAAAGTTGATGTTTACTTCCGGTATACCGGAAGGGTCAGAAAACTGAAAATATTTTAGTTGATCTTATAAGTTTAATTATTAATTATTACAGTAATATAAAACCATTATTATTATAAATGATACATTTGCAACATTTAAATAAAAAACACATTACATATTTTTGACATCATTCATAATTATTTATATTTTTATTGTCATGCAACCCAACACACGTATCTATTTATTATTATTTATTATAGTTTCCCATGTTTATTTAAAACTGTTTATAATCATATAAATAAGCTGGCAGACGTCGATTTCTAACAGCACGTCACAATGGAATCTTTGCGTCGTCGTCTTTCGTAGCTGAAGTCGTTTGATTGTCGACTGTCTGATTTTCTTGATGTTTAGGACCAGTGGTTGTCTTAATGATTTAGATCTGAAACGTTGATGATTTGTTGTACTGGCTGTACTGATGGTCAATTTGGATTTCGTGATAAGTCAGGTACTTGAAATGACACTCTCTACTATTGATACCGCGTGAGATGACAGAACTCACCGGTGGGTTTTGTCACGAGTTAGATCTGGCAACATTGCACCTTCGTGCTTGTTGCTTAGCAACAGTGTCATAAAAACTTCTGTTAATTTTAAATTCAAGCTATCGGTTTAAAAGTAAAAATAAAAATGAAAATTACTGATGAACAAAAAGCAAATAAAACGGGTAGTGGGGTGGGTAATTTTCAACCTTTGACCAAGGATGAAGAACGAAAATATTGCAGCTGCAATACAAGGGTTACAAATACCCACCCACTCCATCTCCGATGACCAGTTCCTGTGGTTCAAACGAAACCGTCTATTCACCAACAGAGTTCGCTATGCGAAGATCTCTACGTTTATCCCCTCGAACATCAAAAATCCCACAAAAAAAAATTATTAAAAAAAAACTGCAAAAGTATCAAATGCTAAACCACAATAAAATTAAATAAATCATTGGACACCCGAAACAGTTTGATAAACTGATTGTCTAACGATTCTTGCAAGGTGTCCCTGCGCCTCACTAACACGAGGATGTCGTTCTTCTTCATCTTCTAAACCGTGAATTAAATTTAACAACATTAGATCATCCATTGTTTGTACAATTTTTTCTTAGTTATTACAAAACTAACGAGTTTCACGAAGCACAATTAACTGTTTTGAATTAATTATGTTATTATATTATTACTTTTAGGCCGCCTTTCTCTCTTATTTTGATTTAATTTACTTCAGATGTCAAATCTCACTTAAAATAAAGCGCTCGAAAAAATTCACCGGTGAAAAAAGTCACCGGAGTCGGTGGTACACCCCAGGGCGTCTACCGCTGGTTTTGGTGAATTTGTCACCTGGTGAGAAAAGTCACATGAAACTTCTGACTCATTTTTAGAAAGGGCTACTATTGACACCGCGTGAGTTGACAAAACTCACCGGTGAGTTTTGTACGAGTTAGATCTGGCAACATTGCACCTCCGTGCTCGTTGCTTAGCAATAGTGTCATGGAAACGTCAGTTGGTTTTAAATTCAAGCTGTCGCTTGGATAGTAAAAATAAAAATTATTGAAGAACAAAAAGCCATTCTGATAGAATCCTTGCAAAATCACCTGAAACTAATTTCCGGAAAAATTTCTAGTACTTTTACAAGAGCAGACGGCGAAACCTTACGGCAAAATGTTTCCGAAACTTTAAATAGCACTATAGGGCTACAAAAAAATTGGAAAGCGTGGAGAAAGGTAATTTTTTCTTTGCTACCCCATTTGAAAGATTTTTGTTGCTAAAGTTATTTATATATGGAGTCAGGGAATGAACATTATCCCAGTCAACAAACATAATCTTAAATTTGTTTAAAATATTTAATTTTTTCAAAAAAATAATCTAATATTGTCAGTATGTATACCTAAGCATTATTTTTATTAATTTAAGCCACTGACCGTAATCATTTAAAAATATAGAGTATATTAATTAAAATAAACACTGTAAAATAATCTTTTATTTGAATTCAACAGACATGGCAAGATTTACGTGCCCGAACCAAAGAAAAAGCCGCTGCAAATAACAAGGAAGCAAATAAAACAGATGGTTGGGTGGGTAGTTTTCAATCCTTGACCAAGGTTGAAGAAAATATTGCAGCAATATTGTTACCAGCTGCAATACAAGGGTTGCAAATACCCACCCCACAAGTAACGTTTGAACACATAAATTGAAAACAGACAAAATTATTTGTTATTAGTTACTCGAGTATGAATGGACAAATCACTGGGTCTTTTTTTTTGGACGCATATAAGGTTCAACAAGATCCACAATAAAATTAAATAAGTCTTTGGACACCCGAAACAGTTTGATAAACTGATTGTCTAGCAATTCCTGCAAGGGGTCCCCGCGCTTCATAAGACGAGGATATCGTTCTTCTTCATCTTCTAAATCGTGAATTAAATTTAACATCATTAGATCATCCATTTTTTGCACAAGTTTTTCTTAGTTTTCACAGAACTGTTTCACAAAGCAGAAGTCGTTGCAATTGCGAATAGCTTAAACGGTTGGAACCATAAAACGCAATAATCATCTGTCTACTGTTTGCAAGTATTCGTTCTTCTGCGCAAAGCCGTATGCAACTTATTACACACTTAAGAGTTTATTGAGTGCACTAAGATAACTAATTCTAAAGGTTCGACGGGTACACAAAAAAAAAGTTTTTATTTTCGAATTTTTGTTCGATATTTGATAAAAGCGAACCGAAAATATAAAACATTAACTGTTTTGAATTGATTATGTTATTATATTATTACTTTTAGCCCCCTTAATTTCTTATTTTGAATTAATTTACTTGAAATGTCAAATCTCACTTAAAATAAAGCGCTCTAATTTTGTCACCGGTGACAAAAGTCACTTCAGTTAATAGTAGCGTTTTCCGACTTCTCACCAAAATTTTGGTGACAATACTTACCGGTGAGAAAAGTCGCCGCAGTCGGTGGTAGACCCCCTGGAACGTTAATAATTTGGTTGTCTTGATGATTTAGACCAGAAACGTTGATGGTTTGTCCTACTAGACATAATGATGGTCGAACTGGATTTCGTGGTAAGTCAGATACTTGAAATGACATTTAAGTGACGATTAACTTGAGAATTTTCCATTTTTAGAGGCGTAGCTCTATACCGTAGTAAAATTTTACGAATTTTGTCGCACACAGTGCTGCTTTAATTTTCCATTTCTCTTAATTTGTTTTTAAAAGTTTGTACGTAACGTTCTACTTGGCCATCAGTGGCAGGGTTTCCTGGACCTATAAACTTCTGTTTAATTCCTCGATGAGTAGAAAAATTTGTAAACTTTTGTATCTTAAAAATAGTTGCATTATCGGAAACTAATACTTTTGGGTATCCCTGATATGTAAATATTAAATTTAGTTTTTCGATTGTCATTTCTGTTGTCTGTCTGAAATTTGTTACTGCAATTTCAGGCCATTTTGATTTTACGTCTGTTACAATTATAAATTGAAATCCATTGAAATCCATTCTTTGGGTTCTTTTATTTTGAACACACGAGCTACAATTTTTTCCCAATAAATGTATCTCTGAGATAGATTCTTCATTTTTGAAATTCCTAAATGGTTGTGGTGAAGTTCTCGTAAGATTTCATTGCATCGGGTGTTCTTTCGTACGTGTATGCTTCTGTACAAGTTATCTTGGCTTTATCGACTCATGTGTTGTTTTAAGCATTAAAACCATCGCTTAGATGGAGCCATGCAATTTAACGCACACAAGTCTTTACAGTTAAATGTTGACATTTACGTAGTTTATACTATTTACACGTGTCCATGTTAACACGAGATGTCGCTAGACACACATTTTACTTATAATGATTACGCCCGGAAAACCATGAATACAGCTCGAGGGCTTTAGCCCAAGAGATGGATATGGTTGGATGGGCGTAATCATTCAGTAACGCCGTGGTGCATACAAGATTTTATTTTTCACTTTATATTCTTAAAAACAAATAGAACTGGCATCTTTGGGCGCACCGCTTACCTACGCAAATACCTATAATATCTGGTTGCTATGAAACAAAAACAAATTGTTTATTAATTGTCAAATTTGGCATTGAATTGCAATTATGAATATCCTACCAGAATGTGTATAAGAAAATGCTGAAAAAGCTACAGAAAGTTTGCTGCTGCTTAAATCGAAAGCAAAATATGAAAAAGAATATTTAATTCTTTGTATGTATTACAAATTTTATTTTAATAAATAAATTGGATTATTTAATAGATCATTAGTTAAGATCAAACAATTTTTTGAGGGCGTAATGAATTTATTACGCCCCGGTTGTTATGAAAATGTTTATATATCTCGTATCCTAGGAGTCATTATTCAATTATAGTAAAGTGAAATATAAATTATGTTATCACTGCTAATGTTTAATGAAGTAATTTCATTTATCGTCTGTTCGTTTATTATCTCCATTTCATCTTAGTGTGTCTCTGTTTGTGGAAGAAGTGTTTTCGATACATAATTAAGGTTTTTTTGGTTTTCTGCTTTCCTGTGATCTACTGTATATTGAAATTCTGATAAAAAAGATGCATGGCAAAGTAACCCGTTAGATGTTATTGCAGGTAATTTTGCATCGGGTTTAAATATATGCGTTAATGGTTTGTTATCTGTTACCAGTGTAAAATTTTGGCCATATAGATACGTATACAACTTGTTAATGGTCCAATAAATAGGTACAGATTCTTTATCGAATTGAGTATAATTTTGTTCTGCTTTCGTGACTGCTCGTGATAAGAAAATGACTGGCCTTTTTTCTCCTTCTATTCTGTGCGATAATATTCCTGGACTGGCGTCACATGACACAATTATTAGTAGTGCAGGGTCGAATGGTGTAAAAACTTGGTCACTTGCTATTTTGTTTTTAAGTTTTAAGAAAGCAGCTTTGCATTCTGCTGACCATATGCATTTTTTGTTACTAAGTAGCAGTTTCCCAAGTGGATATGTAATTGAAGAAACATTTCTAATAAACTTTGAATAGTATGTCACCACTCCTAAGAATTTTTGAACTTCATGAGCATTTTTTGGCCTTGGTGCATTTAATATAGTTTCAACTTTTTCTGGAAATTTTGATATTTTATTTTTTTAAATCTGGTATCCTATGTAGTGTATTTTTGTCTTAAAAAATTGGAATATCTTTTCGTTTAAGTGAAGGTTATATTTTTTAAAACGATCCAAACATGTAAGTAGCCGCTATTTGCATTCATCGTAAGAAGCAACTTGAATTATAGTATAGTATGGTATGACTCCTTCAAGATTCTGAAGAATCTGGTCTAAAACTCGATGAAATTTGCTTTGAGCAGTTTTAATTCCAAATGCCAGTCGGTTGAATCTATATGTCCCTTTAAGTGGTAATGGTTTAAATTTTTGAACTTTCATCATCAACTTCAATGTGATGATAAGCTTTGTATAGGTCTAATGTACAGAAATACTGAGATTGTTGAATATTTCTTCAATACATGGAATTGAATAGTGAGCGTCTTCAGTTTTTAATTTACTCCCGTCTTGTAGCCAACACATATTTGTATTGTATTATCTGGTTTTGGCAAAATAACAAAAGATGATCCCCAATAAGATGTATTTGTTTTTGTTATTATTCCTTCTCGTTCACGAGCAAGTAGTTCCTATTTAGATTTCTCTCTTTGCGAAAAGGTACATCTCGAGCTTTGATAAAAGTCGGTTTTGCACTTTTTCTAAGTTTTAAAGAACACTGGAGATTAGGTATTTTTTGTTCAAAAATTTTTTTGTATTTTACTTTAATTTTGGATATGTCATTTTAAAGATTTTTTGCTGCTAAAATATCATTTGACAAATTCTCAATATTTTTTTTTATCTAATTCTTGAAGATTTATACGTATCTATGATCGTCCTAAGAGCGCTTGGCGATCATAATTGACAATGTACATCTCGTCCGTAACATTCTTGTTTTTATATTGGGCTCTAACTCGTACTACACTTTGAAGAGCGAAAACTTATTTTAGGTAGGACCGGAAACGCATACGTGTCTGTCGAATTGGTTTACGAATATTTAATTTTTGAAAGCTTTTCTTGGAATAAGCGTAACTCCTGCACCAGAGTCGACTTCGAATTTTTGCGACTTTTCTTCTACATATATCTTAACATAATATGTTTCTGTATTTTCATAGTTTATAGGAACATCTTCGTATAAGTCCAAAATCGTTTGAATGTAACTTGCATCATTGTTTGCTTTTCTTGTTTTATTAAATAGGGTTGTAATGCAAACTTTCTCTACGTGATCTTTTTTCTTACACGACTTGCAAAATGATCTGTTTTTATCACATCTACAATTACGCGTAGTGTGATTATTTCTAGAGCAACGTAAGCAACGATCTGCAATACCTTGCTTTGTAATCGATTCGGCTGGATGAAGAGGATCTGGAATATCTTCTGGTGGTATTGTTGTGTCTACTGTTACTTCTTTGACAAAAGTTTATTCTAGATTTTTGATTGTTTGCATTTAACTTTCCTATTGTTTGTTGGTTCGACACTTCATTTATGTTGCTGGAAGCTAGCCTGTTGCTGGTGAGCTAGATTATTATTTGCAATTTCATTGCAGTCAATTTTTTATGCTTCTAATGCAAAGGCAAGATCGACATTTTCTTGAAATACAAGTTTTCTCGCTTGTAATAATTTGGTACGAATTGCGTTGCCACGAATTCCTCTTATAAATTGTGAAAAAAGGAAGGTTTCTACAATAGATTCTTTACATTTTGTACAACTTAATTTGCAAGAGGATACGCATGGCATTGACGAAACTTGAAAATGATTCATTTTGTTCTTGAATTCTGGATAATAATCAATGTCGTTCAACAAGAGGATTTGGTGTTGGAGACAAATTGCTACATAGTTCCTTAACCAATATTTCGTAATTAGTTTGCTCTGGCTTATTTGGTGCAAGTAAATTGCAAATGTAGTGAAATATTGTGGACCAATACAATTTAAAAATATTTTTTTGCATTTTTCTTTATTATTAACTATATTTTTGAGGTCGAAGTAAATTTCGAGACCTTGAATATATTGTTAAAATGTTTCTCTTGATTTTTCAAATTGATCAAACATGTAACTTTCATTCACTTTAATTTTCACTCTTTGGGTCTCGTCCGTTGTATTTGAAAGCAATGATTTATTTGAAATGGCCTGGATTACCACTGTTTGTTGAGCCATTTGCATTGACATAAACTTTTCAAGTTTTTACGAATTCATCTTCTCTTTTATTTTGTTTCTGGATGTTTTACAAAATTCTTTATTAATTTGTTACTTATTGTTCTCGTCGCAATTTTACTGTTGTAACTTTAATTATTAATTATTACAGTAATATAAAACTATTATTATAAATGATACATTTAAAACATTTAAACGAAAAACACATTACATAGTTTTGACATAATTCATAATTATTTATATTTTTATTGTCATGCAAACCAACACAGGTTAGTAGCTGTTCCCTGTGAGACACCCTGTATAGTATGTGGAAAGTTCAAAAAATTAATTTGATGGTAATTAAATCAGTACTATTTAAACAAAAAGTAGTTGCATCTGAAAGCATAATCTGCCGATGGAATTCTGAATTTCCATGACACACTTCCATAATTTATTTTCACAGAATTGTAGTCGTCTGTTACAGTCATTTTGTTGAATTCTGAGATCTGTGAAATTAACGGCCTCGTCAGAAACACAAATACATTTTTTATGATTCGTTAGTGTTTCGTTTCTGCTTGTTTGTGTATTTATAAAATCAATTGCGACCCCATAGGCTTTTGAGAAAACGGTACATTCTAAGAGCTCACTAACACATCGTAAGAAACATAAACAAAATGTTTGGTATAATTCGTTAGTGATTTGTTTATGCCTGATTGAGCTTTAATAAAATCGTTTGCGACCTCACAGGTTTTCTAGAAAACGGCACTTTCTAGAGGCTTGCTAACTTCAGCAATCATTAAAAGCCCAAACAAAATTTTTGGTATGATTCGTTAGTGCTTTGTTTGCGTCTGTTTCTTCTTTATAAAAATTTTTGAAAAAACGGTACATTCCAGGAGCCGGTTAACTTCACGCAACGTTAGAAGCACCAACGAAATTTTTGGTATGATTTGTTAGTGTTTAGTTTGTGCCTGTTTGTGCGTTTCAATTAAATAGAAGACAACTCCACGGAATTTTGAGAAAACAGTATTTTTCAAGAGGTCGCTTGCTTCACGAATCGTTTGAAGTACAATCGATTCATATGATTCGTTGCTGCTTTGTTGGTGCCTGTTTGTGCCAGCACGCGGTTCTTTTAGTTCAAGTAGGGTGGATAGATAATATGGTTAAAGAGATATTGTATACAACTCGGTTACCAAGAAAATGGTCTCTTAAGATAGGGAAAGCAAATCTGAACACGCACATGATGTATCACTGGCAAGGACACCAAGCTTCTTGAAGAACATTCCAAAAACGGCAACTTACTGGCAAACGAGGAAGAAATATTGCTCAAAAATTACTCTATGGAAAAACTTCAAGTCAATGGAGAAAAAAATAACTTTACATCTAATGCATTTATACGATCCAGAATCATCTCATCTCTATTTAAACGCCGTTTTCAGAGTAGCAAAATCAGAAATTAGAGTAAGTCAAAATCAAATGACCCACTCATTTCCATTTTAAAAATGAAGAAAATGGCAAAGATGTCAATATCCATTCATACTCCAGTGATTGCATTCTTGTATTTATTACATAAATTATATTTTAAATACGAACATGAGACTCTTAATTATTTATTCTGTAATTAACTATTTTCCAAAGCCTTGCATTTATAATAAAAGAAGAGAATTTTAATATCAGAAAATGAAATAATCACACATTCAATTCTTACAAATAAGAATAGAAATTTTATAAAGTTGCATGCACGATTTTATTTTTTTAAATTATTTTAATACAATTTTTAATTACATTTAATTTAGACTAACCTGGTATATTTATACGTGGCAAGTTACGTACGACCTTCAACGTTTTTCAAGCAGTGACTCTTATTTCAGTTATTACTTGCCATATTCTCCTTAACCTTAAATTGTTTATAATTTTTCTTCATCAAAGATTTTATATTTATTTTTTGATTTACAACAACTATAAGGGCAACAACACATGTACTTTCTACAATTTGCTGTTTTTTTATCATTTTTATAACTATTTCCGTAACTGAGTTATTTAAAGTTTATAAATACAACACGTCTTTTTAATTATTTACGAAGAAAACTTTTACTAATGATTTTAGGATTTACATGTTGCCATCGTTCACTGCTAGTCACCGTCTTCTCCCACCTTCTTACTTCGCTTTATCACGTACGCACAAAAAATTGTTTTTTTTATAACTCCTGCAACAATTTTTATTTATTTCGAAAGTCGATTTATCGGTCACAATCTCGTTTTCAAAAGACTGCTGATAATATTCTTCCGCGTTAAAGATTGTAGAAAAGGTTCAGCAGTTAGATTTGCTAATTTGTATATCGTGTTAGGTTTTCCTAGATTTTTGAGAATATAATCCTTGGAAAATATTTTGCATTTGATTTCTCAAAACTACGACAAGAGGGCGCTCTTTTCTTCCTCCACCCACAGCTGTTGGTAGCTGCTAATACCAAGAGTCATTTGGTAATTGGTAGTTTTGGTACACTCCGGATACCAGTACCACTATATCTATTCTCTCTGAAAAATCGTCTAATAATTCCTGACTATGGTTCAAAAATATTTTTAGTTTTATAGGTGGTAGAAATGAGTGCAAAACAACCTCATTTTGTTTTTTAAACAGATAGTATGTTTTTTAAGTTAAAAATGTAAATTACATAAGAAATAAATAAGCTTTAAATGAATTTCAAATGTACAAAGTGTTATATAACTCGGGTTATCATTTTTTTTGTTATTTTAATCGGCACCACAACATTTTATTTCGGATTCAAGTTTTTAAAAAAATTTTACGATATGAGGTCAAAAATGTACCTGTCTAATATCTCCTAACGGAAAGAAAAAACTAAAACCAAGGAAGTGTTGTTGATGCCCAACGTGGGACTTTTTAAATAAAAACTCCATTATTGCTTTTGTTACTGTAAATCACAACTAATTTGTGCACTACATCGTTTTAGTATTTGTGAATACGCAATGACGTCATAATTATTATGTAACAAAGTTAAATAAGTGTACCTAAGCCTTTACACCGCAAGGTAATTACAGAGAAGGGTATTAAGAAAGGGATGGAGTAGAAAGATTAACTGAGTTAAGGAACAACACAAATCTGCAAGCTTCGCCAAGTTTCATATTCCGTATACTAATCACATAACGAATTTTTATTACATATTTTTCTCGAACACGATTGTTGTTACGTTACGAAAATTTACTACGGTTGAACTTTTAAAGTGTGTCGGTAATAAAATGTTTTCCTCGTAGAAAAGAGATGCTTTAAACATTGTTTAAAATTTCTTACATTTTCAACACAGTAAAGTACTAAATAGAATTTTACTTTAAGAGCTTTTTCGTGCCATGCATTTATACTTAGCTGCACAAAAGGAGGTGATTTTATAGTTTAAACTTTGAAATCTGTGTGTGTTTTTGACTACAAGCCGTTTTCATTTATTTATTATAGTTGTATTTATTTGTATTTGTAAAAACCTTTTTTTATTTAATTTTTTAACGACATTCGACCAAAAATATCGAAAAAGGTAGAGTTAAAGCAGCAGTTATAAATTATATTGTTTATTTTATTGGAATTTAAATTTTTAAAACTATTAATTTAATACAAATAAAAAAATTATGTTATTCTTAAATCATTTTCTTCTCACTTGTTTTCCTCTCTACCACATAAATTTCGCTCTTGTTTGGAATATTCAGAGATGGATCCAGAGAACATATTTCAGTTTTTACTGACGGTTTCCAAACCGAAAATTTTAACAAAAAATTGATAAGGAAGGAGATGAACCATTTATTTAACGTTAAGTTTTTTTGCTGTTTTTATATCGAAAAATTATATTTGCATATACTGCGTAGTCAAAAAAAAAAAATTTTTTTTAATGTTACACTCTGTATTTTTGATTATTTGGGTTACTTTTAATAATTTTTTTTTATATTTAAAATTTTATTTAGTTTTCTGTAGTAGTTTACGAGGAAGAAATAAAAAACCATAAAAAGATGGTTTGTACGTCTGGGAAAAATTATTAAAAACCGGTTTACATCTGTGTTGTTCTAGGGTGTAACAGGAGAGTTTTGATTGGAAGTTATGGAAGACAGAATTTTATTAGAGTTTTGAAATTACTTCAGTAGTAGTTTCCGAGAAGTTAAGTTCAAATATAATGTTGTATCGGAAGTTGAGTCCACCTTGCTTATTTTAAATGGAAACAAGGATTTTTTTAGAATCCTGCGGTCAATTTTAGATAAAATTTGTGAACCATATGCTATACCTAAAATTAACCATAACTGAAATATTTGCATATTTTTAAAATTTTATCTAAATACCGAGTTTTCAAAAAATAACGATATTTCCATTATTAATAAAGTTACTGACTGGTAGACAAACCATACTTTGTAAATTAATCCTTGACGTTAACTTAATAGATAACTCTTACGAGATGTTCTAAACTCAGAAGTCAACATGCCTAACTGAAATCATTTAGAAGTTTATTATTTTAAATAGAACACCCTGTATTTTATGATGTTTTGCAAACATTTTCTTATGCAAACTCGATTTGTATTTAAAATTCCATATAGCTAAATCTAACCGTTTTAGAAATATTTAATATTTGTGTAATTATTGTTTTATTGCAATAAATTATATTAAGTGGGCCGGTTAATTATCATAGCTTGCTCATTTACAAAGGTATTGTTTTTTGACAATATGTCATTTAGATTACTTTTGGTATAGGGAATGCCAATGTGTTTAAAAAATACTTTAGAAAACGTTAGAAAATACAGGGTGTTTTGTTTAAAACAAGCATCTTATAAATGATATTAATTAGACGTGTTGGCTTCTGAGTTTAGAACATATTGTGTGAGTTATCGATTAAGTTAACGGCAAGGATTAATTTGCAAAACCTGGTTGTTTATTTCTTACACATTCAACTTACTAACTTTATAAATAATAGAAATATTGTTCTTTCTTGAGAACTCAATATTTAACTAAAATTTTAAAAATACGCAAATATTAAATAATGGTTAATTTTAGGTATATCATATAGTACAGAAATTCTATCTACAATTTATTGCAAAATTCTAAAAAGAAACAAAAATACTGGTTTTCATTTGCAACCGGAAGTGCCTTGTTATTATATTTAAACCTAATAATCTTGGAAACCACTACTGATGTAATTTCAAAAATCTAATAAAACTCTTTCTTCATAGCTTCAAATCAACGTGTTACACCCTGTACAGTGTGAACTTTAGTACAAAGATCTCACGATACTGTTATGTTTAAAAGTTTTTTTCTTGTTTTACAAAAAAATTACTACTTTAAAGTAAGTTAAATAATTTTTTAAAAAATACAACTAGTCAGCCATGCAAAAACAACAATGTTTATTTGACAGATAATTTCGTCATTGCAAATAGACATCTACTACGATAAAATATTTTGAACATTCTTTAAAATAATATTTTACAAAGTTTTAATAATTAAAACTCATGAAACCAATTGTGTGCAATTATGAATCTTTTTTTGACGCAACCTATATACGAAACCAAATGCAAATTGATCAGTTGCATGCAATTAATATACGGAAGTAGTTCGTATGTGTACTTTTTAGGGGCATTGCTGTTTTACATAGAGCCTGTTGTCCACTGACAAACTTTAAATACTTCTCTACATTAAGAAATAATGAAATATTCTTATTTATACAGGGTGTTTTCTAATTGAATGTCAATATTTAAGAGAGCGTTTTTTTTGGGCTCAAGTTAGATGTTTATGACAAGCGGAATCTAAAAATTTCAATACTGCCATAAATAGACACAATCTATCTTTCTTTCTAAACCATTCCCATTTTGGTTGTGTTGGTTGTTGCCTCTACTCAGAAGTAATAACAACTTTTTTATTTTTAATGGGACACCCTGTATATTATTTTATTTTTAAAATTGCAATTTTTATGTTATTAATAGCATATAAAGATAAATCAAACAATTACGGAAGCAGCAAAGGAAATAATTAAAGAAAAAATAAGAGTGAATGTGGAGATAAAAGATGCATATATGGTAGGTAAAGGGGAAGGAAACAGTGCGATAGTGGTGAAGTTAGGAAGCTGGGAGGAGAAAAGGCAAGTAATGAGAGATAAGAGTAAGTTAAGAGGAACGAAAGTGTATATAGATGATGATCTAACAAGGAAAGAAAGAGAAATGCAAGAGGAAATAAGGAAGGAAGCTAGAATACAGGAAAAAGAAGGCAGGAGAGTGAGAGTGGGATATGGAAAGGTATGGATTGATGGTGTGGAGCACAGATGGGGATGGAAGGAAGGAAAATTAAAGAAGTGGAGTCCAAAAACTAGAAAAAATAAGGGAGGGGAGGGGGTGAGAAAGATAAGGAACAGGAGTGCAGAAAAAGGAGGGCGGAAATAAAATACTATTTTGGAATGTGGCTGGTATGAAGAACAAAGGTAGAGGGTTTTGGAGGTATATAAGAAAATTTAAAATGGTTGGGTTGACTGAAACATGGATAGAAGAAAAAGATTGGGAACAATGGAAAGATAGGATGCCGGAGGAATTTGAATGGACAATACAATACGCGAAAAGGAAAGAAAGAAGAGGAAGGGCAAAAGGAGGAATAATTGTAGGGGTGAGAAAAGAATGGGAAATAGTGGGGAAAAAACCGGCGGAAAATGTAGAAGGGCTAATAAAAACAAATATAAGGACAGAGAAGGGTGATAGTTACGAAGTAATTACGGTGTCCTGGAGGAGAATGGAGGAAACAAGGGAAAAAATAGAAAATGTATTAAAGGAAAGGGAAGAGGAAGAAAAGATAATAATAGGGGAGACTTTAACGCAAGAATAGGAGAGGAAGGTGGAATGATGATAGATGGAGAAGTAAAAGAGAAATTCAAAAGACAAGAAAATAAATGGGCAAGGAAAAAATTGATTGAATTTTGTAAGGAAAGAGGATGGACAGTGTTGAATGGCAACATGGAAGAAGAAGGAATAGGGGAATACACGTTTATAGGAGGTAGGGGAGAGTCGGTGATTGACTACGTGGTGATAAATGAAAAAGTGCTGGAGGACGTACAGGAGTTTAGAATAGGAGAAGGAGAGGAGTCAGATTATCAACCATTGGAACTAACGATAGTGGGAAGGAGGAGAGAGAAAAAGATTTGAAAGATGAAAAGAGCAACAGTGGGGAAAAGGAAGATATGGACAAGAGAAAGTATTGAATGGTATAAAAAAAACTTGAAGAGAATTGGGAGAGACAAGAGGATATAGAGGACGAAATAAGGATGATAGTAGAGAAAATGGAAGAGGCTACGGTGACTAAAGAGTATAAGAAGAGAGTGGGCGAGTTAGGAAAACGATATGAATGGTGGAATGGAGAGTGTCAGAGGGCAAAGAAGGATATGAGAAGAGGGAGAAGACAATGGAAAAAGGCAAAATAGAGGTAGAAGAGTTTAGAAAGTTAAAGCTGAACCTCAAGGTAGTTTGTGATAAAAGAAAAGAAGAATACAGGAAGATAGTGGAAAAGATACAGAAAAATCATAAATGAAAAGCAAGTATGGGATTTGTTAAAAAGATGCAAAACAGAAAAAAGAGCAGATATAAGAGTAGAAGCAAAAATGGGAGGAGCATTGCAAGGAACAATTGAGCGGAATAGAAGATGGGATTGGAGTAGAGGAGCATAAAAATAAATGGGAGAGAGAGAAGGAGATATAGGAAGAGAGGAAATGGAAGAAGCTATCAGAAAAATTAAGAGAGGCAAGGCAGGAGGCACAGATGGAATTCAGGGAGAGCAGTGGAAATATACAGGAGAAATAATGAGGGAAAAACTGCGGGAGACGATGGAAAGGATATGGAAAGGAGAAGGAGTCCCAAAACAATGGAAGGAGGCAGTAGTGTGCCCAATATACAAAGGAGGAAACAAAACAGAGCCAAAAGTTACAGACCAGTAAGCTTATTAAATGTAGGGTATAAAGTGTATGGGGAAATTTTAAGAAAAAGATTAGTAAAAGAATTAGAAGAAAAAGGTTACTACCAGATTGGCAGGCGGGTTTTAGAAAAGGGAGAGGTACGATAGATAACATCTATATATTCAAACATTTAATCAATAAGCAAATTGAAAAGAAAGGAGGTAAAATGTGGGCAATTTTTATAGATGTGAAATCGGCGTTTGATAGGGTAGGAAGAGAAAGTATGTGGAGATATATGAGGAAAAGAGGAATAAGTGAAGGATTAGTAGGAGCAATTGAAGAATGTTATTTGGAAACAACATGTAAGACAAAAGTAAAAGGAGAAATGGGGAATGGGTTCAAAACATTAAGGGGACTGAGACAAGGATGTCCAATGAGCCCATGTTTATTTGCGGCGTATATAGGAGACATGGAAGAAGAATTAGAGAAACAGCAAGTGGGGGGGATAGTAGTGGGAAGGAAAAAGTAAAGGTGTTGGCGTACGCAGACGACATAGTGGCAATAGCAAAGAGTGAGGAAGAAATGAAACAGACTATAAATGGAATAAAAAGTACTTAGAGAAGAAAGGATTGAGGCAAATGTGGGAAAACAAAGATCATGGAGTTTAAGAAAAAAAGGAAGGGATAGGAAAATAAAATGGTGGTGGGGAGGAGAAGAAATAGAAAAAGTTGACAAATACAAATACCTAGGATACGTTATAAGTGCTGACAATAGCAATAGAGACCATATAAAAGAGCTAGAACAGAAAGGAAACAAGATAGTAAGGCAAGTGTGGGGCATAGGAGAAAGAATATTTGGAAAGGATTTAGAGAAAAGAAGATGGCTGTTTGAGAAGATGGTGACAAGTGTTTTGAAATATGGGGCAGAAATATGGGGATGGAAAGAATGGTATGAGCTGAGAGGATCCAAGAAAAGTATTGGAAATGGACATTAGGTTTAGAAAGAGAAACACCAGGATACATAGTAGAGGACGAAGTCAAGTTAGAAAAATAAGGATACAAACCGGGAAAAGGGCGATGAGGTATGAGGAGGGATAAAAAGTAAGATAGAGAAAGAGATATTAAATGAATGTTGGAAGGAAATAGAAATGCAGAGGGTAAAATTTGGCGAAGAAGAGAGAAAGTTATATTATGAAAGAGGGGGTATGCACGAGAAGAGATAGCAAGAATAAGAAGAGAAGGAAGATCGGTAGAAATGGACATTATAAGAAGGGATTTAGATTTGCAGGCGCAGGAAAGAGCTGGAAAAATAAAAGAAGGAAAGTACAACGTAAATTACTGGGAAATAAGATCAGATGAAAACCAAAATATTTAACGGGAAGGATTGGATTAAAAGAAAAAGAATTATAGCGAGGTTTAGGGTAGGGAATGAAGAAAGGGAAAACAGATATTGGAGAGAGGACATAGATAGAAAGTGTAGGATGTGGGGAAGCGTGGGAGAACTTATATCACATAAGTAGAGAATGCGAGGAAGTGAGAGTGGAAGAGAGAGAACGAAGGGAGTTGCTGGGAGAAAGAGGGAAGGGATAGAGTGGATGAAAGAAATAATTAAAAGAAGAGAAATAATAGAAAATAGAAAAAGAGTCATAAGCAAGGTATAAAGCAAGTCAATGAAGAAGGGATTGATAAGAGGTGCAGTTGGGGAAGAGAAGAGGAGGAAGAGAGGAAGGACCGATTAAATTTATTTATTATGTGTAGAGTGAAAAATAGTTTAGTTCAATTTGTAATGAAAATCGAATTCTTTGTTTATTTATAAAAACAAATAAAATAAATTGAGGATGTTATTAATAGCAATTGAATATATATTATTCCTCCAACCTTAGACTTTTAGCAATCAGTGTTATATTTCGGTAAGGTGAAATGACGCACTCTTCAAAGTTTTTTAAAAGTTTTGCTCTGAAGAAAGCCACATTTTGTGAACAAAACGTCAACGAATTAAAACTTGAAAGTGTGTTTCATTTTGCCTTATCTCCACTATAGGGATATAACACTGAAAGCTAAAAATTTGATACTATTATTATTTTTTTTAAATACTTTTATGTACCTATTTTTTTAAAATAATATTTATATTTTATATCTCTCAGAAATGTTGAACCATTAAAATTTTTATTTAGCTGCTATTTAAAGCTATAGAAGCTGAAATTTTTGGCTCAGCTTACGAAAACCTTGTATTTAATGGTTACATAAACAGTTTCATTTTACGTTACACAAAGCCGTTTAAAATTGATTTAATGTGACATACAAAAAAAACTAAAATTTTATTTTTCCAAATTTGACAACCTGTATATTATTTAGACAATTAAATTTTCTTTAAATTGATGTACATTAGTGGTATCCCTAACTCCTCAGGTTTTCCAAATAATCGCAATAATTACTAAAAAACACACATTAATTTCAACATAAGTTGTATTATTTAGTTATAAACGCCACGTGATTTGACAATTGCTTAATTGTTTACTGTGTTTGACAGACGCCAAAGCTTTAATATTTATTTGTAATTTTTCAGTTAATATTTATTTGAACACAAGTTAAGATTAAGATAAATAAATACTCAAATAAAATTTTAAAGTCAGAATTTATTCTTCATGGACAATATTGTGACGTCTTTTTCCTCTTTATAATGAATGTTGTCTAATTAACTTCACTACTCAGTTATTTTTGAGAGCTGTTTACAATAACCCTGCACTTCCGCGAATTTAAAATCCGGCACAAACTGTTTTAAAGAAACTTATATTAATTCTATATGATTCAAGTCTGGATGATAAGGCAGCAGTCTTAAAACGTCGTGTCCATGTTCGAGCATAATTCTGTCGACTTTGTAAGTTTTGAATTAAAGCTTATGGAACTTAATCAAATTATAAAGATCCGCTTCAAACATATTCTAGGTATTCTGCGTCGTGTAAGTCATTCTTTCATTTCATGCTTTTTTGATGAAAAATTAGGGGACTTTTTAGTCTCAAAGTTATGGTATGGCGCGATATCTATAACTAACAAAATTTTTGGGAGGTAAACTAAGATACATTTTTCTTTCGTTATTTTTTATAATTTACAAAGTTCATCTTATTATGATAATCGCCGGATTTTGTCGGTGACTTTGACGAAACATAAGGGTTGGGGAGAAAACCATTTTTACTGCCAACATGTAAAATAATCAAACACTGCCTCATTGCAGCCTGCAGCTTTTTATGCCTGATGTCTGCTTTCTCCATGACAACGCCAACGAAATCCCATTTTTCTGATGACTTTACACAGGCTTGAAACACTTCCAGAATAATCATTTTCTACAGATTTTATTTCGCGCTACGGTTTGAATGGATCTCAGGCTAACACCAGGAGTACTACAAACACGCTCTTGAACTTTTTTAAGTTTTATAATTGGTTTATTTTCTTCAGCTTCTTGACGCATAAAAAATAAAACATTGACCACTATTTCACGAGATTGACCACTTTTACACGTAACTAACAAAACAAACTCCATTACAAAACTGTGCAACTTGAAATCAATATGCAAATCACTTAAGTTTTTTTGAACGATATCAGCATTCCTTTGCATATTTTTTAAAAGATAATATTAAAAATTATTGAGTAGAAAATTGTATAAATAAAAATACTTTACCCAATGGCCAATCTTTAAATTGTAAAAACCTACATAATTAAAAGTTATATTAAAAAAAAAATGTCTAAAATAGAACATTCAATCTTATTCTGCCTCTGAGTGTACTTACCTTTTGAAGAGATCAGTTGATTCATTGCAACTAGAAATTTCTCTGCGCATGCGATGCTTTCGAACAACAAATAATCTGATTTGAAAGCTATAAGTACACTCATGAAATTTAAAACTTGGACACCACAATTTCTGTAAACAAAAGTTTGCACATTGTGAAGCGGGCTTAAGGGTATCATTTACAATTCTAACAGCAGGTAGTCTCAGCAGGAGTTATCCTATAGAAGGACTGTAGAATGAATCATTACACTAAGCACGTTTTAGAAAATATTTTGTTTAGGAAATGTTTACAAAACAAAATTAGAAATAATTTTGATTTAAAAAACGTCTACAAGCAATAACTTTTAAATTAAATCAAAAACTAAACATGGTTATTTGGGTTGACTGATTATTTACTTATTTTTAAATAAATCTAACCTACTAATTATTGTAAGTTATTAAAAAAAATCATTAAACTCTCTATTCATAATATTTAGTCCTTACAAAATGTATATTTTATGACGTTTAATTTTTTTCTGTAGTTAATATAAAAAGTAAAAATAAAAACTAAGGCAATTCTTATTGTCAACGTATATATTTAGTTTTTTGACAAGAATTTATTACGTAATTATAATTAAGATACCAAGTTATAGTTTAAAATTAAATGAAAACTTTTTTTAAATAAAGGTATTACTATATAAATAAATATAAGAAATCAATAATGGGTGTGACCTCCATTATTATTGATACATTCTTGGAGGCGTCTGCTCATTGACGCTATCAAGGTATCAATATAATTAATATTAATCGTTTCCCATGCGGTATCAATGGCTGCAATTAGTGCATTACGGTTTACTGGTATAAAATTTGGCCCTTGTTGTCTTCGGATAATAGCAAGTATTCGAGATACATTTGCACGTTCTTCATAAATACATAAAGTGACAGCTGATGGTGTACATTTCGAATTTTTAAGTGTTTAGAAATTAAAGAGGGACATTTTGAGAATTTATGGAAAAATGATTTAAATTTAAATTCAATTATAAATATTAGTTAAAAAACTACGGTTGTAGACATGATACATTTCATCGAATTTCTTGCATTTTTTTCAGAAATACATACAGTGACAACTGATTGTGTACATTGCCGAATTTTGAAGGGCTTAGAAATTAAAGGTGGACATTTTGAGGATTTATTAAAAATGTTTTAAATTTCATTATAAATATAGTTAAAAAATTATGGCTGGAGAACAGGATACATTTTATTGAATTTCTTGGATGTTCTTCAGAAATACTTAATGTGACAACTGATCGCGTACATTGCCGAATTATGAAGTGATTAGAAATCAATAGGGACATTTTGAAAATTAATGAAAAATGTTTTATATTTAATTATAGATATTAGTTAAGAAAAATTATAGTTATAGATCAGGATACATTTCATTGAATTTCTTGCATGTTTTTCAGAAATACATAAAGTGACAACAGATGGTGTCCATTGCAAAATTTCAAAGTGCATAGTAATCAATGGGGGATATTTTGAGAATTTATAGAAAAATGTTTTAAATATAATTATAAAATTATGGTTGTAGAACATGATACATTTTATCAAATTTCTTTGCATGTTCTTCTGAAAGACCTAAAGAGACAATTGATCGTGTACATTGCCGAATTATAAAGTGCTTAAAAATCAATGGGGAACATTTTGAGAATATCTGGAAAAATGTTTTAAATTTAATTATATATTAGATCTTAGTTAAGAAAAATTTTGGTTGTATTTCAGGATGAATTTCATCAAATATCTTGCATGTGTTTTAGAAATATCTAAAGTGACAAATGATGGTGTACATTGCCAAATTTTGAAGTGCTTAGAAATCAATGGGAGACATTTTGAGAATTTATTGGAAAATGTTTTAAATTTAATTATAAATATTAGTTAAAAATTATGGTTGTAGAACAGGATACATTTCATCAAATTTCTTGCATGTTCTTCAAAAAGTAATTTTACAGGACAAGTAACTAAAGAGTGTCAACTTCGAATTTTGAGAAAATTTTAATGCCGCAAACCAGATTCCACTATATCTTCAAATAAAAAAGATACAGGGTATGTTTCACATTTGGTCCAATACCAAAACTGCTCATAACTTTTTTATTTATAAAAATGTTTGAAATCTGCTTGCGTATTATACAGGTACTTTTTAAATACAAAACCAGTGGCGTAGTATATTATTATTATTATTATTATTTATTTTTTTTATTTTACATAATCACAGGATTTTCCTGGTTTACTTTCTTATACGGGCGAACCAAGTATAAGGAAATCTATTGTGCTCTTAGAAATGAACGAACGATATTGCATGTGTGGAGGATTACCGCTTTTTGTAATTGTGTATGAGTATTTTCATGAATCTGTAGGCCAGTAAGGTGTTTGCTGAATGTTCTGTGTGTTATGCCAGTGGAAAATATGATGAGAGGGATTATGGTGACCGTGTTCTGTTTCCAAATTCTTTCGAGTTCTATTGAGAGAGGCATATATTTTTGGATTTTTTCTGAGTATTTTGCGGTAAGGTTGTGGTCAGCAGGAATTGAAATATCTATAAGGTATGAGTGCTTGTTCTTTTGTTAGTGAAGGTGATATCCGGCCTGTTACATGCTAAGGTCTTGTCAGATTGAATTGTTTTATCCCAGTATATTTTATAGCTCTCATTTTCAAGGACACTAAAAGGAGTGTATTGGTAATAGGGTGTGTGCTTACCTAGTAAAGAGCACTTTAGTGCAATTTCTTAATGAATAATTTTGGCTGCAGCATTGTGTCTGTCTAGATATTTGTTTAGGGCAAGATTGTTGCATCCATTGGTTATGTGTTTTATTGTTTCCCTGTGAGAGCGGCATCTTCTGCATTTGTCATCTGTAACCGTTGGGTTTTTTATAATGTATTTGCTGTATGCTTTAGTTTTTATGACTTTGTCTTGTATGGCTTGCATGAAGCCTTCGGTTTCAGGAAATAAATTACTTACATGGAACCATTTGTGTGATAGCGTTTTGTCCGCGTCTTCGGTTTTAGTTTGGTTGTAGTATCTCCCGTGCAACTCTTTGCTTGCCCATGTGCGTATTTTTTGGCTTGTGTAGTTTTTTGGTCTTTTAAGGTGAGTTCGGGGTTGTGAAGGTTCAGCGGTGTGTATTTTGTGTCAGCATTAATTGTTGCAAGGTGGAGGCGGCTTTCAGTCTATTTGCTATGAAAGTATTTTCTCAAATTTGACACTTGAGTGTCGTGTAGCTGGTAAATGTCGAGAAGTCCTCTGCCTCCATCTACTCTGGGTAGAGATATTCTTTCTACGCAAGAATGTGTGTGGTGCATGCTGTGTTTTATCAATAGTGTTCTTGTCTTTCGGTTAATATTGTTGAGGTCTGTTTGTGTCCATTTAAGAATTCCAAACGAGTAGGTGAGTGCTGGAATGGCGTATGTATTTATTGCTTTTGTAAGATTTCTGGAGTTAAGTTTGCTTGTGAGTATCTGTGTGAGACGGTTTATGTATTCCAGTGTGAATGTTTCTTTTATTGTGGTGTGGTCGAGTTTGATGGTTTGCTCAAATCCGAGGTATTTGTATGTGTCACCTTCTTCCATATGTTCTAGCATGCCATTTGTTGTTGGAATTCCATGTGTGTTAATCCATTTACCATGTTCTGTACTGTTAATTTTGTATTTGTCTAGTCCAAATTCCATTTGTATGTCCGTCGATATGGTTTTTGATAAATGAGTTCATTTGGTTTTTTGTCGATGTGTACAGCTTTATGTCGTCCATATAGAAGAGATGATTGATTTTGTAGATGTTGTTTTGGTTGTATTTGAGCTTAAATACCTGTTGGGTATTCGAGAAGGCTTGTGAAATGAGATTGAGACATATGGAGAACCAGAGAGCATTTAATGCGTCGCCCTAGAATATACCTCAGTTGCGTCTGTTTGGACATAGATGTTTGTTCTCCAGCTTTGCATGGTCATTTTGAGGAAGTGTATAATGATTGGGTTTATTTGGTATATTTTTAAGGCGTGCAATAACCAACTGTAAGGTACTTTGTCGAAGGCTTTTTGGTAGTCAATATATGTGACAAAAAGGTTTCGTTTTTTTTGTATTGCCTGTAGATGAATTACGTTATCTATCGTTAGTTGCTCCTTACATCCTTGGCTATGTTTTTTACACCCTTTTTGTTCCTCTGTTAATATGTTGTGTTTATCTAGATGTTCTAGGATGAGTTGTGAAATGGTTGAAGTAATTACTTTGTAGAGAGTTGGTAGACATGTTATCGGTTTGTAGTTAACTGGGTTTAGTATATCGTTATTTTTCGGTTTAATGTAAGTGATGCCTTGTGTTAGGAAGTTGGGGAGTTCAGTAGGGTTGTGGATGATTAATGTTATATATTCTGCTAGTTTGTAATGCGTTGAGTTAAATACTTTCAGCCAGTAGTTGTGTATTCCATCGGGGCTTGGTGCCTTCCAATTATTGATGATTGCTTTGACGTCTTCTGTTGAGACGGTTAGATTGCTGTCATGCGTTTCTAGGTGTTTGTATACGTTTTCGAGTTGTGTGATCCAGGTAGGCGTTGTTTGTTATCGTCAAGTAGAGTTGTGAGTTTGTGTTGTTGCAGTTGTTCTATGTTAGTTATTATTTTCTTTAGTTTGTTGATTATTTTTGTTGTTCGGTTACCTAATATGAATTGGGTCAAAAGTCCAATTGTTCTCCTGGTTTTATCTATTTTCTGTTCAATTCTACGTTGCCAGTTGGGTTTTTGTTGTTTTTTCTTTGTGGTTGTTTTATTGGTTGGTAGGTGTTGACCATGTAGTGTCTGTGTTACTGTTGCTGCGTAGTATATCAATGCATGTAGGTCACTTAAGTTGTAAATTTTAAGAATGAATGTGTTTAGGGATGAGTTGACTAGAGAAATAATGCTGGTAGTGTTTTTATTTATTCTAAGCCTAAGAAGTTTTGGCCGGCTGATCGGGCATGTGTCACTCCATTTTATGTAAGCGGCGATGAGTTGTCCCGTAACTTGGTCTTGTGGTATTTGGAATGTGTTTGTGTGATCTATAGTACTAGGTGTTTGTGTTTGTGACGTGGCAGGATTGGATTGTTGCATATATTGTGTGCCATGTTCGATGTGGTGTTGTATTGGAGTGGTTGGCTCAAGCTGTATTTGGTTTAGTTCTATGGTGACTTCATTCTTTATTATATTTATTTCAAATTCTGTGAGACGTTTGTTTCTGATAATAACTCTATATTGGTCACTAATTCTCTGTTCTGTGAGATGTTGAATTTCTGGGTGTTTTTCAGTGAAATATTGGTGCATAAGTGTGCGGTTTTGTAGCTTTGAGATAACAACGTACGACGTGTTTATTAAGTTCCGGCTTTGATGGTTGTAGGCTGTTCCAACAAAGCACTGTTAGCCGGTAGGGGATGTCCATTAGAAGGTGCAGGGTCAGGGTCCAATTGGACGGGCAAAAAGTTCCCGCGGCGTCCCCGTCCATGACGTCGCTCGTCCGAGACTTAAGTAATGCCATTCTCTGGGTATGCAATTTTCAAGCTATTGCTCAGCTTACAAGGTGGGACAGTACCTACTTCAGCAGAGCCCTGTCGTACCATTACTAGCCTTAACGTTCGTGGTATACTGATAGTAGGGGAATTTTATCCTGCAAGAGCTCCGTTAGTGACACCTGATAACCCCTAGGTGCCATGCAGCCTTAACCACGGGTCGCGTAACAGCTTGACTTAGGGAAGCTAGGGTCCGCGTGTTTGCCATGCGGTTTATTATTATTATTATTATTATTATTATTATGATTAGTCAGAAATTTTTTAAAAATAATTTTATTACTTATTTATCAAATTTAATTTTTTTATATGGGAGCCATATGTAATTTGTTTGTCATTAGATTTTTATATTTCGTAGATTAAAAAAATGTAACATATGTTATGATTTTGTTTGAAAAAAGGTAGTAACAACAATTTTTTTTATAAAAAAATTTTAAGGTGCAGGAAAGTATTATATATTATTATTTTCTTTCTAATTCTAATTGTAATACTTCTATGATATAAATTTTTGTTTTATAGAGACAACGCCTGCACCTTAAATTTTTTTCCTTAATATTGCCTTTACTAACTTTTCTCAAACAAAATTATAACATGCTACATTTTTTAATCTACAAAAACTAAGAAATCTAATGACAAAAAAATTACATATGGCTTCCATATAAAAAAATTAAATTTGACAAATAAGCAATTAAAATTATTTTAAGGAAATTTCTGACTACCCCTCTGGTTTTGTGTTTAAAAAGTGTCTGTACAATGCGCAAACAAATTTCAAACATTTTTATAAATAAAAAGTTATGAGCAGTTTGCGTTTTGGACTAAATGTAAAAAACGCCCTGTATCTTTTTTATTGAAAGATATAACGGGATGCGGTTTGCGGCATTCAAATTTTCTCAAAATTTGAATTTGATTTACTTTAGTTACTTTTCCTGTAAAATGTCGGGAAGTGGCCGAAACCCCCCAAGAGAACACTAAATTCACCCACCCTGTACATTGCCGAATTTTGAAGTGCTTAGAAATTAATGGGGAACATTTTGAGAATACATTTCATCGAATTTCTTGTATGCTTCTCAGAAAGACCTACAGTGACAATTGATGGTGTAGATTGCCAAATTTTCAAATGCTTAGAAATTAATGAGGGACATTTTGAGAATTTATGGAAAAATGTTTTAAATTTAATTATAAATATTAGTCAAAAAATGTGGTTGTAGAACAGGATACAATTCATCAAATTTCTTGCATGTTCTTGGTACAATCTTGTTACATTGTCACATGGAGAACAAATAGTGATTTTTTGTAATTATTGTGATTATTTCAAGAACTTTGGTACATTAACTTATAGAAAATTTAATTACTTTTCAGAATTGTAAATATTATACAGTCTGTCTATAAGTTTTGAGAATTTTTGTGTGTCACTTTAAAATCATACAAATTTTGTAAGCTGTGTCTAAAATTTCAGCTTTTTATAGGTTTAAATGGCAGCTGATGAAATGTTATAGTCGTAGCATTTTTCTGAAAAAACAATTCAGAGAAATAATCATGAAAGTATTGCAATTAAAAAATAATATAATGTACAAAGTGTTCTATTAAATATACAAAAGTACTTTTAAGTATGAGTCATAATGCAAATATTTTACAAAAATAGATTGTACCTAGTATCCAAATTTTTAGAGGAATTCTATTTTTTATTTTTCATAAACGTTGAAGCTACATCAACGATCAATGATCCTGTTTATTTGAACAAATATTCGCTTTAAATTTTAGAACTTTTCCTTATAAAACAATATTGCAAAGTATATTTTAAAAACAGTGACGAAACAACTTGTTAATTGTACTAAAATTGTATTAACTTTATAAAAAATAAATTAAAAATTTACTTTAAATGGTAACTCATTCAAATTTCAAAAATTTTCCCCCCAATCACCTCTCGTGGTAAATTAATTTTAGTTCTCTGGATTGCACGCAGTAAATTATGAGTTGTAAAATAAAGTAATTTAAAAATATTTGCAATCCTAACTAAAAGTACAGAAATAAATTTGAAAACAAATTTATTATGAAAAATAAATTTTGCTCAAATAATAAAAATAATTTACGTTTTAATTATACACAAACAAATTTCAATGTAGGTGCACATACAATATGTCAATACAACGACTCTTGTTAATTAGTTTTTTTTTTGATGGCGAAATATTAGAATTCCATTAATAAAACAAATTAATCTTCGAAAATGAATACTTTTCAAATCCAATCGCATTCTCTGTAAAGATAATTAAACTCCCTAATAAGCGTCGTCCGTTCTAGAAATTTAATTAAATCTGTACTTGAAATTTACGAACAAAAAGTGTCACTGCTCCAGAAAATTTCTAAAGCTTTTTTTAATGCATTCTGCAATTTTCACAATTTCGAAAACTGCATTCAGAAAAAAAAAATAAAATCAAAGCAATTAAGCCCCATTGCAATGATAATAATTTTCAATTTGTGTTTTTAAAGTATTATATATCAAAAAGTTTTGAATTTTAGATTTTCCGCCATTATACAAATTCGTCGAAACTTTAACAATTTCAAAGTTTTCAACTTAATGTTTTCACCTGAAAGCGTCGTGGATCAAATAAAAGCTCTCAAATTTTCGAGTTCTGCAAGAATAATCCTAAATTGCTTTTAAGTGTTTATTGAACGGGCGTAAACAAATATGCTTTACATTATCGGCCGTTCATAAAGACTATTTTATTTAAACGTGTAATTTCTCCATCAAATATGTAAAGCTGCGACCGTATACGTAATACTTTTAACAAGCAACATGCACGGATAAAACAATTTATGTCGAGGAAAAATTAATCAATTGATTTTAGAAGCACACATTTTTATACACATAGTTGATACGAGCTTTGGTTTTTCTATGAGAAATAACGATAAGAAGAGCTTGAAAAGAAACAAGATATTGTATTGGGTTAGAGCAGTTTGAATAAGAATCCGTCTTTAAATAATAAATAATGGAGTGCAAAGGAGAAAAGCTAGATATATTTCCATAAAAAGAAAACAAGATATAAAAAGAACATTTTTATTAACATTTGACTGAATTTCCGAATGTTTGAAAAATCTTGAGTAAAATATAGTACCTACACGTAGTAATAACAAACAACAAATATAGATTAAATAAAAAATACATAAAAAAAACAGTTATAAAAATATTGAGAGTGCTCTCGACATACGAATATTACTTTTAACAGAGTGTGGTTCATGGAACATTCGTTCACAAAAACGATCTGTTGTTCCTAATGCCCAAATAAAATTATTGTTATAGTTACTGATTGATTGAATTTGAGAAAAGTCACAAAAACTCTAAATGTATTTTTTATACTAAAATAAGTTTGTTACTGTTACTATTAAAAATGAATCCGGTTGCACGTGTTTTATTCCTACCAAATCAATAGGTTATGGGCCCAGATTCGGCGGAGCTAACAGTTTTATTGCAAATGTGGTGAAGTTAAAAGGGCAAGAAAATTACGCGGATTGATTGTTTTCGGTAAAGAATTTACTCGTCTTAAAAGGTTTGGAAAAATGCATCAAGGAGGTAAATACCGATGAGGATGCAAAGTCAAAAATAATCTTAAGAATTGATTGCTCGCTGTGTACACATGTGCGTGAATGCAAAACAACTGTTGACTAGCGAATTGCTTTACAAACGTTGTATGATGATCATCGTTTTACGAGAAAAATCGACTTGTTACGTAGCCTTATTAACACAAAGTTAGAAAACTATCAGTCGATGGAAGTATACATGAATCAAGTAATCGACTTGCGATACAAGTTGAAAACAACGGAATTTAAATTGATGATGAGTGGATTGGGTCTCTGTTGTTGGCTGGTTTGTCAGATCGATTTAGTCCAATGATTATGGCTATAGAACACTCAGGCATCAAGGTTACTACCAATAACATCAAACAAAAACTCTTAGACATGGAGACAGATAATGTCGGTAATGTTGGGCATTTGCGGTTCAAAAAAAAACATTTAAAAAAGACAGGTCAGTCAAAGTCACATGTCAAAAATGACATAAAGTGTTATAAATGCATTGAAATCGGGTATTTCCAAAGAAAATGTCTTTATAAAGATAAGGATAAAGGTGATAAGAAAAAAAATAATGCTTTTAGTGCTTATTTCTCAGTGAAAACTTCAACAAGGCAGATTGGTACATCGACAGTAGTGCCAGTATTCATTTAACTACAAACAAGGAATGGATTCGAGATGAATGTGAGCCAGAGGTTTGCCAGATCATGGTAGCACACAAAGAAGTGGTTCAAGTAAGAAGTTCTGGTGATAGAAAAATAGAGACATTTGTGAATGGTGAAGTGCTTTCCGTTACTATAAACAATGTACACTATGTTCTAGAATTAACCACTAATTTGTTGTCTATAAGTCAAATGAGTAAACTTGGTAACAAGGTGGAATTTGTGAATTACAAATGCATGATTTATAACCATAAAAGTGACTTAATTGCAACAGCGAACTAGGTGCATGGAGTCTACCGTTTCAATACAAGCACAGATTTGAAACTGGCAGGCTTGACAGTAGTCAATAGTGAGACGTGAAATCGACGTTTTTGTCATACCAACATTAAATACTTGAATGAAATGAATGGTAAACAGGTGGTTGTGGTTTGTCATTTAACGGACTAATAAAATTTGAAAAATGTGAGTGTAGAATGGGACTCGTTTATTTCATGAAGACAAAACTACAGTGAATTACACTGATCGAAAATTAAAATTCTTAGGTCAGATCAAGATGGAGAATTCTGTGATGACCTAAAGACGTATTTGAAAGGTTGTGGAATTCAGCATCAGAAAACAAACAGCTACACGTCCAAACAAAATGGTATGTGTGAACGGCTAAATAGAACAGTGGTTAAAAAAGCCAAATGTTAGCTAACTGAAGCAAAGATGACAAAAGTTTTCTGGGCTGAAGCTGTACACACAGCTGTATAAACAGAAGCTTGGTAGCTGGTTTTAAAAAAACACCTTACGAAGTATGGCACAAGTAAGTAATTTGAGAGTTTATGGAAGTACTGTTATGGTGCATGCATCAAACCAAAAACGTCTCAAATAGGATAAAAAAAACTACAAAGTATATTTTAGTTGGTTATAATGACAACATCAAAGGCTATAGAGTGTATAATCTTACGACTAAGACAATCACAACAAGCAGAGATGTTGTGATATTTGAAAAGGTGAAAACAATCGAAACAGTTGCTCCTGTAGAAGTGCCAGTGACAGTGGGAGGCTCACAGATAAGAAAAACCTCAGACAGAAGAAAAATAGAATCTTTAATGCCAAGTGATAGTGAAGAATATTGCGATGAAGAACAGGGCCGTTACAATGATTATATACCAAAGGACAATATAGCTGAGCCAACGGTTCAAAGGAAATCTAAACAATTAAGAAAACCAAAGATGTTGGATAACTAGGTCATGGTTAGAAGTCATACAGAAAGAACTGAAATGTTTTGAAGAGAATGAAGCATGGGATTTGGTGGACAATCCTGACACTGGTAGTATTGAATTGTATGTAATTATTATTACCTACTTAAGATGCTGCCGTGTTGCTTACTTTAGAGTCTAAATGGTGCAATGCGTGTGCTGTATTTGATAACGTTAATAAGCTTTGTGAGGAGGTGTGAAGATGCGTTTTTTTGGTACCTCTGTATGCGACAGGCAGTACCTCGAAGATTTATGGTCGGCAGTTGCATGACAAATGTTTCTTAAAGTTTAGGCGAGCGTGTCGTTAAACGTTGAATACTTGGGCTTATTAAGTTCCGGGAGACGTATGCGTGTGTGTGCGTTTCATCATAGACAGTTGTTTTTTAAAGCGTAAGTGTGCCTTTGATTGGTGAAGTAGCAGTTGGAGCGTTTGCGGATGTTGCAGTGGTTGTGGCGTTTCGTCTTAGCGGGTTGTTTGTTGGGTGCTGGAGTTAATGAAACGACTTCTTGTGTGGGGTCCATTAGCCAAAATCTGTGTTACATGTTGATAAAGGTGAAAGAGAACTGGAGGACGGCTCTTTTTTGGTCCCCACTAGGGTTGATGTCAACCATGGCATTGCTGGGTGTAGTGTTGGCGGACGTAGCGTTAGCGGGCGTTACAAGTTGTACGTACGTTTAAAAAACGTGTTGTCACACCTGTTGTTGCTGCGCCCCTTGTGATTTGTTTGCTGTTTTTGTTTCCTTCCTCCTCGGCCAATTTTTCATATTCGACGCCACCATTGAGGCGTGGTTGTCGATTGATCAATGGAGGAATACTTTTGTTGGTCGTAGAGTTGAATCGTCTTCAGAAATTTGTATTTAATTTATTGTAGACAAAACTTACATTACAATACGTAGAGAATGAACCGTTGGCTAAGCGCAATTGATGACACAGTTATGAAACGCGTATTTGCGTAGTAAATTGTTTGGCCGGTTGCTGGAAGTGTGCTTCCTAATGGTCAGCATTTGTTAATTGTGTTTAGCCAAATGCTGACGGTGTTTGTTTATATTCCACATTGTTTAGAAATTAGAGGTTCTTTACATTGTAGCCATGTTCTTTTAATATCTGATTGTAACACTCGTTTCACATTTCTAATATTTTTGGATTTTAACATGTATTGGTTATTCATTTACGTCCATATCTGCTTTTCATGTTTCTCTCTACATTTTTACTTATTTTTCAAAACTGTCTTTCATTCCAACTTCAAGCTCTTTCCTTATTTAATCTAGGTTTCTGGTTTTGTCCTTCGTGTCAGTTTAGTTGATTTGTTTCTTCCACTTGCATAATTTTGCATATTTCATTCTTTTTTAAATTCTACTTAAAATTTTTTGGTTTTTCCGTTTATTTGAATTTATACTTTGTTGCAGCATCTTTCGTTTTGGTTTTCTAAATGTTTCCGACTCTTTTTGATTTTTAGTTTATTTTCTAGTGGTGGGAACAAAAATCGATTAACCGGTTAATCGCTTAATTGATTTTCAATTAATCGCAGTTTTCAGATAAATTGTTAATCAATTTACATAGTCGACTTTCAAAATGCATTTTTAAAATCGGTTTTAAACTCGACTTTTAAAAATGGTCAAAGTCGATTTATACATAGAATCGTATTTTAAAGTCGATTTTTAAAAGGTTTTTAAGTCGATTTAAAAAACGGTTTGTAGTGTCAATTTTTTAATCGGTTATTAAAATGGTGGTTTTTATAAATTGTAATGACAAATTTAAATGCTGTTACTAATATTAATTGTTTTAAAAAATCGAAAAAACGCGGAAGAAAAAAACTGCCAGAAAAAAATACACGCATAAAAAATCAAAGGAAAGAAAGCCCACTAGACAAACATAACCTAAGTCAATGCTAAAATGTCTTTTTAAGCGACCAAACGATCGATCTTTTGATACCTTTGCGCGGAGACCCGGCTATTTCTTGCGGTTAGTGATCTATTTCTAGTATTCAAAGATTTAAGAAAAAACGCAGAATTGTCTAACACGCTTATATGGATTAATAAATTAACCAAACATTCATGCAATAATATTTTCTTTTATTATCGACCTCTAAAGGAAACAATAAAAAAAATGTTTAAATAATCTATATTCCTAACATTGACAAATTTAACTTACTGCACCGACAAACTAAGATTTAACTGTTTTAATGCTCTTATTGTTAACTACGTAAATTTTTTAAGGAACACTTGTCAACATAAAACTGTCATTGCTTTGTACGGGTACATGGTCGCTTTTGGCAAACGTAAAAACTGTACAAGGAAGTCTTCTTACATAGTAAAATAAATAACAAGAAAAATTTATAAGCCACGTTTTTAAAATTATTTAAACAAATTCAAAAATATTTATTGTTTAATAAAATACATTTTCACAACTCAATTTAATAAGTGCCATAAAAAAATTGATGATTACGTCAAATTTAAAATTTCCAATTTATTAGAATACGTGCTACTTTCTCTTTTTATCTATTTGTAATGTGAGTTTATTGGAGAACCTTTTTTCTCTTTCTATGTGAAGTTTTTAAAAGGTTTAAATTTGTAATTTAAGTTATTTTTTTGCATTTATTATCTTAATTGTTGACTAAAGTAAAAGCAAAGGATGCAAAATTTTATTTTTGTAAAAAATCTTGACAGTTAATATTTATTTTATTTACACTTAAATATAGTCAAAAAATTCGGTATAACGCTTTCTTTAATATACAATGTGTCCACGGATAGGGTATCCTATAGGTGAAAATTCTTTTAATTGTAGTTTAGCGAAAAATGTTGTTTTTGGTGAAAAGCTTTGCTTGTTCTGAAACCCCATAAAATGAAATAAAAGTCGAAGAATTATAGTAACTGTGGAGTTTAGAGTGTATTACTTTAAACATCGGTTTGGGATCAGAGAAAGGGGTGCGTTCGATTAGAATTCAGCAGCGTTTATTATTGTACATAGCGCAGTCGATCTATACTAATTCTAATGATGAATGGAAACGTTGTTGTCAGCACGTAGTAATCGGCGTACTACGTGCTATGCGATGTCACTTGATATTCCGGTGTTTGCGTGTCGTGCGGAAGACGGTGGCCCGGAATGAGTTGCACCGATGGACTCGAGCTTCGGCACGTCTTCACTTGATGCTGGCTCAGTGACTTGTTGTTGTCTCGGCTGCCCTTATTATTTAGTTGGAACTGGGGGGATTGTCGTGTCGCATGTGTGGACATTTCTGCATGCGAGCGTTTCGTTAACGGCGTCGGCAAGTATTGCCACGTTGTCGAGTTTGTCGTGTGCTTGCGTTGCCAGGATCGCCTGCATGGTTGTTGGCAATCGGCTTAACCATAGGGTCCGTAAGAACTTGTCGGGGACGGTGGTTCCTCCAATGTTTTTGAGGTGCCTTAAGAATTGCGACGGTTTGCGGTCGCCGAGTTCTTCGCCTTCGAGTAGCTGTTTTACTTATTGTATCTGAGATACGCTCAGGCGGTTGATCAGCTCTTTCTTAAGGGTGTCCTATTTTCCTTCGGTCGGAGGGATTGGAGAATGTCGCGTACCTCGGTGGCGTGTTTTGTGTCAATGTTGGCGATCACGTAATTGTACTTGGTTTCATCTCCGGTGATTCCTGCTAAAGCGAATTGTCCTTCGATCTGTAGAAAACCACATGAGAGGGTCCTCCAGCCAAAATGGGGGGATGCGTACGCTTACGTGTTCGATGGCGGCAAGCCTTGTGGGGGTTGTGGCGTTGATAGCTGTCGCAGTGTTCAGTTCATCTTAGTTGTGTAGGTATAAAAAAATTTTTGTAATTATACCTGATATTGTTGCCGTGTTGCTCCTCGTTGAATGTTTGTCCTTCTCTGATTTAATCACGGGGTCACCACTGTGGAGTTTAGGGTGTATTACTCTAAACACCGGTTTGGGATCAGAGAAAGGGGTTCGATTAGAATTCAGCGGCGTTTATTATTGTACATAGCGTAGTCGAGCTATACTAATTCTAATGATGAATAGAAACGTTGTTGTCAGCACGTAGTAATTAGCGTACTACGTGCTATGCGATATCACCTGATATTCCGGTATTGCGTGTCGTGCGGAAGACGGTGGTCCGAAATGAGTTGCACTGATGGACTTGAGCTTCGGCCGGTCTTCATTTGATTCTGGTGCGGTGACTTGTTGTTGTCTCGGCTGCCCTCATTATTTGGTTGGAACTGCACCGAATTGATGTGCCGAACTGAACTGATGAGACGAACTGAATAACCGTACTTAATTGTGTTGTTGTACCTACTTCGTTTTATACATGCGAAGTAGGTTAGTGTGCTTAATAAGCTAGGCCGTTAAGAAAGCTGAGTTTGCATTTGCTTACTTGCAATTGTTTATTATTGTTTCCGCGTTTACTACATATTTAATACGCGGATGTAGAATTGGTTAGAATGGAGTTGCGATGTCAACCCCACATAACTATCAAAAATAACAATACATAGTAATCATGTAAGAAGAACTAACAGTAACAGTAAACAAAGAACATCTATTCAATATATTCTCTGCCAATTTTAAAACATCTTAATTCTCCTTCTCCGTCTAAATTCTTTATAAGCGTTTCGTAACATTTTTGATGTAATTTCATTTACGGCAACAATTATTGCTCGATTCAAATCATCAATATTATGGTTTTTGTAAAACTGACCATAAAATAAGAGAGGTTTTGAAAACTTGAATTTTATTTTATTTTATGGGATTTTAGAACAAGCTAAACTTTTTATCAAGAATGACATTTTTCGCTAAAACTAAAATTAAAAAATTTTTTACCTATAGGATACCTCATCCGTGGACACAGTGTATACTCGACTGTAATAAGATTTTTTAAAAATTTGTTTTTGTCTAATTGTATGGATTGTATTAATTTCAAGAAACAATTTTTATTAGAGTAATTGGAGAATTCCGTTTAGTAACAATAATAATTTCTTGGATGACAAGTCGAAGTAGTTTTATAAATTATTTCTATACTTTTGCGATATACGCCGATATTTTCTTAATTCACTTTTGGATTTTAATTTACCGTTTGGTTTCTCAGTCATCTGGTGAGATTTATGTCTTCTTACCTTATCTGTTAAATTAACATATTGGAATGTGGACAGTAAAGTATATGTATAGGTTTCTATTTAAATAACTGGTTTGCTTTTTCGAATAATCTAGTTTGACGTCATATCTCTTTAAGACATTTCAAGAGGTCAATCATTTGTTTAATAACTTTCTGTGTTACTGATACTGTTGGCGAAAAGACTAAAGATATCTTATCAACTACATATTCAAACAGTCATGTTATTTATTTTTTAGACGACTACTCTCAAAAGTAACCATATCACAACACAAAGTTGTGTCCGAAAATGCTAAATATCATAACTCTTTCAAAACTGTTGTGATAAAACTAAAAAGTTAATAGTTTACACTCATATCGTCTTAGTTACGCTTAGCAACGACCTTCGCATCCATTTTTTACCACTTAATTCAAAAAATCAAGTAGGTGAACGTCTACCGAATTTGACATGTTATTTATTTGAAACACAGTAAAATAAAAACTAAAATTGTTTTTGCGTTTAAATTTTTTGAATTATTGAAAATGTCGAGCAGTAGCGATGAATGTAATATCCAATTAACAGTACCATTAGTTTTGTAAGAAACAAAAGTTACCACACTGGAGTTGCAAAGTTATTTTTCTTAACTCTTAATAAATAACAAGTAATTTTTATTGCAGTCGTCTAAAATAGTGTTCCTGACTCGTACGAAACTGCAAATATCTGTGCTCGTGTTTAGAATTACTTGTGCTACGCTACGCTTCGCACTCGTTTAACTACCAACACTAGCACGATATTTGCTACTTTCGACACTTGTTAGGAAAACTATTCTTTATTCATGTACGTTGTATTGTTTAGTTATTTAATTTAAAACATAATAATTTAGTTAAGTGCATGCGTTTTGTCAGTGCTTTTTGCAAGCGATTTTGTTAGCTAAGTCATTTATGCTCAAGCTTTCGATGGTTAATCTATTGCATATAAAATTCTCTTACATCGGTATTTATAGTATTTAAAACCTTTAAATACTTACTGTAATAATTTTTTGCAGCTGTTTATTTACACTTTTTTAGATATTAAATACAAATACACATAATAGTGTAGTATAAATCAAAATTTAAAATATGAAATTAATAAAATTAAAAATAAACGACGGAATCGAATTAATTTCCTTCTTGCTTCTCTTTGCGCAATATGCACATATTTAATCATGTCTAGGCACACTTTATTATTTCTTTTATGTACACCAAGTAGTTCCAAGATTTTAAAATGTTTCTTTAGTTCTATATCATTTGCATTCCTTTAAAATGCTCTCTTTTACATGCTTCTAAGAAACTTGCTTTTAATCAATAATTTTATTTTGTTTCTTATTTTTATTTTCCAACTTCTTTTATCTTTAATTTTTTTTTATATTGGTTACCACTAAAATATTTGTACAGGGCTTCTATAAATCATAGTCTCATTAGGTGAGCGTTAAAAATAAAAAAAAAAATCATTTTTCAGCTTAAATTAATTGTGAATTAATTTATGCTAATGCTATCATTTGTCAGTTGTTTAACTATTTTGTTGTAATTGTTATCTCTGGTTGTAATTGTGTGTTGTTCGTCGTTTATCGTTAATTTTGTCAATTTAATTGACAACTTGATAAACCAATCATTTATAAAAATCATATACCTGTTCATTTATTTTTTAGGTTTTAATTATGTTAATTGTGAAATCTGTACTAATTTCTTAATATTTAAAGATTATTGTAGGTAGTTAATTACCACAAGTAAACTTATTGTTACGAAGACGTGATTTTCAATGTCACAAATTTTAATTAGGTGTAAATCAACATTATATAAAGATTTTGTAGGAATATGGGACTTATTTATATTGTAAAATTTAAATTCAATAAAATAATAGTATTTATAAATGCTGTAAGTTGCATATTTAACTCTTGATTTTTTATTGTAACGCCCAAGTTAATTCGTAATTGACGCTTGAACCCATTCGTTAAAAATTTATGAATCCGCCTATAAAGATTTTGTGTTTGACAGCATTATCGAGAAGTTTGGCGCAAAACCTTTTAATTTCAATAAAATGTTAAGCATTTATAAATTTTGTAGAATTTATTGTAATTTTGTTTAATCGCTAATCAAGTTTGGTTATTAAAAATTGTAATGGATCTACAACACATACACGCACACACACACACACACACACACACATGTATTTTGTTAGTCGTACGTCAATTAGTTCATGACCCGTTCGTATACAAGAGAATGGCGTCAGAAATTAATGTATCGATAAATTATCGTATTGGAAAATTTCGTTTAAACTGGATCTCGCCCTATCCAGATGTTAAGTATCAGATATGAAAGTTGCAGTTTTTGCTACAAACCGTTCGATATCGTTGTTTTATTAGACGAATACAAATCTGCAGTCCAGAGATAATAAAATTCTTATTGGTATTGTTGAAAGGAATAAATCAGAGTTATAAATTTTGTTATATTGTTGATTGCATAATTTTGAAGATATCGTATTTTTCTCTATTGTTTGGTCGTTGATTGACTTGAAAAATCAAGAAAGCATATATAGAATTTCTCTTTATATTGAAAGAAGTTCAAGTTCAAGTTGTTTTAGTTGCTGTCTGTTTTGTCATTAAAAATATATAGTATATTAGGGTATTATTGATAATAGTCGGGTTACATTATTATAGCTTAAAAAATATTATTTTTAAGATGATGGTATTTTGTAATGTTAGGACATGTCTCATTCACACTGACATGTTACATTTGACTTTAAGATTGACAAGAAACAACCGTATTATGCAAAATCACATTAATATCTCCATATGTTCGCCGCGACAAGTATAGATCTTTTAATAAAATTTCTTTACATTCATTACATGATCTGCTGTTTTGTCGAAATAAAACGTTTTGTAAAACCATTACGTTTCTATAACGGATTTTACAAATTTTCCTAAAATAGGAAAACATTTGTTAAATAATTAAAAAAAAAAATTGAAAAGCATACTTAAGATTTTTAAGAATTTATCAACAAAGATTTTTATTAATACTTCCACATCTCTCTGACCCAGAACCTACACTTTTAAACTCAAATAATCTACTATTAATTAAAAAGTTTATTTATACTGATCTTTGAAATGTGTAATTTTACTGCTATTTAAAATTTTAAGAAATGTATCATTAATATAACTAGACTAATAATTTTGTGGAATAATAGGATTCCAACTAACTAACTTAAAACATGGTTAAAAATTAGAGATATTATATACATGACATACAAGATTTTTAGAAAACAAATGTTACAAACACAGTAGACTGTTTTTAAAGCGTACATTCTAAATGCCAGTTACATAATTCACTAAACATTGTTTAAACAGACCATTATCTATCAGTTGACTTACAAAGTCACCACGTCGCGGATTTAAATGACAAATCTGGTACCGTTATAAAAGATAAATAACATTTATGAACACAATTTGCAGGTAAAACAATTATGAGGTAATAGATGGTTTCAAGTGTATTTTCAGGATGAATTAATTTACCTCCAGGCATTTGGGACAACCGCGTTTTATAGGTAGAAAGTTTAAACGTAATTTAATTTAAACTGCCAAATTGAAGGGGATAAATTAATTTTTTTCCTGATAAAAAACGTTTAAGAAGTTTAAATTGCTTTATTTACTTAGAAAATGGAGTAGAGTTTGTTTAATTTTGTTGATATCGCCGAATTGTAACTTTATTTTCAAATTGTTTTAAAACGTAACTAAAATGGCAAATATAATTCTTACAATCGAATAAATAAGTAAAAAACCAATCCGATGTTTATATTATATTTTGAGTCAGAATGTCTAAATAGTGATAACAGTAAAAAGTGGATTTTTACTGTCGAAGATCAGGTGGAAATTGGTCCCAATCTATGGTATATTGTTGATCTGACATTAACAGTGTATTTTTAAAACGTCATAATTTTGAATCAAAAATTGCTGTAAAGAGTAAACATAATTGTCGCATATCATTTAATTTGTTAAATTAGTTGGTAACGTTAAATTGCCTGTGTATGTACTAGGTGATTGAGTTTAGTGTTCGCAACCTTTTTGTTTTTTTATGTTAAGGAAAAACCTACTCTATTTAAATGACTTATATAAGTCAGAATAATATGAAGTTACGATATCAAAACTTTTATTTTAAGTGACACCCTGTATATTTTTGATTTTTATAAAACTGTTATTCTTCATACAACAACGTAAAATAATTATACAGTTGCATTATGATTTTTTTTAAGAAAAATGGCATAGTGTAATTACATTAGATATTAAGATAATATAGCCATAATAGCTCAGGCCGGTTATCGAAATTTATAAGGAAAGAAAATATTTAACCAGACTTTTATGGTTGATAACGGAAGAGGGACGTGCAAAAAGGTAAAAAACATAATCCGGATCAAAGGTTAAGCTGTGGGTTGTTTTTATCAGGTTGCAAAAATGTGGAAAATAGTTTTTAAAGATTTTCGGCAAAACCAGAGGTTTTTGGGGAAAATGTTTTGTATAAAAGTTGTAGATCCTTAAAAATGCTACAAGACTCAGACCAGAGATGGCACACTGGTAGTACACAAGGGTGCTCAGGCCCACTATCACCTACACAGCCAGTGCATGGTGGCCAAAGGTCATACAGGAGACCACAATCCTGACACTAAGCAAGGTTCAAACACTTGCCTGACTAAGCATAACAGGGGCTCTAAAAACTACGCCCACTGCAGCACTTGAAGCATTGCTAGGCCTTACCCTCTTGCACTTATATATTAAAGGGGAAGCAAGACTGGCGGCATACAGACTTCAGTTATCTTCAGCCAATATCAGAGCTGACTCCCGTCTTATAAGACGTTTAGCAGACATTGGAGGATCCTTACTTCAAATGGGGTCTGACCATATGGTGACCAAGCGCATTGACAACGCACTTTGTTAAGTGGTCATTCTACACCGGAATGACTGGATAGACTTCAAAGAGAAAATTCCAAGACAAGGTATAATCTGGTATACAGATGGTTCTAAATCAGAGACGGAGACCGGATTAGGAATATATAATAAAATAGAGGATCTAAGTTATGCCCACCCCATGAGCAGCCTAGCGACTGTCTTTCAGGCAGAAGTTCTTGCCATTATAAAATGTGCAAGAACTAATATAGAGAAGAACTACCACCGTAAGCGTATCTAGTATATTATGTCTGACAGTCAAGCAATACTACAAGCTCTTTTAAGCCAAAAGACCTTATCTAGACTGTTTTTTTGCCAACCCATAAAAACAACCACAGCTTAACCTTTGATCCAGATTATGTTTTTCACCTTTCTTGTACGTCCCTCTACTATTATCAACCATAAAAGTCTGGTTAAATATTTTCCTATTGTTTTTTACAATAAATTGGCCTGAGCTGTAAATAGTTATTTATTGTATAAGTGTTTTAAAAAGCGTCTTATTCACGCAAGACTAACTAAATAGAACGCGACTAAAACACAAATACAATATCTACAACGTTTTATCCACAATTACTCTTATTTTGAATCAGAATTGCGAGAATTCCATTTGACTTTATCAAAAAATTATCTGACATTTTGCTCTGACAGCGGCTGTTACCTAAAAATCATTAAAATTTCGCATTAACTAAAAAAATATCGGAAGGTGTTGAACGAATGAACCAAGGTTGAACTTAATTTGCCTTTCCCAATAAAACAAAAACGAAGAACATTAAATAAATAAATTCATTGTAGTGTTTTGTAACGTTAGGCCAGTCAATAGAACTAAAAAGGTAACGTAAGGTGGGGTAAGAGCAAATCCGGGACAAGAACGGTTCATAATAATAAATTAGAAAATGTTGTTTTGAGAGAGGCGCCATGTAGTGGATCCTTTGGAGATTAGGCCGCTTCACCTATCTATGCAACCGGTAGTTCATTCTATCTCTGAAGAAAATAACTTTTGCCTGCTTCAACTACATCATAAATAGATGTAGTTGAAGCAGGCAAAAGCTATTTTCTTCAGAGATAACCTAAAATGTGAAGACCCTAGGGTGTGCTCTTGCCCCTACTAAATTTCAAAGTGGGGCAAGAGCGCGTATGCCTTATGAGGTAAGTGCGCATGGGTATGCACTTACCCCAAACTTTTGTGTTGCAGATTCAATTAAAAATGGTACGGAATTACGGAATTACATCAGGAAAAGCGACCGGGAAAAAGCTTACAGTCAAGAAACTTTGAAACATGCTTTGTCAGAAATAATTTAAGGTCTGTTGACTCCCAAAAAGGTGGCATCAAGGTACAATATACCGCTTTTAACCATTCGAGATCATTTGAAAGGGAGACGTTGTAATAAGAGTTTCTTTTTTGGAAGACCAGCAATAATTCCTTATAAAAGTGAAGCATTATTAGCCAATGATCTGAGAAAAATGGAAAGTTGGAGCTTTGGCCTTAGCCGAGCAAAAGTGCTTTGTTTAGTTCAGGAACATGTTGCACGCAATAAAATGAAGAATCCATTCAAAAATAATAAACCCGGCGAAGACTGGTTCCTGAACTTTAAAAAGCGGCATGGGCTGTCAATTAAAAAACCTCGAAACGTAGAATATGCAAAAAAAAATATGACGGATTCGTTCATCATTTATCCGTATTTTCGTCTACTGAAACAAACCTTAGATGATCTAAATTTAGGCAATAAATCTAGTAAAATATGGAATCTTGACGAGACTAGCCTATGTCTCGATTCCAGTAAAACCAAAGTTGTTGGTGGAATTGGAAAAATTACCTCCAGGACAGTAAATAGTGCTGGGTGAAATAACACGACAATATTAGCAGCCGTGAGTGCTTCAGGACAAAAGGCGCCACCGCTGATAATTTTCAAAGGCAAAAATCTTCATGGGTTCCGGAAAAGAAATTTTCCCCGATACAGTTTATGGTGCTACCTCGAATAGATGGATGGGAAGTGGTGTTTTCTTCAATTATCTGGAGAAAACATTAATTCCTCTAATGGGAGCCGAGAGACCTCAGTTATTGATCTATGATGGTCACAGCACCCATGTTACTGAAAGGGTAATCGATTTGGCAATTAGACAAAATATAACAATACTAAAATAACCGCCTCACACGTCACACTTGCTCCAACTATTGGACCTGTCAGTTTTTAAACCATTCAAAGACAGGTGGGACTCTAAATTGGTATCTTGGCAAATGCATAATATTGGCATCAAACTCCTAAAGCTACATTTTCTACAATGGTACAAACTACGTGGCTAGAACTGAGTACTGAAACAGTAGCAAATGGGTTCAAGAAAGTGGGCATTTTTCTTTATAACGGTAGTGCTGTACCTGAAAATTCATTTGATCCAGAGAGCCTAAAGCGTTGGAAAGCAACAGCAAATGAAACAGCTTCTTATGTGAAAAATTTGCAGGTAGCAAAAGACGTGCCTTTGTGCAGTCATGTTAGCACCCAGGTATCTGAGGAAATAAATTTAGCAACCACGAACAGCAGTAAAACAAATGTGTCATTTGCGCTACTTTTTTAGACACTATTAAACAAAGCAAAACATCAAAAGTTTGCAAACGTAAACGAATTGCTCTAGGGTCAGAAATAATTACTTGCAAGCAAGCTAAAGAGAAAATATAGAAGATGCAACAGAAACCTTTAAAAAACTCTGCCGAAAAAAGTCACGGCGAATTCGAGTGACTCAGAAGACGATATTTCAGTGGAATATGTGGAATCGGTCGATGACAAAGATCCAGAAGAGTTCTTTGAAGAAGAACATTTTTTGGAGGTCCCAGAAGCTCCTTATCTTGACGTTGGGAAGTGGATTTTGGTGCAGTATACCACTAAAAAGATCATTAGACACTTCGTTGCCCCACTTCAAAGATATTTTTAGAAAAAGCTCTGTTTTAGACACAATGTGCTGAATTTGGTTTCATGAAATTCAGTCACTGTAGGTAAAGAACCAACTAATTCAGACATATGACGAGTGATTAAAAGTTCACTCTGTGAGTTTTACAGTAATTCCGTAAAGTTGAATTTCTCAGAAATGGGGGTGTATTTACCTTGTTTTTGACAAAAATACTAATAGGGAGAGACCTGTGCCATTATATCAAGAACAATGAGCAGATTAATTTAGATATAAAGCGAACACGTAATTGTCAATAATTAATTTGTTCCTCTCACGTGCTACTACGCCGGGCGGGCCGGCCCGGTACCCCCACCAGTCAATTTAAACCACGCGCACGGCCGTTCGGAGCGATGGTTAACTGCAATTTCGTTAAATTCACAAGTTTTTATCGCAAAACTGGAATATACCGGGTGACCCAATAAGACTGTTCCTCGGCTATATCTCGGGGACCGTTCGTCGTATAGCTTTGGTGTAAAAAAAATATTAGATAAATCAGCCATGAAAAATCGGGAAAAATATTTTCAAGTTTTAAAAATGACCACCAGAGGGCGTAACTGCCATCTTAAACTTTTAAATTGCATTTTCTATAAATTTTGCATAATAAACAAAAAAATTTTTTCACATTTGTAAAGAAAACCAGTTTCTTATCATTTTCGTAAAAACAAAAGATCAGTTATTTCAAAAACAAAGATGGCGGGGAGTTTCAATTGTTTTTGCAATAACCTGCTTTAACTTCTTAACGGTTTGACCGATTTTAATTATTTGAATCCTTTTCCGCCAAGGGGCTGGTTTTGACACCATGACCCAAATTAAAAAAATCAAATGGAATAATATGACTTTTTCTTTATGATAAAGTAGCCAAATAACATCTAAATAAGCCAGTAAAAACCATTTTTCAAAATCTCGTTCCTAACCTCAAATATTGAGAAAATGAGAATAATGGATGTTTGAAGATCGAGGACCGCGCGGTAACCTTTCTAAAACTATTAAAAATTTAGCACAAAATGAATAAGATGTTAAAGAGACAATTGTGAGACTAAATAGAATTAATTTAAGTATTATTTAAAAAATATATATATCATCAGAATATTCATGTTGCTCCAAAGAGACTAAACGCATTTTGAACTTATTGTCACTTTAATATTACTCTCGTAATTCTAACCTTTAATTTTAAAAGTAAGCCTAAAAACCTAAATAGGTATACTATATCCAAATTCGAATATGTTAGACCATATATTTTGGAACCATTTACAAAGATTTTAGTAGGTATAATATAGTTACTTTACGGAATTCTTTTTATGAAATGGTCCGTGGTTCTAAAAAAACCGTTTTTTAATAAAACCCATAAAAAAAAGGGATCTAAATTTTTTTACCTCAAAGTCATACGACGAATGGTTCCCGAGATATGGCCGAGGAACAGTCTTATTGGGTCACCCGGTGCATGTTGTAGTGTATAACTTAAACTCTCAAAATATTTTTGAAAATTGAATTCTGCCGATCTCCCGAGTATTCAGGCTTCGGCAAAAATAATGCAAAAAAATATTCAAATTGCAATATTGTGCTAAAACTAATTATCCGACAACACCAGCTTTTTGCACAAATGAAGTACTTATCAAAACCTATTATGTCCCGGATGCTGTTTACTGTAACTCAAAAAATAGAGGTTTAATTAATTTTTGAAAGAAAACAAAAAATCGCTTGATTTTTCGATTTTTCTCGAAAAATAAAATCCGATCTTATTTTAATTCTCTACAAGTTTTCTTTTTACTCCATTAACATAGTTTATTACCTAGGTTGAACAAAACGTTTTTGGAACATAATGGACTTTTCAGTTAAGGAATATATTTGTTATTTTTGACTTTAGAATAAAAAATAATGGAACATTTTTTGTTCAGTATTCAATTTTCTATCAATTGAGAATATTGTATACAAGGCGTCCCATTAGAAAAATGGAACAATTTGACATAACTCGCGAACCATAGTGATGAGAGAAACAAATGCTACTAGTTTTGCTTACTCAACCGACCTTGTAGCTCTAACAATAACGAAGTTAGCAATAGTGCCAGCTTAAGTTTGAAAACCTTGTATATGAATACGACCGTAATTAATTAGTAAATAAAACAATTACATTATTTCTATTACTGTAATACAATATGCATACGCCTATGGGCATCCAAAGGAGAATAGTTTCTCCCCAAATTTAATGATAACCTTTCTAGAAATCACAATCTCTTCATTGAAATTGTGTTTAAAGCACTAATTACACCCCATTTGTCTCCTGTTATTATAACATTATACGCTAGTTAGAAAGATGTAGGCAGGCGTTGCGTTAGCAGCCTAAGAACGGGGCGCTAAAAAAAGTGTGGTTTTAATTCAATTTTTGTTATATTCTAAAAATTAGCTTCGCGTGATTACTTTTAAAAACCGATTTTATGCTTAACTACAAAACAGCTGATTGTTTGCTTAAAATTACAAACGCTAATTATAGGTTGCGACAAAACCTTAATAATGTTGTACGAAATTAACAATTCATACGGTTAAAATTCCTTCACTTTCTTAAACATTAAACGCGTCTCCAAATTTAATTTCTTTGACATTATTAAAAGTGCCCCTGACATCTCGACACCCCCTATCACCGAATTAAGGAAGAAAGAAGAAACAAACACATTAAATAAAAATTGCAAAGGAAACGAATCCAATTTAATTTAAAAATTGATGCAGTAATTTTTTAATATATTTCGAACGTTGCAATGGACTGAATAGAAAAATAAGAGGGTTTTGTAAAAGATCTATTTTCGAATTGGATTATTCGAGACATGGAAGCTTTGTGAAAACTAAATAAATTTTAAGTTGTCCCTGCAGACGAACGAATAATTAAGGCGCTCTCAATTCCGATTCATTTAAATTTGAATACATTTTCTAAATTAAATATTAGGGTGTTATTAAAACTTTCATTGATATCTGGTCGTGTGGTTTTTTAATGGAAATTTTTTATTTCCTGTCTAAGTAAATTGATTAAAAAGATTTTTTCGTGTATAATTATTAATGACCGGATTGTTACGGTTTTACAATTCAGTAACATAGTTGTTCAGAGAAAATAATTAAATTGTCATTAACTTATTAAGGATTTTCGCCGTATGATCAATAAAAAAATATTAAGGAGCATGTTACGTTTACGTAATAAAATAGGTACTGGTTAAGATCAGACAGACTAGTCGAGTGTTAAAGATAGAAACCACACCATAAGCATTTATATAAATTGTAAATAATTAATTAGTAATAATGTATAAATAATTAATGATTAGTAGGAAGTTTAATGGAATTTTCCACAAAACGTCGTATTAAATGAGAATACTAATATGCGTTTATTTTAATGTGAGAAATTGTTTCGCTAATGCGCAATGCGAGGTCCTTAATTCAATAAACGCAACTAAGACAAATCTCCTCTGATTGTAAATTTAAATCTACGATTACTATCGATATGCAGTATTTATATGCGATCGTATGTTAAATTAATACGTAGACTTATCTTTGCCAAAGTCGAAGAATTATCTCGGCAATTGTACTTTGTTGATTCAAAACTATCAACACATACCCAAGGATTCATATAACGTTAATTATTAAACTGCTAAAAAAAACTTACTTGTCCCAAAGAGTAGGCACTAACAATCCGTGAGTAACTGTAATCAGCGAGAAAATGAGCGTTATCAAAAGACGACACCATTATTCCAAGTTAAAAATGAGAATCAACCTGCAACATCTATTATTATTAGATGTTCGATCTCTCGCGAATTGCTTAACCTCCAGTAATTTTTTACACCATTGTTTTAAATTTACAGTATTGACAATTTTGGACTTGACGGTTAAAAAAAGGGTTTGAAAAATTAGAACCCACAACGTATCCAAAAGCAATCAAAACCCAATAATAAACAGCCGTGATTTAAATGTTATGTACAGTAATCAGACCGTCCTCAACATTTAACCTTATAAAGAAGGGTTAAAGCACAACTGTTGCTATACTGAAAGGCTGAACAATTCCAAAAAGAGACAATATTGTTGCCTGGCATACTATGGCATATTAATTACGACCAAAAACCTTCTCTAACACCTAACACAACAATCAAAATAAGATGGTTGAAATAGATAAAATAAAGTCCACAAAAGCAAATTGACTGTACTGCCAAGACTTAACCTTAAAAGATACAAATGCCTTGCGACTAGTCCAACCGACAGGTACTTTCAGAGAGGAAGAGGTCAAAAGTTAATGAAAGTTTGGGACATTGTTTAGGGATAGGTAATTAGGATCTTTTTAAGTTTTGATTTTATGGACCCTGGGCGAGAGAGGGACGGGAAAGGAAGCTTTTAGATTTTTGTACAGTTTTTCCTGAATAACGTTTTCCACTTACGTTCTACGGTAAACGCATTATTATACTATTTTTAAAAATTTCTCACAATTTTTACTATCAAACATGTATTTTATGTCAATTCGTTACTAAGATATTGTAATTTTACAAATTTTGCCAAAAAATGAAGAATTTAATCTTATTTCACTGTTTGTTTCCAGTCTGCATTCTTCGGAAATGTGTCCCCTTACGCGAAAATTATGCGAATATTATGGGGTTGAAGCTAGCAATTCCATTGAGTTTTTTACCGCAATCCACAATAAAGAATGCTGTTAGATAAGCGAAAATATGCTAAAAAATTGAGTTTTGCGGGCTTTAGGGTTGCCGTTGCGCCTTGCATGCTTCACAGGCAGATTTTTGCAATGCGAGTGTTGTTAAAACGTCCCAACTGGACGTGATAAGCTTCGTGAGATACATGTAGGATGCGCGTCTTGGTACCTGTATGCAACAGGTACACCAAAAGTGCCTTACAAATTTTTACTATTCACCGAAGTAAGTGCAAAAAAGAAGGTTCCACTATTGGCCGAGTATTGAAGAAGCCATGCAAGTGATATCTTTATACATTGACGAGAACAGTTTTCCATTTACGAGATGATTGAGCTTATTTATTTATTTATTCGTATGGTACATTACACAAATATTGTATTGTGATGTAAGTGTTATGTATGGTGCCCCAGAAGATCAGTATAAACCTGTATAGTGTGATTAAGCTGATTGAACAAGACAATCGACCATACGACAAAACTGTGAGATGCCGTCTTTAGACAAAATATGGAGATTAGATCAGATAGAAGAGTTGGTGATAAAGTAGTGTAGGATAACTGGTACTTTACTGAAATGCGTTAAATTGTAGAAGCAGTTCTAAAGTGTTTAACACAGTTGAGCATCCTCTAATTGACAATTGCTTAAGTAGTGCGCGTACTCTGGTTTCAGGAGCTCTACTTTTCTACTGTATGTTTAGCTTCTAACCAACAAACGAGGTTCCTTGAAAAAAGAAATGTTTCGCTCTGGCTCATGCAATCACGACAGCAATGTTACCCTCCATTATGGCTGCTGTTTTTGTTGCTTGTCTACAAAAAGTTTGCCCCTACACATTTTTTGCATCTTCTATCTTTTATAGGCTTTTCAACATCTTACGAAAAAGCCAATAAAATCAAAAAGACTTACTTCACGAAGTAAGTGATCGTAGTACCACCTCACGAACGTATGAATTCCCCCCAGTAGCAGATCCGTTTACCCGCCTACTACCAACGAGAAACGCTACAAAGAACCAATCTCTCCGCACGTCAATTTGGGAACTAGAGCTTAACTACGTGAGGGATACTATCATTCACTGCAACCAAAAATGCTGGGCCGGATGGCATCCTCCAGATTGTTTCCTCCAAGTGCAGCAAAAATTGGAGCGCCGGAGTCGCAACTGCAAGAAAACAGATCTCCGGTGCTCATCACTCACTCACATGCTCACACTCAGGCCACTCCAGCAAAAACGCGTCCGCAATTGATTTGAACGAAAAGGTTCTACCAGACATGATAGCGGCGACGACGTACTTGACAGCCTCAGGGGGGAAACGAGTTGTTAGAAGCAAAACAAACAGCTAACAATTTTTGGGAAAACGCCGCCCCAACTGACTTGAACAAGACATAGTAGACGAATACGACGACGGCGACGAAGTCATTGACAGCTTTAGGAGAAGGACGAGTTTAAAGCCGAAATAACCGAACAAAAAATACCAACAAGAAATGCAATGAGTACATATGAGTACCTTTCTCTAATAATACTTCTATTTCAAAATGTATACTTTATGAGTAACTTAATATTGTTAATCACGTAAATTATATTGCTTTGAAATAATTATGTATTGAGGGAAGAAGGAATATCAATTCGGAAAGTAACTAAAATCAGTACCAATATGGTGGGGTTGTGTGTGGGAAGGGATGATAAAATGTTTCAAAGTTAGTGATTGTTACGACAAACCATAATTACAACAACTTTTTATTTTAAGGATAAAATAAGAAATTAGATAGAATTCCGCATTTTAAAAATTTTTAAACAACGTTTGAAATATGACTTTTTTGAAGCGACATATCCCGGTTACAAATTGGCATACATGTTTAAACAGCCAAAATTGTAAGAAGTATAATGCTTTACAAAAAAGTATTGAGATACTTTTGGCAGATGATGTAAGGGAAAAACTTTATTGAAGGAAAACTGGAGAAATGTCAATAAAATTACAGTTTTGTTTTTCTCCCTGTTTTTGCACAACGTCCTTAATGTTCTAAAATTTGAAAAATTATTAATTAATTATTCATCACAAAGTTAAAGTTTCATTACCTTCCGATTTTTTTTGCTTCTCCCCACTATTTTGAACTAGTCGACTGGTTGACTGGACTATACTCTCCTGATACACGAGACAGGAAAATTTTGAGACAACAACAACCAAAAGAAGAAAACTAAGAGTTAAACTGTAACTACTACTAAATAATTCTAATTGATGGAATTCCAGATTTAATACAGTTCTTATTGAAAAAAAACAGAGAAATTAATTTTAATTCCGACGTCAATCTTACAGCATTAATTTAAATATCATTAACTATTGATTAACTAAAAAAATAGAAAAATTAATGATTAATTATAATTAGTCGAAGTATACAGTAACGCCCAAGAGATTAGTCTTTGTTACGGTACAGCTTTGATAATTAAGTTCACGCCACAAATGGGTAGAAGAGGGGTCAAGAAGAAATTTACAAAAGTCGTCACCTAACACTAACGGCTCTTACACTTAAATTGTCCAGATCGGTTTAACATAAAGGGTTTGGTAAGATGTCTATCCTGCATTAATCATTAGGCCGCCATATGCACAGGATGTAACGGGTCTTACTTTTGGTGAATAATGATTGTCGAGTTTAATTGAATCTTGATTCGTTAGCATAGAGAAATTACTGACGTCCCCCGTACCTTCAATTAACCAAACGTCAACCAGAAACTTCACCCCAAAAACAAAGTTGTCAATAAGTTTAATTTCCATTTGATAAAATCTATGACCTACACAAATGACAACCAATTGGTTCTTGTTAGAATTTAACGTTTTCGTTACAAACACCATTGTAACAACAAACCAACTTATACACGACTTTGGAGTTTAATTATCAACAATATAATCTCCTCCATCAATTTTTTTAAAGTTTTTTCCAAACTACAAGCTTTTCATTCTTTTAATTGCGTGCATCTTCTACTCTACTCTTCTGCATCTGCATTCAGAAACACCAAGAAAATGTTGACGATCTGGGAACAATTTTGATAAAAAGACTCGTGGATTTTACACGTCAAGAACTGATTTAACTAATATATTCTCCAACACTCTAAAATATGTATGCAACATTAAAAAAGCTAAGTAGCATTCTTCTAAGACATTGTTAGAATTTTCTGATATTGAAGATAAATCTAAAACTAATGAGTGTGATACTTCTTTAGTCGCAAAATACTTTAATCGCATATTCACCGACAATTTGCTTAAATTATCTCCATACATAGAATTCGTACGATTAATGAACTGCAAATTCATGACAATTCAGAAAAGTTTTTTGAAACCTGTTTTTATAGAACCTCGGACATTAATGTTTTTGTACAAATTCTTTGTTTATAGAAGAATCATAGTGCTTTGATTAAATTTTTAAATTCTTAAAAATTTCACTAGGTACCTAAAGTTTATTCCAACAACGTCTAATGATTTTATATAATCAGAAGAAATCAGTATCTTTCAACATCTTTATGAATGAATTTATTAACCGCATCACCATCAGCTAACTGTTATTGACGATGTGTTAAGGTTTAAAATTGACGTATTTGATTGTAATGTTCTTGAAATAATGTTCTTTCAACAAAAGCGAACAAAGTGGTTTGGAATTTTTGCAACAACAATTTACCTCCAAAAAATCCAAACCGGATTTTGAAAATCTTTGAATTTTTAGATTGGCTAAACTATCTTATAGACTCATCGATTGCAGTGATCTTTTGACAAAACCATCCTTCAAAATCTGATGTAACATAAAAGATGTGGAAACATCTTTGGCCAAAATACATTTTCTTGCTCAGTGAGCAGTATTTGACACATTGAATACATGCGGTAAATATATTGCACATATTTAACTCAAAGGTTATTGTCAGGAAAGAATTCAGAAACGCCTAATAGAAAATGCAAATGTTCCGAAAGAAAACAGATTAAACTATCTTCACATTATTTTCTTTTCAGACGGGTTCCATTATTGTCCTTAGTTAATAAAACTAACAATTAACACCGAATGTGTAAACAAAACTACGCATTATTGCAAACGATGAATACTGGGTTACTTGCTAATTGGCGTGGGTTGATTGGTTAAAACCCAAAGAAAATGGAAAGTATAATGATAGGAATCCACAAGTCATGGTAATGCTTGACAATTCTTAGACTATCTCTTATTTTTTTGATTAAGAAGGCAGAAGATATACTAAGTACCAAAAACAAATTCTCAAGATTTATCTTGTGACCAACGTTAAAATGATGCTCTGCCACATTCGTTTTGAACTTAATCTAGTTAGCTGAAAGGAAACTTAGAGATGAACCGTTTCGTTTTCTATATAAATTCTTTTACCACGGCTTCTATTTTTCCAATTCAATTATATACAAAGTTTGCCAACACACTGAAAATTTTGTAGTTTGTTTTATACTCCTCCCTTCCTAAAAAGGAGCACAGAGAAAAATACCAAATAACTCATACTAAAAGCATAATTAAAAATATTTCGAAACTTTACCTATCTTTAGCAACTCGTTATCAATCATGACAATCAACCAAGAATAAGGGAATTCCGTAAAACATAAGAGATTAACCAATAGAAAGTTACCGCAAGAAATTGGTTTGAAACAGCATACTATATTAAGGTGCGAAACGTAGTATACTCACAGGAAATTTTGTTGTTGCTTCATACTCTTTTTTTCTGGAAAAAAAGGATTCAGAGAAAATAATACTAAATAAACACCGAATAACTCATACAATAAAAAACTTTAGCAACTCTTTTCAATCATGACAGATTAGCACTGGACAACCAAACAAGAATATGGGAATGGCATTTATAAAAACGTTGTGATGAACTATAGAGAAGAGGGAAACTTGGAAGGAGAGTTTCTGATAGGGAAAGGGTTAAAACAGGGATGTCCACTGAGAGCTTGTTTATTTTTTTTAATTTGAGAGAGTTAGAGGAAGAAATTAAAAGGCAGCAAAAAGGAGGAACAGTGGAGGAAATAGGAAAGAAAAAGATTAGAAGTAAATGTCGTTAAAACAAAAAAAGAAAAATAATAAGAGTGGAATGAAAAAAAAAAGAGTCCAAGAAAGTTTTTTTTGGTTTTTTGTTGTTGTTTTTATTTTTTATTTAGTATGTAAAGAAGGTACCAAATCATTTGTTTGAATTAATAATTAATAAAAACGTCGTCAACATTTTTTAACGAATTAATCCAATAGAAAGTTTTGACCTCAAAAAATTGGCTAGAAGAATTTTGTGGTCTGCCTCATACTCCACTCTTCTAAAAAGGGCCCAAAGATAATCATCCCGATCAAACACCGAATTTTTGTAAGGTATTATTTCCAAATAGTTTCTGAAAACAATTATTAACAATCTTTCAAAATGGGATAGTAAAACAAAGGGAATGATTTTGTGTGTTCACCTTTACAACTTAATTTTCAATATATTTATGCGACTTTAAATAAAATGAGAAAAAAAATTCTGCATAAAAAAGTTCTAATTTAAATTTGTGGGATGTTTCTTAAACCTCAGGTCAGGTTGTACTAGGAGATTTATTAATTATGTATTAAAATATCTTTTTAGAAAGGGTTGTCCTTATTCTATAACTCTTGTTAAAGTCATTTTTCTGTATTACTTATTTTAAAGTGGTGGGAGAAGTGTTCTTTGGTTAACATAAAAAACATTGGTTCAGGCATATGGACGTTATATCTTTTTTACATCAACGAAAAACACTTCCCTAACCACTTCACCATAAGTGACAGAGAAAAATGACTTTAACAAAAGTTGTAGAATAAGGACCGAACTTTCAAAGATTAATATTTTTACCAACCTAAATTGGGGAATTAGTACAGTCAAGTTAGGACAAAATCAGGGTTGAAATTGCAATTTTCCGGAACAAGTTGAAATTTTAGGGAGTGTTAGAGGACCATGAAAAAAAATATTTCGCAAGTTTTTGACCTCCAACCCCCTGTAGTTTTTCCGCCATATTTGTTTTAGGGGGTAAGTTAGTTTTTGCGTTTGAGTCTCTTATTTTCAAAATTGGCCAAAAAAGTTACTGATACTTTTTGGTAGAACGTAAGAATCCCCGCACAATGATATCCATATCGATATCACTTTTATTATTAATACTCATTGTTTATAATAAAAAAATTGAGGATGAAAATGATTTGATCCCTAATATCTCGGTAACCGTTAATATTCGTTAAAAATTTTTGAAACAAAAGTTGTAGAGTATAAATTTTTAAATAATTTTTGTCTCAATCAATTTTTTCTATTGTTTGAGTTTTTGGCTCTAAAGTCGACGCGGAAGTGACAGTGATGCTTGTTGAAACAAGTTCTAAAATTAAAAACTTTTCGGAACAAGCTGAAATTTTGTGGGTTTTTAGAAGACTATGTGAGATAAAATTCCTTAAGTTTTTGACCTCCAACCCCTTGCGGTATTTCCGCCATCTTTGTTTCAGGGGGTGATTCGGTTCTTCGCGTTTTTCTTTCTTATTTTCAAAATGAGCAGAAAAAATCATCAATACTATTTTGTAGAGCGTAAAATTTCTACAAAATGATATGTATGTCAATACAATTTTTATTATCAATAAATAAATGCAATTGTAACGAAAAAATTAAGAATGAAAATTTGTCGACTCCGAACTTCTCGGTAACCGTTAATGTTCGTGAATGATTTTTTAAACTTAATTTGTAGAGTATGTAAATTTTTATTACTATTGATACAATTTTACATAGTTTCTTGTATACACTAAGATTAACGTAGTAATGAAGACGATGCGTTTGTCAGCCAAGTGAATAACAAAACTTGATTATTACGTAAAACTGAAGAACTTTGCGAGATTCCAACAATAACAGTCTTGCGAAAATTATGAAACCTAAAATAAGCGCAAAATTAAAAAAAAATGGTTTTAAGATACATCCATACCGTTAAAGATAATTTGTTTATTGATAATAAAAATTGTATTGACATACATATCATTTTGTAGAAATTTTACGCTCTACAAACAAGTATTGATGACTTTTTCTGCTCATTTTCAAAATAAGAAAGAAAAACGCAAAGAACCGAATCACTCTCTGCAACGAAGATGGCGGAAAAACCGCAAGGGGTTGGAGGTCAAAAACTTGAGGAATTTTATCTCACATAGTCTTATAAAACCCACAAAATTTCAGAATGTTCCGAACAGTTTTTAATTTTAAATCTTACTTCAAGACTCATCGCTGTCACTTCAGCGTCGACTTTAGAGCCAAAAATTCAAACAATAGAAAAAATTGATTGAGACAAAAATTATTTGAAATTTATACTCTACAACTTTTGTTTCAAAAATTTTTAACTAATATTAACAGACCGAGATATTAGGGATCAAATCATTTTTATCCCCAATTTTTTTATTATAAACAATGAGTACTTGTTTATTAATAATAAAAGTGATATCGATATGGATATCATTGTGATGGGATTCTTACGTTCTACCAAAAAGTATCAGTGACTTTTGGGTTAATTTTGAAAATAAGAAAGTCAAACGCGAAAAACTTACTTACCCCCTAAAACAAAGATTTTTGTAGTTATAGATTGCGCCACCTAGTGAAAAACAATAGACTCAAAAACATATTTATTGATTCTTTTAGTGCCGATTTCCTTATAAGAATTGTTTTCCATAAATTCTAGGACATACGGTTTTCGAGATATGACCGGTCGCCACCTTTAAAGAATCACCCTGTACTACATAGAAAAGGTCGTGTTAAACATATTGATTGTAATACATACATAAGAACACAAACTACGTTAAAGGAAAGAAAACGTAGTTAAAATAAATTGAAAGTTTACGATGGTCATAAACACTAACCTTTTTAAAACAAGAAAAAATGAACAAACATGACAGTTAAAAAAATCCATAAAACCGACTACGTCTCTGTGAAGATGATTTCGGAAAGACACAGAAAATACATAAATCTTGCAAAACCCAGATTGTTAAGGAAAATGAAGAAATTATTGATAAGCTAAAGTTTAAAATACTTACGGAACCTACCTTATTAGCTTAACATTTTCCTCTACGTAATTAACAGTTTCAACCCTAAAAGATAATATAGCAATGTCAGTTCATAAACGTTCTGGGTTATAAATCGGTCATTATTGGAACTATAAAGTCTGATTTATGGTTCGTGCACGTTTATGTAAGAAATTCTCTTGTGTAAACGAAAGGGCATTTAATAATTTATTTGGGCCAACAAAGAGTTTGTTGTTAATTATGAAAGTCGTTGAAATTTTTAAATTAATTCCGAACAGCTTCTTCTTCGGCTGCTTTACGCGACTTTAATTATTTTAATTAAGTGTTTTAATTATCTCGGTTTAGTGTTTACGTGTTTGTGGCGTTTCATTTTTCCTTCGTTTAGGATTAATTTGTACAGGCTTGTATTTGTGATTCATATACATACGACAAAAAATAATGTTGTCGCGTTAAGGGTCTTAATTTGAAATGCTAATTTTAGGCTAACCTAATTTTCCCATTTTCGCTTCTATTCCTAAGAAGATTAACGTATAGACCAATTAATATTTATATTGCTGTATGGTTTAAAAAAAAAACATTTCTAATTTCTTTAATTATTCAGCAACATCCACTGTCAAAGTACCAGATGAAGGTAGTCCTGAAAAAACAAATTTTCACTTAATTTTTAATTAAAAAAAACCAAGGGTTTTTTAATTTTGCTAAAATAAAAACGTAAGAAAGAAGTTTCGCTTTCTTACAGACTAAAACAAAATTTGAAAATTAAATAAAAAAAGTATTTCAAACATTTTGATGTTTTTTTGTAAAAATTCGTATCTAAAACCACTTTAAAAGTTTTGTTCTAGAAATTTTATAAAAAATAATTGTAAATATTACTTGTTTTAATATTAATCTAAAAAAATAGAGTAAACAAAAAAAGATGATGTTTTTAGGTTGTTACTGTACCTTCTATGACATAATTAAACCATTCCAAAAGAGTACAGCGTTTTTATCAAATATTAAGAAGAATATTTACATGGTCCTTTGAGTTATTGTTAGCAAGTGGAATAGGTGTCGTAACACAAAGAAAATGCTATTAGAACTACAGCAGGAAGAAAATGAATTTGAGTGGCCGGAAAGGTTTGAATCAAGGTTAGAGAAAAGAAAATTTGTAGAAGGTTCTTCTAAGTCAGACAAAAGACCATGCGCCGTCGAAAATGACGGTAATTTGAAATTTGACATTGACAGAAAAATCATTTCATCAACAGTATTGACAAAAGCAAGTTTGGCAAAAGTATCCTCTAAAAGTTTTTTGAGAAGTGTGTTACAGAAAAAGTACAATCGGAATTTGAGCAATATTGTTTGCAAATAAAATTAGAATCTTGGATATTGAAAATAAACTTAAATTAGCGGAAATTTAAAAAAAATGAAGCTATTACTATTGTAGAAGAGAACGAGGTAGGTGATAAAGATTACGAAAAATGAAATTATGTCCAAAAATTGAGTAGATGAAGATCACGAAAAAAGAAGTGAAAATGCAATATCAAACGAAGGAAGAAATAATCCAAGTTCGCAAGGGTTTTTCAGGTCCAGAGAATTTTTATCTTTCGACGGAAGACCAGACGAATGGCCTCTTTTTATAAGTAATTACCAACGAGTTGTGGCCATTTACTGCATGAGTAGTAAAGAAGTAATTACGAAGTTGCAAAAGAACTTGAAAATAGAAGCTTTAGAAACTGTTACGTATACGTTACTTTATCCAAACAATATTAATTTGATCATGAAAACTTTGAAAATAAGAATTGGTAGACCAGAGTATATAATTGACACATTGATAAAAAAGTTCAAACCTTTTTAAGTCTAAGGGAGGGTAAATTTGAAACTTTAATAAGACTTTCATGTAATGTAAACAATCAGGTTGCAACTTTAGAACATCTTGATACAACAAACTATTTGCCAAACCCACAAATGGTAAAGATATTAATTAAAAAATTGCCAAATTCATTCAAGTTTTAATGGGGTAAAATGGTTGCGGAAAATAATGGTAAGGTAGATTGAAAAGAAATTTCAAAAACAGCTACAGTTAAAAGCAGCAGCTCCCTGTTTTGTTAGCACCCTAAATGTTGACAAAAAATTTAAAAGTTGTAAAAGTGAACAATAGCTGTTAACAATCAAGTAGAGAAACAACATTTATGCATATATTGTCAAAAATTTAAACGCAGTGTAGAAAATTGCTTTAAAGTAGAATATGATGGCATTGACAGCAGGTGGAAAATAATTAAAGAAACAAGAGTGTGTTTCAATTCCCTCAAAACAGTACACAGAAAGAAGTTTTGCAAGTTGAAAGATAAATGTAATGTTGATGAGTGTGAAAGTAGGCATCATAAGATTCTACACAAGAAAAATAAAATTTTGAAAAATAATGTATAGAGAGAAGCCGTCCTTCTAACAATAGAAGAACAAATAAAGGTGTTACTTCGCATATTGTCAGTAAAAGGGTTTGGTCCTCAAGGGTGTATTCAAACATACCTTTTGACTGTAACAATGATTGAAAATCAACTCCCAGAAGAATTAGGATTAGAAGGTCAAAAAAAAATTTACATTTGAGTTGGATAAATCAATAAAAAAGTGTTCCTCAAGAATAGTTTCCTTAGAAGTACAAGGCAATGGAGAAGAAAAATTTAAATTGAAGAGAGTCTTTACAATGAAAGGTGTTGATTTACCTGTGCAAACAATAAAGTCAAAAGAATTGAAAAGAAAATAAAAGCACCTACAGGAAATTAATTTTAATGGTTTGCAAAATGCAAAGCCTCGGTTGTTAATTGGTCAAGATAACTGGGAACCTACCGTAAGTAGTGAAGTTATAGAAGGTTCAAAAGAATTCACACGTTTTATCAAAAACTAAGTTGGGTTGGGTAATTCATAGAAATGTTTGACAGTACCGGAAAAGAACTGTAGACGAGTTTGTTTTGTGTGCCTACAGAAGTGAAGATACTGAAGAAGACGAAGCAGTAAAATAATATTTTTTGATAGAAACTTTGTACGTGAAGATTATGAAGACAAGTTTATCTAAAGAAAATGAAGAAGCAGTAAAAATAGCAGAAGTTACGACCGAACGATGTGGAGAAAGATGGCAAACTAGTTTGTTATGGAAAGTTTAAAATTTTTCTGGGTTATCAGTAAAGAAACTGCAGTGGTGCGAATGAACAAATTGTGAAAAAATTGGAGAAAAACGAAGAATTGAATGAGTGAATATTTAGAAAAGGATTATGCAAGAAAATTGTCAAATAAATAAAAAACTGAACAAAACAAAAGAATTTGGAATTTGCCGCATTTTGGAATGTTTAATCCAAATAAACCTGGTAAAATACGTTTCGTATTCAATGCAGCAAGTAAAGTAAAGGGGATTTCTCTATTATTAAAAGGTCCTAATTTATATAACTCCTTACTTTGTCGGTTCTGCAAAATTTCGACAATTCAGAATAGCATTTTTTTTATTCAAGAAATGTTTCATCAAATTAAAATTCGTTAAGAAGATTAAGGTGCACAACGATTTTATGGCTAAAACACAATGCAAGTAATGATTTTGGAACAACATCGTCACTATATTCAGTGCTAAGAGAAGAATCGAAATGCTATGGAATTTTAAAAAAATATCCAGAAACTTGTGAAGCAATTGTACAAAGATACTACATGTATGACTACTTAGATAGTATGAACGACAACGTACAGGTAAAAAAATTTGTAATAGAAGAAATCGACATTCATAAAAGAGGAGGTTAAATTGTTATTAGAAACCATTCCTAAAGATTTAAGAAATAAGAACCAAGAAGCAACAACAAAAGAAATTCTCAGAAGTCAAAAAGAGTGTTGGGACTTAGATGGAATACTAAAAATATTATACATTTGATCTAGCAATATTAACAAGCTACTAACAAAAAAAGAAGCGTTAAAGATAACACTTTTCGATCGTTTGGGATTGAGAGGAATAATTACGGAAAAATAATTCTTCAAGAAGTAGGGCGAAAAGAAATCTCATGGGATAAAGAAATTCCTGATTACATTTACAAAAAATGGTACAGTTGACTTGATGATGTAAGACTTCACTGAAGATACCAAGATTGTACATTAGTAAACGATATGGAAATCGAGCTACATTTGCTTTCTGATGCGACTAAAAAGCAATAGCTCCACTGAGTTATTTTAGAATTATTCCGTTTTGTGAAAATTCTGAAGACAGAAATAGCACTACTGGTATTATAGTTTCATTGGTAATAAACAAAACACAAGTTGCATCACTTCGTCTTACAAGTATACCAAGATTAGAACTTCAAGGCACGTTGATGACCTGCAGATTAGCTGACACAATTAAAAGGATTCACACATTCAAGATAAAAAAAACATATTTTTGGACATATTTCAAAATAGTTCTTTTTTGGATCAAATCAGAGTCAAGAAATTCAAACCTGTTGTTGCTCATAGAATTGAAGAAATTTGTGAACTTTGTAAAGAAGATAGTTAAAAATGGGTACCACTCAAACTAAACGTAGCTGGTCATGCCACAAAAGACACTGGAAATGTTAGACAACTAGTTTAATGGACCAGAGTGTTTGCTGGAGAGAGAAGAATTTTGGCCAATGAAAGACAACAATGAAGAAAGAGCTGAAAACAAATTATTATTGCAAATAAAAAAAAATTTGCCTAGCAACATGTAGACAAAAGAGTTTTAATTCTGACTTTTCGTATCTGCCAAATGTTGAAAGATTCACAAAATAGTCGTATCTGATTCGAAGTACAATCTACATCCTAAAATGTATTAAAGCGTGTAGAAACAAAATCAACAGAACAGAGAATATTAACATCACAGAGATTACTGTTGAAGAGTTAGACCATTCTGAAAATCTGTGGCATAAGAAATGTCAACAGGATTGTTTCGAGGAAGAAATAAAAGCCAGAAACATGTATTCTCAAGGGAAATCCGTTGTATAATCATCTTAAATGCAAAACACTGGTATGTTAAGTTGCAAATAGAACATTACCATAAGAAGAATGTTCATAGAGGTCGAGAAACTATACTAAATGAATTGAGATTAAAGTTTTAAATAATTGGCGCTAGATGAGTACTCAACAAGATCAACCAAGAGTGCATCGAATGTAAGAACTAAATCGTTAAACATCTCTATTATGCGTCAGCTACCCAGCCTACAAATTAAAAGCCCTGCAACGGCGTTCACTTATAAAGGGGTTGATTGTTTTGGGTCGTCCATATGAAAAGATATATGGTATGCTATTCACATGTTTGTCAATTCAAGTAATACATTTGGAGTTAACGGAAAGCTTAATGACAGACTCATCACTGATGGCTATTAGACGATTCATATCCTTTTATAGTGATAATGATAGTAATTTTACATGTGCTTCGAAAGAACTGAAAAAACTGTTAGAAAACGTAGATCAATAAGTCATCATAAAACAATTGGTTTGTTGTAAGATAGAGTGGAAGTTCATTCCACCTTCCAGTCCACATATGGGAAGCGCATGGGAACAATTAATTCAATTTCTAAAACAATGTCTAAAAGTAGTATTAAACAAAAAATTTTCACATAAAAAAGTATTATCGACTTTGTTGGCGGAGATTTAGAATACAATCAAGAGCAGACCATCAACCATGGTTTCTGAGAATCCAGATGACATGAAGAGTTTAAGACTGAATCACTTTCTGTTAGGACCACCACATACTGTAAAACCATTGGGACTAAATGTAAATACAAAGGTTTCTACCAAACGATGAATACAAAAACAGATAGTGAAAGAGTATGTGCTAACATTAACCGAAAGAAATAAGTGGTTTGGAAATAAGCAATCGTTGAAGATGGACGGCATAGAGGTTCTAGTAGATTCTTCATTGCCTAGAAATAATTAGCTGCTCGAACGTGTAAGAGAAGCATATCCAGATAAAAGCGGAGATGTACGAATGGTAGAAGATAAAACTCAACATAAAATTTATAGAAGACCGGTTACAAAATTGTGTAAAATTTACTAGAAAATTAACTTTATTTTGGCACCCGAGGGTGTAAATATTACATGTTTTAATCTATAAAACAGAGTAAACAAAAAAAGATGGAAGTGTTATTGTACCTTTAATGACATAATAAAACTATTCCAAAACAGTACAACATTTTACCATCCAAATATTAAGAAGAATATTTATAAACATATCCTCGATAGTCCAACCTCAGTCGAGCCAGTTTTAGTTACATAAAACATGGTGAAACACAAAGTTTTAATTCAATATTTTAATTCACACTATCATGAGGGAGTTTTGGGTCACCTAAAATAGTAGTTTCTGTGGTTCTCGTTATTTGTGCTCATGCGTAGTAAGAAAAAATAAGATCAAACGCTATAACGACAACGCTAAAGTTTATTTACGGCTAAACTTAATTACTTTTTTCAGTCATGGGTTAACTTAAATTTTGTGTTTACTGTCATGGTAATAATTGTTGTCACAATTGTCTCCTTGGAAATTAACTAAAAATTAACCTTAAGCAGAAACTGAAATATTGGATTTTAGTGTGGTAAATTATAAGGCGACTAATCCGCAATGTACTGTCAAATTAATTGTAAACCGTCAAAAAAATTAGGTTAGGGTTTAACAAAAAACTGTAACAGTTGGGAGTTCTGGTAAATTCAGTCCTCCTAAACCTCTATTGAAATTGCTCTACGTTATCGTTATTTATGATCACAGAGTGCGTTATTTTGACTCTATTTTAAGTGACCAAAAATTTCTTTATTATGAAATTACCACACTATCTAAATACAACACTGAATACCTTTATTCACGCAATACTAAAAATTAAGTCGTCGCCTATATATCTTACAGTTCAAGTTTGACTATTTTTTGTGAGATTGATCATATTTGTGTAATTTTGAAATCACTCAATTACCTTTTGGATCATCGTTTAATTAAACAAATACGATGAAAGTAAAATGTAACAATTACATGAAAATTGAAAAATTATAAGATTGGAATTTTGTTTTCAGAAAATTTAAAAAAATTCTCAAAAGAGATAAATTTTGAAATTATAATATTTATAATTTTGTGTTTTTTTAGTATCGTACAAAAACAGAACTTTTTGTTCTACGATTGCAGTTCCTTTTTTTTGTCTGGTAAAACGTGCACATAGTGACTTATTCAAAATTTTGCAATATTTTAATTGATTTTATTATTACATAAAATCCATGTTACGGAAAATGAGTTCTAATTAGTTATATTCTAATTATATTTCATCAAGCATTAACAAACGCGCATAAACACATCCAAGCTCCATAATAATACTATACAATTTTACTAAAAAAATTGGCAAACATGCGTATTTCATTCACTTGCTCACTTGCTTTCCCGCTCCTCGAGAGGAGCATTGGGAATTGAACCCGAATCTGTCAAATGTGTTTTGTAAAAGATTTATATCACTTGACCACAAGTCTCGGTTAACAAAATTAAATATCCTCAAAGGTTCAAATAACTCAGTGGAAGAAGGAATTAAATAATTTGTTTGAATACTTTTACATTACTACTAAAAGACCACAGCCAGAAGTGTAATTTTTTCATTTCAAGTGAACTAGTTGTAATTTTATTAGATAAGACAATCTGAGTGCATTTTTTCGTCAGTAATGTATCAACCGAACTCAATTCCAATGAGGCCTAAGAGAGTTTTTACAAAGCCTTAGAAGCAGTTTTTAACTCTGTGCCAAAAGAGAAGGTCATTCTATTAGCCGGAGACTTTAATGCTCATGCGTATCACGATGAAACCGTAGACACAGATTAGGAAAAAACTCTTGAAAACTTTATTCAGACTCGTTTGCTTCATTAAATGTAGCTAATTGGCTATTAGTAAGAAACAGCCTCTTCCGACACCTCTCACATGGCAAGCACCAAATCAAAAGAGTGTATCAGTTATTGATTATTTCCTAGACAACAATGGTTTCCGATTATCTGTTCAAGATGGTTCATGCGAGGAGTGAACTGTTACTTGGAACAACACTTCCAGCTTGCCAAATTGCAGCTGAAGTTGGCTGGCGTGGCTATATAACCAGAGTTTCCAATACCACTTGCAAACATTACCTAGATATAAGCATAGCACAGAAGGACTCTCAGAAATAATCTATAAATGCGCCAAAAATGTATGCCTACCAGTGCCCCGTTGCACACAAACAGAGACTTTAGATGAATGTTTAAATCTAGTGGAGCAGAGGAAGCAAGCCGAGCAGACTGATTGTGACCAATACCGCTGAACATGCAAGTACGGCATCACCTGAAGGAGAAACGGGAAGCATATTAAATTTATGTAGTTGCAGAAATGGAAGAGGTAGCACAACGCCAGGACTACAGAAAGATGCATACAACAATCCGCCGTCTCAATGAAAAGACAGAAATATTCTAAAAGCAGATGGAGCATTTGTCAATTCAACAACAGTAGGGATCATAAAATCCAACCTTTTGGGGACTATATTTAGAGCACAACGCCCACCATAGAAGAGACAAAAACAATAAAAAAAATTTCTAAGTTGAATGGGATCGCAGCTGAGTCATGAAAATGGCCACCACTATGCTTCCTAAAAAGGTACACTTAAAATGAACGGTTATCGTACCTATACTAAAGAAAAGAAACGACAGAAACTGCAAGATCTATCGTGGCATTAGCTTGCTCTCTATTCTTGAAAAAGTCTTCAAGCGCATCATCCTGTCCAAAAACATCTAAAATCTACAACTAGAAAAGAGCAAATTAGCTTCCACCCGCACCGCGGCTGCTCGAAGACTAATAGAAGAACGGATCCAATGTGGAAAGAAAACTGTAATTGTCTTTATTGACTTCCCAGCTGCCTTCGACGGTGTACACTGGTCAGCACTTTGCACAAGAACGCATACTAGTAAAACTCTTAGTTACCTACAAGGACTCAACCAGTCGGCTAGCTCTCTCAACAAACAAGTCAAACATTTCCAAGCACACAATAACGCGTTTTTTGAGATCATTAATCAACCTTGTGCTGTTCTATAGATTTAAGGAAACCAATTTGAAAATCTTGCTGATGCGTTTCTTGCGGCGGATACTAAGCATCTTAGCTCGCTGCAATCAACCATCAGTGACTAAAATTGGATAAAGCAAAACAGTTTGGTCAAGATGAAGATACGATCAAACTTGGAGAATGACAACAAATTGTTTAACGAACTTTACTCTGTTTCTTTCGATAATACTAACAAAACAGAAATCGAAGGCACTGACTTTCAAATTTCTTAAAAAAAAAAGTAATAAACTCGACTGAATCTCAAGCAAAAAGTTTTTCAGAATAGGATAGCAATAAAATGGTAAATGTAGTTGCGAACCTGTTGCGTACCTTGTACCAGTTTTTATCGATTATGAATATTTGGTTTTATAAATCTCGTTTACGTGCTATTTTATGCGTGATGGTTAGGCGACCAAACGTTCGGGTTGAAAATTTGATTAATAGACGGCGTTGGAATCAGCTTCCTTCTTTTGTGAATGAAATTCTTTTTCTAAAACGTCCTTTTTTGATTTTGATAAGTGGCTTCGGCGGTGGTACCACGTGCTGTCTCGTAATTGCTAAAGGTGAAATATTTTCTTTTATTAAGTAAAATCCTCGAATTAATTAATTGTAGGGTGACAAGTTTCGTAATTATTCATAAGCTGTAATAAGTACTTCTGTATTATGCACACTGTTGAATGCCGCAAGTAAAACAAATTTTCCTTATCTACGGAAGCGCTACTTTGATATCCTTTTTAGAATATCTACCTGAGGAACCAGTTCATAAATAAATGGAAGCAAATGAGTTGTATTCCATTCTTTACTTGTACGGCTGATGTTACTTTTACAACCCTTCGTTCTATGAAGCAGGAGTTGTGATTTTGCTACGAAGAACTGCTATAGCTTATCACCGCAGGCGACCTTTTTCTTCGAGACCTGTCCATCGTGATTATATCAGCTACTAACTAACCAATCAACTACCGTTCTTCCTGTATCCGTATCAATCGAAAATTTATATAAAGTACTTGGCGTTCCCGTATATCAAATAATAGAATTTGACAGCTTAGTTTTTAAGTCATTTATGTTTTATGCGTATAGTTTTGAAACTTTCGTGACTGTTACTTGCTAATTGTTTTATGTGTTTTTGTTTGTGGTAAAACAAGCTCTACATTGTTACATTATATATTTTTGCATTATCAGTTAGTTTCTTTGGGTCTTCAGTCCCTACTGCTTAGGACCAATAACTACAACTGTACTTTTCTACTACTACATCTCTAAAAATCGCTCACGACCTCTTGCCGACAGTAGCTATTGGGTGGTGCATCGAAACGACTACAAATTAGTCTTCGACAATAACAAACTGCAATAACTTATTTTTGTAACGAGTTATATTTTGACATTGTCCAATCTCAAACGAGATTTTTTTTCAGTAACGACTCCGGCGGTGGAGACTTTTCTATTAAATCTATTGCGTAAAATGTGAAAAATTTGTTACTACATAACATCTACATTTCAAATGTGAATATTTTCTATAATTTCATTTTTATTTAATCTATCTAATTTATTAAGAAATACTGTTTATCGAAATGGTTTTTAAGGTGAAACTCAATTTTATTTTAAATAGAACCATGGTACTATTTGTTAATACTGTAAATGTTTAACAAATCTCAGCAAAATTAGGCTTACAACAAAAAAAATTCGACTTTGTTTTAATTAGTTTTTAAGAAGGCGGCTTTGAAGAACATTGACGTTAATTATGTTTCAAAGCCACCTTTTAAGTTCTTAACGTTTACTTAGAACAAAATTGTATTTTCAAATATTTTTTAGTTGCAATGTTGATTGCATTTACTACACATTTTTATGCTTGACAGAAATTTGCCTTAATAATTGGTACCACTGTACCAATATCGGTGAGTTTTGTATTTTTTCTTATTTATTATTTTTGACGGGATTTCAATTTTTCTAGTATTGGACATTTAAAAACCATTAAATATACTAAAATAAATAAAATTATAAATATTAATAAAATTTGAAATTTCACTAATTTGGTATCGTTGGATTTAGATTATTGTGCAGATTTCAAAAATGCAATAATATACAAGAGGTAAAATTTTAAAATCGAAAATTTCAATAAATAATATTGAAAAGTACTTAAAGTAAAAGTAGGGGACGTACCATGATCCTGTTACACACGGTATATGTGGTGATACTGGTATTAACATCATCTTAATCTTAACTGGATTATAGCTGTTTAGTGTGTACTATGAATAAATTTATAAAAAGTACTTTAATTCAAATACTTTAAATACACCAATAATTTTGAATTGCAGTATAATAATCCACATAAAGATATTTCTAGTTAATTGTTTCTTATTTACTTCAATAGCTAAAGTGTAAACTTCGATGATTGAAATTATACATCCGTATTTTGGAATTCGCATAAAGCACAACGATTCCTTGCTTTCATTCTTTGGGAGATATGGTTGGTCTTAACCTACAAAAAATTTTTGCAACATTTTAGAATATCATACTAAAATTCATCTGCTATGTTTTAAGTTTAAGTTTTTATGTGATTATAGTAAATATTAAATTTTAGTCTTTTATTTATAAACGACATTGAAATGCTGTCATTTGACATTTACGTTAAGTTAGTATCAAAACTGTTCGTACAAGGAAGCGTAATTTGTTGTTGATGTTATTCTTATTAGTTGCTTAAGTTATTAAAAAACATACAAGACGATACTCTTGAAATAATACGTTAACTAATAATGTATGAGTTGTATTTAACAGTAGAAAAGGATAGTTGTATACAAGTGCGCGTTTGATTAATCGATCAATCGGGATAAGTAAAACGTATGTACTATAGTGATTGCCAATTAATCGTTTTAGAAAAAATCAATTGATCGAAAAGATCAATTAACCGGTTATTTATCAAAAATCAATTTTGAAATCGGTTCTTAAAATTAGATTTTGTGGAAGGGCTATTTTAAAATTAAGTTTTGGAGCCAGCAGTAAAATTCGCCATTTTAATTGATTTATTGCCACCTATCGTAAGAAACTTAATCAAGGCGAGAAACTTGAAAGAAGGAAATGAAAAATGTTCAAGGTAGACTACTAAAAGTCAGGTAATCAACTTATCAACCAAGCCAGACTCTAGACTAAAAGAAGTCTGAATAATTAGAGAAATAAACACTTAAATCTAACAGTTGTTCAGATATTTGAAATTTTATGTCAAATTTTAAGTTTTTGGACCAGAAAATAATGGTACTTTTTTTTTCTCATATACAACCACATAAGTATTTGCTTTGAATTTTTTTTCTCGTTAAAGAAGGTGTACTTTAATATCCTGTAATTGAAATAATTGAATTTATTGATACAGAGTGTTAATATGAAAAAACTGCCAAAAATTGCATTTTCCAAATGGAAACCCCCTATTTTTATTAATTGAACTAATTTATCATTAAGAAATATGAAAAAATTGTGTGAGGTATTTCATACTAAAATCGTTATTTTTCGAAATATTATCAATTTCCTAATTTTCCATTAAAATAGTGGCTGGTTCATCTCACATTAGTGAACAAGCAGACGTCAAATCAATGTCATTTGCATTTAATTAAATCAATTTGTTTCCCACCATCGACCTGTATTATGGTTTTCTGCGCCTATCTCAAAAAATCTGCAATAAATCAACTTTATACATTTTTCTTATAAACGTCATCGTGGCCAACTAATGTCAGATGAAACAGTCACTATTTTAATGGACAAGTAGAAACTTGATAATATTTCAAAAAATAAAGACTTTTGGAATAAATAACCTCACACAATTTTTTCTTATTTCTTAATGATAAATTAATTCAAGTAATAAAAATAGGGGGTTACCATTTGAAAAACGCCAGTTTTAGCTGTTTTTTTACATTGAATTTGAACACTCTGTATCAATAAAATCAATTATTTCATTTACAGGTAATTACATCACACCTTCTCTTCTACGAGAAAAAAATTAAGTAAATAATTATGTGTTGTGTATGAGAAAAAAGTCTATTCTTTTCTGGTCCGAAAACTTAAATATTGACATAAAAGTTCAAATAACTGAAAAAGTGTTAGATTTAAGTGTATAATGTTTTTCACAAAACGTATTCATAATTTTATACAGCATCTGAAAATGTAGTAATATACAGAGTTTCCTATTTGAAATAAAAAAGTTGTCATCTACTTCCGGTATAACCGGAAGAGCCAACATCTTGATTAATCTTGTAAAAGCACAGTACTAAATTTTCAAATTTTTGGTGTCACTAGTTTTCGAGATATTTCTAATTGACGGTTTATCTGCCGCACCCTGTATATCTCACTATAGTGAGTGTTACTGGTTTGAACTTTCTTATTTTGATATTATTAATATTGTTACTATTATCATTATTATTACCTCAAATACTATTAAATTTCAAAAGTTAATGATTTATACGACGTACATTAAAACTCTTTTGACAGTCTTTAAATTATTCTTTCTTTCCATTGATAATTTTTTTTAAGATGTTGCGTAAATGGAAGTTTAAAAATAACAATAATGAAAATAAAGTTGCGTTAAATAATAAAATAATATTAAACAAAAATAAAATAACAAAAGAATGCTTTGAACGGCATTTATCACATAAAAGAATTGAAAATAAAAGAGTTTTTGTGAGCTTTGAGATTTTAATCAAGTAAGAAGCTGCATTAGCCGACGTATGTTTAAGACTAAAATAGAAGCTTTGACTGAATCCTTTGTACGAGCACCTAAAGAGGAAACTCGGAAAGTATTAGGAACGTCTTTAATCTTTATGCAATAATCCCTCGGGATGCTACAATTTTTCTTGTTATCGCACTGCATGTACTAATCTAAAAATAACAAATATCATACATATTTTCATTTTTTTTGCAGGGAGAGGAGTAAAAGTGCCACTTGAAACAACATACATCAAATCATTTCGTGCTACATGAATACAAATTACAACTCGGGTTAGTTTTATACCCCCTAACCTTTCGTTAGTATTTGTGATGGATACAGTGGCACACCTGCGCTACCGGTAAGTCAAATATTAATAACCTACGCGTTGTGGTAGATTATGAGCTTTAGTGTATTATCGTAGTAGATCAATTTATATAGTGGTCGTTACTCTGCATGAAAAGTTTAAAGGTATGTCCTTAATTCTTGAATTAGACAAATTAGACAAATCGTTTTATTATGAGTACATACTACTATTTATAGAGATTCGTATCGAAAACTAATTAAATTTAAGTGTTTTTTTATTATCGAGATAAAAAATCAGCGTAACATAAAATTTTCATTATTTGCTTTGTTCGTCCAATATATTATTAGGTACATTGTCACAATTATTTTTTGACACACTTTTTACATGTACATACATATATTTGCACATAAAAATATTTGAGTAAAACATACTGTAAATTTAAATTACTTTGAAATTAAAATTAATTATTAATAATATTAAATAGATTGATTTTGGTGTTGCTAAAGTTTTTTAAAATTACGCAACAAAACTTTTACTACAAAAGTTACTTATTGGCTTATTTATACAAGGATATGTTTTGTGCTCATTAAATTCCACATTACTCATCGATCGTATAATGAATGTTATTATACTGTGACTGAATTAAGTTTGTTTGTAAATTGAAAAAAAGGGTATTTAATTATGAATGTGTGAGAACACAGTTCTATCACAAGTGATTTATAATATTTTTTAATTTGATGTCAATAAAAAATACAAAATTAGAGAATTTTGAGGTTATTTTCTTCACTACATAATTAATTGCCGACGCTCGTGTCAGGACTCGACTAATCTTCATCAAGGTGGGGATAATGGCGATTGTCAATAATTATATCGAGTGTGGGTTTACATTTTGGTCGTCAAATGCAGAATTTTGGTATAGTGATGCTGATCCTCGCTTAAAACTGAAATTGATCGACGGGTGTGAGTAACGCCGATCGCGTTAAGCTATCAGTCGGTAAAGAATCTGAGACATTTGAAAATAAAAAAATAAATTATTTTTATTATATTTATTATATTTTGTGCTTTGGGGTTGGTAGTCATTTTGGTTTTTAGGGTAGTTTTGATTTTTGGCTTCAGTCAAAACTTTGTTACCTGTGCTCCTCCATGGTTTAATTCGTACTTTGAGTAGACGATGCTTAGAGGATTTGTAGCTTTCTGCTTTGGACAATCCGTTTCTGGCGACTTTACTACTGACTAACTCATCCAATGATGTTTATTTTTCTGGGAACTTCTTTTTTTTTGAAGAACATCATTCTAAAAAAAGTGTTTTTTGTGCAGTTGTCTGTTTAGTAGACGTTTTTGGACTATGGTTTATGTTTCGGCAGATAAATATACGCTGTAAACGGCGAAACGAAAATTAAGTACAAGTAAAAAAATTGCTAAAAATTAAAATTGCTGTGTAAAGCAACTATTTGTTGATGTAGAAGAGAAAGTAATCGCAATTATTGAAATAATATTAATTGCTTGGCCGAAATGTTAATTTAAATGTTTTTTTAGGTTGGCATAGGAAATTATTAATGTATTTTTAAATATTTCCCTTATTTAAAAGATTTTTTACAAGATAGTTGTAATAAATTCAATAAACAATTTAAATTAAAAATTGAATAGACGAGTTTCACATCTAACTTTTTTTAATTTTTGTTATTTTCGGGTGATTGGTTGGCAATTGGCATCGGGATAGCATCTATTCTCGCTGTTTCTACAACGACTGGCTTAATCAAGGTGGTGGGAGGGTAAGAAAGAGTTTGTGGTTGGTAGTTATTATGGTTTTTAGAATCTTTTTGATCTTTGGTTTCGGCTTAAACTTTGTTATCTGTGCCTTGTCTAAACTTTTATCTATTTCTATGTTTGTTTTTGGCCATTGCTTGACTTTGTTCTCTCTCTTTCTCATTTCTGTTCTATTATTCTCTTTAGAGGGGGGATTTACTTTCCGTCCTCTATGGTTTAGTTTGAACTTTTTTTAGTAGACGATGTTTTGAGTTTCGGTAACTTTCTGCTTTGTGCAATCGTGTGCAATCCGCTTCTGGCGACTTTACTGCTGACTACCTTAAAATAAACGTTAACATTTATTACTGTAACAACATAATTTAGAAAGAAGATTCACTTAGTAACTTAACTTATTAGTTACCCTATACCTTGAATTAACTATTATTATTATTATTCCATTAACTTATTCCATTGCTCCTTGTTGTTTGCCAATATTTTGTTGTATCCATTCCTTTCCCTTTTTTCAACATTTTGTCGAATTTCAAGTTTCTTATAGTCTACTCCTTTTCACACTTTTTTCCAGCGATGCGTCACACTTTTTGACTTGTGACACGTTTTCCATACGCTGTAAGTGTCCCCACTATCTTTGCTGTTTCTGTTCAACAAAATCTGTCACTAATTCTATTTTCAAATCATTGCTTATGCTACTACTTTTAAACTAACCCATTAACGTAACTCCTCTCCTTTTTTCAGATACTTTATTTTGGTCGATTCTATTTTATCCACAATTTACACAATTGGGCGATAAAGTTGACAACAAACAAAATTCCTCTCGACATCACAACGCGATAGTTACAGGGTGTAAAACGCAAACCTTTTAATTGCATAAACAACTCGGCCTGGTGTATCGTTGTGAGACTAACATACCCTCGAACATTTTCCGTAACCGTCCAAAACTCTGTCGTGATTTTCATTTATTTTTCAAATTCGTCATTATGACAAAACTTACCGCCGTATTTAAATCCTCTTTGATTTACCTGCAACCATTTATAGAAATTATTAATGTTAAACACAATTGTAATTTTATATTTATGCGTTCATCAATTTCGCTGTCGTTTACAAAATTAATACAAACAATCAGAACTTTGCAATCTGTGTATTACAGCGTCCGCCATATTATCATCTACTACAACATCGAGCCGGAACGGAGTTAACAGTTAACATAGGCCACATTAAGGCAGACTACAATCTCTATTTATGGCCTGCAACTTTTGCCACCGTTTCAGGCTGGTCTCTACCGTTTAGGCCGCATTCCACCAAAAAACAATTATTTAATTTTTATTGATTTTGTTTTCAAATCAAATTGTTTTCTCCGACAAAGAGCTACCCGAGGCAGGTATCACTACAATTTCATAGTATAATTTATTGCTTTTCTCAGTTCTGTCTTTTACGTCTACGTCTTTTTTTCTCTTTTATTTATTATCATTCTTAAGTATTGAAAATATGACACTATTTCCATTTTTTCTCCAATCTATGTGTTCATTGTTTTATTTTCTTTTCTTATTGACATTACTTTGATTTTCTTAACGTTTCATATTATTCTAGAGTCTCGTTTCGTGCCGTTAAGTTCATTTAAGTCCTTCTTCATTGTTTCCAAATAGTATCACATCATCTGTAAATGCGCATTTGGGGATATAAAAAGCTTTTAAATTTCGGTACCCTACATGCATTTTTTAATTTTTCTATGGTATGTTTTTATTTTAGGGTGAATTGTAAAAGTAAAAGATAGATAGCTCCTCTCCGCCTCAAGCCATCTAATGTCGTAAATTTCTTGGGTCTGTAGTTGTTACCAATTATACATTTTTTTGTTTCTCTATATAAATTGATTAACACTCTTAATAATTTTTATTGTATACCTTTGTCTTCGAGACTTTTCCATAACTGAACCCTTGGAAAACATTTTTCTTCTGTGTAGAAAATTTTTCTAATAATTTTCTTTGACGTGAAAATGTGATCTTGCACACCCTCATTTTTATAAAGTCACTTTTCAGTAGCTTTTTTATTATTTTTTTAAGTTTCTTATTTAATATGTTTTTATATACTTGGAATGTAAGATTATTCCTCGGTAGTTACTGTATATAGATTTGTCTCCGTTTTCTCATTTTTCATTAGTGGCTTTGAAAATCATGCATGTGTTTCCTCGTTACTGCATAAAGGTAACATACTTTCTTTACTAAATAAAATGATCAAATTCTTTAGTTTTTTGTATATTTATAAATTCCTTTTTTGTTGAAATGCTGTAATGCGTTATCTGGATTGTGCACTCTGCGAATGCCGTAAGTAATTCTTCTTATTGGCGCAACCGCCATTTTGGGTAATTCTTTTTAAAACTTATACATAGGAGACTAGTTCATGAATAACTAAGGCAAAACTTCCATTTATTTCATTATACGCATTGCTCTATAAAGCAGGACTTGTCGCTATTCACATACGAGGCACATTATTAACGTAGGGAATTTTAACCTTTGACACCTGTCTATTCTTGCCTATCAGCCAGTTTTTTTTTCATCCTGTTCGATCCGTATCAATTGAAAATTTACCTGAAAAAAAAACTAATTTTTTTGAAAACTAATATATATATAAGTGGTAATAATTATATAAGGTAGGTTCAGATAATTTAAAATAAAATAAAAACTATTTATTCGATTAAAGAAATTTTATTGTCAAGCCACCAGGCCTTATTACCCACACGTACCTTAAGTTAGATTAATTATAATCCAAACTTAAACTTAAAATATATCTAAATCAAAACAAACATATAATGAAGCATGTAATGCACCCGAACAACAAATAACACCTGATTTGAAAGCTAACTACCCTAGGTTTAAGTTATATTTATCTTGTGCGTACAGTTTCTATTATTATAATTATGTGTGTTAGAAACCAATCGTTATAATATGCAATTAATTATTAATTAGCGTCTTTATGTGATAATCTTTGTGCTCGGGGGCTCCCACGACAAATCATTTTCACATACATTTGCGCCAATATTTCGGTATTAGTTTTAATCATTTATCTTGATTTAGTAGCTATAATTAAGAAAAACAACTTAAATTTTAGAAAGGTTAGTATAATATAATATAAAAAGGTGGATTATTTATTTGGCATGGCCGAAATACCTTTTTTGACTCGGAAAAAACAAAGATATTGCTTTCAGATAAAGTATTAATCCAATTATTTGTTTTACGATCTAAATTAGTTAAAAAATTTATTTGTTAATTATCTGGTTATCAGGTGTGTAAATTTATTTTCTATGTAAAATTTATATGTGACACAAGTGGCAAATTATAATCTTTCTTTCGTTATCTATTTGTTTTTTTGTGTTTTAACTCTCTACCATTTTAGAGTAATAACTACAACCCGTAGGGTAGCGCCCTTTGTCTCAAAGCATTTTTTCTACTACTGTATCTCTAAAAATTGCTCACGATTGCTTGCCGACATTAGCTATCGGGTAGTAATTCAAAACGACTACAATTTTTTCTAAAATAAATTATTTGACTATAATAAACTGTAACGCTCTTTTTCTTCAATTCTTAATCGTCTCTGCTGTTATCTTCCGTCTTCCCGTCAATTTTCTATTTTCATTCTCTTCACAAGTTTATTTAACTTTTCTTTCGTCATACCGTTATTCCCATCGTTTTTCTTGTTACGTACTTCTTCTGTTTCCGGTTACCTATTTGTACTATTTTTTGTGCCTGTATTATCGTTAGAGTGTTCGCTATTCAAGAGTTTCTCAAAATACTCTTTCCATCGCTTCGTCTGTTATTAATGTTCTTTCCTTGTTTTTAACCGTTGTTGTCTTGTCAGTTTTTCGATTTTTAGCCAATTCAACATTTTCCAAAATAATCTTTTGTTTCCTTTCTTATCATTTTATATTGTCCAAGCTCTTTCCACGACTATATCAACGCAAATTATTGACATGATGGATATTTTTTTTGGAGACAGAGACAAGCTTGAAGTCAATTTCTCATATTGTTAGATATTGTTGGAAGCGTTTGCATTTTATAAATTCCTACAACAAAAGTCGCATTTTATTAAATCCGGTGATCTGTAAGGTCAAAGCATTGGTTTAACAAATTGTTGGTCTAAATCCTAAAAAATATTTTAATTTTGTTTGTCCGATTTACTCAACTGGTGTCCAAATAAAAAAATGGTCTGGGTAGGTCTTGGAATCTTTTTTTGACATTTGGTAAATTTTTTAACAAAGTACTAATATAAAGTTTAGGTCAGAATTTTAAGTATCTAAAAAAAGTGCTCATTTTTGTTAATTTTTATATTTTATTCATATATCACGCCACCTCGCGTTATTTTCTGAACTCTGTATACACTTTAAAAATTATATAATTAATTTCATTTCACGGCCTACCCAGTCCTGTTTTTTATTGGATCACTTAATATCTATAGTGTTTGCGTAAAATTTCTTTACAAATACACTTGTGGAAAACTGACAATCATGTCTATTCGTAAGGAGTTCGTAATCAAATAGAAATTGTCATTTTTAAACATGTGAAATATTAATGAAAATCATATCATAAGTACACGCACAAAAAACCATAGAAATTGATTTAGCAATCGACTTTGTTTTTTTAATTACTGGAAAATATTTCCATGCAAATTAAAAAATGATTGAACAAATATATTTAACGACAATGAAACGTCCGGAGATAAAACGTCCTGACAATTAAACTGCCTGGCGATGAAATGGAGGTGATGAAAGAGCGGCGATGAATCGGCAACACGAAAAAGCTCCATCTGTTAATTCGGATAAACCCGCATAAATACGTAATGCCAACAAGAGATTTTGATGGCATTTGTTTACAATTAGTGTCTTGTCGACCAATTCCTTCCGACTAAAGGACATACTAATCAAACAATAGGAATTGTTGTAAATATCACAACAAAACACACAATCAGAACAGCTGCACAAACCTTTACTTCATACTATAACATCTCAAAACAAGCAATGAACGATGATACGGACAGCCAATTTCGTTCTGGTAAAAAATTTACAAATTGTCAATGCTAGTATTTAAAAAACTAGCAAAACTAGACAAAAAATAGGATAAAATCGAAAAAAAAATTAAATTTTGCACTGGATAGTGTAAAAAATGTATGTCAGTTTTATTTGAAAAAATCAAGTTATCTATGTTTAAATATTCTCAAGTTTAACGGTTCATATCAACAAATTACGAAAACTTCTTTTTGTGTTTGTTACAGCAGTTTAAACACGAAATTTGAGTTTCAGAGATATGACTCGTTGCTTAAAGCACGGCCAAAGTAAATTTTTTCGGGGTTCGAATTAAGATCACATAGCTAGTATCGATTTCGAGTATAACCGAAAGTTTGTGATCGTTGGTAAAAATTTTAAAATTGCTCTAGACACATGTTGTACAGAACATTTTTCAAATTCTTAGTGGGAATGAGTTTTAGAGGAAATACGCTAGCGAGGAACACCCTGTAGTAAAGAGCTACATTATATGTAATAATTTGTAGAAATGTTTAGTAAGTAAGTCAAAGGCTACTTTAAATGAATTAAATCTTGTGTAAAACTTTAAAGAGATCTTTCACTATTAAACGATTTTTGCTGGCAACGATGTGAGCAACCAAGCAACACGTAATACTTAAACAAAAATCGACTTGTATAGCTTCGTCTGTTATATCAATTTTCAATTGCAAATTTCAGTTCTGTCGTAGATAAAATATTGTATGACACACATGTTAACGACTTTATGTAGTCCTGCACCTTTTGTTTTAAATTTCGCAATTCGTGCATAAACATGTTGTTGCAAAAAAATGTATTTAAACAAATTTTGAACTTAAAAAAAAATCAATAAAACATGTTTGTTAACATCAAACAGATTTCATCTTCCTAAATTTCATAAACAAGTCACTTACTTTACTACAGTAGAATTAAATGACAACTGAAAAACCCACATTATTGCTTGAGTTATGAATTCAAAATAACGTTTAAAGGTTTAAAAGACTTTTCAGAGAAACGTCAAGATTTAGAATAATGCCTTCAGATATGTTTTTTGTACAAAAGATCCTCGAACAACCACTACATCGCAAATTTATAAGAAACGAGAAACATTTACTGGCAGCACAACCTCTTTATTCTGACCAAAAAACTTATGGATCAATAATTTATGAACCAAGTGAGAATGTTACGGCGTTTTTTTTTTGAGAGAAAGACGTTATTTGGCATTTTACATTCGTTTACTTGTAAAATTTTATTAATACCTAAATCTCAGTTATTGAGTGCGCTTTGGCGGCGCCAAAAATCTCAAGTGTCATAATTTTTATTAAGAAACGCGTAACAGTATTATAATGTGGTAAATGACTATATTTGGCAAAACTCAACGTTTACTGGAGTGTACTAACCATAATATACTTAAAACAACTACATTTAACTGAAACATTTTTCAGTTTGCTGAAAGCGGTGCCAGCGGAAGTTTTCTTTTAGATCATACATCTTTAATAACGAATGAGGTTTTATTTTATGTAGTTACAGGTACTTTATAGCAACAATTAATTCTTTCCTTTGTTTTCAAAAAAACCGATACGTGTGCCAAGGAATCTGAAACTACAAACATTAATTTAAATTTGTGTCTTGCGAGGAGTTTTCTACCATTATGTTTACTTACCGATAAAAAAGAATCTCACTTATTCGTCACCCGAAGATAAGGGGTGTTGTAGGACATTTCTGCGATTAAGTTCAATCGTAAATTAATTATTCTAAAAATTGTCCGTATAACAGTTTTTTTACCTAGGCGGGCTTTATCAATACTTTTTAAAATTAAGGCGTAAAACTTACATCTAACATTGTATTTATATTGTTCGTCCGTTTGTGTACAACTGTCATATTAATATTTATTTAATAATTGACAGCCACTAATCTCTTTAATTCATATAATTTAATTTCAATTAATGTAGATTGAAGATGTACAGGCAGGTATTACTGCATATTTTATGGTATCGGAAACACCCCAAAAATATCTTTTAATTTTGTCATTGGAAGTAATATACCGGCCTCATCCCTGAAAAGTTATGTTTTATATTAGAAAATGTTGTATTAATTAGTAGGTAAGGTTAGTTAAAAAAGAACGGATATGGTAAAAAAAAAGTAAAACAGGCTGCATGTTACTAAATTTGTGTGTGACGCTTCAAATTTCTCGAACTAGCGAACGAATGTCGTAAGCCTTTTTAATAGCGTTTGTCAGGAGTTGCACGTTACGACGAAAGTCAAATTTGCCTCGCGCGCTACGGATATTCCCATTGGTGGATCCGTTAATTTACAAAATTTATTGAGACGACGAGCGGACATTTTCCTACTTCCTTCTTGTACATGGGTGTTTGAGGTGCATTTCGAAGCTAAAATTTTACACAAATTATTAATGTGTGTTTCAATAATAAGTCGAATTGGTGTGTAAATTTAAATCCGACGGCATTCACCGTAAGTACACGCTGTTTTCTTTCCTTTCATGGTTGTATTATTTCTAATTACGACGTATGCTTTAGCACGTGTCTTGACCTCATACTCTTCTCGTGTATTACAATCTGGAAAAAACGTAACGACTACCACGGTTTCGCCTACATTGAAGCTGCCAACGGCCGATGAACTCAATCGGCTGAGGGACGTTCACGCTGCGTGCCTGCTGCTTCGAGGGAGCCTATTTGTCTTCCGTGCTTTGTCGTCTAGTAATCCTAAGGGAAATCCTGTGGTTACCAATCTTCCAAAGCAGTCAACTTCTGTCGTTAGCAAAAATCTTTCTTATCGGAACTGCATGCTTCAGTACACAGCTAAGTTTATTGTTTAAGAAACCTATTTAGTATTCAAGCGTATGAAGGTCACGTACATGTGACATTTAACGGTTTGAATCCCTAGCATATAAGTAAATTTTTGTTTGGAATAGACCCCATCACCGACGCTCGGTTTTGTTGTTAACTAGCTCCATAAGTGCTTTGGCGCTTTAGATAAAGTAGGTGAAGTTAAAACAAAAGGCTTTTTGGGTTGGCGGGAGCTACTTACCGTGTTAGTCCAAGTTTAAATTTAGTTTTTAAATCACCGTGTGTAAGTGACGTGTGTACGTCGAGTTTCCTTAGTAACCGATTCTCAATTGGAACGCTAACTTTAATTTGGAGTTAACAAACCAAAAGTTTGACTGAATTTAGACATATTGATTGCAAGCTTTAATTAATTTGTCACATATTTTCCTAGTACTGAAAGTTTTATTTACTACATTTAATTGCCTATGTGTCTCTCTTTGTGTTTGTTTTAGCGTATTAGACCTTAAGTATAACCTATTGAATTCCTGTTGGTCGTTTTTATTTCTTTCAATTACCCAGCAGGTGGTGCCTCGTTAGGCAGCAGTTTATTTCTTTTTAGTTCCTCAAGGACCTCCCTAACTCACCGACTAAACCGGACACTGCTGTGCTACAACTACAACCGTTACATGTGTTCTTAGCCTGTGAACCAACAGATAACACCAGTTTAGGTTAAAAAATAAAGGCAAAGTAGCAATTTGAAAGTAATTATTGCATTTAAGGCATAGAAACAAATGGTAATTATGATTTTATAAATCAGTGCTACATTTACGAGATAAAAGTCAAAGTAAAAGTAAAAGTTTAACATAAGAAAAAGTTAAAAATAATTGCAGTGAAGTTTGAAAACAAAAATAAAAAAACGCATTGATTAACAGAATTTTTTTAAAGTTTTTAAATTCCAACGATTGGTTGCCTTATAACAGGCAGCAGAAAGTAACGGGTAGTTTTTGAATGTTAGTAGACAGTGGTCGTAAATATCTGCACTAAACCCACATCAATGTAGGCTTTGAGTTCAAATAAAAAAAAATTAATATGATAATCAAGGTCAACTAAAACTGACCTACATTTTATAAACGAAATTTTAAGATCAGTGGCTAAAAAGTAAAGCATTTTCATCAGCAATTGGATGTTCCTGAAATTAAAAACCAACCGAAGAAAAAAAAATTAAATCATATTTTTTTTAAAATGACGTTCTTTTGCTCCAAACACAACTTCATTTTATTTACCACGCCCAGAATAGTGCTCTTAAAATGTTTCTTTGCTAATTCTACTGAATTTTGTCAATTTTTAGGTCTTCAACGTCATCAAGGAGTGCAAGATACATCCTTTTTTCAAATTAGACTATAGAAAAATAGCCAACGCATTTCTTTACCTCGGTTTCCTATTTATAAATTTGAGTATCTTTTCTTGAAGTAATTCATTTCTATCCATGATATTATAAACCAGGGCCAACTTTGTTTAATAAATTCTGATAATTAAGAGATTTAGATTTAATTTTAATTTTTGTTTGAAGTGAAAACTAATAGGAAATAAATAAGAATAATTTTAGAAGATGTGATGAAATATTGCTCTATTTGAAAGAAAATTGACAGTAATATGCTAAACAACGTGATCGATTTCGTTTGCCAAAAACAGTAATTAGATCTAATTTGATACGCATTTAAACTAACATAATTTTTATTAACAGTATTTTATCGATTCAAAATTGTAACATTTAGAACGTTTGAGTTTCATCCTTAGACATTTAGTTATAAGTTTTGCATCACAGAATTCCACAAAGTTATCTATTTCGCCTTCAGACTTAAAAAGCTCTTAATTAAAATTAATAGTAGGTACATTTTAGTTCTGTTTTTTTCCATCAATTTTGATGCAACAATTCAAAAGTTACTTTTACTATAAAAGAACAAAATGGAGCTTTTACATTATAAGCTACTATAAAAATACAAACTAGAAAAATAGATTTATAAACAAATATGAAATAGAAATTTTAAATGGAAAATAACTCAACCAATATTTATTTATAATTCAAGGAACCTATGGTATTCATCATTATAATAAAACGGTATTGATAGTGGAGTTGAAACGGCGGCGATAAAACGTTTTGGCGAAGAACAAGGCGACGATCAAATGGAGGGATGAACTGGCGGCACTGATAAGTCCTGGACTCTTACAAAAGTAGTACGTTTGTTTTACTTTAAATCCCTTGGGTTTGTAAAAATATTTTAATTCTCTTAATAATTAAAGTGGTACTGTAATCTTCAAAAACGTGGGACTTGAGTTGATACTTTAGTGCTTGCAGTGCATAAAAACAGTTAGTTATATATTAACGTTTTAAGTAGATGTTTTCGTTAACATTAATATCTCACCGTTTACTTATTTTGATATTAAGTACATAAATTGCCTCTTCTTTGGACGATATCATACAGTAGTATATTTTACGATAAAGAGACTGATCACTCGCTATCGCATGAGAACAAATTTTTCTGTTACAGAAAAAATGAGAATAAAATATTAAAAACCAGGAATAATAAAATAAAAAAAAGTAGATAATTAGTTTCTAAACTTACGTCGTGAATACAGATTTTGATTGCAATAATTTATAAGTGAAAGTTACTTTCACCACTACATAGAAAATGGCGCTATTAAGTATGCATAAGTAAAAAAAAAACACTTTAGAACACTTCTACTTTGTAATTCGTACCGAAAACACATGATATTTACGTTATAGAATTACGTAACAATAATCAAATTCCTCAAAAAACGTTTTGCCCAAAAATATGTGCAAAATAAAATCTATGAACTTGACGAGGGTATAAAGCGCACCCTGAGTGATGACGTTTAAAAATGTCATTTTGACTTCGATTGTTCAGTAGTAGCAAACTCTTAAACTAACCTTAAATTTAAATAGTAAATAACGAGTGTCCAAATAAAAAACTGGGCTAGACAGACATTTTATTAAAATGTCACATAAATATAACCTAAAAATTGACAAAAATAAACAACTACTATCTTAGATACATCGAATTCTAAACTAAACTTTACATCAGTTTTTCATTTGAACACCCGTTATAAATGAAAATCGCAATACAATACTCCACGATAAAGGTTGTGACGTCCAGCCAATGAGAGAGTGGTCTGGGTATTTGAATTAATGCCGATACATGGTAAGTTCTTCTACATAACAAGTAACTGCATGTTCTTTAAAATTGAATGTTTAATTTTAAAATTATTTTGGAATTTATCACAATATTTCAACAGTTTGTCATTTTTAATTTTATTTATTGATCTATAAATATAAAAAGTTCTTGTTATCATTAGAGACAGTTTTAATTTATGTCAAAAATTACATCATGACAAATATAAATACAAATCAAAATATAATTAAAAAACCGTTATAAAGTATTAAAATAATAAGCAAGGTGTATAGAATTGGTTGGCTAGATCAAATAGATTCGGTAGGGTTGGAAGTAGACTGACGTGAAAAAGAATAAAAGGAGTTAATGTAAAAAAAGATTAAGTTTGTATTATTTACTGCAAGAATTATATCCAATTGGAAAACGAATTGAGAAACATTGTTTAATTGAGCCAAGAGGGATTCATATTAAATGCTGAAGTAGACTGACCTGCAAAAATAATTTGTAAATGTGGTATCAAGAACTATAAACATTTAATTATCCTTTTGAAGTGTCCTAAAAACATAAATACAGCATCATCCAAATAGAAGTAAGGTACTTGTAATATTTTATTAGTGTAAATGTATAAATCTAAAAGTGAGTGCTTCATAGCATTATGGCCCCAACGTGTGGCTAATCAATTTTAAAAAAATTTGACGTTTCATCAATATTTTTTGTATTGTTGTTGATCATTACTTAATTGATTTTTAATGTTGGGCTTTCTTGTAATCATTGGAGAAATTAAATAACTTAATTTGCATGTAAAAAATTGTTTAACATTTATTTTGGATTGGGATGCGGAATTAATTAAACATAATAATTTAAAAAAATCTAAAGGTGAGAGTTTTGTTTATTCGATGCAGTATGTTTGTTGGACAATAATTTTGTTTCATTTAGAGGAATAAACATTGACTTTAATTCAATAGCATTTTTGGTTTTCTTAAATTAATTATTGAGTTCGTACCTTATTTTTAATTTATGTGGAATGAATGTTGAATAAAATATTGGTATGATCCCTATGATCCTAATTCCTTGGACACGCATTAATAAATAAAGGAGATAATTTAATCCATTTTAATTTGTGATAATTTCAGTTTTAGACTAAGGGATTTATATATTGTAATCGTAAATCTTAAGTAAAAATTTGAAGAACCGAATTACTAATCTATTAATTAAGGATCCAGACGAATAAAGGCTGGAAATGAAAGGAATCATGTATTTAATCAAATCATGTAAATATTAGTTTTAAGAGTAAAAACTTACTATGTCTAAATGAATTGCGCGGCAGGTGTAACATTGAAGTGAATCGGCCTTCTAAACACTTTCCATTACTCAAAAATAATCCATTAGAGTATGTGTTAATGCAAAAAAACATCCTCCAGAGACGTTGTTTGGCAAAAATGTAATAAAAACTGCAGTTCGGGATGAAATATCCATTTTGCTGTAAATACAAATTAAATCAGTAATGTAGCATGCGAAAATTATAAGTAAGAAGGACACAGGAAACAGATTCCAATGGGTTAACAACAAGGAAATAAAGAAAGCAAACCTCAAATTTTATAGCGAACGAAATTTTAAAATAAATCACTAGAAAACAATTAAGGAGATATAAGTCGTATGTCGAAATAATCAGGAAAATTGGAAGCATTGTTTAATCACATAATAAAAGGACAATTAATTAAAAAATTTTTAAATTAAGGTTGAAAATTAAATAAAACGAGAACCTTCAATGTAACATCCCGGAAGGCCGACGAAAAATAAACGACGAATAACGAATCAACGAATAGAAGTTTACGTTATAAACAAATTAACAGCAAATAGTTTGAAGCATAACACGTGCTAGAAGTGTAAATGAACAAAACGATAAATTGTAAGATGCTGTTCATAACTCATTTATTTTAACACTTCCTGAAGAAGCATTGGCTTTACAATGCGAAACGTCGCATAAACACTGAAATAGAGTATTTTCTATTTAATCACCTTCCTATAAGAAAGGTCCGTCGGCAACTACAGCAACAAAAAAAACAGAATTAAAAACAAATAGGAGAAAATCATTTCACCAAATGATAAATTCTAAACTAATACACAAAAATTATTAACGTCGAATAAAATTTGAGAAAATAAAAATTTGCCTGTGGTGAATTAAACGGGTGCATGGACCTAGTCAATCACAACATAGTCGATGGAGGTGCGCTAATATTTCCCGAGCCCGCAATAAACAATAACTGAAGAAGTGTCAACCAATCAAGAAGATGAAACGTCACTCACCTGTATTCTAAGGTAAATGATAGTTGTGAGTTTGCATAAAATTGTTTCATGCATGCGTTCACGGTTAAACTTTAATTTAATAACCATACGCGGTGAACGTGCACATAAACTCACCATTTTGCCATAACCTTTGCGCATTCTCAAACGTACATTGTGTAAAAAGCCACAACCACAATGGGATAATTAATTGATTTTAGTAGTTAGGTGATACATTAAAAATAAAATAACCTTAGATAAAGAAATTACTTTAGGGTGTCCGTTTTTATTTCATTTTATAGTTTAATTATTGAGTTAATTAATAAAATAAAATATTTTCAACCCCCTTAAATTATTCATAACAATATAAAGAAATTTCAACCAATTCGAATTCTAACAGAATATTTGTCAATTTTGACGTTGTTAACTTAAGAGGGTATAAACTATACTTTCATAAATGGATTAAAATTCTAATATTATTTATACTAAATAGTAAAGCAAAGTAAGCTGTAGTAGGTGGAACTCTACCTTAACCGGGATATAATATAATCCAAAATTAGAAAAAAACACATTCTAACCTAAACCTCGTATCAGTTGACTACTTTGTTAATAAAACTATCAAATGTCAAAGCGCCTACCCAGCACAGTTTTTTATTGAAACTACTCGTTACTTAAGAGCAGATAAAGTGATTAAAAATTCATGCTTTTTATATCAAAATTAATATTTTGTTCCCAATTTTAACTTGTAAAAATTAATTGTAAAATTAGTCAACCTGTACAATTAACTTTTGTATAAAAATACCACTTTTATGACAACTAGGGTAGTTTTAACTCACCAAACTTATAACGTATTTAAACAATCCCTAAACTTTTTTGTAAATGAAAAAAGCATTTTTACAACAAAATTCATCGCAAATTACATTTCCATACTATTAAGCAAACCACGTCAAAGAAAGAAATTGACAAACATTCTCATTCAAATAATTCGTCAATTACCTTTTAGGGGAAAATCAGATTTTTGATTTAAGGTATAACAAACATAAACTAATAAAATTATTTAATCACACATTTACAACAATTTTGAGCTGAACTCGGTTATCAGAGTTTGCCGTTTTTTTGAAGAAGCTCGCCTATTTGATCAGTAACCTTGTGAATGTAAGGGAAAAAGGCTGGAATTGTTTCTGACGTGGTAGAAGACATTTTTTTTTAATTTTGAGGGCAAGGATGGGAGTGGTGTTTAATGGCGTTTTGGATAACTTGTTTGCTACAACCGTTTGCAATGAGAGTATTAGTTAGATGACGCAGTTCCATGTGGAAATTGTCGGGTTAGCATATAAAAAATGTTCAAATAACTAGAAATTCAACAACAGACTTTTTTTTGGTGTGAAGAGGCATGTAAGTATCTGTCAGTATAAGTGGGTTTGCGATACACAGAATCACCTAATTCACCGTTGAGTTTTCGGGTGACAAGTACGATAAGGAATAGAAGACAATGATTTCCTTCAATTTTCATAGTGAACTTGATCTTAGTATGTTGTTTATTGAGATGAAAGTGTCATCAACATACCCAAACCATACTTTTGGTTTCAACGGCAAAATTTTTGAAGCCAAAGTTTTAAAAGTCTCCATAAAATGTTACACCTTAACTTATAAAATACTTTCTATATTATTTTTATTATACTATATAAGAGTCATCTACAACGAGAAGACGCTGTTTTACTAATTTAGGCGAAATGTTGGAAAAAAATAAAACTTGTTGTTTTTGTACTACTCCTAGTGAAGACCTTTTCTCGTTGTAGAAGACTTTATATATTATATAGTACACCTTGTTTGTGAATTTTAGGAAGACCATATAGACAAGGAAGTTTGGAAGTAGAAGGGACAAGTCGTCGCTGGGTGTTGAGAGGTAGATTAGAAGATTTGCTAATTTGAATAACTTTGGGTTTAATCTTAGGAGTAGGGTCATGTGATAAAGGCAATAACATGGAATTAAACTTATCTACAAAAGTACCCATATCCAGAATTACTGTAGCGTTACGTTTAACCGCTGGAAAAATGGTGATGTCGGGGTTCCCTCACCAGTACTACCTCTACAAAGAAAGTTTCACTGTTTGGGAATATCTACAAATAAAACTTTAGATGATTGCAACATTTGTATAGTCTGAATCTGAATCGGATCAACAATATGACGAGGAAGAGTTCTAATCAAAATTCTACAGTACAAATGATTTTGTCTTGAGGAATATGTTTAGGTGCGATAGCAAAATTTAAACTTTTGGGAAGGACATATTGTTGTTCGAAGTTGAGTTTGTGGTTAGATAAATTGATAACGGTTTTTTGAGGTGGAACAGTTGCAGATGTGCTAGACCTAAGTGACAAAAGGAATTGGTATTTCTTACGGTAGACTTCCGAAGATAATTTTAATAAAGTCTTGGATTGCTCAAAAGTAATTTTGTCAAAGAAAAACCAGTCATCGAGTAAAAATATTGTAGCTAGTTCTAAATGTAGACGCTATTTAAATTTCGTATAGTCTGTTAAATACGTTTAATGGGGTTGCCGTCTTCAACCCCATTGTAATTGACATTATCGTTTTTACATTTGGAACGCGTATAACAAACATGCAATTAGCATAACAAATTTGATTAAGAAACGCTGATGACCGGGAAGCATTTACACGACCTTGCACATGAAGGAAACAACCTACTTATGACATATAAAACAGAGTAGGTACGATAAGCAAATCAGTTCAGTCACGATTTACGAATTCAGTTCGATTCAACAGTGAATACCAAATTATCTCTGTCAGAAATCGACAGTTCACCACGCTGACCATCGGTCAGTATGACAAATTTCAATCGGTCAACAATTCACGCAGCGGTATGTAATACGAGCGGCGTCTCATATCGCATACGCAGCACATAGTACGCTATAGTATGTTTGACGACTTACGCAACATTTATCAATTTATGTATATATTAAATCTTGTCTATTGTAAGTAAAATTTGTAAACACATCTAAACCAATTTGACGACAGTTCTTTCTCTGATCCAAAGCGGCGTCTAGCATATGTCTAGACGCCAGCACGCCTAGACGTCACAGTTCACTTAGTAAAAAAGGCTAACTTGGTTCAAAATCTTATTAGAAAATTTTAAGAAATAAAGGAATATATTGTGATCTCGGTAACGAGTAAGGAAGGCTAAAGTAGATAAAAGCCTACTAAGCTTCTGACAAAGTTTAGAACGTACGGAGGTTTTAGAATAAATACTCTCCCGGTAGAGATTATTAATGTAAGAATTGAGGCTTCCACGACCAAAGAAAATACGGTGATTTTAAAATAAATATTCTTCCGGTAGAGATTATTAATGTAAGAATTTAAATTCTTACAATTTAAATATCACCCAAGAAAAATTAGCCGTTGCTTTGTTCGGTCGGTAGGTATTCGCAAAGTGAATGAACAAGCTTTGCTCAGAGTATATCAAAAACTGTATGTTCAGCGAGTTTGATAGAGAAACTTACAGTCAAGATCCTGCTAATTTTTTGTTGTGGAGTTAAAAATATTTTTTAGTGGAGTGACTTCAAAATAGCGTCAAGTTGGATATAAGCCGTTCCAGGCCAATTCAAAAGAAGTATTGCCACAATTCAAATCTGACCCATAACGGAAATTGGTTTTAATGCGGATGTGCGGATAACCCAACGGATTTAGTCTCAAGAGAATAATCCGTCGATTAGATGCTATAGTTTTTTAATTTTTTTTCATTAAAATGGATTTTTTTGTTTTTTTTGATCTTAAATTATCTGACTTTAAAAATGCGCTTATTGCTAGTGGTTTTGTCAATGAGTAAATTTTCTTCTTTGTCTTACTCGTACTAATCAGTCGTATCGCATATAAAGAGTTTTATTAAAAATGATAGGTCCTTACTCGAGCAAAGATGAACTTAATGAATCATTGCATAGCTAAGTTTTGCCGTTTACCTCAAGAAATTAAGACACTCAGAGAAAAATCCTTCTTCTTCTTCTTGAAATTCCGCTCCTATCGGAGATTGGAAATCATCACCACTACTCGGACCTTATCAATCGCGCGTCTGAAGAGTTCTGCGGACGTGCAACTAAACCACTCCCTCAAGTTGCGTAGCCAAGAGATTCTTCTTCTGCCAATCGTTCTCTTGCCTTTTATTTTGCCTTGAATAATTAGCTTAAGGATGTTATATCTATCTCCTCTCAGAACATGTCCTAGATATTCTAATTTTTCTCCCTTTTATGGTGTTACTGATTTCTTTGGCTTTATTCATTCGTCGTAGTACTTCCTCATATGAAACCTTGTCAACCCACGGTATTCTCAGCATCCTCCTATAGCATCACATCTCAAATGCCTCTATGTTCTTGTTGTTTTCTGACTTGAGTGTCCAAGCCTCCATTCCATACAATAGAATAGAGAATATATAGCATTTTAGTATTCTGGTTCTCAGTTCTAATGTTATATCTCGGCTGCAAAGTATTTTATTCATTTTTATGAAAGCACTGCGAGCTACTTCAATTCGACACTTGATTTCTTTTGTATGTTCTGTTGTTTCAGTTACCCATGTGCCAAGATATTTGTAGGAGGATACCCATTCCAGTTTGTTGTTATTAATATTTATAGACGGTCTATTGTGATTTGTGCTTGGGTTTCTTGAAGTTGTCATGACTGTGGTCTTTTTTAGGTTCATATCCAGGCCATATCTCTTGCAGGTAATGTTTGTTACCTCAATTAGATGTTGTAGGTCTTCCAGACTGTCGGCGAATATAACTGTATCATCTGCGTATCGTAAGTTGTTAAGTCTTTCCCCGTTTATGACGATACCACCGGTTTCTTCTGACAGCGCTTCTTCAAAGATGCCCTCACTATATACATTGAATAAGAGAGGCGACAATACACAACCCTGTCTAACACCTCGACATATCTTGATCTCCTCACTCATATCTTCTCCGACTTTGACTCGTGCTGTTTGATGCCAGTAGAGATTGGATATTATTCTTATGTTCTTACTATCGATGTTTTTTCTTTTTAGTATCTCTAGGAGTTTTGTGTGCTGGACTCTATCAAATGCTTTTGAAAGTCGATAAAGCAGATGTACATATCATGATTCATATCTAGGCATCTTTGTCTAAGTACGTTTAGTCCGAAGAGCGCTTCTCTTGTTCCTACGCCCTTCCTAAAACCCATTTGAGTGTCACTGATGTCTTGTTCTAAATCTATATGAATTCGGTTATGTATGATCTTTAAAAATATTTTCGATGTGTGGCTCATTAGGGCGATGATTCTGTGGTCCGAACATTCTCTGGCTTTATTTTTCTTTGGCAGTGTTACGAATGTTGAGGTTAGCCAATCGCTAGGAATTCTGCCCGTCTCATAAATGTTGTTAAATAGTTTCAGTAGAATATCTATGGAGTCCTTCCCTATGAGTTTTAGTAGTTCAGCAGGCACTTCGTCAGGTCCTGCTACTTTTCCGGATTTACAGTTTTTAATTGCTTGTTCGAGTTCCTCTCTTAATATTTCTGGACCCGTATACTCTACGTCTGGGTTTTCCAGTTCTATCCGATTATCGTTAAAAAGTTCTTGTATATATTCGCTCCACCTTGCCAGTTTGTCTATCGGTTCTACAATCAAGTCGCCGTTCTTGTTTACCAACACATCTGGTTGTCGTCTCTTTATTCTCCCAGTCATTTCCTTTACCTTCTTGTGCATATTGAAAAAATCGTATCTGTCTTGATAGGCTTCAACCTTTCGACATTCATCAAGTAGCCATTTTTCCTTGGCCTGTCTTATTTTACTTCTGATCTCATTGTTTATGGTCTTATAGATTTGCACATCCTTGCCCTTATATTGGCCTCGTATCACCATCAGGTCCAGTATCTCCTGTGTCATCCATTCTTTGTTCTTTTCCTTTATGGATTTCAAATCTGTATTTCCTGCATCCTTCAGTACTTTTTTTATGTTTTGCCATTGCTGGTCTATGGTGATATTATTGTCATCGTTGTGTCTTAGTTGACGTTTCATACCTCTCACTTTACCTTACTTTGGTGGACTTTAAAGGTGCACTTTCTAAAGCCTTACAAGACGATAATTTCACATATGAATGATTGCAGATAGAGTGTATTCTGAATTCTGAGCCTACTATTCAGTTATTCTTAATACCATTTTCTGTTAGACCAATCATATTGCCTAAATATTTTCCAACGGCGACAACAATAACTCTAACTTACTTGTGATAAAAAAAGTAAAACAACAGATACGGTAAATATACCTAACTGCTTTAACAACGCTTACCTTTGAAGATGAGTCCAGATATATCTGATTTGTTCAAGACCTCAGCGCGCTCAATGTCTTTATACATTTAAGACTGGAATTCAAACTTTTGCTTGAAAAAGAGGAAAATAAAATAGTTCAAATTAGAGTTACGGATAATAAAAATTCCAACAACTTACTTCCATAATTTTTTGAACCTATAATCAATATTCTTAGAAAATTGTTAAAACAATTAGTGTCACACCTCAGTAACAACTTGTCGGATCAAATTGTGTAGAATTAAATTACAAAGAATATGAAAAATGAATTTTTTTGCATACATTTTAAGAATTGGAAAATGTATCTTACACGCCAAATTCCATAAACCATTAGTTTTTTCGATACAGACAAATGAAACAATTTGTGAAAAAAAAGAGGAGTTAAAATTTTCGGTTTGAAAACAGCACAGGGGGTATTGATTGTAATCCAACGAGATTTTAAACTTAAACTTTTTATTCTTCAAACTTCAAACATCTGTTTCTCATACAACTTACATACAAAATCCTATAACACTTTAAAGTAGATGAGAGTACGATTAAGACCATCTAAATAGGTGGAATTAACTGAGGTATTACGAAATGCTTTTTGCATGTCCTAGTTTAATCCCTACAAAAAGATGATTTATAAATCACATTATTTGTAACCGCAAACAGCAAGGAAATAAGAATAATAAACACGAACTCGTCAAAAATAAAATACGGTTATTGTTTACATAACAATTCCCGACGTTTCCGTAAACAAAAGTAGTTTAAGGGCCCTAACTTCCATAAAGAAAATTGAACGTTTTAAGTATCATTACGTAATTACCTTTGTAACATTACAGCTGCAATTACCCTTTAAAACAATCGTCTCAACTTGTTTTTACATCGTATTCTATTCCTTCAATTGCATCAAAAAAAAACTAAACAATTTGTCAAATATGCAACAGAAGAAAAACTCGTAAAAATGTTACGACTTCGCTGTATATACATTAATAAACATCGGAAGAGAATAGCGGTTATTACGTTTTTTTTGTGTTTATAAATTATTAAAAGATTTGAGTTCATGCTTATAAAATATTTACAAATCTGTAGTATTTATTTTGGGAAGTTAATCCTAAGTAAATATTTTCCTTCATAGTCCTTATTCCAATGTTTTCATTGGAACCCTATCTAGAAACAACATTTCCTCAAACACTCGAATGTTGCTACAGATTAAGAGAGTGTGCGAATTTTTTTAGAGTAAACAATAATAAAACACCAGTTAAAAATTATTTTTTCTCATAAAAATTAAAACCATTAGCGTTTTCGATTAAACAATAATGGTTTAAAACCCGCAAGTAATTGATTCGATGCAAATTCATTGAACATTCAAAAAAAGCGAAAATTTTATTTGACCCATCGTTTCCAACTTGATTTAGGATAAAGTGATGTTTTCATTTGACCGGAGGCGAAGTTTTTTTTTCTATTTAACCGAATCGGACGTATTGAGAGTTGAAAACTGAAAAACCCAGCAAGTTTATCTCTAGGATTTCGTTGGTTCATGTGACTGACGGAATCAAGCTTTCAAAGCTATTGTTTTATTTATTTTTATTGTTTTGTACAATTTAGAGTCTTGTTTGATAATATATGTCCAATAGACATTAAATGATTCTTACGAAAATATGTGCACGACAATTACGACATGAGTCGCAGGCGAGTTTCTTAATAAATTAATATATTTTATTAGAGAAAAAAATGTCAAATTTAGTAAATCTCGATAAATTTTTATCTAACCCTTCATTAAAGTTTCTAAAATATAAAAGAAAAAGCGTTATTTCATAATTATCAATTGGAAATTTTAATTATAAATCGGAAGTTAAGCTTTGAAATATCAGGGTAAGGCAACTTATACAAACTGAAACCGACACCTAACAAATAACGAACTAAGGAAACTTTAACACAAAGGATTTAGAAAAGAAGTACAAAATTTTGATAAACAAAATTAAATTTAATTATAAAGAATAAAACCCAGATAAGTGATTAGAATTTCTTATTTAAGTTACTACTTTTAATGAGGAGGTCATGCACGTACAAAACGTTTAATTTAATTCTTTGCGTTATTAAATAAACATTTGGGTATTGTTTGTAAACTAAAAAATCTTGCAGTCGACAATTCCTCTCAATTTAGTTTTAAAACGTTGAATTTTTTCTTGATGAATTAGTTCAGGCCATTAAGATTCTGCTAATTATTCACTAAATTTTAATCAGCATTTGCAGATATCGGGTATCGCTACGCACAATTTACTTAGTTTTTGTGTCATGCGCCTAGTCACATTTATTGCGTCTATGCTAGATTTAAATTTTTAATACGACCTAACTGTGATCAAGATATTTTACTGTGATAATATTGATTCTCGTCAGAATGTAATATCTAATCTCTCTTCTACTAGTTTGTATGTTTTACATTTCTTAAAACCTACGTTCCTTGAGGAACTGTAAAGAAATAGACTGCTGCCTAACGAGGCGCCACCTGCTGGGCAATAGAGAGAAATAAAACCGACCAACAGGAATTCAATAAGTTTTACTATAGGTCTAATATGCTAAAACGAACACAAATTAGAGAGACAAATAGACGATTAAATGCAGCAAATAAAACTTACAGTACTAGGAGAATATGTGAGAATTAAAAGAAACTGTCGCATAAGCTTTACGGGCGTTACAACAACAATATTTAACTAAATCTCCCAATCAATTTGTCAAAATTCAGTTAAGCTTTTGTTGTTGCACCCCAAATTAAAGTTAGCTTTCCAATTGAGGATTGGTTACTAAGGAAACTCGACGTACACACGTCACTTACACACGGTGACTTAAAACTAACTTAAACTGGGAATAGCACGGTAAATAGCGCCCGCCAACTCAAAAGACCTTTTGTTTTACCTTCACCCACTTTATCTACAGCGCCCAAGATTTTTTAGAGCTAGTTAAAAATAAAACCAAATGTCGGTGGTGGAGTCTACCCCAAATAAAAATTTACTTATATGCTATGGATTCAAACCGTTTAATGTCACATGTACGTGAAATTCATACGCATGAATAGTGAATAGGTTTCTTAAACAGTAAACTTAGCTGTATTCTGTAGTATGCAGTTCCGAGAAGGAAATTTCTTGCTAGCGACAGTATTTGACAGCTTCAGAAGATAGGTAGTCCCAGGATTTCCCTTAGGAGAAATATACGACAAGGAACGAAAGGCAAATATGTTCCCTCGAAGCAGCAAGTATGCTGCGTGAACGACTTCTTAGCTTGTTGAGTTCATCGGCCGTTGGGAGCTTAAATGTAGGCGAAACCGTAGTAGTCGTCAAGTTATATAGCGAAGGATTCTTAACTAGCCATTCCAGCACCCCCAGGAATTATCTAGATTTTAATACACGAGTTGAGTATGAGGTCAACCACGTGCTAAAGCGTACGTCGTAATTAGAATTAACACAACGACGAGACAACAAAAGAAATGGAAAAGAAGTACTTACGGCGAATGCGGTCAGATTTACATCTACACATCAATTTAACTTGGAATTATTGAAGCACACATTAATAATTTACGTGTAAAATTTTAGCTTCACAAAGCACGCCGAAAACGCCCACTAGAAGGAAGTAGCAAAATGTCCGCTCACAATCTTAGAAACTTTTCGTGAATTAATCAATCCACCAATGAAAAAATCGCAACATGCGCGGCAAATTAAACTTTCGTCGTAAAGTGTTACGCACGACACACGTTTCTATGAAGGCTCTTGACGTACATTTTACTTTTGTAAATAAACCCGTAACAGTCGCTTCATCAACGTTCTTTGGAACCATCTTGAGACCCACTCACGGGCAACAAGCTTTGGTAGGTTTTTGACGCGACTTATGAAATATATTTTTTTATTGTTTATACTTGTTTATCTACACTACAAACTTGTAGTAATGTGCATAAACATTCAAATGAATAACTTTTTTTTCAAGAAAGAGAAAATGTACTTAATTTCAATACATTTGTCGATACCTTCACTCGAGTAGTTGCAGTGAAAAAAGTAGTACAGGGCTGTAGTCAACCTATATAGAAGCGTTAAAATAAAAATTGTAAATTAAAAGTTGTCTATTACTAAGCTAATTTCCGCAAACTATCTCCAGCTAAGCCGGCGTGTTAAAAGTACGAAAAACGTCACGAGGAACAAGACGGAAGGAACTGGGCAAATTTACGTTGCTAGAGCTTTCCCGACTATTAATTAATTATTACTTTAAAGTTGATTGCAATGCCATATTTAGAAGTCAATATAGACACATTGGGTTAAATATACATTAAATTCTCTAGACTTCTGAAGTTTATTCAAACGATTTGAAAAAAAATACGAATTAGGAAGCATTTCGTAAAGTTCTTAATTAATAACCTCACTTACAACAACACAATATTTTTAAGGATACGGTAACAGTGGCAATAATATCTTTCCTGTTTCGTATATTTTTATTGTTTTTAGCTCATCTGTAAGTCTACTTAGATTAACTTTTTTTTCTTATATTATTGGAAGTGAGCTCTCTATCTTTCCTTCAATTTTTTCTATTCTTACGAATTATTCAAGGTCTGGGTATAATTTCTACCGTGTAGTAGACTGATCGTATTTCAGTCGATAGGTAGGTTTCAAATAGAAAATTGTCAAAAATTAATAAAACTTTGAGATTTTCTTCAGGGATAGTTAGTTAATATTTTCTTAAGGTTTGGACCTTGCCGACCCTGTGCGAAAACAAGGGGAAAACTGCAATTTTTTTGGCATTTTTCCAGTTTTTCCTCAACGTTTTTCTCTTACATCCTACGGCAATAGCATTTCTGCAATTGATTTTCGAAGGAGAATTCAATAGTGATATAAAAAATGGTGGTTTACATTTGAAAAAATTGAGTTTACAGGTATTTGTGATGCAAAAGTTTAAACCAAATTTTTCGGACGTTTTGTACAATATTTTCGGGCATCGAGAATGGTTCTTATCAGACTTTAACATTTTACAAAAAAAATTTTATCTCTACAATAACTTCCTCGGTTTTGGTTGACTACATTTTTCTGAATAATCCTGTATATATAAACATACTTTTAAAATGTGCAACTTTTAGTATATTTGGGAAGACTGCTCACATTTTTTCGGACAAGTAATCTGACAATTAGCCAGTAAATAGACACACTGTATATTAATTTGATTAGATGATTCAAATATACAAGTTTTAAATACATAGATTTCTTTTCAATAAACACATACATTAAAAATTCCAAAACAATTAGTATCGTTGCACCGAAAATTCCAAGGGCCTTAATAGGTCGGCGACAAAAGTCTTAGTGCCTAAATGCCTTGGTGTCTAAATATGTTGGCGCCAAAACGTCCAATTCCGACTTTTTCGGTATCCGAAAGTGTATAAAAAGTAAGACGGGGCTTGTAAATGTCAAAAATGTTGTAGCACACAAACTTTCCAGATAATACGTAAGTAGAAGGGGGAGAACGCAACATTGAGATAATGAGGAAAAAGTGAACGGCAGCTAGCCTAATTAGGCTAACAACCTCTCACCTACCTCTCACCTACCTCTCACCTCATCAGGCAGTTCCCTAATTAGGCCTCTCACCTCATTAGGCTGTTGTTGTCAACAGGCTGTTGACGCAGGCATTCTATTTAATTACTTGTTTTTGTTTTTGAAGACGTCAATGGAAAATACGGCCTCTCACCTCATTAGGCTGTTGTTGTTGAAGTTGATTTCCATCATGGCGGATGTTTCGGCGGTCGATTTGAATTTCCAACATGGCGTCCCATCATGGCGTCCTAAAGTTTTTTTATGAATTTAAAAAACTTGGTTGAGATTCGAACTTGCAACCATTGCATTACCGAGCCAAGGCTTTAACCACTAGGCTACGGCGACAATTGAAAGATGGAGTTTGAAGTTTGTATATAGCTGTAAAGGTTGATTAAGATGAATTAATGATGGTGTAAAATGTAGGATAAGACCTGTTGATTAAAAAGTTGAATAAGGATAAAACATTTAATAAACAAGATGAAAAAGGATAAAAAACATATATTTATCACTCTCATTCATTATAAACTAGTTCACAAACAAAAATAACACTCACGTAGCGCCATTTTGTATGATTAAACATTTAATAAACAAGATGAAAAAGGATAAAAGACATATATTTATCACTCTCATTCATTATAAACTAGTTCACAAACAAAAATAACACTCACGTAGCGCCATTTTGTATGACGTACGATTTAATAAACAAGATGAAAAGGATAAAAACATGTACATTTTTCTTTCTCATACTTTTATAAACTAGAAAACAAACACGAAAAACAATTACCTAAAGCGATTCAATATGGCTGTCAAACCAACATTTTTCTTTATTAATTACATTAACCAGGGCTTTAACAAGTACTTTTAAATTTATGGCTGATTAAAAAAATTTTAACATACTGAGGTTCGAACCATTAACGATTGATACACAAACTTTTGTAAACAGATGACACCATTTTGACATGGTGACTTATGATTTTAAAAACATACCTGTTCAACATGTTAATTACATTAACCACGTATTTAACAACTAGTTTTTAACTTTACATTTGATTAAAAAAACTTTAACACTTCAGGGTTCGAACCATTAACGTTTGATACACCACCACATATTTAACAACTAGTTTTTAACTTTACATTTGATTAAAAAAAACTTTAACACTTCAGGGTTCGAACCATTAACGTTTGATACACCACCACATATTTAACAAGTAGTTTTTAAAAAAAACTAACATACCGAGGTTCGAACCATTAACGTTTGATACACCACTACGTATTTAACAACTACTTTTAAATTTACAGCTGATTAAAAAAACTTTAACATACTGAGGTTCGAACCATTAACGTTTAAACCAGCACTACGTATTTAACAAGTAGTTTTTAAAAAAACTTTAACATACCGAGGTTCGAACCATTAACGTTTGATACACGTATGTGTTAAGGAAAATAAAAAAAAAACAACAAGGAGGATAAAATTTTATTTGCATCTCTGTTACACAACACATTTACAAGTACCAATAACATATATTTTTAATTGGAAGAATAAAGAAAGCAGGAAACAAATTTTATTTCTCTCTCTGTTTCACACACAATATAAAATTATTTTACAAAAATATGAAACATTACAACTTCAGAGTTCCATCTATGAATGGCACACCTCATCTAGCATTCGTTTACCAGTTTGAGAACCATTTTACGATGTCACCAAAAATTTTCTTTCTGCAAACGTAGAGTTATTCCTCTCCAACATCTGTAATTTGAAATAAAAAATAAAAACCACAAACATTTTAAAAAAGTATTAACAAGAATCAATTTAACAACAAAATTTAATACTCAAAAAGTTGAGAACTATTCATTAAAAATACGTGAATTGAAAACAATTCATTTTTAAAAGATTAAAATTAATAATAATACTCACCTATTTCGATTTTCGATAGACATACCAATTTTAATGATATGGAAAGATCTACATTTAAAACAATATTTCAAGCTGTTTATATAGGTATACAAACCCACTAATGGATTTGTTTACGGAATATCTCTATTGTGTGAAAGTTAAAAACAACTTTTCCGTCACTCAATTAAGGCGATTGTTAAAAAAACCAAAAATGTAATCATTCAAAATACCTAATATGTTTACATGTAACCAACGAATTTGCCCAAACTTAATACACTGCTTGACAAGATAATTAATTAAAAACTTTATTGTACAAAAATTCGTTTGATATGCAAAACTCTGTTTTAAAGGATTGCCTAACAAACAAATTTAACAAACGTATTTGATTTTAAATGAAACTACTGACCCTCTTAAAGATTAAAAATTCATCTCTCCACACAATCTGCAGAGGGTGAACATAAGTCTGCGATTGTCTTTCAAAATGAACCAAAATATTTACCATATGTTAGTTCGTAAATTATAAAAAACGTTATTGAAATCCCAACTCAATAATAAGTTGTAGGTTTCTATAACTTCTAAATGATTAACTGTGTCATCCATTATTTTATTTATGTAATTAAAATCTGTAATAAGTACTTCCTACAGCTTCTAATAAGATGTACAATAAAATTATTATTTCAGTTTCTTATTTATAATTTATTTAAATAATCGATGTTTTATCGACAATTCAAGTTTATTGACAACTTAACTTATATTGCGAATATTATTTAAAAACAACACCAAATAAAATATTTATTAAATCAATTTTTAACATGAGATCAACATGTTGTGGAGTCTGTATTCTTTTTATACTTTTACAATGTTTGTGTTCCTGTAGTATCGTTTAATTTTCTCAACGTTTTAGTTTTATTCAGAATTTTTAAATGAAACTACTAATTCTTTTTAAAGATTAAAAATTCATCTTTTCATCTCACAAATACAGATGCAATTAAAAATAAGTTTTCGTAAGATAAAAATAAATAAAATAATTGCAAAATTGTCTTATAAGGTTAAACTATTTTAATGGATGAAAAATTCAAGGAGAATATTACATTACAAGATTTAGTTAATAAATTTCCACATTTTGTATCCCTCACAATAAAAAATTATATGGAATCTCACTCTGTAGCTCTAAACCTACAATAAATCGGGTAAACCATATAGGTGGTTAATAGATAAAATAAAAAAACAAAAACTTTGAAAAAACACAAACGTTTTAAATGAATTAAATTAAACAAAATACAATATGATAAAAATTAAATTAAAGAATGCACTTTTCTACTATTAAAAATTTGTTGAAAGCAATTAAGCCATAAGGACTTTTAATGTCTCGCTGGTGAAACTGACATTACAACTTTCCCAAAATTGCATACTATTAAATTAAAAAATAAAACCAATTATTTCTTAACTCATCTGACTTCACAAAATTACAATCTTCACCATTCAATAAATTTAATTTACTAACTTCCAAAATCATTTATGAAACTCAAGGAACATTTAGTTTCTTTAATGTATATTCTACAAACATCAAAATCTCAAATCCAAAAATTCCAAATTTATACTCTTTACCTAAAATACATAAAACCAACCATCCTATTAGACCAATAGTTAATTACAAATCTTCACCAACATACTTTATTTCTAAATTTCTATCCCGCGTTATATCAAAAGAAATTAATTTCAAACCATCTTATTCTATCAAAAAAATACAATTAAATTAGTAGAAAATTTGCCTAAACCGAGAATCATTCTAAGGAAGAGTGTTTACAAAAAAAACATTTTATTATTACTGTAGTGGTTCTAACAAAAATCAAAAAGAAACATTACAACGATAACGCATAAGATTCTTTTGTAACATGTAGGCGAACACATAACAATGATGCTAAGTATCTCGAGATGTACACGTTTGACAAATGCAATTTATCACATTGAAATTTTTGAATTATACATTAAACATCATAGTCTTCAAACTTTATTCACAATGCAAGAGTTTATATTGAATAAAGTAAAAGATGTTAACTCCCATAATCTGAACCTTGAATGATTCTGTAATGATGTTCAATCAGCTTCAGATGACGAATATAAAAATTTGAAGGAAGCAATTAAATATGTTTTAAGATATACTAAAAACTTATTGTTACACGACCTGTACTATACTTACTAATTTTCTAATTAATGAAATTAAAAATTAATATTTTTTCAACGTGTATAGTTTAGTTTTATGAGCTGGTAAAACCATTTCATTATTATAAAATTGACAAAAACAACTTTCAAAAATCTTGTTAATAGAATGACGTATAACAATAATTAACTGAATTTTTTAAGAAGTTGGCGGAATCTAAAGTGTTAGGTAATAAGTAATTTATTTAAAGATAAAAAAAATATATATTTGTCTCTCTCATTTACGTACATATCATTTTAAAAATTACAATACATGAAAATATTAAGCAAACGTTGGATCACATGGACATCTTCTTCTTCGTCTGCTCGCGATGGAGATGTGGTACTGCTGCATCCTTCTTCAACGCACATATTTCCCAACGGTCTTCATCTTCTGTAAATCGAAAAAGAAATTAAAATAAACACTAAATGTAATAAATTGAATGGAAATTTTTAAATATTTAATAATGAATCATAAAAAATCATAACTTAGCGCTGTAAAAATTAAAAAATACACAACGTAAAACAATATGGCGGAATTAAAACTTATCTAATGAAATGAATTGATTAATAATTAAGTTGCGACATCTAGTGCTGCCTCATACTATCATTCGAAATGTAAAATAAAATGATTAAGATTGTTGTTTATTAAAGAAGTAATCTTACAATCCCAAAATTAATGTTATAAAACTAAAAAATTTTAAATAAAAAATATTGAGACGTATGTTAAATAATTAATCACGATATAAAAAATTAGCGCTGTAACACTAAAAATGTTCAAATTCAAACAACAAAACTGGTGGAATTATAAGAAAGAAATTTGTAAAGTGTAAATTATAAAATAAAGTAAATAAAAAAAACTACAAGTTCTTGGTTGATAAAATGAATTTTGAAACTGATTAAGAAAAATTAGATGTTGAATACGATAATGTGTTTGAACAAAATCAAAATTACAACATCATGCAAAGGTAATATTAAAATCAAAAATTAACGACACGTAAAATAAAAAAAAAAAATAATCAACGCCAAACAAGCAGAATTAAAAGGAATTACTACATCATGCATTACAAAATAACGTTTATAACACGGTTCATAAATCAAAAAATAATTAAAAACGTACTTACCCCTACATACACAAGATCTGACACTACCGGTGGTCGAAAATAAACTGAAATATAATAATTAGAAATCGTAATTAGCCCTAATCACGTCACGCGGTATTTTCCTTCGCTGTGCGAATGACGTGTACCTGCATACCGAAACGATTAAATAAATTTTCTATTGTCATATTGTTAAACGAATCTTAAAAATAATTCTAAATAGATAAAACTTTGAGAAAATTGGAATACGTTAGCAATCTATAAGAATAATGTGCAAACGAAAAAACTGTAAACATTTCTGCCGTGGTAAATTAAACGAATTTTAATAATTGTACAACTGCAATCTTTTTCAACATCACTCTGTAGCTCTAAACTAAACCAACAGTAAATTGATGAACCATATAGATGAATAATAGATAAAACAAAAACTTTGAAAATAACAAACGTTTTGAATTATTTAAAAAATAAAGGAATAGTTTTTCAAAAACAAAAAATGCACTTTTCAACTATTAGAAATTTGTCGATGGCCATTAATCCACAAGGACTATTAATGTTTCGCTGGTGAAATTTTAACGACACTAATGAATAATTGACATTCCTCTGCTTTCAAAATTGCATAGTTTCTAGTGAATCATTGCAAATATTTAAAAATAATGTAAAATTTTAAAAAAACGTAAAAAAGATTTCATTCAGAATTTTGTTTAAAGAAAACAATAAAGTACATTCGACAAACGAACCATCAACAACAAATGCGTGACATAAGAATTAAACATGTTCTAAAAATGATTTCGCGTTTCCGTTTACAAAATCGGAAAAACTAAACGTAAAATGTAAAAAGTTACTCAAACAAACTAAAACTGATGTAAAAATATGAAACAGGGTACAGCAATATTTTCAATTTAAACATCTAAAGTCTTCTTAAGAAAAACATATTATAGATTTTATGCACTGATTGAAATATAGTTTTGGAATAACAAATTGTTAGCCTTTATTGAAAATATAGCGAGAATAAACAAATTATTATTTCTTAAATTGTTATTCAAGTAAAACATAAACCTTTAAACAAAATGATGTTAAAAACCAATAGTTACACCTAACAACGGCTTTTTACTGCTTGACAAATACATTCGAATTTACAAATTCTTTTGTTGTTTAATACATACTTACAAATTTAATAATTTTTAGGGTATAGAACGTTAATGATCATTGATCTTAAGTAGGAAAACTACAGATTTTCATCTGAATTTCAAAAATTTCTTATATTTTACGCCACAACTAAAAAATTTGAAAAAATGTTAATCTTTTATACGCATTAGAAAAATTTGAATGTAACTACTTGAGTAGGTTTAAACGTCTTTTCTATAAAAATTTGAAACCCCTAATAAATTATTGATCACTGAATTACACACATCAACATTAACCACTTTTAAAATAAAGTTTTTTATCCAGTTGAAGAGTTTTTATCTTTTAATTTAATTTTTAAATGAAACTACTAATTCTATGAAACAACTGGACAATGTTTAACTTCATCATTACGTTTTTAATTATACAATTTGCATATCTTTAAATCTATTAAGAAGTTGGCGGAATCTAAAGTGTTAGGTAATAAGTAATTTATTTTATTTTAAAAAACCAGAACTTGAATGAAAATGGCACTTAATAAGAAAACAAACAAACGTATGTGTTAGTTCAATTTTTATTGAATTAATACTTTTAAATTTTACAGCTGATTAAAAAATTTAACATACTGAGGCTCGAACCATTAACATGTTGAACAGGTATGTTTTTAAAATCATAAGTCACCATGTCAAAATGGTGTCATCTGTTTACAAAAGTTTGTGTATCAATCGTTAATGGTTCGAACCTCAGTATGTTAAAATTTTTTTAATCAGCCATAAATTTAAAAGTACTTGTTAAAGCCCTGGTTAATGTAATTAATAAAGAAAAATGTTGGTTTGACAGCCATATTGAATCGCTTTAGGTAATTGTTTTTCGTGTTTGTTTTCTAGTTTATAAAAGTATGAGAAAGAAAAATGTACATGTTTTTATCCTTTTTCATCTTGTTTATTAAATGTTTAATCATACAAAATGGCGCTACGTGAGTGTTATTTTTGTTTGTGAACTAGTTTATAATGAATAGAGTGATAAATATATGTTTTTTATCCTTTTTCATCTTCTTTATTAAATGTTTTATCCTTATTCAACTTTTTAATCAACAGGTCTTATCCTACATTTTACACCATCATTAATTCATCTTAATCAACCTTTACAGCTATATACAAACTTCAAACTCCATCTTTCAATTGTCGCCGTAGCCTAGTGGTTAAAGCCTTGGCTCGGTAATGCAATGGTTGCAAGTTCGAATCTCAACCAAGTTTTTAAATTCATAAAAAAAACTTTAGGACGCTATGATGGGACGCCATGTTGGAAATTCAAATCGACCGCCGAAACATCCGCCATGATGGAAATCAACTTCAACAACAACAGCCTAATGAGGTGTGAGAGGCCTAATTAGGGAACTGCCTGATGATGAGGAGAGGTAGGTGAGAGGTTGTTAGCCTAATTAGGCTAGCTGCCGTTCACTTTTTCCTCATTATCTCAAGGTTGCGTTCTCCCCCTTCTACTTACGTATATACAGGATGTTTCCCACCTCTCGGGTCAAAATTGTATACAGGATGAGTCATAATTGGGTTTAAAGTTTTCAAGGGTATACTTCCGGTTCCAAAATATTTAAAATAGTTTTTATAAAATTTTGACAAAAAAGGTCAACTGTCGGATTTATAACCGTTTAAAGATGGCGTCCAAAAACTGATCAAACCTGTATTTCCTCGAAACGACTATATCTACTTTAACAAATGTTGGTACATTTTGCATTACTATTACGAGGTATCAGCTGATTATAAAACATGGTAAAAATTACAATCAGAAGCGTACATTTTAGGGGCGTACTAGGAAATATCGGGCCTTATTTTATAACCCGTTCAAAAAACTAACATCATTATTATCTGTAATTAGTTATTTTTTATGATCAATTTTCTCGGAAACTGTTGTACAAAACAACTTTCAAGAAGAGTACCAACATAATCAGTTTTTGGACGCCATTTTAACGGTTATAACTCCGACAGTTGACCTTTTTGACAAAATTTTATAATAACTTTTTAAATATTTTGGGCCAGGAAATACACCCTTGAAAAACTTGAAACCTAATTATTGTCAAATTATAATAATAAGATTAATTATGTTAAATTACTTACATAAATAATTGATTAAAATTTATCTTACATTTGTAAAAAATTTTATTATCTGAAACTAACAACCTACACGTATTAGTTACCAGTTTAGGATACATGGAGATTGGCGATACATATCTAATACTTTGTAAGTGGCTTTTTATTGCTGAGTCCAACACAATTTCCCTCTGCGACTTGCTGCTTTTCCGAGCACGCAGGTTTGAAATATTTTGATTTCCCGACCTATTGTTTTTTGATATATTATATACTTCATATTTTTGGATGTTGAAGGTATTTTGACAAAAAATTTTAAAATTATTTTGACCAACAAAATTACTGCTGCTTTTGGCTAGTCCAACGGTCTAAATCTGTCAAGTTTATGATGTTATGTTTTTCGATATATATGAGTATGAGTACATATATAGTTTGTTTTTACAGGATTGGTTACCGATTATTAATACAATTAAACGGTTATAATGTCAGACAAATTACATGCTGCTATTTTGCAGTTCGATTGCCCAAATAACGAAGTTATGTTTTGCACGGAAAAGCAACAGTTTTGAGAAAAGTCGCAGAGAGAAAGTGTGTCGTATTCGGCAATAGGAATTCACTCACAAAGTATTAAATATATATGTATCACCAACCTCCATGTATCCTAAACTGGTAACTATATAGTGTAGCTCCTCAAACATTACTGACCAATGACGTAGAAGAAATTTTGAAAAATATAAACTAATAAACACCTGTTCAATACAGTATGGTTTTTTTTTTAATTTCAATCATTTTAACGAACTTAAAGTATATTTATTGTCAGAATTAGAGAGAATAGACACGTTATCATAATCGAACAAGTATGAGAGGTTCGAAGCATAAACAAATAAAGCACATTTTTTTTTGTTAGTTCTTATGTCACTTTTGTTGTAAGTTAATACGTGTTTTTAGCCACGTGGTGGTTAATTTCACGTAAGTCTTATTACAATCTTACAAGAGATGTTATAAATAACATTTGATCTAAGAGATATATCGGTTTTATCCTTTACTTTACTAAATAATATATTGAGTGGATAAGAATTTTAAAAAGCAACTTTGTGGTTTTCTAAAGTTAAGATATGAGTTAATTTAAGTGAAATTTCAAGTATATAATAGAAGTTTCCATAGATGGTGGTATTATTGGTTTTGTTTGATGTGTCATTGGTGACTGCTGAAGATGGATGTATAAAAAATATTGTTGTTAGTATTAAAAAGAATTTTCTTAACCATACTTTTGGGGAACCCACTGTTAATGAACATGTTACCAAGATTTCTTAAATTTTTTTGCTTGAACAACCGATAGGAAATCTTTAAAATTCCGTTTTTTATGGTATTAATGTTCTGGTGTAACGAGTGATTAGAGTTTTAGTTTATAAATCATCTTAAGTGGGTGTTTTTTATGTACCAATTAATTCTAACTTGGTTGTCCAAAGTTTTGTGTTCCAAAAGAGTAATGAATTATCTTGTTCTTTTTCTACTGTAAACTGTACTTTTTGGAGAATGAAGTTGAAAAGGTATAGAGTGTTGTCAATTTTATCTTCAGGTAAGCTACATACGATGTCGTCAATATATTTGAAAATAAAAGGAAATTGAAAATTTGATAACTGGCAGGTCGTAATTCCCCAAAAATTATACTTCAAATTAATTAAGTCACGACCAAAAATACTCCATTCAACGTAATTTTTAAATATGCAATTGACGTTTAATGGCAACTGGATTAAAAATGTATTTACGCATTTATTACTGTTGTAGGGTAGACAATAGAAAAATGTAGAAAACCGTTGTTTTAAACATTTTGTACACATGACTGTGTATTTGAACATAGTTTCCAATTTTAAATAAATTTTTAATAACGGATTTCGATATGATAGAAAATGAAGGTACTTTACTCTAGAGTAAAATTCATATTTTTTAACAAACCTCGTATACGACTAAATAAATTTAATATCATATATTTGCATTTTAGTTTTTCTATTATGCAGAACTTTTTATAAAGAATAATTTTTTTTGTAATATTAAAAATAAAAAAGTTTTCCATGTGGTGCGAACTTAAGTGGCCACGTTGTATATGTAATTTATACACGAAAAGTTAGAGACACCTTATATAGACAGAAAATCACAAAAAATAGAAGCATTAATGGTATTTAAAAATGTCGATACAGTAACTTTAAAGATCCACTCTGCAGAATCTAAGAAAAATGAGAAATATGAAAATTAATTGTTTTCAAAGAAAAATATTTCTCACTTCTTGGAAAATCCATTCGCAATTTTCAATTCTAAATCAAATAATCTGATATCATTAAATGTTCATTGAAGCAATTTACGTACTTGGTAAATGATTGTGTTTTATTTCATTTTACTGAATAAAGCTTTTATCCTTCTAGGAAGTTCAACTTTTTCCACATTTCAGCTTCGGACGAATACCAAAGAAGCGCCGCAAGCGTTTTATTTCGCACGTCAAAAAAATTATAGAAAATCACAAAAAAGTTTTATCAACAACTCGCGCACTTTAAAAGTACGTTAAACACTAAGAAAGAGCGAATAGAGACGTTCAAGAGTCGCTCTCCATCGATTCTTTTTTCTGAGTGGCCAAAAAAGCTAGAGCATCGTTAAATTTAAAATCGTCGTAATGCGATGTGAAACGCGGGATAATATAGAAAGATGATGTTCTCATTACTGAAGTGAACATATGTGACCTACATATCTGAAATCGTTCTTTCGGACTCGCCCATAAAACTGGATAACGAACTAAAACTAACGCCGACAATGTAATGACACAGACTCAGTTGTTAACCTTTGAACTTTTCGCAATATAAACGCCGTTTACGGCGATCTTCATACACTGTTTGTTTGTAAAAGGCGTTTATTCGTGGGAACAACGCAATTTGGCAGCTCTAAGCGTCTGCAATGACTCGGAGGCTTAGCGTACATTCATAATCTCTTCATTATGTGTGTTCATGCTCTAGACATTGGAAAAGCTCTCCAAATTTATTACACCCGATTTAAATCAAAATCCCTTACAAGTGCAAAAACTCGTAACGTAAACGTCAAACGCGAGCCACTCCACCTGTCACACTTTCCCGTTTCTGTTTATATTACGGCAATAAATTTGTAGCAGGAAAAAAAAGAAACATCATTGAAACAACCAAAAAATGCCGTGCACGTCGTTTAACAATCTATTAGATCACAGTGACACAAAGCAAATACGTGCTATATCAACCCTAAAAAAAAGAGTTTTTCGTGAGGTTAACGTCTTTTCGCATGAACAAAAATCCTATTAATTATTTTAATCTACGCTTTTGTTAGTATAATTTGGATCTAAAAATACCACGTCGGCCCAAAAATAATTTCTTCTTCATTTAAATAATGTTTTTATAAACACGCGCGCTTTTTTGTTTGAGATTAACGGGGTAAAAGGAAACGTTAAAGTAAGTAAGGGTTGGATGATTACCGTTTAGTCTTTATGAGAGCATGGATACAATTTGTTTGTAGACGAGGAGCGCTTTGCATAAAATGCTCAAATTGATTTAATAAATCTTGCAATATTCTTAAAGAGAGCAATTACGAATTTAATAACTTAAAATATTGGTTCAATTTGTTCGTGTTTTTTTAAGAGAATAGGAGGGATCGTTTTAGGCGATTAAAGAAAAAGGTAACAGTTAAGCAAAATGTTTAATCGTGGACATAAATTGTAGAAATATTTACAAATAAAAATAAATTAATAAATAATATTGTACAACAAAATAATTCGTTTGTTATGATTTGAATAAATTTATAGGTTAATTAAAAAATTAAATAATGAAGGTGTATTTACCCATTGCAATTAAACTTTATAGTTTGCACTTATATTTTATTGATATTAATTTTATAGTTTTATTAAGAAATTAGTTATCAAGGGATCTGTAGGCCAGGTTGAACAACAATAACAATTCAAAATTTTGTAAATATTATTATCCATAAACCCACATTTTTTTGAGAAAAATCCCTATGTAAATTACAACCAGAATTTCATACCGAGTTTGTCTCTGTTAAATAGCAAACGTTTCTGTCCCACCGATTCCGGGTGTTTATGATGTAAACAATCTTGAGATTGTATGTAACTTAATATAGCGATGTTTATACAAAACATTTTATCAAATTAAAAACATATGGCTTATGGGTACCGAAAATAATGACATTCTTTATGAAACTTTTGGAACAGTTTCATTTACTTGGGGAAAAATACAAAAAAATATTTTTAAGGTAAGATTAAAAGTGATTCCATTTGTTAATGTTGTTTTTGTCGTATTATTTGAAATTTAAATATTACCTGAATCTATTCATTCTGAAGACGCGTCGATTTTTTTTTACTGTTGCGTGCACTCAACTTAACGTTGATATTAGTCATAAGTCATAAAGTGGACTGTGTACTGAGTTTTTAAAATAATTACATATCTACTAAACATCGTAGAAACAAATGTTTTCTTAAATTTTTGGCGATGTCTAAAATCGGTTGACTCTCATAAAAGCCGCCGCACTCTATGCTCCCCTTGACCAAAAATGCGGCTGTTTTTGAGCTCGGTCGCTTTAGCATCCCACAAAAAAATTTAGATATTTTTACGTTTGCACACGAAAGAGAACCGCTAGCACAAGCTAGCACAACTTTGCACAACGCTAACGCGCATTTACTGGCGGAGTTATTGAGATTTAAATCTAGCAGGGCTAAGGTCTCTCGCAAAATATCGATTTATTGAGGGTTGAATCTAGAAAGCCCACTACAAAAAATTTTGAATTTTTGACCTTTAAATATTAAAGAGCTGAACTGGCACAGGCTAGCACAATTAAAAATAATGCTAGCAGACCTTTCATAACAAGGTTATTGAGGTTTGATACTGGAGGGGCTAAGGCGACCTCAGCCCTGCAACAAAAAATTATCGAATTCTTGATGTTTGCGTACAAAAGAGAATAGCTAGCACAACTTTGCTCAACGATAGCACACCTTTAATAACAAAATTATCGAGGATTAAATTTAGGAAGCCAGCACCACACAAGAAAATTAAACTTTTGACGTTTGAACATTAAAGAGCTGAGCTAGCACAGGCTGCACAACTATGCTCAAAGGTAGGAATCCAGCCATCAATAATTGATTATTAAAGGTGTGCTAACGTTAATTTCATTTGTGTTAGCATTTGCTTGTTCAGATTTTTAATGTTAAAACGTCAAAAGTCTAAAATTTTGTCGTTGGAAGGAGGGGAGGAACTGGCTCCGTTATTAATAATTTTTTTTCTCAGAACGTCTACCACTATGGTTTCGGATGCACTGCAGCCTAAAAGGCTTATTGTGCTTCCCTTGGTTGTTAATCGACGTATTTAAATTCAATACCCTGCACTAATAGGTGCAGGACATTGGGTGGATACGTATTTAACTCTTTTGGTATAGCATTTTGTTGCGCCCAAAAATGAACTGTGTTTTATTGTCCAGCGTTTTGCAACTGCACAATAAGTTATGGGAGCTCTTCCACACAGTCCACAATTAGTGTGGCCGATTTTCCGCAGATATTTTTTGACGGCCATGTGACCCATCAGGAGGCCTGCCGTGGTCTTTAACTCTGCCCGGCTTAACATTAGTAGTTTAGCCGTTTGTTTTACGTAAGGTTCTGTAATCATACACTTATATTTTATTATATTATGCCCAAGGCTGGTTCTGACCTAACGTAAGGGGTTGTGGCTTTCTGCCTGGCTAGCTTGTCAGCTTTGACGTTCCCTACAATGCTCGAATGGGTAAGCGTCCAGACAAGAGTTAGCTTGTTTTGGCCTGACAAGGTATTGAGTGTGTTAAAACATTCAAAAACAAGTTTTGATGAGGTTTTTTGTCTTAAAAGAGCTCTCAGTATTGCTTGACTGTCAGGCATAATATAGATACGCCTACGGTGGTAGTTCTTCTCTATATTAGTTCTTGCACATTCAATGATGACAAGAACTTCTGCCTGACCTAGACCTAGATTTTCTCTATCATTATATATTCCTAATTCGATCCCCGTCTTTAATTTAGAGCCATCCGTGTGTTAGCGTTGCGCAAAATTGTGCTAGCTTGTGCCAGCTGTTTTCTTTCGTGTGCAAACTTCAAACAAACTATTTTTTTTGTAGATGGACTCAATACGAGTAGACTTATCAATTAGTGATTAAATTTACTGAATAATTAAAAGCTTGGAACTTCAGATTTGCCTATGCATTTTGATTAAACGCACTGAAACATTGTAGTTATATAACTTTAGGGGTTACAGAATATGACATTCTATATTAGTATGCGGGAATTTGTATCAATCAGTCAAGCTTTATTTGTCTTTTTAAATTAACAAGTTGATTCGGTTGTACACTAACTAAAAACTAAAAGCTAGACCCACATTAGCACAACAAACTCCACAAAATATCAACTCTTTCTGTCCTCTAACTACGCCCTGTTCCTCCGTTAGATGTTTTTATTATATTTTTCATTTTTTCTTTTATCCATCTTCTTTTGTTTTCTACCCTTTCAATAATTTTATGCCTTCTTCATTATCTTCTAGCAGAACTTCCCTTCTCACTTCCTCTCTCCTTAATTCTCTACACTCATCTACCGTGTGCTCTACATTCTCTCAATTTTCCCACACATTCTACACATTCTTTCTTCATCTTTTCTCCAATATTTGTTTTCATTTTCCTCATCTCCTAATCTATACCTCGATACCATACAATTATCTTTTGTTAAATCCTCCGGTAATATATTTTGGTATCCCTTACACTATTTTCTATTTGTATTTCGTGTTATACTTTCTTTTATTTTCATCTCTTTCTTGTTTTGGTTGTTCTTGTCCTTTTGTGTTATCACTTCTTCTATCCTTCTCCCTTTCTCTCTCAATCGTCTTACCTCTTCTGTCGCGTAACCCCTTCCTCTATAATATGCTCCAACTTCTATCTCCAAATCTCCAAAATCTTTACAATATCTTTTCCAGACCTTGCCATTCCTTCCATCTTCTCTCCATTATATCATCACATTTTTTACTATTTTCTCAAATAACCACTTTCTTATCTCTACTTCTTTACCGAATAATTTTTTTCGTATACCTCATGTTAGTCCCATTACATTACTTTCTTTTTTCTTACTTCTCTTATATGATCACTGTATTTATTATATCTTTTGTTCCTCACCACCATCTCTTTATTTCTCTTCCTTTTTCTTCTTAAATATCATTATTTTTGTTTTGTATACGTCTACCTCTAATTTTTTCTTTTCTAAATATCTTCTCAACGTCTTTATTGCTTTCTTCATCTCTTTTTCTTTACTTTACTCCACTTTACTAATACTCTAATATAAATTTTTGATCATACACCAAACTGGTAACAGTTTATTCTCTGTCAAGTAGCGAAGCATCGAGGAAAATTGATTGCAAAGCTAAGAAAAATCTCCTCTGTCATAATTTATATTCTATTGTTTTCACTACTAACATAGAATCATGTAATCTTACACCAATCATTACTAAACATTGAAATTCGAAATGAAGGTATTGTTTATTCTCACATAACAAATTCCCATACAAGTCTGGGAGTCATGAAACATAACCACGCTAATGGTTTTCATTACAGGCAACTGGTTAAAAATGAAAAGCAGCTTCACAACTCAAAAATAAGTTAATAATAACAAGATTCTAGGCTGGTAGTGAAAACTTTTATTTTAAATTAGAGAGATTTGCTCGAATTATTCTAGTCTTGGCTTAAATTAAAACATTATTTTTTATTGTATTAGCTATGTTGTCGTATTTTATGATATCACAATTTCTTGTGCAAATTGTTTACGCTAAAACGTATTTAAATTGTTGTGTTAACGTGTATCGCGATGACACATGTCATGCTGTTTGCTCGATAAGAAATGTCGCATTTCAACATTTAATTAAATTTAATTTAATTCTAGTTGGAACTTTTATCAATTTCGTATTTAAGTATATGATTTGCGTTTAAATTTGTTCAAATTGTATTACATAACTTTAAACTTTGTTTCTAATTTTTTGCACAATGAATTCATTTTTTTTTGGTTTCTTCTGGTTTTACAATTCGATTTTCAATATTTCAATTTATCTTTAAAACATTTATAAATGTGACTCTTCATCTTATAACATGCTGTGGAATTGATTAATTTAATTATTTTTACAGTATATATAAATAGTATAGCAAAATGTCACGTGGTGGCGTGAGCTCTGCATTAAAACGTGATATAAAATAACCTAAAAATTGACAGAAATAAATGTTTTTTTAGATAACTAAATTCTAACCCAGCTTGTACCTTTATATGACAAAGAAAATTCCAAAAACCTACCTGGGACAATGAATTGGCTATTTGAGATCAAATGAGGTCCCTTAAAAATGTTCCTACATATTAAAAAATTTTTTGTGTTGGTTAAATTAATATTGTCGACGTGACTCATGATCTTTTTAGAAAAGAACATAAACGTACAAAGCAAAATTTAAAAACACTACATCACTCACCATCACAAACATAATAAAAACACTATGTTTGTAGAAAAGTTGATACTATAAAATGTTGACTTATTTCGTTTGTCGACCACATCAAAGTCATACGTCACAAAAATAGGGAATTTTTTTAACATTATTTTTGCGATGCATGAATAAATTATAGATGTTTAAAAAAGTTGCTAGAAGAAAATGAAAATTAATTAAGATGGAGAAGATACGAGATAGTAAAATATTGAAGATGAAAATAAATTAAATAAATATGGAATAGAAAAAAAAGAGGAATTCCAATATGAAGGAGAAATATGTGAAGATAGTTAACGATACGCCTACGATGCAAATAGTACATAAGGTTAACAATAAGAAGGCACGAATTATGAGGAGGAGATTAAGGAAAATACGACAAAAGTCAATATCTAAGTAGAAGTGAACAGAATGGTTTTTTCGTTCTTATTATTCGTCTAACATGTTATCGTCAAGACACACTCTGTACAATGAGCACGTAAAGGTTGGAATAAATTCATTTAAAATTCAAGCAGCTTTTTTATACTTAGAACGAGAAACAGAGCTTTCGATGCCTAATATTTTTTATTCTTCATGCTCGTTACAACAGATAATCAGAAAGTCTTCAAACTAAGCAGATCTTAAACGTCCTACCAAAATTCTTAAAAAAACAAAAATGCAATTTGTAACAAAATTATAAAACAATAAAGAAACGATATCACTTTATCAAATTCTTAAAAATTTCCAATATTCAAGACCATCTTGTTTGAAATTAAAAATACGCAAACCTTAAACTTTATTCAGTTCAACTTGGCCGTTTTATCATCAGCCACAACACGGATACGAAAATCACACACTAAAGCCTTGATCAACATAAAGTACAATTAAAGGAAGGGGCTATTTATCAAACACAGATCTTGTTAAAATACAGTAGCTATAGGACACTTTATAGATTAAAACGGAGTGTAGCTTACCTTTTATTGTAATTCTTTGGCTGTCTCCATGTTTGTCTACCTACACCGTACCTCCAAAGACCTGTTTTAAAAATCTTCTGACGACCTTTAATATGAAAATCGAAGTTGGCTTGGAGAAGATTAAGAACGTTTATTTGGAGGATACTCAACATATGGTGCCAGGGCTTCTTGTTATCAAAGAAGATATTGGCGTTCGATGGATGAATATGTATCTTCCTTGTTTTCTTTTAGTTTGTCTCGCAGTTGGTCTTTGTTGTGTCCTCTGTAATTAATGACCTAACTGCAGTTAGCCGGTATGCAAATGCAATCAGGACATAGACTATCAATAACGATGCACTGTTTCTCCCAACCATCCAAAACGGATAAAATCAGTATTGAACGCACCATCTTTAATATACATTTGAAATATGAAGTCAAAAAAAAGTTTTCTTGGCCTCCAGAACACCCGTTTCTAAAACTTGGTTAAACTACCTCAATCTTTTAATACATGCACTCGTCTCAACGACAAAATGTAGCAGTCGCCTTACGTTTGGAGTGTAATATTGTAGTCATATATTTGCCTATGTAGCGAGCAAGTAGACCAAAAAGGACATCATTGACTTTCATACATCAAGAGTGCAGGAGATTGCCATGGCTCAATAAACTAAATTCCATGATTCAGAAAATTTTGGTATCTGTCAACATTCCGGCTAGATTGGAGTCAGTTGGTTTGTGTTGAGAGAAGTTAATAGACTGACTCTATGTCCCTGGTCAAACGGACTCAACCTCGTATGAGATACCACTTGTAGTGTGGTACGTTGCATCGTTGCATATCTACACGGTGAGTCAGCAAAACAAGCCGTTAACAGGAATCAAGAATGGCTTGGAGAAAATCAAAAAAGTTTATTTGGAGAATACTTAATATATGGTGGCAGGTCTTCTTGTTATCAAAGGTTGAATTGACGTTCGATGGTTGTTGAATATGTATCTTCCCTGTTTTTCTTCAGCTGTTACTGCTGCCTTGCAGTTGGTCTTTGTCCTGTTCTCTGTAATTTATATCCTAACTGCATTGAGTTGCTATGCAGATGCAGTCGGCACATTGATTATCAATAACGATGTACCGTCTCTCTCAACTATCCAAAAGGAGTAGAATAAAATCAGTATTGAACGCACCATCTCAAATATACATTTGAAATATAAAGTGGAAAAAGATCATTTCTTGGCCTCTAGACAACTTGTTTCCAAAGCTTGGCTAAACTGCATCAATCTTTTAATACCGGCATTCTTTTTAACGACAAATGTTTCCAACTAGCAATTGCTTTACGCATGGGGTGCAATATTGTGCGCATGTGGCGGTCAAGTAGATCGAAAAGGACACCATGAACTTTTATGCATCAAGGGTGCAGGGAAATTATCAAGGCCAAATGAGTTAATTTCCATGATTCAGAAAACCTTGTCATTTGTCAGCCTTCCGGCTAGATTGGAGTCAGTTAGATTGTGTTGAGAGGAGTTGGTGGATTGACTCTATGTCTCTGGTCAAACGAACTCAACTTTGTATGGTTAACAAAAAAGTTATGCGTTAAACTAACCGTTGACCTACCTAAAACGGACGCCTATGACCGGTACTAGAAATTTGCAATTGATGGAATCGATTCATCTCTGAAGGCTAAACAAGCATACCAGTTTTTGCTTTTCTAAGTAGAAGCGTTAGAGGTATTAAAAAAAACTATTTACAAGGCGCCATCTTCAAAAAGCTCTAGCTCCTTTAGGAAGCATTTTCGAACTAGGTGAATTGAGTTAAATTGTCTTAAAATTATTTGAGGAATCTCCGGTCTTCGTTTGTCAGGAGAGTTTCTAAACACCCTGTATATTTAATAATTTTTAATTCTAATTGGCATTATCAACCTTGATTGTATATTACGTGATCCACACAGTTTATAATCTATTATTTGCCTCAATAAAGCCCTCACAAGTTTGGGCGAAACGTCGGGCTTTGAAGTAATTTTAGACCTTCACCTACAAGGAAAATACCTTTAAATCATCTTCCGTTTTTAAAACTGCTTTGTTCCTCACTTAAACTTGTGTATTCCTTTTCTATTTGATTTTTAACAATATTGTTTCACCAAGACGGAATGACACTTATTCTCCTATAATTTCTTGTCTTCTTTTTTATAAATTAAACCTATGTAGCATTTTTTCTAATTCTGAGAGGTATCCTGTTCTTCTTCTACTTTGTTACACATTTTTTGTATTTATTACTGTATTTAATCAGCCCCATTTTTAAATTTCCTATAACTAACACTCTGTTGTTGTTGGCATTTTCAATGGTTTCTTCAATTGCATAGTATCTATTGTCCACATTTTTTATTATTTCTGTCTTTTTTAAATATTTTTATTTGTGTTCCTGTTGAAACAATAGGTTATTCATCGTTTGGGTTTTATAGTCAGTAAAATTTTTTGATTGCATTTAATACTTGTAAATCATCTTATTGTTTTCTAGGCAACTATTAATCTATTACTTTCACTGACCTACTATGTCGTCTAAGAGTTCTGATGTTTCTTCTGATATCTATTTCATATATGTTTTCTTTCTTTTTATTTTATTTTCCAGGACTTTCTTTACATTGTCTAACTTTCTCATTTTTATTCTTACAGTTTTCTTGTGATCCGTCGTATATATCGATATAAATCTGATTTATTTCATATTCTGTTACGGTACAATGTTATTGCTTACACCTTATTGTTTTGGCAGTTTAGATTTGAGTTTTTTTATATTTTTCATTTCTTCATCTTCCTAGCGTTTTTATTTGTATATGAAAATTGTTTTATCACCTTATAGTGATTACAAGCACATTCTGGTTCCCTATAGACCTTAACATCTTCTGTTTGCACTTGTGTTTTTCATTATTATTAAAATTATATTGAATTTTACATTTTTGTTCGAAATTTGTCTTTGTGTTAGAATAATTTATATATTCCTGAAAATAATAGTTGATTGTTCCTAAATTTTCATATCACCCCAAATAGTTCTTTCACTATATTGTTTGAATGTGGTGATACATTTTTTCATTTGTTTCTTATTCATGAATACTCTACTTTTGGTACGTTGGTGTATACTCCAAATATGGTAGTAATTGTTTATTTACTGTTTGCCTATACCTTTCTTGATTTTGCTATGTTTCCCTTCTGTTTACTTTGTATAGTTTGTGGGTTCTAAGTTTCTATAATTGTGGTTCTATTTTTCCGCCATATTTTCTGTTTGTTTTGTGTAATTTTTTTCTCCTCCCCCCTTTTCAGAATCATTCGGCAAATTGCTTTAGCAGTGTCAGATTCTAAACTATTCGTTCTACTTACCTGGGGTACTCACCGATATATTGGAAATATGGGGTTAAAGCTGGCAACCCCATTCAAAACTACGAATGCGGAATATCACCAAACATTGTCAGCATTTCGTCAATTGCAATGCTGACAACCAGAAAGGAACAAACAACCTACTAATTCCGTATAACAGTAGGTTAAACAACAACAAAAAAAAATTGATTGCATACAAACAGTACAGACAGTTCACGAATATTGCAAAGCGTACACACGTAGTAACACATTCACGCATTCGTATATGCGTCGCAGTAAATATAACTAGTGTAAATATTATATATAGCGTAATGTAAGTGTTGACAATAAATCATATTCCAATTGCGGCGGGCGTATACCTTCCAACCAACTCTGTGGCCAACAATAGGCGTCCTTCATCAATTCACTATGACGCCACAAACACAAATAAATTTTTTTTTTTTTTTAATATTAGATAACTAGTATGATGATTCAACCTCTATCTTGGAGGACGGAGTCTTTTATTTGTCACGGGGGGTATTTTACTTCTGTTACGACTTTGGTTCCGACGAACAATCCTCAATTTCCGTTGAAACCTACCCAATAGAGGTAACTGACATATTCTCACACTAAGAAATAGAAAAAAAAATTAGGAACGGTGCTCCACACTAACTTTCTTGCATCTTCAGTTAATACACTATTATCTATTTTAATTGGATTTTGAAGAAACATACAGTTATTTTACCAAAAAATGTTTCACGAATTATCCCAAAAAATTTTTTTTCAATTTTATACCATTAATTCTAGCGGTTGAAAAAGAGAAAAAGTACATCTGAAGAACCTCTAGACAGCTAAAAGGTTCATAGTGTTTGTAAGTCATTTATTGCCAAAAAAACTAATTTTGAGAAAATTCGTTCCAGTCGTTTTTGAAAAAACTAAAACTTGAGAAATAAAAATCACCTTTAATTGAGTTTTTCTTGAAAAGCCACGACAGTTATTTTGAAAACATTGCAATGTATATACGTATACAAATTTTAAAGAAAAATCGTTTAATTTATTTATTAATTTTAGGGGTAGACAAAAAATGAAAAAAGTATTTCTAAGAAACCTGTAGACAGCCAAAAAGTTCATAGTATTTATTTGTTATTTATTGACTTAAAACGTTAAAACTTTATCAAAGCAGTCAACGTTACTTTGATAGTAATACAAATAAACAGGGTAAGAAACCGTCAAGTACAAGTAATTGGTCTAGCAATACAAAGTTCTTTGACATTAAACATATAGTTGCCTGGAGATAAGTTACTTAACTAGGATCACATACGTGTATCGTTCATTAAGGAGTCTTTTTGAAGGGTTCGACATCACTAGTTCCCAGTTATAGTTAAGAAATAGTTTAGTACTGGTAATTGGATTGTTCGGATACACACGCAAAAACTGAAGTAGCAGCAAAGCAAAGCACTTATGGCGATTTAGGTCGGCGGCACAGCATTGAAGGAAAGCCCTTTTTAGTGTTAAGGCAAGACACCCCAGAGTAGCTGGTCCCCGCTATCTTGCGTGACAGAACTCTACTCGGCCTCTTTTAACAGCATAGGTGTATTTTTGCATATCACTTTCTCGAGTACAAGTAAAGATCGAGAGATTAATTTTTCTAATTACACCAGCATAAGGCAGTAACGGTTTCAGAAGAGAACACACAATTTCTGCACATAGTCAAGTCTCAGCAGACATCAAGCAAAGTAATCCCAGAAAATACAAACCAAAGAAACTCTAATAATTAGAGAAACCCAATAAAATGACTATTTGCCACGTGGTGAAATATAGGTCAATAAGCTCACCTGCAAACGTTCATTCCGGTTTATTTCTCATTACATATCCGATGTAATTTACTTTTTACAACAGGCGGATGGTTAGAACTACGGATTAATTCATCACTCGTGTTTAAAATTTCGTTTTGCAGTTCTTTTCTTTTATAAAACACGACTGTCCTCGTTGAAAAATTGTTAGATATCACTTTGAATTTTAGGGGTAGAAAAGAAAATAAAAAAAGTACCTCTGAAGAACCTCTAGACAACCAAAAAGTTCTTAGTATTTATTCGTAATTTATTGTCTAAATAAATAATTTTGAAAAAAAATCGTTTTAGTCATTTTGAAAAAAGTAAAACTTATGGAATTACATTTTCCATGAATTAAGTTTTTCTAGAAAAACGGTGATAAAAGTACCTCTGAGAAACCTAAACAATTCTAAATATGAAAGTTGAATTAAACCGTTCTATTGGTTTGTAGATCAGAGTACATACATACATACATTTTTTTACAAATTTGATTACAATACTTTGTCTCTAGGAATGCAGGAAAGTAAAAAGGTCTTTGTAGTAGAAAAAAAGTCCAAATTCGAAAATGAAATCTTTTTGTGGAAGAATTTGAGAATTTAAAAAAAAATAAATAAAAACAAAAATAAAAATAGGTAAGTTGCTGTCACTAATTGATTTTAATGTTTTTATTTAAAATTTATTATTGCAAATGATGTTTAATATTTCCACATAAATAAGTTAATTTGATGTATTCGTGTTAATATAAAATTTTCTCATCATTTAAAATGACAACGACAAAATAACAATTATTGTAGTTACGGAACACCCTATGTATTTACATCATAGTAAAACAAAATGATTTTTTACGTTGCAAATTAGTATCTGGTTAGTTGTTTATAACATCTATTTTATTATCCAAAAAATTTATACTAGATTTGTTTTTCTCACTTTTTTGACAATATCTTCAAAATTATTACCGCAAAATAGTTTATGCATAAGTTTATTTAATTAAATTGATAATCTCATTATTTACTATAAAATAAACTATTTCACTTGAAAAAACTGTGGGGTTGACGGAACCCACAGGCTCCGGTTCGCCATCAATTCAGTGCAGTTCTAACCGAATAATGAGGGCAGCCGAGAAGCCAACAAGTTACAGCGCCAGCAACTGCTGGCCTAAGCTTCAAGGTACTGCCTGTCGCATACGGATACCTTAGGCGCATACACATACCTCACAAAACTTACACAGCACAGTTGCGAGAGCTTATCAACACTCGCATCGCACAAATTGTTACTGAAGTAAGCAACATCGATCACAGCATCCATGGCAGCATCCACAGCAGCCGACACATCATCCGCAACAGCCACCAAAGCAATTGCAACGACAGCATTCGCTACAAAAACCACGAACGCCACGATCGCTGCAACACCCGCAAACGAACGACCTCTGCTACAACCACAAACGCCACAATCGCTGTTTCAGAGGAACAAACGATCACGACGCGCACTACGTCTTGACGACATAGCCGTCAGCGGTTAACCGCACTCACACTCACGTCAAAGAACCCAGAAGCTTAAGTCTTCGACGTACATTCGCGCTGGAGCCGCATGTTTGCCCACACACGTCACAAAGCTTGGACGTTTAGTTCTGACGTCCATTCGCCTGTCATACACAGGACGCGCAGAGCAACGAGCTCGCGCACACAAGCTGTCAAATACAGTACACATAATGCACAAATTCGTCTCTGGAGCAGCAACATCAACAAAATAAAAAACAGCAACGACAAACCTCTCAATTGCAGCATCTGTAACAGCAAAAAAATGCGCACACAAAAAAATACGACACTTTGTTTGCATATTCTAGCCCACAAACCTCCGACACGCTTTATCGTGGACTCATCCACTAAGGAGAGACCCTGTGGGGTTGACATCGCAACCCCATTCTAATCAATTCTACAATAACATACAATTGCAAGTGAGCAAGTGCACACTCAGCATTCTTAACGGCCTTGCTTATTAAGCACACTAACCTACTTCGCATGTATAAAACGAAGTAGGTACAACAACAGAAAGGAGTTCGGTTCATCAATTCGTTTCACGAGTTCATCAGTTGGACACACAGTCCAGTTCGCCATCAAATCAGTGCAGTTCCAACCGAATGATGAGAGCAGCCGAGAAGCCAACAAGTCATCGCGCCAGCATCAAGTAAAAACCGGCCGAAGCTCGAGTTCATCGGGGCAATTCATTCTAGGTCACCGTCTTTCGCACACACACAACACCGGAATATCAGGTGACATCGCATAGCATGTAGTACGCCAATTACTACATGCTGACTACAACGTTTCCATTCATCATTAGAATTAGTACAGCTCGACCACGCTATGTACAATTACAAACGCTGCTAAACCCTAATCGAACGCAAACACTTTCTCTGATACAAACCGGCGTCTAGAGTAATACACTCTAAACGCCACAAAACAAAGTGAGATTATGTTGTGCATATTTTTGGACACACTGTATAACTAAAAATATTTTTAAAAACAAAAATATATTTTTCTTATAAGTCATATACTACTAATGTAGTTTGTTCTAAGATACTCATTTAACTACATATCTACTTTTTATTAACAATTAAAATTTTTCATATTTGTTATAAATAGTAGAAAAATTCATCTTTACAAACTCAGTTGTGCATAAATTTTTAAAACGTTCGTGTTAGTTAGTCATATCGGCTATTACATAACGCATGATTTATTAATAGGGGTAGAAATGAGGACAAAAAAATGCGCAATCATACAAAAAAAAAATACGATTTGATGAAAAACAACTCAAAAATCCGCACTTAGAGTTCAATTTGGGTGTCGTCATTAAAAGTAAATTTGTGTTTATTCGGCGATTTCCATTCAACAAGTTAGAAAAGCTGTTATTACGCATAGAAACGGTGGTTTTAGTTAAGTGTACCTTATTTTCTTTTTAATATATAATTATTATTAATTTGTATTATGTAACGTACAATTGTCCTGATTGATACCGGTGCAAACATTGAACATGCGACTGGTATTAATTATTCCTGTGTAAATTGTAGTTGAGGTTTTGTCAATCGATACGTGTACAATTGTTTTAAGTATAATTTGATAAATCTGTATTCTATTTAAAAGATTCAGTTTGAAACTATTTTAAATTCAAATTTATGTTTAAAGATCAATGGTTGCAAAGAAATTGTTTTTGGCGTTGAATCGAAACATCTGCATTTATCGGTAATTGTCGATTTTTGCAACATGTTCTTACAGTTTTTGGTTCTGGTAATGTATCTTCTTAGGAATTAATCTCCTTCTTTCTCTTCTGAGGTATTTTTTGGTACAAATTGTTACATGCAAAAAAGAAGCTAACGACAGTTTTGATTTAAAAACGTATCATAAATAGAGGTAGCACAGTAGCTTGCAATATAATTTGCCTTTGTGATATGAAGAGATCGTAGTAAATCGTTGCAAATGGTCAATAACAATCGATAAACTCGTCAAAGTAGAGTGGGCGCTTAACAAGATTACGACGTTAAATAGCTTCTAGCCCTTGTTCACCGGAAGCCTGTCCAGAGGGGCACTTTCTAACTGAAAGTACTGTCACAAATCTGTAAAACCACCCGCACAAATACAAATAAACAGCGTAAATACGTATTTTTACATTAGTACACGGAAATCTAATTGATCAGGTGATCGCTAATTTTCATTGATAGACACTAAACTAAGCACATTAACTGATATCTGTAACACATTCGTACAAATAAAACGTAATAAAATTTAACATTACGTTTCTTGCATTAAAAGATTTAATTTACACTCACTAAATGTTCACTTAATAAATGATAACCCGCCGAACGTTATAATTAATTATTCGCATTAAAAAAAATAATGAAAACATGCGCATTAATACGAAAACACACCGCAACAGTTTAAAATTTTGCAACAAGAATTTGTAAGCCCTTCGTAATTTCGATAATGTTCACATATTTATTAAAATAAAGTACATAAATATCTAGAGATCTCGCTTCAGGTGTACCAGGACTGATAGAATCGAAAACAAAAAACGCAAAAATTGACAAGTTGTTACGATAAAATCTTTTTGAGAAACTGGCAATTTAAAAAATCAGTTCTATACACTCATCAGCAAAAACAGAAATGCGGCCAGAAAATTTGGTGCTCCTCTTTAAGTAGTTCACCGAGCTATCAGACCATTCCGAGAGATTCATGTTCAAGAAAACCAGGATCAGGTTAAAGAAGAGCCCCAACAAATCGAGATGACCGTTTTTATTACTGAGTATTTTGATGGATCGTCATCTAACTACTGTGACGGCTAGAAATCGACTGCTAGAAGTTCGTCAAGTGCTTACTGCAGATCATCGGAGGCATCGACTAAAATTTGTAAGGCAACACTAAGCTTAGACTCTTGACAAGTGGAGACAAGTTTTCTTTTCAGATAAGTCCGGATTTTGTGTTTCTTTTCTGGACGGGCGTAAGAGAGTATCAAGGAGACCTGGAAAGCGTTTTCTCTCATGTACAATGATTCTAGTAGAGCTTGTCATAGGGGGTTTATCATGGTATGGGCTGGCATTTCCTTTGGCAACCACACTGAACTGGTCCTTATAGAGAACGGATTTCTGACTACAAGGCGATACATTGCGGAGGTCCTAGATCTCCATGTTATACTTTTCCGGAGAGCCAATTAGGTGAACAGTTTATTTGTATAAAAATAATGCTTGGGTACAAGTAGCACAGTGTGTAGTTCAACACTTAAATAAAGCTGGCGTTAACCAAATGGTCTAACCCGCGCGTAGCACAGACTTGAACCTCATTGAGCATGTCTAGGACATACTGCAAAAAAGAATCAAAAGTCGTCCAGCAGTACCAGACAATTTGAACGCTCTTAGAATAGCACTGGTAAAAAATTAAATGAAATCCTGCAAAAAAGAACAACTGCGTGAAGTGTCAAAAAACTAGCAACGAATGCGCGCCAACAAATTGTTTTTTTTTTTCGATTTAATATTTACGGTTTCATACGGATAGCATATTTGATTTCGATTTAGTTTATATTAGTTACGTATAAAGTGCCAATACATTCAAACTGAATTTCGTAACGGTTCACGTTCTACCTGCTACACTCATTGCGAACCCTTTAAGGTCAAATACAAAGCCATTATACCTGGTGCATTGTTGGAATCTACGTTAGCAGTAAAATTCCATTGTATTCTTTCGTTTAAAAATAGATACTTTCACTTTGTTTTCGTACAAATAAACAAATTTTGCGAAAAAGAAACATGGCGACCCAAGCCGCGCAAGTCGATTTAAAAACAAAATCTCTTATAAAAAGACGTGCTTTAATAAAAGGCCATATAACAAAATTAATTAACTTCTTTAGCACAAAGTCGGATACACAGGACTACCTCGCTCAATTAAAGTTAAGATTCACAAAGGTGGTACCTCTGTTCCAAGAATTTATGGATATTCAATTAGAAATCGAGTTAGAAAACTAATTAAACGCGGAGGATGAACAGGAAAGAGATGCATTTGAAAGCTCGTACTATTCTATCATTTCCCAAGTTGAAAGCTACATTGAAAGTAAAACTCAGTCTAATAACACGTCAACGGTCGTAGAATCGCAAACTCCGCGCTCCTATGGAGTTAAGCTCCCGGTCATAGCATTGCCAACATTTAGTGGCTCTTATCAAGAGTATCCTAGTTTTGTTGAAACATTTCGGTCTCTAGTAGATAGCAATTCTTCCTTGCAAAAAATTCAACGTTTTCATTATTTGTTAAATTCCTTAAAAAAGGAAGTAAGATCATCTAGGTTATGCATCAACTGTTTACGAGCAAACCACTTAGTTATTAATTGTCGATCATCCACTTGTCGAAAGTGTTTCAAAAGGCACCACACTCTTCTACACATAGATGCAAGCGCCGACGCCAACATAGCTGCTAATGTGAGTCCTGTGACCCAGACTCCTGTGCCAATAGTAACTACGAATGCACCAACAAGTAGTATTGTTACCACGTCCAATTGTTCTAGCGTACCTACTAACGTTCTTTTGTCGACAGCCATAGTCGAAGTCTTCGATGCATTTCATAATCTTGTTCAGGCTAGAATTCTTCTTGACAGTGGATCGCAAAGCAACTTTTGTACTCGATCTTTTAGCAAAAAACTCAGAATACAGACTACTCCTAGCTCAACTTCCGTAACAGGAGTTGGACAAAATCTATTAAATTGTAATGAATCGATTACCTTCACATTAAATTCAAGACATACATTCTTTCGAAAAGAAATCACTTGTTTTATATTACCTAACATCTCGAATAACTTACCTCACTTGACTTTTAACGTATCGCATTTCAATATTCCCTCAAACATTCAGTTGGCAGATCCAACGTTTAACGTTAGTGCCCCAATAGATATTCTTATCGGAGCAGATTTATTTTGGCAAACTCTACTCGCAGGTCAAATTGATAGCCAGAATAATAATCTAATATATCGCGAAACACAGCTTGGTTGGATCGTTTCAGGCTCGTTTCCAGAGCAACCCGTAGCGCACTCTCACATAGTTTGCAATTTCAGTAACGAAGTGTTACAACAACAACTTGAAAAATTTTGGAAAATAGATGAATTACCTAGTGATGAAAATATATCTCACAAACTTTCGTTGGAAGATGAGTATTGTGAAAATCTCTTTGTCCAAACTACCAAAAATCAGAGTCTAATCGTTTTATCGTTCGTTTGCCTTTCCGAGATAACATTTCTCAATTAGGTCTCTCCAAATCAACAGCGGAACGGAGATTTCACACGTTAGAAAATAAATTCAATACTAATCCATTCCTAAAGCAGCAATATCTTGAATTTATGTCGGAATACATAAGATTAGGTCACATGTCCCTAGACAACAATTGTTCAGATACAAACAAACAATATTATCTGCCTCATCACGCCGTATTCCGCGAAGCTAGTTTAACATCCAAAATAAGAGTGGTTTTTGACGGCTCGTGCAAAACTGATTCAAATATTTCGTTAAATGATGTCATCATGCGAGGTCCTAAGCTACAACAAGATTTATTCTGTATTCTTTTAAGGTTTCGAACACATCGTTACGTGATTTCGGGTGACGTTAGTAAAATGTTTCGACAAATTCTCGTTTACGAACCACACCGTGAGTTCCAAAAATCTTGTGGAGATTCGATACAAATAAGCCCATAGATACCTACAAACTAAATACTATAACTTACGGAATTATTTGTTCTCCGTTTCTTTCCATTCGAACCCTTCATGAAATTGCTAAGGAGAACGAAGTAGCATACCCTGAAGCCGCAAGGACTATATTATCAGATATATTTGTAGATGATCTTTTAGCTTATGACGACTCTTTAGAGAACTTAATTCGAATCAAGGATGAGATTATACACTTATTCAATAAAAACGGATTTGAGTTGCATAAATGGACTTCTAATCACCCCGCACTGTTAGCAAACATCCTTAATCAAACCAATTCAACAACCTTAAACATTAATGATAAATCAAATGGAGTAAAACTCTTGGATTGTCGTGGAACACTAAAACCGATATTTTGAATTATGAGTCACTTCTTGTAAACAGTAATCAGCTGTTTTCAAAAAGAAACGTTTTGTCTATTATATCCCACATTTATGATCCATTAGGTATAATTAGTCCTTGTATAGTTTTAGCCAAACTCATTATGCAGGAATTGTGGAAACTGAAGATTAATTGGGACGAAGTCATTCCTGACACTCTCCACAACACATGGACCACATTCTTGACTGAATTAAACTATATTTCAAAGTTAACTGTTCCTAGAAACACTACACTTGCAAATTACAATTTTTTAGAATTACATGGGTTTGCTGACAGCAGCGAAAAGGCCTTCGGAGCATGTATATACATTAAAACTGTGGATCATTTCAATAATCACTTAGTACATTTGTTATGCTCAAAATCGAGAGTAGCCCCGTTAAAAAAAGGTATCGCTCCCGAGGCTAGAATTAAGCGCAGCACTCTTATTAGCTCAGCTTGGTCAAAAGGTCATTACTCAATCTAAAATGAATTTTCAAAGGTGTTATTGGTGGTCGGACTCTGTGATAGTTCTTTCATGGGTTAATAAAGGCAACAATATGAAATTTTAGAAAATTGATTGTTAATATTGTGATGTCAAACTTGCATAGGCAACTTGTTATTAATAAAAAATTCTGCAAGTCCGCTTAATTTTTTTTGGTGAAGAAGTATTGAGTTTACGTAAAATTTTTAAGAGACAAAAAGTTTTTAATTGAATTGGCCTTCCAAAATCTGAATTTTTAAATTGAAAAAAAATTTAGTTAAAAAGTTCTGGTAAAAACTCTAAGGGGTAGTAAGACTCACCCTCTTGCAGAGAACAAGGGTGAATAAAATTATGAAATTATGGAGGCTTCTTGGTAGTAGTATTTGAATGTTTAGATTTCTTTTTTATTTCAAGTCATTTCAGAAAAAATCGATTAATGTGAATTTTTTACACATCTTTAAGGGGCTGTAACTCTTCAGGGGAGGCTTTAAGGAAATTTTTTTTTATGTTAAACCCCCCTTTAAATTTTGCAAGGAATCTCCAGTTTCATTTTCTGTACTGATTAATGAAACACCCGTATATAAAAAATTATTGGTATAAAATAATCAGGTTTTCTTTCCCTGAAATTAAAACCTATCATTGCATGAATTTGGAACACTTCAGTGTAGTAGCAGTAGTAGTAAAAATCGACTTCTTTAGCGGATGGCGGTAAAACATCGATTTCAAACCACAACGTCGGTTACTGTAAATTAAACGAGAGTCTTGACTCTTTCATGAGTCCCCTTTAAATTTTGCAAGGAATCTCCAGTTTCATTTTCTGTACTGATTAATGAAACACCCTGTATATAAAAAGCCATTTGTTTATATATCAACAATAGTTTGCTATCGGATAAATAGAAATAAACTGAATTGGTGATTCATATGTAAGGTATGAGAACCTTAATATGTCAGTTTGAAAATTATATTTGTCAATAGTAGGATGCGGTAAATAAAACGGACACAATGATTTTGAAAAATTAAATTTACTAGCGTAAAATAGACGTTTTAATCATATTTCGAGAGAAAAAATGCGGATAATTTAATAATTTTTCGAATAACATATGTGAAGAAAATAAACCGACTTCTTTATCAATATTTTTGTGTTTATGTTTTACCCATGTTAATTCTTTAAATAAATCGTTGGGGAACCAGTCGTGACTTCAGAACCCGACGAATTTATTTGATAGTGTTTTTAAGTAAATACTTGTGTTTTTGAATTATATTGTTTATAAGGAAAGAAATTTTAATAACTCTTACCTCCCATCACATAAAATTAATTAAAATTGATTAAAGCGAATGTTTCTTAAAGCCCTTGTTTGTTTTTGAATTGTTATTAAGAGTGTAATATTTAAAAAAATCTATTGTAATAATTGTAACTTATCAACTAACGCCGTTCCCTTGATACATAAAACAACTTAAATTTATTAAAACAAATTTTACATGAAAAAAAAGTTTTTAAATTTTGAAATTTCAATATTTTTTTTTGGTAAAATTAACGAATAATCCGCATTTTTTTCCTCAAATGTATGTTTTCTAACACGTCATTTTATAATAATAATTTTAATTTTTCAAAATTCTTCTGTCCATTTTTTTATCGAAACCGTGAGAACCTAGCGTCAGTCAGTCTGTCAACGGTAGATTTGACAATTAAAATACAAATACCAAAATCATGTAGGTATAATTTCAAAATCAAAATATTAAGTGAAATTAAATTTTTGTTTGGAAAATAAGGTATAATTTCGTTCCTGTTTATTTATAATCTTATTACGGTTTTCGTCGCCTTATATCACTCGAGCTCAGATTTTGTGGTAGTTATTTTTACGTCCTTTTTCTATATTAGGTAATTTAACTTGATCTGTTTGACAAAATCACTTTAGATTCGTTCTTGTGAATTTTTCAAAACACTCTCGTTAATTATTTGACACAATTGTAAATGTGTAATTTCAGTTGTTTTTTGTTCAACTGTTCCTACTAGTAAAACAATATAGGGAAACATTTAATTGCTCTACAGGGTGGTCCTTTGAATACGGGTCATAGGGATTTATTACATAAAGTTAGTGCTTCGTTATTGAATATTAATAATAAAATTAAAATATTAATTGAAATTGAATCAAATTGAAATAATATTAATAAATGATTCTATGTTTGGACATTCATATGAGTGCTATGATTTATCTTTTGTAGACCTTGTCAATAAAGGCGGCACAGGGAAACATTACAAAAGGGTCATCGAACGCTAACCTAGAAAAGGGCCTAAAAGAAAGTCAACGAAAGAACAACAATTTGCACTTACCTCAGAATCGTTTGACCAAAGACAGTTACCGTTGTAAATAATTTTAGTTTAGTTTATAAGTAATTTTGTAATAATTTGTTGCATGTAACCACTGTTTATTCGCGTCAAAGTTACTGATTGCGTAACACGTGGTTAATGTAAATCGAAATTCATGCGCTTATGGGAATTAAAATTTTTAACAGAATTGTAAATTGAAAAAAAAAACGTTTAGAATTTGTGTGTTAATAAATGTTTTGTTGTTTACGTCGTGTTATAAATGATGAAATAGTAGGAATTAACGGTTCAATCTCTAATAACACTGTTGAGTTAAAAGGAAAGTTATTTCTACTAAAGATTACAAATAATTATAAGAAAATATTAAATTTAAGTATGATTTAGTAAAATTTACCCTGGAAAAAATGGGTAATTATTTTGCATAAAGCTAAATTCAAGCTTTTAAATAAAAACTTAAAAACCAAAGCTTTTATGATTGCATATCTTTGTAAGGTATGAGAGTAGTAAACATATCTAGAATACACAAGAGCAACAAAAGATCGTAATTCTTATAGATAATAAAGAAACGTTTTCAATTTTTAAAGAAAATTCACCGGCCCGTCATTATTTTATTATAGTGAACTTATTTTTATACACAACCTGCAAGTAAAATTTGATAGCGTGATAGCGCCCTTCCCTTCGTACAAAATTAAATGCATACGCTTATCTTTTGCCACAATTTTGTGCAATTAAAAAAGAACTGAAGTGTCAGCTAAGTACCGAACCGTAGGACCTAAAACAATGTGGGGTATGCCTTGATGACTTTCTCTCTACCCGATCAAAAATACTCTTTGGGGTGATTTCTTATCCACATCGTTTTACACGTCGTGGTATAGTGATACACTTCCATCTTGAGTACATTGCCAATGCTAGTAAATACTCAAAAAACAAACGACAAAAATCACCGGCCAAATCTGAGCTTTGGTGGTATTGCCATCCATAATTTGGTCTCAATCCAAATCAGAAACATGTCTTAATAGACATATTAATCTAACTATAGTATTTTGTGTCGCTGGGGCAGAAAGTGAGCATTTGCAGACCACTGCTAATGCTTTTCAATTTGTGTGACATACAGTTTTTTTCCATCTACAGTCCAATATTTAAAATTATAGTTACTTCAAAAATATTTATTATCGAGGAGGTGTCAGATCCGCAACAAACGGCTCCTACTTGATTTGGTAATTCTGTCACCCAAATAAAACAGTAACCAATTCTTTGAGGCTAATCAGACTGCATATTTTTACGAATTATTTAATTTTGATGAATTTGAGTACATGGCAACTGTCTACGAACCTCACGATGCGTTAAAATCCTGTAGCAATTTTCAGTAACTTTTGTAGACTTGCGTTCGAGCTACTCTACACTAATAAGCCTCAAATAAGGCAAAACACGTATATGTAGGTGCCGTTTGTAATTCTGTAATTATCACTGGCTACTGGTTTATTTAGAAATTTGATATATTTTGTTAAAAATGCGCTTAGTTTTTTCGCAATGTTAAATGTTGAATATGTACATTAAAATATTCTGTGTGTTTATGTATTGTTCTCGGAAGCAAAACTTTTTTGTTCTCACCTATCATGCAAATTGCTCATAATTTTAAAATCTGTTTAAATACCCTATATTAGAACCTCATTTTATGTTGTATTGTCAAGATAATCGTCTTTTTCTTAAATCACTGAAACAACTTTAGTTCCATCTTCTAGAGTCTTATCTTAAAGAACGTAGAAAACATACCTGAGTTTCTATTTCAAAGAACTTTATTGAAAAATTCAGTCACAGCTACACAATAGAATTGTGTGTAAAAAAGAAGTCAGTACTGAAATCTTTCAAGTTGTTTAGTGTTAGCTCTGAGCTTATTTCGATTTGCGTTTTCCTTTCATTACAAAACGTCCACGGATTACAAATGCCTTGTTTAGATAACCCCAAAAATTAAAGTTAAAAGAATTTGACGATGGGGGTGGCAAACTATCGTAATCCTGGAACCAGGCACGACCTCAACACATCGATTTCCTTACTATTTAGTACACGTGCACGTGCACTACTTAAAGTATACCCGTTTTTCGTCCTAACTTAACACAAACACGAAATTTGTTTGCACATTTTTATTACAATCATTTTGAAAAGATAATCTAAAAATTTTGTATGTTTTTTGTGTGTTCAGCTGTTCTTGATCAAGCCGAGTTCAGATTTATTAGTTCATTGAATATTTCGATTTGTAAACTTTGCCGTATCAATTACCATTCTTTTCCCTGGTCAACAAAAGCATCCCGGAATTTTCTGTATACAACACAATGAACCTTATTTTACCGTACACACAAACATCCACGTTCCGAGTAAATTTAAGCTTAGAGTTGTGCAAGTATATTACGTTTCTGGAGTTTTTTTTCTATTTTAGTGTTTGTTATCTTATTTATTGTGTTACATGGAAAATTACTTGCTTTTTAAAGTTGGAATTTATTTTATTAAGTTTGTTAGTAAGAAAATAAAATACGGTTGAATTAGATGGATTTCTTTTACGATTCTATAATAAAAGCTACATCTCGTAAATAATGGCTAAGCTCTCGAGATGTTTGAAATTTTTTTCCAATTAACGATTGATTTTATTCTATCAAGTTAGTATTATTGGTTAAATTTTTCAAAAATTATAATTTTTATGTCTGCTACCACAGACGTTTTTCGCAACCATCGCCCAATTAATATTAACGATCAACGTTTAACTAAAAGAGTGTAAACAGACCAGTTGACAAGCCAACATTGTTCTTAATGGATTTTATTGCTACGGCCATCGTGATCACAACGCCCACTTTGTTCGTAATGGTGAGGGGAAAACGTCACACTATCTCTACTTTTTTAAGTAATTTTTTGAATATAATACTTATGAAGGAAATATTTGCAAAAAAAGTGATTTTTGGCTTCTATTTTGTTACAGGTTTGTTGACAAAGAACACCAAAAATAATTTTTTTTTACTGTTTAGAACACTTCCAACGTCGCAGAGTAGGTCGCGGAGATAATTTATACAGAAGTTATAAAAGACTTCTGAGCTGTACAGGGCGCCACCTAGCTGATCGTAGTAATTAATCTTAAGCAGTAGAAACCCAAGAAACAAAGAAACGAACGTGTAAACACAAGAACATATAATTGTTGAGATCTTATCTATACAAACATTAAATAAAATGTGAAAGTAACGAAGAGAACAAATATTAGATTAAAAATTCTATAAACAATAAAAACAGTATTATCACAAAGTATCAATCAGCTCCTTCAAGTGTTACGGCACTGGTTTATAGTTAACTAAAAATTTGTATTGCTTTGATCGTACGAAATAAACAAACAAACAAAAAATTTTATCATCGAGGATCCCCGACTTACAACACTTAAGAGTTATGAAATTCTCACACGCAACATTTAATTCAAAAATGATGATCATACCGCGTATGCACAGAAATGTTTTCAACCTCTTTGAGCGGGTTCACTATGTAGAAAAAAAATACAGAGTGACACTTATCTGTTTGGATTGCAGTTAGCTGATGGCTTCAAAAAAGTATTTGCAAACCTTTTGGGTTTACCAGTAACATAGAAATACAGGTGACCTTTCTCAAGTTTATACGGTGAAAGGTCGAAAGTATTCGTTATGTAAACCAATTCTGGAAGTCGGTGGCTTATTAATTTTTAAACCATAATTTTGAGCCAAGGTGATATTAAAACGTTCGGTCCTTCCGACAGAACCTTTTTCGGTGGAAAATTATAGTCACATATCAAAAATTGGGAGTAAACAAAAACTCAATACTTACGATCAATATTAGACGTTGCTGCATTAAAAGAAAACCTCAAGTAATACAACGTAGATCTCAGATCAAACAAAACATTTTACAGATTTATTTAAAAGGACATAAGACATGGAGCACCTTACTGAAAAATCAATTAACGTTAAACAGGTGTTGAAACGTAGGTTACCAACTATAAACCGCCTACACCTTCACAAACACAATTTTAAAGTAGAAATCGTGGAAAACTAAAATTCTTAATTTACACGATTTTGATTTATTTTACCAGTCCACACAATATATAAATTGATAAAAATTGGTTAGAATATTATAAAAATTTATTTATCTATAGAGAGATAATTAAATATATTTTTTAAAGTTTTTAGGAAGTTACTGAGTTTTGACTGAATTTCACACAACTTAGTTTTCATTTAAAAATCTCGTATTTTAGTTTAGTTTAAAGCATAAAAAACAAAAACAATATTGATCTATAAACTATTATACGTTCAATATTAGTAGCGTCGTAGTTGTCATTGACAAGAGTGAGGGTAATAGTTGTCTTGACACCGTAAAATTGACACTGCTTTAACTGTTAGGTTATGTACGTCCCCAAAAATTTGACATTTAGGACTAGAGTTACTCCGATCTACCCCAACTAAACTGACTCCCTAAAGATGACCAGTTGAATGGAAGGCCACTTTCTTTGACTCTCTGGTGAGACATAACCTGGAATACTGTATTATGTTCAAAGTGAACACAATACAGTGTTATGTTCAAAGTGAAAGTAACTCAGAGTTTAAACTTGAAACTTTGTTTCATGTATTTTTCCCGCATGTTGAAAATTTTATTACTCATTGAAAGTAGATGGATTTTGAAAAAATTTAATATTTTTTAAGTGTCAGAAATTCTAGTTTTATAAACTACTAGAATAAACCCCAAAAATTTTTGAGCAAAATTTGTTAATTTGAATGGTTTTTAATTACTAATGTTTTTTAAATTATTAATTAGCCGATTAGAGTGTATTTTAAGTGGCGAAACCATATTTTTAACCTTCTAAATCGATTTGCGTATCATTTGGTGTGTTTTTCAACTCCATCCGACATTTCGTTCTCTACATCTCGGCTTTTATATATAAGCCTACGATATTAACAATTATACTGTAAATTTACATTTTTCAACTCTGAAGTTGAGTGTAAAATTAGCAACTCATTGATATTCGGGTGCTTTTAATCACTAGAAGCACACTTTAATAAAAAATCTAAAATATCTGTTGCTAACTTCTTAGTTTATATCTTCATTAAAAGTCTGCCAATGGTTATATTCCAGATATTTGAAAAAAAAACATTTTTTTGTTTTGCCCTTGTAACGGTTGCAGTTCACAAGTAATAATAGATAAAAATAAAGTGACGGCTCTAGCGATGCAACCTAGTGAAGAAAGAACGCAATAATATTGAACTCAAAGTAGCGCACTAAATGCGTGAAAGATCCCGTATTAATAAACCTTAACACAGCAGTGTCCGGCTGAGTCGGTGAGATGGGGAGGTTCTTGAGAGAATAATATTGGGTTTGAAGTAGCGCACCAAACACTTGAAAGATCTCCTAATTATAAGCGTTAACACAGCAGTGTCCGGCTGAGTCGGTAAATTAGAGAAGGTCCTTAGGAGAACTAAATGCTGGGTAACGGAGAGAAATAAAACCGATCAACAGGAATTCACTAGGTTTTATTTAAAATCTAACACGCTACATCAAACACCAATCAAAGAGAGACAAAGACATATAAATATAGCACATACAATTTAAAATATTAGGAGTATCTAGGAGAAATGATAGAGTCTGTCGCATTAAATTTGCGTGCATTATCAATAACCAATTAGTTATAGTCCGCGTTCAAATATGTCGCAATTCAGTTAAGTTTTTCGTTTATTAACCCCAAAGTAGAAATAGCGTACCAATTTAGGATTGGTGAGCAACGAAATTGGACGTACACATGTCACGTACACGCAATGACTTAAAAACTAATAGTACACTCGTTTTAATACGAAATGTAGCTCCCGCCAATCCAAAAGGCCTTTTGTTTTAGTTTACCCCGCGATACCGACAACGCCTCTAACTCTGAAGGAGATAGTGCCAACAACAACGAGCGTGGGTGGATGGAGACTACCCCGAACAACAATTCTCTTAAACGCTAAAGGTATAATCGCTTGATGTCGCGTGTACTTAAGTTTCGAACGCATGCAAAAATGAATTGGTTTCTTAAAACGATAACTTAGCTGTATATTGTTGCACGTAATTTTGATTAAAAAAGTCCTTGCTAACGACAGCCAGTTACAGCTACTGAAAGATACGTATAATTTCGTTGGAAAGAAATAGAAGACCCAGTTCTGGGAGAAGATAATCGCCTTGGTAAATAGTAGGCGCACCGCGTGCCTGACCCCCAACTGCTGATGAATGTTCGGCCGTATATCTTAAGGTCGACGACAGCGCGATCGTAGGCACGTTTTGGGTCACAAATGGGTTTTTAATGACTCGTTCCAGCGCCCCAGGAATTATCCAGACAGTTAATTATAAGTAGAATATAAGGTCCAGACACGTGCTAAAGCAGACGTTGTAATTAGCCATGAATACAACCACTAAATTAACCAAAGAAATAGCAAATAAAACCACTTACGGCGTAAATTGGCCGGATTTATATTTCCACACTAATTTATCGTGCAATTATTTAAGCCACATTGAAATTTTATATGTAGTTTTGAGCTTCGTACAGCACGCCAACCGCCCAAGAAGAAGAGAAAGTTTTCAAGATGTCGGCCCGTCGCTTCGCTTAAAACCCCAAAAATTCTGATCCCCTAATAGGAAAATTCGTTTCAATGCGTGGTAAATTTGATTCTTGTTGTAACGCGCAACTCGAAGATTTTGGACCGTGACACCCTTCTATTAGTCTTGTTGCTTCAATAAGAGTTTTACTAATTCTACGACCTACCAAAGTGTTACCAGCGGTATACTATCGTAAAGGTTTTTGAGGTCTAAAAAATTCAATGAATTTTTCTGCCACATGCTGATTTTATTTTAGTTATTGGTTTGATAAAGAAAACATTCTCAATGCATGTTCTTCCTATTTTTTATATTTTGTTCTATTCTCTGTTTGTTACTTTTATATAAAGTTTTCCTATACAATCCAGTACACTATAGACAACTTTCCATTCCTTAGATACCACTTGTTGTTGTACGCATTTATTAAATAATTTTGTAATTGTATTATTAGTTCCTCTGCTCGTTCTTCGGGTCCTTGTGTAATATCTATTTCGACGATTTAGTTTGAATCTTTCAATATTCTCGTCACTCTGAAGCCTGACAACTAGGGTCCACGGTACTTCATTTTGTCCGACGTGTTCTCGTAGGAAGGGTTTGTACAATGGGTTACCAATTAAATTCATTTAACTGTTGTTGAACGATACTGAAGTGTTTACTTCAATTTTACATATTGCTTTGCAGTGCACCTTTTCTTAATAAATATGATTTTTTCCCTAAAACTATTTTATTTGGTTTCTTGCTTATATTTTTGTTGAGTAACATGGCATTATCTTAGTTTTTTTTTAATGTTAGAGGGCGGCACATACACTGTTGTTTCTGAATTTAATTAACCATAACTATTTTATGTCGCGTTAATTAAAACTTACCCTTTAACACAGCCAATGATGCTGAAATAAAGTTTCAATTTAATAGAATCATGACTCGTTTCAATAATAAACGTTCAAAAATAGTAAAAGTAAAATCGCGCCAGTTTTGATATCACTATGTAGAATTACCAACTAATCCAGTGGCGTAACATACGACGCAACAAGGTTCGAGCGAAAATAATGAGGGGCGTTACAACGTACGTGGACTATTGTAGCTGGCCGTAAAATGAGTGAATGTAACTAGAATGTGAAATCTATTAAGTCACTGGCGAGATGAATTAGAAATGAAATTGAACCATTAAATGCTTAAAAAAAAGAGACGTTGAAACATTTTTGCCGAATCTCCAATTAATAGTAAAGTACAGAAGATTACTCAAAAATGCGCACAATAAATAACTTCAAAAGCATATCTGAGCTTAATATCGTGTAATTAGAGCCTTGTGTGCAATTAATCAGACATACCCAAAGTTACGTCCATAGTTCGCATAGCTTAAATCGCATAAAGTCCGGACAATATTAGCATGATACTTACGACAGACATTACGCTTCATTACCAAGTATAATCGTCCAACCCCTGAACACGAAAGCCACCTTACGATCCCTCTCGACAAACATATCATAATCTCATCAACAATTTAAAAAGAATTCTTAATATCTTACTCCGTGAAATTTACACAACGCTTTAATGCTAACATAAATTTCACCAATGGGAAAAAAGGCTGCTAGAATATTATGTTAATTTCACCTCACTTCGTATAAAATTATTATCATCCCTAAGGAAATACTTTGTAACGTTTGTTTGCTTAATAAAAACTCGTAAACTTTTTATTTGGCTTACACGTAGCTCAGTATCCTTTAGGTTTCTGTTAGTAAAAGAAATTGAAATGGCGTTTCGCGTTGTCGGATATTTATTAAGGAAGTTAAGAAAACCAAAAGCCGCCGTTACGCCCGTAACATCGGATAACGATCAATTCTTAGACAAAAACGTAAGTACGAATTTTGTTCGAACGAATAATTCCATTTTGCGCTTCTACGCGTTATACGACAGACGCCGACGTTGAAGTTCGCTAGAAAATTAAATTTATGTAATCTAATATAGGTATATGACCTTTGAGTGCCCCAAAATTTATCAAATTCAAATTTTATCTACAAGCACTCTAAGCTAGCAGAACAAGTTCGACATCTAGTACGAGTTTTTCAATAACACTGCCATCCTTGAATTAAAAAAAAATATTTTTTCTTCAAGCAACATTAAAACATTAATTAAACTACTGGCAGACACTAAAAAGGCTTTTTGCTCTCTAAACATTAAAAGCAACAGTTCCTTTGTTTTCATAAATATTTAGAATTTGGCACCTCGCTTATGTCATATTATTATGAATGTAACAGTTAAGTACCAACCTAAATCGTCGAGAATAAAACATCACCATACACTCGAGAAATAACACATGAAAACCAGTAATAAACACTTGAAGAAATAAATTTATTGTTTTCTTCAAGCGACAATAAAGCAGACGCTTTTTACTGTCTAAACATTAAAAGCAATAGTTTCTTTTGTTTTCACAACTATTTAGGTTGGTACCTTAGTTACGTGCTATCATTAAGAACGTGATAGTAAAGTACCAACCTGATTCGTCGAGAATAAAAACTCACTATAACACTTTTAATATAACGCTTTTAATTACAAAACTTTAATAATCTTATGATGAAAGGTAAATATTTCCTCTTATAAATTATTACTAATTGGATTGTTCTTCGTTGAGGAGGGGCACCAAAAACCATTAAGACGTTTTTCAGGCAACATTTCGTGCAGCCGAATGTGCACTTCTTCAGGCCTCTGTTTATTAAAAAGAAAGAATACATTTATTAATCTAAATTATAGGTGATTGACTCGACTACTTTCTTAAAACAAATAAATGATCCGCCACTTGAATAAGTGTAAAAAACACATCGATATTAAACAAACACAAAATAAATTAACAATTAAATGTAAATAAATATTTCTAATAAAACACACACTCACAACATTATCTACACACAATTAAAAGAGAAGACAAACATTCTTGACAAACACAATGTAGTGTATAAAATAGACTGTCTTGACTGTAATAAATGCTATGTTGGCCAAACCAACCAAAAACACGTAATAGGATTAAAAATCATAAGTACGATTGCAAAAACAAAAAACCAGACTCTGCGTTAGCCGTACACCATATTGAGATGGGTCATAATTTTAATTTTGATAATCCTACGATTTTAAATGTAGAAAAGAATTATAAAAACGTCTAATAGCTGAAATGATATACATCATCAAACACAATAACAACATTAATTATAACACGGACACACAAAATTTAAGCAATATTTATAGAAATTTATACACTAAAATAAAATAGAAGAAGGAATTTCCATTATCATATTGTTATCTAGTCATTCATGTTTGTTCGTTTCTACGTATAGAGTGTGTGTTTTATTAGAGATATTTATTTACATTTAATTGTTAATTTATTTTGTGTTTGTTTAATATCTATGTGTTTTTACACTTATTCAAGTGGCGGACCATTTATTTGTTTTGAGTAAGTAGTCGAGTCAATCACCTATAATTTAGATTAATATATTAAGGATATGATGTTTATGTATATAACTTACCGTTAAATGTATTATTTCTTTTTAATAAACAGAGGCCTGAAGAAGTGCACAGGCGGCTGCACGAAACGTTGCCTGAAAAAACGTCTTAATGGTTTTTGGGGCCCTCCTCTACGAAGAACAATCCAATTAGTTTAATAATCTTATTATTAATAATCTTATTAATAATATAAAGCAAACACTGTCATAAATTAAGAAAAATAATTAATTCTAAATTATTTAATTGTATATACCACTATCTTACATTCAAATTTTTTTTTATTACATACTAACCCGAGGCAGCAAATAAATATTAAATGAATATTAAAATAAATGTTTATTAAATATCAAAACGACAGATTTTTTAAGCTTTATTAAATATTATTCTTAAATGTTCAATAAATATTCATTTTAATGTTTAATCAACATTTAATATTTAATGTCACATTATATGTAACATTAATTTAATATTAAACACCTACGAATTAATGAATATGCTGCAGCTAAAAATAAACACAATCTATAATATGTGTATCTCGTTTTTGTATTGCCTGTTTTTCCCTAAAAAATACAAAAATTAATATAAAAACAATCTATTACCTTTTAGATGCGGTTAATCGGATAGTGAATGTAGTTAGATATACCAGTATAATTGAAAAATTCTTAGCCTACTATAGAACCAAACAAAATTTCAATGTCAAAATATTTTATTACTCAACATATTCTCCTCTTAATTGGATACATTTATTACAGCGAACCTGCAACGTCTCTAGACCTTTCAAAAAAATGTTTCTTCTTGCTCTGCAAACCAGACCTCCACAGCTTCTATTACCTCCTTGTTGGAAGAAAATGTACGACCTTTTAAACTTTTTTCAGTTGAGGAAAGAGGTGATAGTCGGACGGAGCCAAATCGGGTGAATAAGGGGGTGTTCTAGTAATTCAAACCCTAAATCACTAATTTTTGCATGGCAACATGAGATTTGTGTGCAGAGGCGTTGTCCTGCAAAACAAAACACCTTTGGATAGCTTTCCGCGTCTTTTCTCTTTAATATTTTCCCGTAGAGTGGTCAGTAATGTCGAATAGTAATCTCCAGTTATTGTTCTACCCTTATCCAAAAATCAATCATGATTACTCCATGGCAATCCCAAAAACTGAAGCAAGAGCTTTTCCAGCAGATTTTTGGACACGAAACTTCTTAGGTCTTGGAGAACCAGAGTGTCGCCATTCCATCGATTGTTGCTTTGTTTCTGGATCGTAGAAATGTACCCAAGTCTCATCCATAGTAACAATTCGGTTTAAGAAGTCTACATCGTTTTTAAATCGAGCACAAATCGAACGCGATGTTTCTACCCTTGCACGCTATCAAACATTTGGGGATCCATTTTGTAGCAATTTTTTTTATGTCCAATTTGACGTGAACCATATGATGAACTCGTTCGTATAAAATATTCAGTGCTTCAGATATCCGTTTTAGCCCAATTCGACGGTCTGATAAAATAATGTCATGAACTGCATCGATATTTTCGGGGACTGATACAGAAACTGGCATTCCAGATCGGTCATCATCTTCAATGGACGTGACTCTGGTTTACTTTTTTGACGTCAAACTTTACACTGACACTTCTAATAAGTTATTGTTCGTTGCTATGGTAACGCAATATTTTGTTTATGCTAGGAACTGGTCTAGGCTAACTAGATATCAATACATCCTCGCAAGCCTTTTGATATCTGAAAATTTCTTTCTAATTGTATCTAAATAATTAACCAAACTTACAGTGTGGTTACTGATGGATTAAAATTGACATGTGATGCTTATGTATATTTTAACGTTGATTCCAAATCTGCCCTTTAGTTTTCGATATCTCCAACAGTTTTCGAGATATTCGCCTTTAAATTTTGAAATAAATTATGTTGTGAATCATGTATTTTTTAATGCTGTACGACCAAGTGAGTCCGAACATGACCGACCATAATCGAATAGGCCCGAACATAGCCGACCACGACCAAAACTTCTCGAACAGGCGCGCACGCCCACGACGACTGCTAAAATTCAATATTTCCGCGCAACAGTAGTCCAGAATCGGCATCATATACCTACTTTATTAGCATTTTACAATATGTCAACCAGTTATCAAGATATTCAAACCAAACTTACAGTTTTTTGGCTTACAGTTTTTTGGCTGTAAGTTTGGTTATTAGCCTTACATTAACGGCTTTTGTTTTTTTTAAATACAAGAATTCACATTAGGACTCCCAGAGAGCACAAGTACATCTATTGAATACCAGTGGAGCTTGGGCATTTAGATGTCCAGTCAATGTTCGTATTTAATCCTGTTGATGTATTATGGACGTCCGTACCAAATCCAAATTTCACTAATTTGAACATCCATAGATGGCCGATCTTAACACATCTTATGGACATCCATAGAAGTATGTAATAAGTATATCAATATAATGATATTTCATGGACATCAACCCTCCAATCTCATTTTACACATTTATAATGAAAAATGCGAATATCGAAACAATCGTAAATATAAGTTAATTAAAATCGTACTATCACTGCTCTGACTACTTGTAGAATTACATGAACCTACTGATCTATGTCCAGAAATTGTCTTATTACAATTAATTTTTTGCCCTTTTTATAGTTTTTTGTAGTTTTGGTATTTTCTTAAAGTGTGTCAAAGTTCTTTCTTACAAAACGCCAAGGTTAAGACACTCTTAACTCTTAAATTAAAAATAACTGTTTATAACAGCTATAACTTACTCTAATATTATTTGTTGACGAACGGATTAACACTTGGTACATTCCTTGTTCTTAAGCTATAGCAGCTGCACTACATATAAGTTAACACACTTAAAATATAAAGTATTCTCTTCACACACACAACACACAATGCAAGTGCTAGATGAATTATTGCTGACCTGCGACGTTGTATTATGTACATCTTATTTCAGTATGATCAAACTTTATATATGTTTATCATGTATCTATTTCTGCATATCCACGGATATTGCGGTCGTAATTTGGATTTGAAATGGATATCCATAAATACCCATATAAAGTCTATGAATATTTTGACGTAATTTGGATATAAAATAGATATTCACAGGATATCGTGTGTTGTCTGGGCTAAAACACATGTTTACCCCTCCTAACGCTGTATATTTTTATAGTACGTTAGCAGGTACTTTAAACGTAATAATAAAAATAATAACGATAATAAATATTTTTGTTCATACTTATTTTTAAACCTGTAGCGAACTTAAAGATGAGGTAAGCTGGTAAATGTAGGTGCAACAAGCGAGCAACAATTAATTTTTTGTTTAAGAGTTTTGCAAATTTTCTAAATGATGTCAAAGTACTACATGTAAATCCTTCTGAATATGAATAAAAAATGCCTTTATAAAGTCTAATTGTTAAATGCACTAATTTTACATTTTCTCATAGTCTTAAAATTTCTTTAATTAGTTAAACTTTAAGCTATTAAGCTTTCTTAAAATTACAAATTTAAGGTTTTGGGAGAACTATTCTTTATCATGTTTTAAAAGTGCAATATTCGCATTCAAAACAAAAAGTGTTTGGATTTGCAAGAAGGAGGAGTTGAAAAAAAAATCTGGTGGAAAGAGTAGTAATAGATAGCAAAAATGTATAGATGTTGGCGTACGCTTATTATATTTTGGCATTAGCGAAAATAATAGAATTTAAAAACAGAAAGAAAAACAGAATGAAATAAATAGTGGTAAAAAGAGAAAATATAGGTAGAGAAAGTACACAAATATAGATGATTAGGATATAATATAAGATACGACAAATACAATGAAAATTATATAAGAGATGAAGACAGAAAGGGAATTGAAGAAGATCAGTATGCGGACGAAAGAAATACATATTTGGAAATAATTTGACAAAAAGATAATAGATTTTTAAAATGCTAGTAACAAATTTGATGATATATAGAGCCGAAATTTGGTGATGGAAAGAATGGGAAAAACTAGAAAAAATATAAGAGAAATATTGGAAATGGGACGCCGGGATATCTAGTAGAAGAAGAAATAAAAATGGAATTAATATTAAAAAACGATGGAAAATAGGAAAAGCTGTATGACTACTAGAAAGCAAAAGATACACACAAAATAAGATACGGGAAAGAAGAGAAAAAAAAATATTTTTATAGACTCAGATACGCGGGAAAAGTTATAAAAATGGTTAAAGAAAAATATGAAATAACAGATATAATTCCAAGTTGAGAAGTACTGTTACTTTTAATGTGTAGAAAACTGATATTTTGTTAATTTATAAAAACAAAATAATTATTTAATTAAACAGTAAATTTTGTGACACATTCGCATTAAGAAACTCTGTCGACAGATATGTAAAAGCAGTTACATAAGTCGATCCTAAATAATTATAGCCAACTAAGTGTTTGCAAAAATAAAAATCTAGATTTGCCGTTGTAAATTCGCAAGATGTTGTACAATAGCAAACATACACCGAGAATCCCCCGACAGCTGTTTCGTCTTTTTTGGACTCTTCAGGAGTGATTGAACTTAAGTGTAAGTTCACTATTGTACAAATGCGTGCTGTCAACTAAATTCCTTACTGGAGGGCACATCATATTCAAACAGTAGGTTTTGCGACTCGTCTTACCAATCACGTAGATAAATGCATTTGCATTAAGCAAGTTTGTTGACAGATAACTGTTTGATTTAAGGTTAATCTTAAAAATTAACTCGTAAAATTTTAAAATTTCTCGAAAATCGCCATTTTCTAAAAACATATAAATAACTTTGGCATACGTACTGCATAGCTTTTGTCAAAATTTAGTACTTTTTTCTCTTCAGTCGATAACAGAGAAGCGAGCACCAAAAATTGAAATAAAATCTGGCGCATATGTATACCATTGGTATATACATCATTTAGAACATGTTTCTGTAAAAACAGGTTTCGCTCTCAATTTACTAAAATGTCATATACATTTAAAATAAATGGGTTTAAACAATTTTTCGTAAAACGTCAGTAACCTTAGATTTTATCTGCTATTTGACGCTAAAATTGTATTTTAGGGTACACAGCCGGCTGCCATTAGCAGCAAAACTAATAGTACCTTTACTACCACTCTGAACGATTGTAAAGATGCTAAGTTATTATTTTTGTAAATCCATGATGCAACAAACAACAAAAATAAATTTTCCAGTAAATACAAGTGCATAATAATTTTAATTAGTAGAGCAAATGAGTTTTACAAATAATAACTACATTACAACATCAGTATTACTTACTTTCAAGTACCTAACTCATTTATTTTGAAATGTATTATATTAATATAAAATAACTTGCTAAAAGTAATGTAATTAAAATTATTAAGTGTCACCTTCACAATGTCACTTCTCACAATTTTCTGCAATTAATCTTATTGCAAATTAGTTGAATTAGCACAAAATTTTAGGATTTCCCTTATGGTTTCAAACTCGTTAAATGTACTAAAACGTCAGTCTAAAATACAAACCCGTGATTAAGTTGAAGTTTTGTGTTTAAATTCTTGTGCCGCTTAATTTAATTAATTAGGTTCTCATAATAAACATTCATAGACAGTTATAAACATTTTGTGGGGTTTTGCCAAAAGCAATTTATTAGAAGACGTAGAGACGCGTTAAATAAAAGCGCTGACCTTTTTCATTGACTTTCCGCGCTAGATTTAACCAAAGGACAATTCTCTAGACGCTCTTAGAAAAGGTCAATTTTGCACATCTCAGCGTTTAAATGTTAACCCACACCATTTTGACGTTTTTATACCTTAACAAACTACTTTTTTTTATTTAGACACTACCAATTTGTACGAGTGAACGATGATCTCATCAGATTTGAAACAGAATGCAAATAATGCTCACGTGGTAACCCCGCCACTGACTTATAATATTGATCGGAGTGTAGGATAGTATTTTATTTTACCCACCACCGTTTCTCAACAATCTTCCCTGCACGTAGAACAGATGTCGCGCTAAGTATTAAATTTTAGTAAAGTACTTTTTTATTATTATTAATGTGAATCTGTTTTTGACTTGTAATTACGTGGGAAGCAAGTGGTGATATGCATTGAAACCACGCTTTTATTTTTTGAAATAAAATTATTGCTTTTTTTGTTAATGCATTCTAAACGAAAAACATGGACAACGAGCAAATTGCAATTACGTTTTGAAAATTGTCGTTGAAAGTTTATTAGTACTGAAATATTTCTAGTGAGTTTCACCGCAACACCTCATTTTACATACGTTGAAATGAGGTAACAACTTTATTAGATCGTATTTTTGGTCGACTATAATTTATAAAATTTAGAATTCAAGCTGTAAACAATTTTATTTTGCTATCCCAGGCTTTTCAAGTTTTTGTTTATTTTTTTGTGATTTATACAAAATCACAATAACAAGAGTATGTTTATGTTAAGAATAGAATGACGTTTTGTAATTAATTAAAACCAATATAACATTGAAATTCATTTGTTACCATTTTACTTATTTTTCTTATGTTAAGTGCAGGTAATAGAATAGTAAATTGTATGAACACTTTGTAACATACTGCTGCGTGACGTCATCATATTGCTATCGTAAACGAACTTTACATATAGTTTATTAAATACACTATATTTTTAAAAGATACTATTCTGTTTTTTAATCCATTTAAGTAATTTATTAATGAATTACTAATAAATTCCTTTTGGCACACCAAATTCTTTGAAGTGTACCTTCCTGATTTTAATAAGATTTGGATTAGTACAGAAAAAGTTATCAGCTAATAATTAAAATATTTAAACGATAAATTGTTTTTTTTTGTTAAATTAGCATAAATTTGATTTAGATAAATAGTAAAGTTTATTTATTTTTTTTACAACTTATTCTAACATTTTTGTAATAAAATTGGGTAGTCTAAATTTGGAACATATTATTTAGAATTATTTAAAATTTTAAGAAAAAATAATTATTCGTTTCAGTACTTCTGAGAAATAAATAATTCAAATAAGCATTGTAGAAATTGGGTTTTATTACATATATTGAATTGATTTTTTCAATAATTAATATAAGTGAAAATTATGAAAAGAAGGTCATGTGATAATACCATTAGGGTAATTTCTTATGGAACAAAAAGATGTTTAAACAAAAATTGTGAATAAACTGCAGACATTAAGGAGTAATTTTTTAAAAGAACATTCTCACTTACTTACCTTCTCAAAAGAAGTAGATGCGGGATATCAAAATTGTCACCCACCTTTTTAAATGTATGCAAAACGTCTACGAAAAAGGGAAGAAATGGTCTCAGGATAGAATTGAAATCAGTGGCAAACATTTTATCCAAAATTTAAAACTAAGAGTCAATCCGGTTTACAAATCCAAAACATTACATATACGTGTACAAAGTTTGAACACCTTATATTAAATAAATATTACGACCGATCGCTACGCCCCCAAAAATATTTTCAAAACATTTAGAATATTACGTTAATCATCTACAACATTAAACTAACACTTTCGACATTCTTAGGATTCATTGTGTTTATTTCGTTTACACGTTGATTATGGTTTTCGGCATTTTGAAACTTTTAGACATTGCGTTTTTACAGAATTTGACTGCTGAATAAAGAACTCGTACAATTGTAGTTTGTTAAAAGGAACGTAACTTCTGGTTACTGAAAACTGTTCTACAAAATCGGACAAAAACCGAATGCGGAAACAACAAATTTGCATTCGACTAAGAATTAAGATAATTTCAGTTCAAACCACTAACAAAAGCATAAGCTGAACGTCGACTGTAGAATAAAATAATCGTTTACAGCACAACAAAAAAAATTAATTTATCCCAAAACAAAGCTAACAACTATTATGTTTCAATTTGTTTAATTCTGAGACCTATTTTTTTATTTATAAAAATATTTATTAAGAGAAATAATAATCAAATAAAATTAGTATACACTCTAATTTTGAAGTTTTTGTCTGATTTGAATATGTATAAGATTTTTTTTATAGTGTTTTTCGTTAACATAATATAACGTTGTGTTGTTCTTGTTACTCGCAACGATCTTTGTTGTACGATCAAAGACACCGCTTTGTGTGTTGGTAATTTAGCATTAATTAAAGATGCTGCTTTTGGTCATAGAAGGAGATTTATTTGATTTCCCTGCTTACAATGATTTTTATATGTTCTATATTACTCGCGTTAGCAAAAAAAAAATATAGAACAAGTTCTTGGTCTTTCTTTTCGCAAAGTTTTTTGCGCGATCTACTAACAAAGCTTAGTTAGCAGTGTTAAAAAACTTAAGCAATTTCTTTCAATTTATGACAAAATGTATGTGTACTCTCGGGCCAGTGATGAAAGATTCATCACAATGAAGACGCTTTCGAGGTTGCAGTAGGTGTAAGTAGATGACTGGCTGGTTTGAATGATCCACTCTTTAAAAAATGATGCTGACGATCATCTTGACTTGATGATTTCTGTAACGTAGGACCATCTAGAAAACGAATCGAAAAAATTGTTTTGATTTTTGCGTTGTGCGGTTAATGTGATAGTTGCTGCGTTAATTATTACATTGTTCCTAAGCCTTTTATGTTTTGTGAAATAGGACCAACCGGTAGCTGATCGGCAGGACCTAGAAGACTAAGGTTGGCGTTTCCAGAACAAATTCGACTGGGAGATTGTTGTGCTCTGTTTATAACAAACGATGTACGTTGAGACCGAGTCTTGCAAGTTTCGTGACGTGTAGGCAAACATGTGGGCTCATAAATTTTGAACTTTGAAGGCTTTCAAACCTTTGTTGGAATTTTTCCATTTAAAATAATTGTTAATTTTTTATTATACACATTTAAATTATGTTGAATGTCAATTACACAGAAAAGTTCGTTTAGTATTGCACGTGATTGTTATTTTTGCTTAGTTTTAAGTCGTGTTCAGTTCCTTGACTTCACCTTGAGAAAAAATAAATTTTTGTTGTTTTATCTTTTCTATTGTATTTTCATGATGTAGATTAAAATTTCAGCATCGATTAAGTTCTATGGGCGATACGTACAGAAGGAAACAAGAGTGTGTGGCAATTGTAGTTTGGTAATCACGTGTGAACTTACTGTAGGTGACTAAGATTATTATCTTCCGGGTTGAGCCGTGTTCGACCTTCTTTCCTACGTTCTCTTCTTGACGTTTCGCTAACCATGCTGTTAGCTTCTTCAGAAGTTACTCTAAAGACTGATGTTGTTGTCTTCTGCTCCTCGTTATATACCTATGTTCCGTTACGGTTGGTTGATATCGATCAGTGACGGGTGGTTGGTTTTCGATGGTTGGTTGATCTTCTGTTTGGTATCGACTAATTTTGTGGCGACATTTGTTTTCTTTGTTTTTGTGAAGAGTTAGTTTCCACGTGTTGCTTAATCGGTAACCATCTTCTCGATTGAAGTTGTTTTGTTTTTCATAATTTCTAAGGATTCTCTGATTATCCTTGGATAGTAGTTGTTAGTCCTTGATAGAACTTTAGCTTCCTCGAAGTTGATGATGTGTTTTCCTTTTTCTTGTAGATGTTCTGCGATTGCTGATTTATCTACCGCTCTTGACTTGGCGTCTCGGTGATGTTCTTTTAATCTACATTTTATGTTGCGTCCGGTTTGACCAATGTAGATCTTACCACATGAACAATCAATTTGGTAGACCCCTTTTGTTGAGAGTTTCGGCAGGTTATCTTTATTAGAAGGTAGTAGTTGCTGGATTTTTCTAACCGTTTCAAACCTGACACCGATATTCTTCTTCTCCAATGATTTTCTTAATTTGTCAGTTACTCCAGCAATGAATGGCAAACGAGCGTAGGTGGTGACCTGTTCCTTCTCTTTTCGGATTTCCTGCGACAGGCGGCTCTTATTTCTTTTCTGCTATAGCCGTTCTTCATTAGGGCTTGTTGGACGTGTCGAAGTTCTTCTGCCTTGTGAACCTCGTCAGGAATCTTGTTAGCTCTATGCAATAAAGTTTTGATTAGAGACCGCTTTTGCTGTGGATGATGGTGTGATGTGGCGTGGAGGTATCGGTCGGTGTGTGTCTTTTACGATATACACTATGAGCCAACTTGTTGTTATCCCCTCGTTTCACTAGAACATCCAGGAAGGGAAGCTCCTTATTCTCTTCTGTCTCCATGGTAAACTTGATCTTTTCGTGCTGAGTGTTGAGGTGGTTAAGAAATACAGTAAGTGCTTCTTTCCCATGAGGCCATATGACAAAGGTATCGTCTACGTATCTGAACCAGCATTTTGGTTTCTGTTCGCTGGATTGAATGGCTTGTTGCTCGAATGCTTCCATAAAGATATTCGCAATAACCGGTGATAATGGTGATCCCATGGCTGCACCTGATTTTTGTTCGTAGAAATCTCCGTTCCATAGAAAGTAAATTGTATTCAGACATATTCTTGCTAGCTTTGGTATGTCTTCTCTTAACCCATGGGTTGTGCACAGTTGTTTTATGATGTTATGTGTATCGTCGATTGGTACGTTAGTAAATAGCGATTCTACATCAAAACTAACTAGTATATCGTCATTGGTTACTTCCAGAGTCATCAGTAATTCGACGAAGTGTTTGGAGTTCTTTACAAAAGATTCAGTTCTTTCCACGTACGGAACAGCCGCGAAAGCTTACATTCATACATTACTGTAGGTGATCCAAAATTGTTATTTATGCCAACACTTAGTTGGTTATAATAATCAAGGAATTTATTTATGTAACTGTTTATACATTTGTCAACAAAGTTACTTTAATGCAAACGTATTTTCAGACGTTCACAGTAGATTAGACAAAACTAGATGTCGCAACACTTATTAACGTCATTAAAGAGAAAACTTTATTTAATGTTTATCTTTTTTTTGCGTTGTGTAACGTTTTGGGTTTACTTACATTAATTAAATAATAAATTTGTTCTGCTACCGCTAAATTTCTCCCAGCAAGTATTAAATTTGAAAGGTTATGTTGAACGTTGCGCGAGCCGACTTTAGATAAGCTATATGTACGAAATCGTGTATATGGAAATAATAAATTGTATGGCAATCCTAGATAAACCTGAGAATCTGGTATATATCATTTAAGACGAAAAACTGTGCAAAAATAAAAGCGGGTGTCCGATATGTAAAGTGACCAGCCACAGCGTCTGGACTATGCGGTGTCCACTATACAAGTGGCCAGTAAATGAAAACTTAAACTTCAACATCGTACCGTGCATGCACAATACACCTTATAAAGTAATACAAATAAACTTGGGACGTAGACGAGCGGCACACGACCTTCTCTGTGCCACAGTTTCTCTAAAGGACATTGATAATATAATAGCAAGCAAACTCAACATTAAAATTGCTAAGGAGAGAAAATTGATAGTAAGCCTAGAAGAAAACGCTGGAATATACATTTGCAACCAAAAAGTTACAGTTTAAAAAGTATACCGAGGTATTATAGAAACATGTGGCATAAATGAGTTTGAGGAATGCTTATGGGAGATAAAATCTATCTTCTCAAATATCGGAAAGAATAAATTTATTTTTGGGGAGACCTAAATGCCAAATCACCGGAATGGGGCTCCTCTAAAGAAGACAAACAGGGTAAATCACTTGCTGACTAGGCAGCAGAGAACCACCTGATTGTTATGAACGACGGTATATATCCTAGCTTTTCCATAAACAATAAAACATCTTATATAGATGTGACGCTGGCAGAAAAACCAACGTTGTTGCAGAATTGGCGAGTGTCTGACAAAGAAACATTGAGTGACCATCGATACATTTGATTCGATATACATAAATAAAATTGATAAAAACTAAAACAAAAATGCAATGAACGACGTAGGATAGCTTCTCGTTCTAACAAAAGAAGCCCTGTGGTGGAACAAGAACAATACAACGTAATTAAACAACAATATCGACAAGCTATAATTGCTGATAAGAAAGGAGCCTGGAAAAAAACAATTAAAGATATAAACCAGGACACATGGGGACTAGGATATAAGATTGTTTTGAAAAAAACTAATGCTAGTCCCTAACCCACACCGACTAACTTTACTTCAAATTAAAACAATTGTGGTTCCTCTGTTCCCCAATCGTTCTGTCGTCCAACCGGAATTCGTTCATGCACATGAACTACAACCGTGTACACCCCAGGAGCTACTGCAATTCCTACGCTAAACAATCTCTAAAAATGCATCGGGTCCAGATAGAGTGCCCGCAAAAGCAATCATTGAACTTATATCAAAAAACACTAATATCTTCGTAGATGTGTTTAGTAGTTGTTTACAAAAAAGTATTTTCCCAGATAAGTGTAAGAATGCACTACTGGCCCTAATACCAATACTTGATTAAAACGAGATTAGAGGAAGCAGTAAAGAGAACTGGTGGACTATCTCCCAACCAGTATGGTTTTACAAAGGGGAAACCAACAGTAAACAATATCCAACACAAAGTAAAAAAAGCACTACAAACAAAAAACAAAACCGACCAACAGGAATTCAATAAGTTTTACTTAAGATCTACTACGCTACAACAAACACAAATCAAAGAAAGAGAAAAGATATATAAATATAGCAAATACAATTTAAAATATTCAACTTAAGTCACTTACACAGAGTGGCTTAAAAACTAGTATTACATTCGTTTTAATACGAAATGTAGCTCCCGCTAATCCAAAACGCCTTTTGTTTTAGCTACCCCACAATAATAACAACTAACAATTCTCTTAATTGCTAAGGATACAACTGCTTGATGTCACGTGTACTTGAGTTTCGAGCGCATGCAAAATGAAAAGGTTTCTTAAAACAATAACTTAGCCGTGTACTGATGCATGTAGTTCTGATAAGAAAGGTCTTTGCTAACGACAGCCAGTTGACAACTACTCGAAGATCGGTAGGATTGCTCTGAGAAGGAGGAGACGACCCAGCTCTGGAAGCAGATCGTTGCCTTTGTAATAACAGAAACGCCGCGTGCGCAACCCACAACCGCTGGAGTATAATCGGCCGTGCAGCTTCAAGGTCGGCGACAGCGTGTAACAGGCACGTTTTGTGTAACGAATGATTCCCAATTTTTCGTTTCAGTGCTCCCAGGAACTATCCAGACAGTAAGATATGAGTAGAAGATGAGATCAAGATTTGTGCTAAAGCATACATCATAATTAGCAATCAACACAATCACTATACTAACCAAAGAAATAGCAAAATAAACCACTTACGGCGTAATCGGTCGGATTTATATTTTCACACTAATTTATCGTGGAATTAATAAAGCCACATTAAAATTTGACATGTAATTTTTAGCTTCGTAAAGTACCGCCAATCGCCCAAAAGGAAGAGAGAGTCCCAAGATGTATGCCCGTCGTTTCGATTAAAAATTTCGAAAATACCGATCCACGAATAGGAAAATCGTTGCGTGTGCGGTAAATTTGATTTTTGTCGCAACGCGCAATTCGAGTATTTTAAACCGTAACAAATAACAACTAAAACAAACAGATGCATTAATCAGTTTAATTAGTACTTACCCAACAAGAAGACAGTAATGTTTAGCAACGCTCAAAAGACACAATCAAAACAATCCTACAAAATAAACAAAATTAATCAATAGTTTGATTGAAAAATACGTATAAACTACAAGGAAACGGTATCAAACGGAACTCTTGATATTGGTAACGGTAACGTAAAACGACAAAAGAATATATTTTACCACCTACAAAGAAATTGCATTAAACTATTAAGAAATACTTACCAAACTACAAACATCACCATTCTGTCAACGCTTGTAATCTCATACACAATACCGAAGATAAATAAATATTCGCCATTCTTTAATTCTATTAATTCCAAAAAGCGCTGTTGCCACTTTTATTTAAGTGCAATTATTTAAATTTTATTCTTCTAGGGATAATTTTAGTTAATGTTTATGTTTATCGTGTTTGTTATTGTGATTTTGTCAGAAAATGTTCTAAGTTAGTTATGTAGGTATTTGTTGTTGCCTGTTTTATGTAATGGGAAAAAAAAAAAAAAAAATTAATTATGAAAATCCTAAAACAATTATTAACAAAATATATACATGTATACGGTGCCTGTCCATCCTTTGAGGCTTTGATTGAAGAAGAAAGCCAAATGGCGTTCCCACAATCAAGGTTGTGCCTAATGCGATAGGCCTACACTCCAATTTAAAAAAAAAGGTTAACTCAAAGCAGAACTCGACGTTTCTGTTGGGCTAGCCAGCCAAAGAAATAGTTTCATCCATCCGTTTTCGGACGTTAAGACGATCGTAGCGGTGTGGAGTCCACTGACGCACGTGCGACATTTCTACGGAAATTTCCAGATCCCTAACTTAGAGGCTGGTTTTGAGGAAAGCTTGCAAGGAGGTGGTGCTGGATCTGCAATAGTTCCGTTGATTCTCCCAGGTCCAGATTCGAGTTGGTGGAGTGGTATCAAATCTATATTTTATTTGACGCGATTGTTATTCAATTCTTATTTTAATTATCAATTTGTATATGTACGAAATCGTAACCACTCAGTCGAGTAAATAGAGTTGTTTTATAGTAGTTAATCGGAGTTCGGGTTTAATCTACGGATTGCATTTTGTTAATGGACAAATTTGTAAGTAGGAAACAGAACATTAACAAATCCTTTGATAAATTTATGGATGACATAGGTGTGTTTTCGGAAAATTGTTTAGTGTCACTTACTCATTGCAATTATGGTACGTTTGAACAAATTAATTTTGGTCTAACCCCACAATCCTTTTCGGATTTAGACAATTTAATTAGACGTAACCAGTATTCGTCTCGTAGAATTCAAAAAAACTTTCAATCGCCAGCTACGTCACAAGCAGATAAGCCGACTACTAAAGCTATTGCATCGATATCGCCTACTAGTAGTCTCGGGCAATCAGAGCAACGTGAGTCTTCTCATGTTAAATTTCACTGCAGATATTTAGGTCACGACATCTAGAACTGCTGGAAATGACAAAACAAAAATTCTTCGTATCCAAAAAACCCTTGAGTGCTTTAATAGGAATATTAAAACCAATTTCATTAACGCTAACCTACCTTTTATCAATGATAGTTGTTTAGCGTTCCTTGATACCGGGGCATCTCATTCGTTTATTTTGTTTGAACTAGCCACATCGATTATCGCCGCCGGTTTTGAAAAAATTAAACGAGTTTTCGATACCATTCTCTTTCCCGACAATTCTCTTATTAAAGTAACACACATTATTTTGTTGAGTTTAAAAATTGAAAAATGGACTGTAAAATTTTGGATTCTCCCTAAATTAAATTTTGATATGATTATTGGGCACACGTTTTTTCATTCAACGGGAGCCATAATCAATTATAAATTAAGATTTCTCACTTGGAAATTTGACGAGTCACTTTAAAAACCGTTTGTTAAATTTTTGCTTAAGGGTTCTAGTAATATCTTGAATGCTCTTTGCAAAGTGTGACGCTATTATTTTGCAAATAATTGATTTATAGATCAATTTCTTCCTACAGTAAAGGCAGCCGTGTTTACACTCATGCGTTTGAATATGAATGTTTGGTTTGAGAAGTCTTCTGGGGATTTTAGTTGTTTGAAATTGCCAGTTCCGATGATTTGTTGGCATTTGCAAAAGTTACACCTCATTTCCTTTTACTGACTGTCGCGAAAAGGTGTACATGAAAAATGTGATTTGTAATATCAATCAAAGTAAAATTATCTCATTTAAAGTAGGGAATAAGTCTTCGACTACGGTTCCTGTGTAAGTACCTTTTTTTTACTTTTCTTGGTTTTAATAAAATATTTGCTCTTACAGGTTCTATTAATTGCAGGCATCTTTTTTTGTTTTTGTTTTGTGGGTTTTCCCCTTTGGTTTATTCTGCTGGCCATTGCAGACGTACTCCGTTTTAATTAATCAATTGATATTTAATTATAGTTATATTAGCAAGGATAATAATCCAAATATTATAAAATATTAAAGTGGGTCTGGTATCACACCACCGTTGGAATTTCAACCTACCTTGAAACCTCCTTCGGGTTAAGGCCACCACTCAAGATAGCCGTTTATCTGGTTCTTTGTGAACCGCCCAGCAACTGTTATCAACGAAGTCTATGTTGATTTTTCCTCTTTCTTCATTGGATGGTGAAATATTAGATTTGGGTACTAGAGTTGTCACATCTGCTGATTGACCGTCGAACACCGAAGACTTTCTAGTTATACCATCTAAGTTAATTCTTTTATGCATGTCATTCATAAATTTTGTCGCGTCCTATGTATACGTACCGTGGTCGTGAGTTTAGCAGCGTACCTTTTTTTTGGCCCTGTAGGTATAAATACTTTTGTGAACTAAAAGATCTTTAAAGTACCCAATTAATTTTGTTCGCTTTGAATCTATTCAAATAATCGGCCATGGTCGGTACGCTCCGTAATTGTTGTCAAATACAATTTGAACAATATTTGTCACATGAATCGCTTGCAGGGGTTAATCGGTGTTACGACTGTCAGATACGCTATCCTATTTGGGGCGTTTGTGCCTCGAATTTGTATTCGTACTTTAACTCGCTCTCGGGAATTATTATTATTTGATAACTATATCTTGCTATTCATTCTAAATAATATTGTGTATTGTTGTGTATATCTGTTTCTCTGTGTGTTAATTGAACTCTAGTCGCTATAACAATATACATATTCACGTACGGTTTGTTTCTGTGTCTACGAGTTTCTAGTGGCTCTAGATATTTCTTATACCTAATCTTAGGTGGCGCCTTATAAATTTCTCGAGCAGTGTAAAGACCTTCATTTCGAACGATTTTTAATCAGCCCACGACTACTTCCGACTAAGAACAGCTGCCGACAGGCCTTCTAGCACTGCTATATATTTAATTTTTTTAGTTTGTTTACAAATAAACCGTAACAAAGTTGATTATAATTTAAACAGTAGCGATTCTAAGCTATTACAAAATTTACTTGATAGTTATTTTAATGTGTTGACAAAAAAATTAGGGAGCGCTACAAAATTTGAATGTGATATTAAACTAAATACAGAGAAACCAATTTGCAAGCTAAGTAACGGATTTTTTGCCTAAATAGATTATGCCTAAAATGTAATCAGATCTTCGGAATTATAAATAATGGGTTTCATAAAAATCGGACCACTGGTTTTTTGAAATGTTGTTAACATACGGACGATTAATGTGGTAGACCTTTATTAGAAATTCTAAATTTACTGCTTTTATCTCTAAACTTCCGATTAGATAAAATATTTTCAATAAAAGAAATAATTTTAGAACAATTTAAAAAGTAAACCTTATTGCAGTCCAAAAAAACCTCTCAGTTTTAAGTTTCTTCTGAAATCCAGCTTCTATAAGCGTTGTTAATGCCAATAGTCCATTACAACAACTTCTACCGGATTGATATCCTGCTTGTTCAATTAATGGATTAATTCAATATTTCCAAAACCTTATAAATTACACTTTTTGGATAATAAGAATTGGGGTCTCTAAAGGGATTTACTTTTCTTTAAAATTGCCATGACTTCACATTTATTTAAATATGATGGTAACTTGCTTTTATTACAAATATCATTGAGAAACATAGGTATCCACTTCAAAACATAATTTTCCAAATTTTTCATAAATTCTGGGTCTATTTCATCAAACCAGGCAGTTTTATTCGATTTTGTCTTTTTTAATGCATGTTTTAGCTCTTTGTGATAATCGATTTCTCTACTTTTATTGAGTTTGAAACATTAAAGTTGTTGATATTGAATTATTAATTAACTTGTATTCTTTTATGACTCACATCAAGAGCGACGATAAGCTTTCGTTGTGTTTATTCAAAATGTCATCTAATATTCAGATTCAAATGCATTTTATTTGTTACGAGAAAAAAAGGAGCTCAAGTTCACATTACATTCATTCGGCGTCGAATTACGGCCAAATTACAGAGTGTGATTACCATTGGATGTTTCGAGGGGATGAAAATAATACCACAAAAGCTCTTTCGTTCGCTCGTTCTTCTGTATATTTAAATAACCCAATTATGTTTGAAATTAGTTAAAATTTTAATGAGTTTTCATCCAAAAAAAAGACGTAACAACAGCCCAAATGTGCTTTGCGAAGTTATTGATTCAAATTAGCAAATGAGGTTAAAATGTATTACCGAAGCTTTCAAATTAACCGTTAGCTTTGTTGCAAAAAGCGCCTTTTTTGTGGCAATAAGCTTGCCTTTAAAAATTTCTGTTTGAAATTTTAAAATTCGTTTACTTACGCTAGTTGAGCGCCTAGTAAGGATCGCTTCTGTTACAAAAATAGCTTTCAATTTGTTATTCGTTGCGTACAAAACTTTACGCTTATTGAAAAAATGAAAGGATTGATTTCTAGTGTGTATCACGTCAGGCGGATAATTATTATTGTACTCCAACTGCCAAAGCGCTGCAGACATTACAACCGTGTCTGGTATTTTTCAATTAAAAATGCCATCAGGAGAGAAGCGAGAGCGACGAGGGATTTAGAGATGGTGGTGATGTGGCTTACCTTCCATTAATTGGCGGCATACTATGCATAATAATGTCATCTTCTATTCATTGAAAGCGTATTCTTGAACATATTACTTGATTAAATTAACAAAGCAACATCTCTTGGTGATCGTAGAGACACAATATATTTTGATTGCATTCCTAACAAGAACATAAAGTTGTATCAGGACTCTCGGCTTCCACTTAACCTAATGAAAACTAATTTAATTTGAATTTACTTCTAACTAATTTCTTTTTTTTGTTGCAAAAAAGAAATTAATTACAACATTAAAAGTTATTTAATTAAATCGGTTTCTAAGTTTATGAGCGAAGTTTCTAGTGAATTTGAAATGCAAGCTATCTGTTGAAGTGAGATTGCTAGAAACTCTTTTTTTTTAATTTAATACCTACAACTTCGTTAACGCATGCAAAGAAATATCGAAGACATACGTTATTGTAATGAATTTTATCATTTGAGAAATTCATCTTAGTTGTTTTGTTTCAAATGTATTAGAATTATTCCAGGTTAAATGTAGTAAAAAACGTAGAAGGTTCATCATTGAATAAGTTTATTAAGTAAATCCCTTTCATTTGGTGGAGCTGTAGTGAAGACATTAAAAAAGGCAAAGTAGGATGAAATTGAAGGAAAAGTTAACTGCGATGTTTTGGATTTGAAAAGATTAGATCCAAAAATCTCTGAGAAGTCTCAGCATTTCCACACTTTACATAGAGGATTTAAAGTAGTAGATGAGAAAGCATCAAAAGGGAGGCTGAAGAAAGTAATTGGAGTGTTAAAAAGGTATTTAGAGGAAACAAATCAAATCGCAAATGTAAGAAAGGCAAGGTCAGCAATTTGTCAAGATTGATGGGTGATAAAAAAACGGAGGAGGAGGAAACAGAAACTTTGAATAATATAAATGTCTACGATATAACATAAGGTACGTTAGCAAACATAAACATAAGATAGTTAGTTGAGGTGGGGAAAGAAATTTTTTTATTACCTAACTATTTATATTACACTCCAGAACTACTTTCCGACGAGTAATTAATAATAGTGGTAAAATTAAACACTTGTAACAACGGAAGCCAAGTAACTTACTTAATAATTAATTCAAATCAAATGAGGTGTCTATTTTAAATTAACAAATTGAGTTGGTTTTCTTAAGTAAAATAAACATTACAACATCAATACCATCTCCCTTTCCTTTTTGTCATTTCTCTTCCCTACCCTGATTTTTGGCCGGTTAGACCTTTCCCACTTATTTTCTTTTTTTTTTACTTTATTTAAAGCCCTCTAACAGATGCTTTATATTTTTCCAACTTTCGCTACAAATTTTCCAAGATTTGTGTATCATCTTTTTTTTCTATTACGATACGATAAAAATTCACGTTTATTAGAATTTACTTTTAAAATTTCCCTGAATACGTGTTACTTTCCTTATTACGGCTCTGGCTACCTTCACTACAAGTTTAATAGGACAAGATCAACTTCTAAATCCAATTGCAAACGTTTGAATTCTTGCTCTCGGTGATTGACTTGCAACAAGTACAGTTTGTTGTTTGTAAAAAGAAACTGCAAAATGAAATTTTAAAAGTCGTTAATATGGAATAAGCTGTAATATTTCTAATCATCCGTTTATAGGGGATTGAAAGTTAATTAGAAATATGTTTATAGATTATGTGGGATCGTGTCCTGCTAATACGTTTTGCAGTTTTTTTTGTACTTTACTTTTTGTGTAACTATGGTTCTCTATTTTCTACGTCCATTGACAATCCCCTGTCTTCTGAAATTGTTTATGCCACATCATGTCGTAATTGGGATAGTTAATACATCAACACTTGCTGTGCAAGAGTATCTGTATTCGAAGAATTGAGATATAAGTTTGTAAAGCCGGTTGGAACCACCGCAACCTCATCGCTTTTGGAAAAGTGTCCCGGCATGTTAAGCTCCTGTTGCAGGCTCCTAGAAATTAACTACGTTGGAATCGTCTTTCTTGACGCTTGAAAAAACTTTCCGACCTCAACTCAACTTTTGACAGTGCATTCTTTTGTTTAGCCACTTCGATTTTAGCTTGTGCGTCCAAACTATCCAAGTACCAGTACTAGTACCATTCATTAGCTATAAATTTGGAACTATTGATGTTAAACGATCCAAAGGACACATTACTGATTGATACACGTATGTTATACGTATTCCATTCTTGTTTTTGTTGTTATTAAAGTAACCTTAACTACTTTGACAAATTACTTTATAAGTTAAGGTGGAGCTTACAAAATTAATACTTTTTGTTACATATGAACTCACACCATCTGTGTTCTTACTAAGCTAGTTGGTTAAGATCGCCATTCAAGGAAGGATAAGAATCCGTCTCGCTTGGTAGCAAATGCTATCTATGTTCCAATTACCATTTATTTTGTGTGTCACTGATTTATTATATATGTATTTGTGAAATATAAAACAGAGATGACGATACTCTGAATTGCTACTGATATATTTATGTTTTTTTTGTGTAACCAATTAAACGGTGCTTAAACCGACTTGTTATTTTAATTTCTACTTACAATTAAATTTGGTCCATCTGTTTATCTACAACATTTATCCTGTATTCTCTCTAAGTTCTATTGTTTTTTAATTTCTCTCCAATTCCCATACCCATCACAATATTTTGTTTCTTTTTATGCTTAATCAATTATTAATTAATTTAATTTAATATACAAATAAACAATTACACAACAAAAAAAACAATAAATGAAAACAATTGACTGTAAATTCTACCTATATTATTTTTTTCCATCAATGTTATTTTTTCTACGAACTTTCTAATCCACTAAATCCCCTTACCTTTTTCCCGGAAACACTTTTCTCATTATTTCCCCCGCTCTTATTTTACTGCACTCTAGCTTTAAATGCTTAATATTTTACCAACCCTCCGTACACATCCTACACATTCTATATTTGTCCTTCCACCAGTAGTTTTATTTTCTTTGTTTTCTTCTCTAAATTTTGCAGTTAACCTTTTATCTTTCGGTTATGTAGTACTCCGATTTTTTTCCGTTAGCTCGTGTAGTATTTTCTTTCTCTAATTCTTGCTCTAATTCCGTATGCCTCTCTACAATTTCATCTTCCATACTTTTCGTCCAATTCTTTGCGCCTCTATCTCCTTCCAATATTCACACAGTATCTTATTTATGTTCTTGCTTTCCATTTGTTCTTTGTACCTTGTTGTTCTTTTTCCTGTCCGAATACTTTTTTTAATTTTTAGTTCCTCTTCTACTATATAACTTGGCGTTTTTTCCAGTACTACTATCTACTTCCAATACTTTTCAAGTATTCTCTCTAATTTTCCTATTCTCTCTATGCTTACATCTCTGCTCTATACATCAGCACAATTTTTACTATTCTCTCAAATATCCATCTCTTTTTTGTAAATCTTTTCCAAATATTCTTTCTCCTATACGCTATACCTCCCTTATTATTTTATTTTCTTGGTGCTCTAATTCCTTAATCTGTTCTTTATTCTTATTGTTGTACGTCATCGTATATCCTACATATTTATACTAATCTACTATCTCTATCTCTTTCTCTCCTAATTAGATGCTAATTAACTGCTGTATTGTCAAATTAAGCTAATGATGTTTTAAACTGAAGCCACCACACGTTTTACCAAGAAATCATCGAACGTTTCACTTTGATATAGTATACAGGGTGTCCTGTAACAAATGCCCAACATTTTACCAGGTTATACTGTAGGTTGAAACAAACAATTTTATTATATATTGTATAGTCTCATCTTGCTTGGTTTGTCCGTCTATCTGTCTGTATGTGATTTTTAAAAAATAATTTTCTTCTCCGTAATGGTTGAAGTCATGAAACCCAAACTTTGCAGGTGTATTGGTTGTACTAGTGTTAGTAAAAAAAATTTTAAAATAATACCATTACCTGTAGCAAAATGACGGTTATATGAAGATTTCAAAGTTAAATAACTTTTAAACCAGTGGTTATAGTAAATTCTGCGTATAAATCAAAATTACACTTATTGTTAACCTAAATAAAGGTTAACGATCCCAACATTCGGTTTTACAGAGCGAAACATCGAACGTGACCCTCGACCCCTTCTAGGTGTTAACCTTTCAAGCAACCTTGAACGATACCAATCCAATCCGATCCATTCTGAACCAGATCGAACGTGATTATCAGCCATGTTGTGGTCCGCCATTTTGTAGACTAGAACCCGTTTACGTGATTGTCCGCCATTTTGTTGTCCTGAAACTGCTCCCTCCACCTCAAATTGTCTGCCATCTTGTGGTCCTAAACCCGCCCCGAAGTTACCGCCATCTTGTGATCTGCTATTTTGTGGTCCTGAACCTGCCCCTCCACCTCAAATTTTCTGCCATTTTGTGGTCCTAAACCCGCCCCCAAAATTGCCGCCATCTTGTGGTGTTAAGTTTCCCCACCACAAATTTTCCGTCATTTTGTGGTCCTGAACTCGCTTCTCAAAATTGCCGCCATCTTGTGGTCCAAAGTTCCCTTACCACAAAGTATCCGTTGTGGCCCAGGATTCTAAGTTCCTCCACCACAAAGTATCCGTCGTGGTCGTAAGTATCCGACGTCGCCCAGGATTCTAAGCTCCCCCACCACAAAGTATCCGCTATAGTCAGAACTATCCGATGTGTTCTAGAATCGGCTCTGCTAGTCTACTATTCCATTTTGTCTTTTTCCATTTTTATTTCTTCTCTCCATGTTACTCCTCTTTTTTTTAAGTTTTCTTCTATCACTTCGAGTCTATCACTTTCTATCACTTCGAATTTTCGAGTCTTTCTCTTACTCTTTTTTGTGTAGTCTTCGCCAGCCATACTTTTTTGTCTGCTTTTCTTTCCCCATCCGTGTCAGATGTCCAAGCCATCTTAATTGTTGTTTTCGATGATTTCCAGAATAGATTCTACATTTAATTCTTGTCTTATCTCCTCATTTCTTACTTTATCTTTTCGTGTCACTCCTTTAATCGTTCTTAGATATTACATTTGTAGAGCTTGTATTTTGTTTTTTATTTTATTATTTAGGGTCCAACTTTCTGCTTAATATGTTAGTAATGCTTAAACACTGTTTTATACACTGTTATTCAAAAATTTAATACAACTAAATTAGTGAAACGTATAATTTTTTTGAATAAATTTAAATGAATTTTAAATAACACTACGTGCACTTTTAACAGCAACTTAACATATATTTCAACTAGAATCTTGTTTTTTGTATACAATATTTTCTATTACATACTTAATAAAGTAACCCTATTTACATTTTGTAATGACGTAATGGATGTAACCTTCTGCGACTTTAAACGATGATTTCTCTGACTTGGGTTTTATTCAATGTTTTCTTTTGATAATAACATTAGTGCTTTATTTATTAATTAGTTCGTGGGTTACTTTATTTATTACTGACCATTGGTTTTATTTCTATTAAATCTATTTTTACGATGCGCAAACTGGCTACAATTTGTGGGCTGTGTACAATGCGAGCGCATATACAGATGGCTAAAAAACTTTTTAAATAAATCGTAAAACAATTTTGTTAAAAGGTTAACAACAATTTTAAACATTCATTATTTGATGCACTATTTTAACTTTACACTCATCATAGTTCACTGCTCAAAACAGTATCTGTCCCATGTTTACTTCGTTTTACCATGTACATCTTATATCGATTTATTCGCATACTATACGAGTTTATCCTAATACTATACAATACACATTCTAATTAAAAAATTCAACAGTATAATAATAAATTAATTATCTATTCTTACTAAAATTAACAATTACATTTTAAAAAATGGCATCAAATCAAGGATACGAGAGTTACTTTTATTAAAATAAAAAATGTAGTGAAAGTTGGAAAATAAAGAATTTGAATTTTTCTGTTTTTATAAGAAATGTTTTACTACCGCTGGAATGCTTGTATCACACTTGCATATTTTATGTTACTAATAGAGTAGCAATTTAATGACCTTTATATTAAGATAAAGATTGAAATGAATGAGACGAATAATAATATTATTATACATTGAGTTTTAATATAAACAGCGAACGCTTATTAAATCACTTTGACAAAAGACTATATATTCATAATATCAACATATTAGTCTGCTAATGTAGCCATATTCGATAGAAAAAGCAGGTTTGGACACTTTATAATGGAATTTGGTGCTTGCTTTACATAAACAAGGATGCATTTTGCACCTCGATGAAGTGCTTCTTCAAGGCCCCAGTTTTTGCTTTTTCAACAAAAAGGAAAACATGCTAAAGAATGTTACACACTATTTACCAATTATCAAAATTATAAAAAATTGTTACAAAAGAAAAATATCAAAGGCCATACTACTTTTTAATTTAATGATTACAAGAACAAAACGATTAAATTATGATGTTAAAATAATATTTTTTTTTTCAAATTTTAGCAAATATAAACTTTTGCTTACTATTTTTTGATGCTATAGTTGTTTTCTTTGTATATACACGGTTGCTATTGACGGATGATCTAAAGGTACTTTGAGCGTACGTAAAAGTAAATTGCTAAGCAATAAATAATAAAAGTAATTTTAATGCCGCACTAAGTGTGTTAGTATAAAACAATACATTATTCTGAATAACTGCTTGAATTAATTTTCATAAGCGCATGTCGACGTTAACATGATCTTTATATAAAGGTGTCTGTACGAGGATGTATTGATATCTAGTTAGCCTAGACCAGTTCCTTGCATAAACAAAATATTGCGTTACCATAGCAACGAACAATAACTTATTAGAAGTGTCAGTGTAAAGTTTGACGTCAAAAAGTAAACCAGAGTCACGCAATAAATTAAATGAAAAAGATGTCCACCGAAATTGTGAAAATCGAAAAATTGGAGTATCGAGCCATCATCAAGTACCTGTATTTAAAAGGGTTAAGAGGTAAGCAGATTTACGAAGATATGCTTAATACCCTTGGTGATCAATGTCCTTCGTATGCGACCGTCAAAATTGGAATGCAAGCTTTAAAAGAGGTAAATTTTCCATTGAAGATGATGACCGATCGGGAAGGCCAGTTTCTGTGTCAGTCCCCAAAAATATCGATGCAGTTCATGACATGATTTTATCAGACCGTCGAATTGCTAAAACGTATATCTGAAGCACTGAATATTTTATACGAACGCGTTCATCATATGGTTCACGTCAATTTGGACATGAGAAAAATTGCTGCAAAATGGATCCCCAAATGTTTGAATGTTGACCAAAAGCGTGCAAGGGTAGAAGCATCGCGTTCAATCTGTGCTCGATTTGAAAACGATGTAGACTTCTTAAACCGAATTGTTACTATGGATGAGACTTGGGTACATTTCTACGATCCAGAAACAAAGCAACAATCGATGGAATGGCGACACTCTGGTTCTCCAAGACCTAAGAAGTTTCGTGTCCAAAATCTGCTGGAAAAGTTCTTGCTTCAGTTTTTGGGATTGCCATGGAGTAATCATGATTGATTTTTGGATAAGGGTAGAACAATAACTGGAAATTACTATTCGACATTACTGACCACTCTACGGGAAAATATTAAAAAGAAAAGACGCGGAAAGCTATCCAAAGGTGTTTTGTTTTTGCAGGACAACGCCCCTGCACACAAATCTCATGTTGCCATGCAAAAATTCGTGATTTAGGGTTTGAATTACTAGAACACCCCCATATTTACCCGATTTGGCTCCGTCCGACTATCACCTTTTCCTCAACTGAAAAAAGTTTAAAAGGTCGTACATTTTCTTCCAACAAGGAGGTAATAGAAGCTGTGGAGGTCTGGTTTGCAGAGCAAAAAAACATTTTTTTGAAAGGTCTAAAGACGTTGCAGGTTCGCTGTAATAAATGTATCCAATTAAGAGGAGAATATGTTGAGTAATAAAATATTTTGACATTGAAATTTTGTTTGGTTCTATAGTAGGCTAAGAATTTTTCAATATATCCTCGTATGACCGAAAACATTTAATCAGATGTCGCTTATTTTATTTAATTTCTTGTATAATTTACATTGTATTGTACTGCATGTAAGAAACGGTTCACTATACACCTTCTGAAGAAAATCTGTCATAGGGAAAAATTGTCTTACCAGAAACACTTTTTACAATTTTCGCCTAGATCATATATTAGATCGATATAGGGTATTTTGTGGAAAGTGAGGTTATGTAGCGATTTTTTCAGGAAATTTTAAACATAACCGTATACATAAAATAACAAGTTAGAAACGGCTATGGGAGACTGAAACCACCAGCAAAAACCACAGTTTGATATCATTTGTTTAACAGTAATTATTAGCAGTCAAAGTTGGAACTACGGGTCACCATAGCTAATAAGTGAATAAGTCGGTTGTATTTTAAAAACTAGTTATCGTTCAACATTGAGAAAACTGTTATCATAAAAGCAGCAAAAAAAATTGTAGAAAAATTTAGAAATTTGTAATCTTCAAGGCTCTAAAAACTATGAAAATTAACGAAAAGTGAAGAAAACTAAAAAAAACAAAATTCAAAACTGCTCTAATTGAAGAATCAATGAAGAAATTATATGAACGACAAACAAACGTTTTGCGCAAAACTCCACATCGTTCAAATATTAACAAGCTTGTAAAAGGGTAATAAAAAAGTGTTTTAAAAAAATGGTTTAAACTAAAATTATAGACAACATTTCCAACATTTTTTTCTTTGTATAAAATTAACGCAAAGTGAAGGAAACTAAAACAAATAAAAATTATAGAAAAAAACATAATTAAAAACCAGTCTAACCTGAAGAATTATTATTTAATGTAAGGCTGGAACACCTAGTAAGAAAAGTGAACACAAGGTAGATAAAAATACGAATAGGCATATACCGGCGAGTAATAAAATTTATCATAAATGTAAGCAAACAGAAAAAAAAATTAAATAAAAAATGGAAATGCTGAAAATTGATCAGAATTTGGAAGACTGAGACCGAGAAAAAAAAAGGAAACGAAACAAATTATACATGCGTTAGTTTTAATAACAAATAACAACAGTAAATCGTTGCGATACTAATAAAAGTGTAAAAAGTACTAAAAGTGGGTTTTAGAAAAGAATAATTCAAATAAAAGTTTCATAATTTATTTTTTGGATAATAGATATTTTACGGGATATTGTTGAACAATTACGTGGTTGTCATATCCCAGTAATTACTTATCAGATCAATAAATGGTGTAAATAAAAGTTTTGTACAATTAAATTGCAAACCACTATTTTTGATAAAAAATATGTAAAATAAATATCTTTGTAAATATTCCGAGAATTCAAAAATCTATGTAAGTTAACGTACTAACTCATGGAAAAAATTAAAAAGGGGTATAAAAGTCTTCTGTCTAACAGTTGCACAACTCTCCATCTTATTTATATGATGTAGACAAAAAATGTTAGAAGAAAATAAGCTTGCTATAAGACAAGTTTTTTCTTTTCTTTTCTTTTCAATTAATTTAATTACCGTATACGAACAGATAGATCATTATTTAAATAATTACATTTTTGTAACAAAAAATGTCACTCTTACTGCACGACTTTTTTTTCAAAACGCTTTAACAAATTAACATTTGACTAATTCAATACTTTTTCTTTAGTAAAGTTGAATCTAACGATATTTTCTTAATTCGGTGAATCCCCTCATCCAAAGTAGTGCAGAGCAATTTAACTTTGTTTTTTCGTGGTAACAACAACACGTACAATCGGCAAATTAAGTAAACGGACACTTACAATATAGAATTTAAGCAACTAAACTTACGTTTATTAATGAATTGGCAACAGTGTTGACCAAAAGGTTTAAAACAAAGCATAGTCTAAGAAATCGTAAAATTAAAAAAAAATGAAATTGGTATTGTCATATCGTATTGTATTTGTAGATTTTAATTCAACTTATTTGATGCGAAGTTGTAGATTTTCATATTAATTTTGGTTACATTATGATGATACAAAAAACTACGTTCAATATCTGTTAATTAAGAGATAGTTATGTTGATTTTATAGAACTTTTGTTTTCATTAAGTTTATAGATTTAAAAAAAAAATTATTTTATACCTAAGTAAACTATTTAACAGCAATATATAGTAAAACACTTTAACCAAAGAAATAATAATAAATATACATGCATTGTGTTTATTGGTAGTAATCGTATAAAATTTTCGTCCTTAGATTACAATGGTTATTGAAATAGTCAAAGAAATTTGTACTCAGCAGAATACTTTACTAATATTTTTTAAAATGTTAGACCTTTTGTGTTACTTTCTAGTATTAACACCTTTTAAATACCGACGTTGTTTATTAAAGTATCGAAACTGAAATCATTTATGTTCTTCGATCAAATTAGATGGAAGAAAGACTCCACCTTGCTAAAAGTCGTGTAGTTTTAATATTTTTCTATGTTCATTTTGTTGACTTTTTTTGTAAATCAACAAATAACGTACAATAAGTATTTATTAAATTCATTTCAAAGCTATAATTGGTTTTGAATAAAATAGAAAAATCCAACCTGTGAGTAAATTAATCAAGTTTCGGACATGTATGAATGCAATATCGGTTTGCGATCTATAAATTTTGATGCCTTTTGAAATATTACAGTTTAATTACAAAATATACTTTTTCTAGCTACGAAGTTCTTAAAAAAATAAGAAGTTAGAATTTTGGAATATAACGACGAAACTGTACTCAAGACATAGAAGTTATCTATAGACCGATGGCTCAGACGAAGAACCAATTTAAAGATTTAAAAAGCAATTTGCAAATCGTTTTTAAAAACGAGATCAAAACCACATTAACAATAAGACATGCGTTGTGATGCGAGATCATCGTATAAAAAATATTACACGTTAACGCTGTTAAGATAAAATTAAACCAACAATTACTATTGATAAGAATGGAACATTTATTCTTTTGGCATTGGGTGAATATTAACTTATTATTTTATCAGTTTTATACAAATACGCCCACTTTTTAAACACACTTCTATATTATTGCACTCATTCATTTCGTTTTGTTGTCAAATTTATCAATTTAAATTACATTGTAAGTTTAGTTGCCTAAACTATAAATAAAAGGTGTCCGTTTATTTAATTTGCAGATTGTACCTATCTTTTTAATTCAACAAGTGCAGATACTAAGAAATGATAAAATGACCTTCAAAAAATAAAACAAACAAAAATAGTAAAATAATGTTATTTTATAAATAGGTCAAACTGCGCAATAATTATTTTTGTCTTTTTTTATTATTATTTTTTAAGCAATTTTAATATTAAAGTGAAAGAACGGATAAAAAATATGTGTTTTTGCTTTCATTATTGGCCGCTGTCTATCGATATTTTCTCAACTTACATAACGATATCGCAAAAAAAAATTGTGTGCACCACTGCAAAAGGGGTAATTTTTGGACTGGTTTGATTTTTTGGCTTGGGTTATATTTTGACCAAACTCGGTCAAAAAGAATACATTTTTGATCTTGATACACAACTGTTTACTATTTGATTATATTTTTTACTTTCTCGAATACCTTGAGAAACATTGATTGTGATGGTGCTTTGTTAAAATGTATGTAAGTATGCATGTACTCTTACCTAGAGGCCAAGCCAATTGAATAATTTGATTCAGCTCTCATATTTACGATTTTCTAAAGATTTTTTTCTACCACTAAAAGTAAGGTTATAAAATAATAAATCTGTTTCTTTAAAATTATTATAGTACATTACAATGTTAACAAAACGGGTAACTTTTTTTCACAAAAAATCATCAAAATTAGTTTTTTAGACAATATTTGGCAACCACTACATTTAATTAAATCAACTTTGATTACTTTAAATTGGCTTGAAGAAAATTGTACAAAATTGGTACGTAATCAATATGTCAATGTTGTCAATAATATGGCGCTATCGGTTTTTCTCGACATAATTCGTGAGAAAATTTTTGGTAAAATAAGTGTAAGGTAATTTTTCTTTCAAAGTGCAATTGAAAATGGTACATGTCAATACAATTTCTGGATTAATATACCTCTCTATGTCCTTTTTAAAATTGTACTACGTCTACCTTCGTGATACTCCCTGTAGTTTTAAAAAAGGAAAATTTGTAAGCATTGATGACCGGATGTGTAACACAAAAAATTATTGAATACTAATGTGAATTTATTTACCTACAAATTAAGAAGATTTTTTTATTGAAGTGAATTTAGTCTAATTCTTCTCAATTAAGTTGTTTTTCAACCGTGACCTATTAATTAAATGTGTGAAGTTTTTTATTATCCATTAGTTTGAGTATTAGTAAAACTCAATCGAGAATGAAAACAAAATCGTTAACTAACATGTATTATTGCACAAGTATTTGTTATTTGTGGACAGTTATAAAAAATAAGGTTTAAGTTTATTTTATATCTGTATACTATAATTACTCGTTGTTTATCTATGTACATGAATAATAATAATTATAATAATAATAATAATAATAGTTATCAACAAACTAAGAAAATACATCGGAATATTGCATGATTATCTATCTCAGCACAGTTCTCCTAAAGTTCAAAACAAGCAAGAACAATAGCAAGGAAACCCAAGATTAACATGTCAGCAACATATTCATATGAAAGTTTGCGACTCTATCTTGACGCAATGAAACAAAAGATAGCAACTCTGGGATGTAGAGTAAGAAGGTATAACGAACGTGTAAAAAGATACAGAAGCAATAAACGGGACTCTAATAATCCCAACATTTTTTTCCGAGGTCTAGCAAATCAAATTGAACTCTAAGACTAAAAACCACCTAAAGCTCGAATGTAGAATTACTGGACTTCATTATGGGCTCAAGCAGGCATACACAATAAAGGAGCATATTGGATTGCTGAGAAGATAAGAATGGTACAAGGCACATCTACCATGAGACCACTTACAATTACAGGAGACGATCTAAAACAGACAGTAAAAAAAAATGGGAAACTGGAAGACACAAGGCGTTGACAGCTTACAGGCTTATTAGTGGAAAAGTTTTCAAATTGTTATAAATATATATCAGAACAACTTCAGAAAATATTAGAGGAACCCCAAAAGATGCCACTTTCTTTACCCAAGGAATAACATATATGTTGCCCAAAGGCAAGAACACAGCCAATCCCAAGAATTATAGGCCCATCTCATGGTTACCTATAGTGTACAAGATCTTCACTTCTATTATTGAAGGTAAAATCACTAGTCATTTAGCTTTCAACAATATCTTAGCAATAGAACAAAATGGTGCTCGCGTGGGAAGTTAAAGGTTTTAACGAATGGTTGCTGATAGACATTGTCGTTACCAAACAGGCACTGAAGAAAAAGAGAAACCATTCTGTGGTCTGGATAGACTATCAAAAAGCTTATGACTCTGTCTCCCATACATAAATTCAGCAAATACTTTCCATCTATAAGGTAGATAATCAGTTGCGACATTTACTTCAGGTTACTATGGAGAGATGGACAACTTCCCTGAGGGTGAATTTCGGTGGTAAAAGATATGATTGCAAAAGGCATATTTCAGGACGATAGTTTGAGTCCGCTGCTGTTCTGTATGTCTATCAGCCCACTTAGTTATATGCTGTATAAAAGCAAGTACGGTCATCTACTTTATATGGATGATTTCAAGCTGTATGCTGCAAATAATAACGAATTGCGGAACAAGTTAGAACTTGTTACGAAATTCATCAGGGATATTCAAATGGAATTTGGGATTCAGAAATGTGCCTTTGTACACTCCAAAAGAGGTGAAACCCAGAAAACAGAAAACATCCAATTGCTTGATAAGACAGAGTTTCTTCTTCTACCACCAGAGAAAAAATACAAGTACCTTGGTGTAAAAATAAGCCCTCACTATTGACCAGAGAGAGAGATGAAAAATACGATAAAGCAGAACCTAATCAACCAAATTAAGGTAATATTGAAGACTCTATGCAGGCACACAAATTACTGCCATAAATACTTGGGCAATGCCAGTGATAAAACATACATTGGGAATTATTCACTGGACCCAAACAGATTTACAAGCAATGAATCGACAGATTAGAGTCACTTTAACAAAATTTATATGTCACCATCCTACATCATCATTAAATCGTCTCCACCAACACAGAAAAAAGGGGGAAAAGGACTTCTTAATTTGGAGATGAAGCACCAAAAGCAAATAAACAACTTGAAAGATTATTTTTATAAGAGCAATATTCAATTACACAGAGCTATTGTTCAGTCAGATATTAAATTGTCTTCAGTAAATCTAAGTTCGAAAATACCTTTTGAAACAGAAAAAACGCTTAAAACAATGGAAGCAGAATGGAAGTCTAAACCTCTACACGGGAGATATGCCTTAACACTTTACAGAGAAAATACGAATTTGGAGCTCTCTACAAGTTACCTACGTCAAGGATCACTTAGGGCTGAGACGGAAGGATTTATCCAAGCAATACAAGATCAAGTTGTTTCAACTAGAGCAGGGTCATAAATGTATCTTGAAACAGAAAATCGCAGATCAACGTTGCAGAATGTGTGGAATGTAAAAGGAGACAATTCAACATATAATATCGGCATGTTCTGTGGTCCTTGCATAAAGAGAGATTACCTGGATAGACACAATAAAGTGGCTGACAATTATACATCAGGAATTATACCAAGTTAAGAAATTGATCGATACTAGGGTTCCTTACTATAAGTATTTGCCTAGAGTCCTAGTTGAAGGCAAAGGAATCAAGATCTACTGGGACACTGCATAATCATCACGGATCGCCAGGCAGCGCAATCAACCGACCTGATACAGTCGTACTAAGTGAAAAGAAGAAATATGCATTCCTCATCGATATTACTGTTCCATTAGACAAAAACATATAAAAGGCAAGAGATGAAAAGCTAACAAAATATCAAGAGTTAAAGCCGTTGAGATGAAAGCTGTATACGACTTAAAAATCAGTAAAGATTGTGCCTATTGTCATTTCCGCTAATGGAATACTAGACAAGAAGATCGAGTCATTTCTTAAAATACTGAATGTTGACTCACCCAGAGGAATTGTTAGTCAGGCTTCAAAAAGCTACTACTTTGTCCACATCTTGCACTGTCAGAAGGATAATGGACCGTGAACAGTTTGCTGGTTGGCAAGGTCTCAAATTATTATAGTGTCAAAACCAGTAATATTAAAATAGTTAATAAATAATCATAATAATAATAATAATAATAATATTCAATAATATTAGTTATTTATGTATCAAAAGCGCGTAGAAACGGTTGTTTATGAACTGCAACAACATGACAAGTAAAAGCCCGCTGAATTAGCTAGATTGAGGCAAGTGTTTCAATGATCAGCGATTAATAAACACGTTTGCTTTTATTGTTTCCTTCTCGTGAGCAGTTTATTATTAAAATGGTAGAGATAGTCTTTCTTTGTACTTGTTACTAGCTTGATTTAGTTAAAGTTTTACGGACCCTAGTTAGGTAGGTGATTTGAAAAGAAAACCCCTACTTCAGTATATACACCGACACTATACTACAGTAGAGTTTTTCTTTTCTGGAATCACCTTCCCTAAGTAAACAAGGGTCCGTAAGAAACTGGAGGTGATCATAATAAATTTATTATTAAACTGTTTGATTTCTACATTGATATTGTTATGTTACATAATGAACTACTATATAATTTCTATCAGTTTATAAAAAATCTTAATAAAGGAAAACTGAGGTTACCCATTTTCTTATCAATTGCAAGAAATGAACCTGTTAGTGTTTTAGGCACACGATGAATAAGCCAACCGTGGATATAAAGTACACAAGTAAAAATAAATTTTTACTACTAGAAATATGTATCTTTAGGACCACCGTCAAGATTAAATCTTAACCCTCAGGTAGATAATAACAAACAATTTACATAAATTTATATTTTCTATATCGGTAAACTTAAGCGTATTTAAAAAGATATAAATGTAAATTATTAACTTTGTTTATTTATTTTTTTTATCGTTAACAACTTGGAATATACTAAAAAATATGACAAACCTTATCAGTCGACACAGGTATCCGGACCCTTTGAAAGTTAAGTTGATCTAATTTCAAGAAATCTTTTTCTCGCGCAATTATTCCTGAAACCTTTTATGATTATAGTTATATGTGTGTTAAAAACCGATTGTTACCAACCGTTTTGTGATAATTTTTGTGCTCGAGAGATCCCCGGCAAATTATTTTCACGTTTGTGTGCGCCAGTATTTCACTACTAGATTTAATTATTAAATCGGTTATGTAGCTATAATTAGGTGAAGTCAAATTGATTTATTTATTGTTAAATTTGCGTTTGCGTGATAAAAGTAACTGTTCTCGAGATGTGGATTATTTATTCGTCTTTGCCGTATTATATTTTTCTTAAGTAACACGATATTACTACTAAATATTAATTGATTCGATCTGTGATAGAATCTGTATTATTTTCACATATTTTATTAATTACATGTATTGCTATTATTTAACTATAAATGAATTTAACCAACAGAAACACCAAAAACTGCTGGTTAAATAGACGCTGCCGTTGGTGTTCCTTTCCTTTGATATAAATTTATGTTTTGTACCTTATACTTGATACACAAGTTAAATTTTTCTCAAATTAATTTTTCTACGACAACAAACTGAAACATATTCAAAAGATAACGGTTGTCATGTAAATCACTTTAATGGACGGTCATCTAAAATAGTTCAAAAAAATCAGTCAATTTGTGCAAAATTGTTATTTACATATTTAGAATACCTGAAAAAATTTCAACAAAGTTATTGGTCATTAAAATAAAGCAAGTAAAACCACACATCATGAAATATACAATAGATAAATCAATAGAGAACTGTAGGCAGCGATACGTCTTTCCTTTTTTTATATAATGCCACACACGTGTCAATTCAAACGCAATTATTTACTATTTTTTTCATTAACGATTAGTATTTGGCAATCTCTCAAGGTATCAATAACAATCCATCTTGCATACAATAAACTCAGTCGGTTTAAAAAAACAACATTCAATGAACATTCTTATGTTACAATACAACTTTTAATAAATGTTTTTCACCACCATTCGGTGCGTTACTAGGAGATTTTTTTTTGAATAATTTCAATTGACAAAGATTAAATTCTGCTTTCTGTAAAGTGGGATGAAAAATTAACGTGTCAAAAACCCAGCTGATGACTAACCTTGTACTCAGTGGAGGTATACACATAGATGGTATCCAGATCGAGAAAACTACTTCTTACAAATACCTTGGCCATGAAATTTGTCTGAATAAAAACAATCGAACGCACGAACTAGTTAGACGAATAGGACTGACATGGGTCGCGTTCGGAAACCTGAAGCATGTGTTCAAGTCAGATATTCCTGTATGTTTGAAAAGAAAAGTTTTCAATCAATGTGTCCTTCATGTTCTAACCTACGGCGTCGCAACCTTAACACTAACCAAAAAAGCTGTGCAGAAAATCAGAGTAACACAGCGCGCAATGGAAAGATTAATGCTTGAATTAACACGTAGAGACCACATCACAAACATTGAGCTACGTAGAAGAACCGGTGTAATCGACGCGATAGAGATAATCGCAGTCTTAATTGGAATTGGGTGGGACACGTTGCGAGAATGCGTGATGACAGATGGACCAAGCGGATCGTAGAGTGGAGACACAGGCAGGGCGCGCACAGAAATAGGGGACAACCACCAACTAGATGGTCTGACGATTTGAAACGAATCCATACAAACTGGATGCAAAAGGCACAAGATAAGAAGATGTGGAAGCAGTCACGGGAAGGTTATGTCCAGCAGTGGACGAACGGAAGCTGATTGATGACGAGTAACCATAATGGTTTACAAGAAACGGTAATATTGCCCAATATTTTCATATTAACAACTTTCATACTACTTGATTGTTAACCGAAACCAGACATCAACAAAATGTGGTAAAAAACCGCCAGTGTAAACAATTCAACATCCATCATCACCATTGATAAGTATGCGATAGTGTAACATTAGAGTAGTTCACTCAGATAGAAATCTCTAAATTTATTATATTATCAGTCTTGCCAAAATAAGATGTAAAACAAATTTTTATTTTATATAAAAAATGCCAAATGATAGAGAAAATATTTTGGAAACACAAGCAAATATAGATCCAACTTTATTACATAATAAAAATGATGTAAAAGCTTCATATAAGAAAATGGTAAATAAATTTTAAAAAGTTAATACTTGAATCAATATAAAAATAACTAAATATTTTAAGCATTAATTGATTTAAAATTGGATCCAGTTTTTTACCGATAGGTGCATTAAATATTAATTCAAAGTCTAAATGATAGAGTAATTAATGAATTAAACAATGTTGTTTGATGTGAAATAATAACATCCTCCTGAACATTCATTGTTTATATATAGCAATTAAAACGTTGTGTATATTCATTAAAAATAAAAATAATAAAGGTTTAGGAGGATGTTATTATTTCACATAGAGCAATAAATTTTAAAAAAAGGTCATTTACATACACGTTATTTAAAAATTTTAAGCAATTTAAATAGATACGGTAAAGTATTAAATTTTGAAACACAAATACAAACAGAATAGAATATTTAAGTAAATGATACAAAAATGGCGTCTGGGCGTTTCCTTTCGTTGCGATATTGCTGTTCAACGTTGTTTTGGAAGTCCAGCGCTTTGGCATCATGCAAATACAAATATTTAGATTCGGTTTCTTGATTATTTATCCATTTTTACAACCTCAAAAACTTGCATGGGAGATAGGTAGATTATTTCATCACGTAGTAGCGATAGAGAACAGTAAACGGCAGTTGTACATTAACGAACAAAGAAAGCAGATAAGAATATTTGGACAATACACAAAAAGAAAGAAAAAAATCGTTAATTAAAGTAGAATACAATTACTTAAAAAAATATCAACAAATTATTCTTACCAAAATTACTTTAGAGCCTTTATGTTGAGACAATTAATATACAAACTAAATCACTACATTTTACTGGAAAAATCTTACAATTGAGTGTCGTGTTTGAGTCGGTGTCAAAGAGTATCTGCGCGTTGCGTAAAAACAAAGAATGGATACCTTGCATTCTACAGAAATAAATAAATGTAGAAAGCATATACCGTGTAAATCAAAGTTATTTTCACAACAAAATACGCATCATGTCATCATCCTTATCCACAAAGAAAGTTTGCACTTCTAGTGATCTTCATAGCCTTAAGCTGATGAGAACCGAACAATCACAGTGATAAAACCACCATAGGTGCAACTTTACTTATGTGACTTTGCTTTGTATTAGCAACATATATAATTATCCCGAGGTAACTTAACAATCATACAGCAGCTCCATATACCTTAAAGCTTAACAGATTCATCTATGATTCACTACCAAAAGTTAAACATTCTTACGTGAGTTTATAATGTCTGTTGTCAAATATATAAGTAAAAGACTACCTTGGTATATCTCCCAAAATTTGTCACGCCTCAAGTCTCATTTATAATAGTTAAGCGTGGGCAACATGAAGTCGTCTCACTTGCTTGACTAACACAAGAAAACTTTACTGACTAACATTTATCATACCTCGTAAAATGTTGGTGTATTCACAACTTTCCCAAATTCAACAATTGCAGCAACCTTAATTAATCTCAAAAAGTGGAAAGTAGGATATCAACTAATGGCAACATCTAGCCTATCAGTTACAATACGACTTGACATAAAACCACACGATCGTGACACAACAAAGAAGAATAAAAATTTACAACGTTATTTGTCAAAAAATTGTCTATATAACCGACCGCTTCTACTGAGTTCACTTGATTAAAGAAAACTGCTTGAGTTGTTTTTTTTTCGTCGATTGCCATTAAAATGATGTTTTTGTGCAATAAATTTTATTTAATCTAATAAGTAATAACCTTATTTTAAGGTTATATTAACATCGGAAAAATATGATATAAAAACAAAAACAATAGTGTACAACACATGAGTGCTACCTGCACTAACATACTGTATAGAAACAGTCACATTAACAAAAAAAATAAAGTATAAGTTTAAAATGATGAAAGATGGAAAGACGCATGCTGGGAATACGTCTAGAGGATAAAGTAAGAAATGCATAAACAAAACTTGAAGCAAAAAGAGTGGCTAAATTGAAATGGAGGTGGGTAAACTGGTGACCAAGACCATGTAACCGCAGTGTTGGAAGATCATCGGAAAGATGGCAAGATGGCATTGTAAATTTTTTGTTTTGATCGATGTCTTTTTTTCTAATTTAAATTCTTCTTAGGGTGGTAGGATGAGATTTGTTTTGTGCCAATTTATTCTACCAGTGACAGGCTAAACAACAATCCAACAGACTATTAACATGTTGCTTTTGTTGGTCATTTACTTTATCTCGTTTTATAGCGGTTAGTTGGGCATACAAGATGGGATTACGTTACGCTATTTTTTTTGGCAATGGCAGACTAAACAACCAGCCAAGGAACACATTTCTATTTTGGCCATGGATCAATTGGCAAGACAACCATCTTCACGTGTTATATGCCTCTCGGCTACAATTTAAAATTTAGATTGTTTATCATATCAAGTTTCTAAAAAGCCAATTTATATTTTTTTAATGAAAGCATTTTCATGGTTCAGTAGAATATTTTTTGTAAATAAATAATGTTTAGTAGTTAAGTTATATTTGTAGCGTTCGTAAATGCAAAATTAAGATTTCGTGTTAACAAATAAAAACAATTCAAATAAACAGACAATACAATTCATTGAAAACCAAGATTTAATGTTTTGATTAGAAAAAGAACGATTATCAAATGTCAAGAGTAACGACCAAATACTATGTGTTAAAATGAAGGCAAGTGAACAATAGGTGAGATAAAACGTTTTAAAAATATACTGGCGGTAACACATTGAAAGCGGTGTGAAGGAAAAGTAATGCTGGCTGCAACGCAAATTTGAAAGGAACATCGACATTAAGATTCAGATTGGTATTTGAATTAAACGTTCAAACACATCAGAGTTTTTTTAATGAAAAGTTATAAGTTTCAACAGGTTAAATTTAGTTATGTTAAACTAAAATAGCACAAGTAAAATTGTTAAATGATAAATCATAATTACAACTAAATAATTGATATTAACGCGCACTGAATAAAATAAGAAAAAAGTAACAAAAATGTTTTGGTTCGATAAGTGTTGTCATAGCCGCACAACAATAACACTGGTTTACAATTGCATCGAAGACAGAAAACAATGATTTAATTAAAAAAAAACCAATTTGTATAACGATTTATGAATTGATTCAATATTTAATATGCGTTTAAGCTGCGTTTGCGGATTTTTTTTTAGATTTTAAGATTTAAATGTTTGTTTAATATTGTAGTTCTTTTGTAAAATTTTAACCTTTTGGTGTGAATTACTTTTAAAATCATACTTATTAAAAAAAATTCAATTAATTTTTTTTTAAATATATCCCAACCATCGCAATATGTACACATGCATAAATGCTGGCACAAATCTGTAGCAGTTTCCTTTTTTGTCCTGAAGAAGCTTACCAGAAACCTTAATGCATTTCGTTAATTTTTCGTTTTAGTATGTCGACTGCTACAATATATAGCTTGTGGTGAGTTGGTTTTGTAAAGTCAAACCCACAATGTGTGGTCTTTTTTGGATTTTCAGCTTTTCTATACTTTTTTGAAGTCATTAGTCGTATATTCTTGGTTTGCGTTTTTATTTGGGTTTTAGCGCTACTGAACCCATAACACTGGCCTAAATTTTAATTTATTCTTTTGCGTTATCCTCAGACTGTTTGATATAGAATTGGCGTCAGGTTTTTCGTGAAGTTGCTTTTTACTTTTGTTGCACAATTTTACTGGATTTTTTACGGCTTTCTTTTTTTTGGTTGATCTTTACTTGTGCTAGTATTTCACTAGAGTGATAGATTGCTTTTCATATATTAGCACTTTTTGCGGAGCTCAAAAAGCTAATGCACTAATTTAGTTTCTTTTAGCATTCCGCATTTGTTTACAAATTTTATGGTTATTATCCTGTTTGCGAACTAGTGTAGTCTAGATTTGGGTCTAATGGCCGTAGTTGATTAGAATTTCTGCTAAGACAAGTGGTCAGCTTCTTCAGAAATCCTTTAGTCCCAAATTCACTATAGAAACAAAAAATGAACAACAACTAGCATTCTTGGATGTGCTGGTAAAAAACGAGGAAACAAACTAGGTCACACAGTTTACCTGCATGTTTTATTAAACCATAACCCAAGCCACGAGTATGGTATAATTAATACCATAACGGAACGACCTCAAAAGATTTGTAAACCAGAGAATCTTCAGGCGGAACTTGAAAACCTAAAAACTGCTTTTGAGCCTAACGAATACACTACGAAGGAAATCAAATAGAGCCGATTTTCTACGCACACGCATACCCATCATACAGGGTATCCCAACGAAAACTTGACCCCCCCTACAACGTGAAAACTAAAAAATATTTTAAAATTCGCCGAGACACGTTGATATTTGTTCTTAAGGAGAGCCTTTTTGACAGTCAAGCCAACTCGATATGTTCATCTCCCTAATGCCTAGTAACCCTAACTTTTTTCAAACGAGACTACCCCACATGTGGCATATCATTTTCAAGCCCTTTTCATTGCAAATACAATTTTAGAAATCGGTTGAGATTTGACTGAATTATTGGTACAAACGAATAGTTGTCAAACCAACTTACGCGTAGTAATTTCTACGGGAATACTCGCCACTCATAAGTTTTTTATCGACTACACACGACCACATTTACCTATTTTTGTTGATGTGTCTATCAGTTCACAGTAAAAAATCAGAAAGAGGACAAAAGCTTAAGCAAATAATAAGTCAGATACTAATTGTTTGTTTGTTTTTAATAAGTCTATAGAAAATCAGATCTTCTCTGAATAACAAAGTACTGTCACAAAAAAAGTCGTCGTTTTGCTTGTGACCAAAAAATCGTTAATTTCAACTTGATCTTGAAAGTTTTAACGTGTTTTAAAAATGGTTTATTTAGTCGCGGAAAGAGTAGAAATTGTTGCAATTTATTCTCGAAATAATGATTGCGCTAAAGCTACAGAACGAATTTTTAACGCAAATCATCCTGAAAAAAATGTGCGTTAAACAACTGATTGACAAGTTCGTTGCAACGGGTTCGCTTTTAAACAAGAAACGTGAAGTAATTGGTCCAGTTCAAAATGAAGCATTTGAAGTGGAAGTTTTGGGTCATGTACAGATGAACAATAAGCAATCGATTACAACTGTATCTCAAGCTTCCGGCGTATCCCGTTCCAGCGTTCATCGAATTTTGAAAAAATACAAGTTTCATCCATTTAAGATAATGCTGGTTCAAGAGTTACATGAAGATGACTTTAATCGCCGTAACGAATTTTTGCCAATACTTTAGTGAACAACTTCTACAGAATCCAAATCTTCTCTACAATACATGTTTTTCCGACGAATGCACATTTATGTTGAATGGCGAAGTAAATAGACACAATTGTCGTTATTGGAGTGATGTTAATTCTCATTTAATTAGGGAATTTCATACTCAGACTCCTCAAAAATTAAATGTTTGGCCTGGAATTTTGGGCGACCATATTGTTGGACCATTTTTAATTCAAGGTAATCTCAATGGAAACATTTATCTAGAATTATTAGAAGATGCAATTGATCCTAGTATAAAAGAGATTTTAGAAAATGACGACAATTTACTAGAAAATGAAATAACCTTTCAACAAGATGGTGCGCCCCCGCATTATACTGTGGCTGTGCGACAATTTCTGAAACACAATTTCCCGAGACATTGGATTGGCAGAAGAGGTCCCGTCAAATGGCCACTAAGATCTCCGGATCTATGCCCTTTAGACTTTTTTTGTGGGGCCATTTAAAATCACGAGTGTACGCCACGCAGCCTGAAACATTACAAGTGTTACGTCAGCGAATTGTAGAAGAATGCCAATTAATAACTGCGGATGTCTTCAATAATGTTCGAAAAGAATTTGAAAACAGACTGTATTATTGTTTCCAAGCTAACGGGGGGTCATTTTGAGCAATTCATCAAATAAATCTGACTATTATTTGCTTCAGCTTTTTCTTTCATTTCTGGCTTTTTTGTAAACTGATAGACATTTCAATTAAAATATGTAAGTAATGTGGTCGTGTGTAGCCGATAAAAACTGTTTAGTTGCGAGTATTTGGGTTTGTCAACTTTTCGTTTGTACCAATAATTCAGTCAAATCTCAACCGATTTATAAAAACAAAATGTCATTGTATTTGTAATGAAACGAGTTGCGCCACAAATGGGGTAGTCTCATTTGAAAATGGAAAGTTGGGGTGGCTAGGCATTAGGGGTATGAACATATCGAGTTGGCTTGACTGTCCAAAAGGCTTCCCTCAAAAACAAAAAACGACGTGTCTCGGCGAATTTCGAAATACTTTATAGATTTCACATTATAGAGGGGTCAAGTTTTCGTTGGGATACCCTGTATATATTGCTGTAATATGAAATGTAGACCCCCTTGCCGACGCAACTTGGATACTCAAAGTTAAACAAATTTAACAATGTAAATAAACTTGGACTTTGAAATTACGCTCTAAACCATGAACTTTAGACCCCCTTAAAAGAAATCAAGTTATAAACTGTACAGATAAAGCATACTTATCCAGGTTCGGGAGACCTTTGTGTCAAGTGTAGTTTGTAAGATAAATCCCCCGAGCAACTGTTTATCAGCCAGTAAAAACGTTTTGTGAGTAAAGTTGAGATGACTTTGTCTCTGTAAATACAGCCTAATTAGTACTAAAAGACAACGCAAGTTACGCAAATAAGGGATATAATTGCCCAAAGATTATAAATCTAATGTTAAAAAGACCTAAAGTGATTGCGCCGGTATACAATCCAACAAAAACAGAAAAAGATAACCTAAAAAATGAAAATGGTGTTTGAATGCAAATTATGGAGTTATAAGAAAGTTTTGGATATGTGATCGATAGAAATTACTGAATAGTTTAAGGCCAAGTAAGAGATATTTAATTAGATTCGCAAAAATTTAGTTTCAATTTATGATGATAGAGGCGCGCGGATAGCGTGCACAAATCTGGGGAATTTAAATAAAATCCAAGTTGGTTATGGAGAGATTATAAATACAAGCCGCCGATTTTATAAAAAGAGAGTTTTATAATATCTGCCTTATAATATATCGAAACCTCTGGTTCTAATCCAGGCAACGTGTAAATAAGTTGGGAAGCCACTTCAGCGTTTGGTGTTTAACTAAACTATGTCGACTATCTAGAAACAGTAGAAGCAGAAACAACTAGTAGGAGGAAAACAACTACGTACGTTGAGCCAAACAATTTGACAGAGAGAGAGACACACAAATACTTTGAGTAATTTAAAATTTTGTTGTTTAGGTACCTTGAATCAACTTTTTTAAGAATGCATTAATTAGCAGGTATTAAATAAATTCTACCCTGAGACATTTACGGGCGTGTAAAAATCAAGAACAAAGATAATGTAAAACGATTATTTGATTATTTTATAAAATATTTAAATTTTAACTAAACATAAAACACAGCATTTTGACGTATAACAACGTGGAGCATTAAAAACAATAAAACTATATCGTAGCAATATATCCAAATTACAGACCTAATAGAAAGAATTCTAAAGAAGTATGACCTTAAAACTATCTTTAACTCAACCAAGAAGATTCAGCAGAACATCAGATCAACGAAGGACGAAAAAGATCTGTTTTGGCAGCCGGAGTTTACCGTATACCTTGTTCCTGTAACAAAATATGCATAGTATAGGAACGACTTCCTTTGTCGGTTTATTCCTAATAAGTAAAATGTTTGAAAAACGAATAGTGGTCCATATCTCCGCAACCGTAACTTTGCGAACCCAAAATCCATGGAAACTAGGTTTCTAGAACATCGAGCAAATTGTTGTCTGAGACACATCAAAAGTCAGCAGTAGCCGAACATGAAGATGATACTTTTTGAAAGCTCCAAGTTACAAGCAGCGATTAACAAATTAGTTAGGGAAGCCTTCGAGATTCATAACTTTAAGAAAAAGGAAGTAACTCTAAGGCTCAACCAAATCAGGAATCCAACCTTGAAGAACACCCAAGCGGAAAGTTACAAAAAACCGGTTCTAATCGGCGCGGCGCAAATACTGACCTGTATAACTACATCTTGCGCTGCTGACCTCATCAGTCTATATCCAACATCGGAGATGGAAGGACTTGTGAAGAAGCTGACTACTCTCGCTAGCAAAACGTTAGAAACGACGGCCATTAGATCTGAACCTACACCACACTAGAAAATCTTCAAATTTTGACGATTTTTGTGGTTTTTCTTTTTTTTTTTCTTATTAGAGTACGGTTTTTAAAGTTACTAGAAAAGAAATTAGTAACGGTATTAATTAAACCCACCCTGAATATATCAAAACATTCCATGCTACTCATCACGCCGCTCTGGGACTAATTGTAAATGTAGAAGTAAAGCTATAAAAATTGTAACATTGAAATATCAATAAACATGTATAAAAATGAAATGAAATGTACAATAGTGAACTAGATTCTTGATGTTTGCTGTTAAATAATCACTGCGGATTTACAGCAGGCGATTTGAGATTGTTTTCATGCCAATGCTTAGTTGATGATAAATAGATAATTGGAGAATCGACCATGTAACTGCTCTGTCGATAAGGTTGCTTTGGTACAGATTGAATATGTCATTTCTTAAATTTTAAATAATAACACAATATAGTTCACCAAGTCTACCATATCCCCAAGAAGGTTAGTTGTACATTCATATTTATAAACTCAAATGTAGAGTTGCAATCTACCATTATGAAAACAAAAAAGGGCACACCTTGGTTTTACAAGTTAAATAAGCATATTTACTTTAATGATTATAATGATAATTTACCATTTAATAAAGAATAGGGGAACAGTTCAAGTAAACTTTCGTGTATCAATATAATTGTTTTTTTGTCAATCCTGCCCGGAAGTTATAATTTCCCGTTCATCACAATTTATTTTTAATTTGTAACAAATTTAACATTTTGATTAAACTTCTATTACTTTTTAATAACGGTTACCTTTTCGACACAGTCCAATCCCGGAAGACGTTTTTATTTCCATAATGACTCCGGCCGTGGAAGTCTCAATTCTTACATTAAAATATAATTATGTTTTGAACCATTCCTACACAACTTTATTTCAATTAAGAAAAATCAAGCTTAAGACGTTGAGGTAGAAAATTAATTCTGACGGCACCATTACCTCAAACCTTTTTTTAACTGCTTGATGTATGTTCCTATCCTTATCGATCATAAAGAACGACAAAAATCAACATGTGGTTTCTATTTATAAGTCTCAAGCTTGTACCAAAATGTCAAAGGTCTCCTGATTATGTTCCACAATGTTCGTAACACATTTAGAACTTTGTTTGCAGAAATTAACATTCTACATATAAAAAAAACTATCAAAGTCAGCATGTTACGCACGAACAATAATTAGCCTCAGCACTTACATTAACATTCAACAGTTGACTAATCAATATGAATGCAGAGTACATAAATTCGTTAAATGAATCAAGAGTAGGTATACGCTCGCACAAGTCATAACATATTAGTAAGAGATTATATGTTATTTTACTATAATAGAAATGGAAGGCTTATGGGATACGTCAACAAAAGGTTGAAAACAAATTTTGTTGAAAAATGTAATCTACCATACTTGCAAATTGGTAAACCCTTATGTGCGGTTTTTACGTGGCATGAAGAGAGAATAATAAAAATAACTTTATTTTTACGTTTTAAACATTTTATTACTTTTTATTAAGTTTGCTTCACATATATTTTTTATTGTTGGCCATCAGTAAAACCTATCATGCAAATCTTACATTTCTTATCGTAATCTACTATGAATTAAATGTAATAACAAAAATGTATTAAGTACGTTAATAAATAAGAACATGCACGCTATTACACTATTTTAATCACAGAATGATTTTTTTTCTAAAAAAGAATTTTTAGATGAAAATTCTAGTTTACTGATATTTTATCAATTCAACTCGTACAGGTCATTAAGATTTTCCACTCAGATGAAAGCTATATAATATGTTCAGGCTTATCGCCCACTTCATTTTATTTTAAGAATTCCTTTTTCTTCTCCGCACTAATCTAAGTTTTTATATCGAACGGTGCCGTGCAGTAGCATATAACGTTAGAATGCGATTACTTTACGCGAGTATGTGGTTTCTTTATTTCATGACAAGAAATAATTTAGTATTGGCTATATTAAAAACGTATTTATTGTAATTTTTCTGTACTCATTATAACTATTATTAAAGCGTTTCCCAAAATACTACATAAACATGTGCAACAAAGAATTCTTCTATCAAAAGGACATTTTTGAAATATACATATTGCAAGAGATGTCGCATATAATTTTGTAGAATTTCAACATTTAAGATGACATGTGTGTTAAGAATGCGCGTATGAAAATGTGCAACATCCTTGAAAGACCAATGAATCGTTTAAACGTCCAAATTTGTAACAGAAACAAATCATACCAAATGATTCAGCCAATCATTGAACGAGTGATTAAATAACGATCTAGCTAAGCAGGTCATGTATTTCAAAATATTAAAAAAAATTTTACAGTGTAGTAGTAGAAAATAACGCGTAACGGCGTGGAAGTTCAGGTTAAAAGCTGATGTATGCATTTATTTTTTGTTTTATAGAAATTAACAAAAGAGTCGGTTTCAAAACAAACATAAACAAAATTTTTAAAAATTACACTTTATTACCCCTTCTCCACCCCTTCCCTAATAATACCAAATCTTCCCTTTCTTCCTCCCTTAATTCCCACACTCTTCTCTTAGATGTCTTATATTTTCCCACCTCTCCCCACATAACCTATATTGCCTCTTCTCATATTCTATCTAATATTTGTTATCGTTCTCTTCATTACCACTCCTAAAACTTGCTATTATTCTTTCTTCTTTTAAACTTTTTTTCTTCTAAAATATATCTTGAACGTTGTAGCGGTTGTGGTGTTTGCGGATGTCGCAGCGGTAATGGCGTTTGCGAATGTGGTAGCAGTTGAAGCGTTCTATCTTGGTGGGTTATTTGTTGGGGGATGGAATTAATACAACGACTTCTTGTGTGTAGTCCACCTACTCAAATTGATGATCTGCTGGACCACAGAAGAGCGGTCTGTGGTTCTGTGGTTCTAGTGTTGATGCTGACAATATCTAGGGCGGGAAAAACGGTTGCGGACGTAGCCATAGCCAACGTGGTGTTAACTGGAGTAGCGTTATTAGACGTAGTGTTGTTAGAAGATGTAGTGTTACCTGGCGTAAAACAATTGTCCCGTTTAGTTATTTCAAAAACAAAAATGTCGGGGGGTGTTTAATTGTTTTTGCAATATCCTGCTTTAACTTCTTAACGGTATGACCGATTTTAACAAATTTGATATCGTTAAAAAGAGCATTCCTTAAGCAATAGTTAAATTAGTTAAATCCTTTTCCACCAGGAGGCTAGTTTTCACACCATGACCCAAATTAAAAAAAAATCAAAAAAATCAAATTGAATGATATGACTTTTTCTTTATGATAAATTAGCCAAATAACATCCAAACAAGCCAGTGAAAACCATTTTTCAAGATCTCGTTCCTAACCTCAAATATTGGGAAAAAGACTAAACGCATTTTGAACTAATTGTTACTTTAATATTACTCTCGTAATTTTAACCTTTAATTTAAAAAGTAAGCCTAAAAACTTAAATAGGTATACTATATCCGAAGTCGAATATGTTAGACCATATATTTTGGAACTATTTACAAAGATTCTTTGTAAAATTTGATGCCCCAAATCTAGTACTTTGCGTAAAGTTTTCAGCTGTTTTTTTTTGCAATATGGTGTGTGGTCTTGGAAAAAGAAAGATAGGTAGGTAGTTCAGTTCATCTTTGCCAAATAAAATATAATATATTTAAAAATTAAAAAGTATAAGGTATAACTTTTTAATCGCAATAATGAAAAACAAGGTAAGTCTTGGCTTGGTTTTAAAGTAAAGTAAAAGCACCCTACACTTTAGGCCTTGGAAAATTAAACAAATGGAACACGATGCACTACAAAATGACAGTCGTAATTTTGTAAATTATTTTGTTGTGTATACATTCAGAAAGTGCAGTTTTTTGAATTTGTAAAATTTTTTAAAATGTCGATTTCTAACCAAGGAGCATTTAATATGCTGACGATCTATTTTGAATGTTTTCAAAATGGGATTATCGCCGCTGGCACCTTCTATTTGCGCTATTCGAATCGACCGCGATACCATCGCTGCCTGTTTGTACGTTTAGCCCAGCGCCTGTTAACAACGCGTAGCATCCGTAGACCTGTCATGAATCGGAGAAATAGGCAAAATAACAAACAAAATGTTATTAATATCCTAGCATCTATAGAAATCAATCCACAACTTAGTACTAGAGAAATTTCTCGAGACCTGAGTATTCTTCAAAGTACGGTTCATCGCATTATTCAAACCCAGAGCTATGTAAGAGGTATACCTCTTTTTATAAAGTTTAATCTATTTTACACTCAAATTATAAACCTCCATGTTTTTTTACATTTTTTGCTATTTTGGGCTACACCTACCATATCAACTTACACCAAGGCCTTACTCCTCCGGATTTCGACTGAAGGATAGATTTTTGCCGCTGGCTATTAAACATAGTAGCAGAAAATCCTCAATTTCTGTCAAATGTGTTGTGGACTGATGAAGCCACTTTAGGTAGTAATAGGCAATTGAACTTACATAATGCGCACTTTTGGGCCCGAAATAATCCGCGCTGGTTTGAAGAAGTCAAACATCAAGTGAGATATAGTGTAAATGTTTGGTGTGGGATAATTGAAGGCGGGTTGTTGGTCCGTTTATTTTGGACGGAGCCTTAAATGGTCGAACATACCTACATTTCTTAGTAAATGTTCTTCCAATTTTAATGGATGATATTCCGCTGGGCGTCCGCCAAAATATGTTTTTCCAGCATGATGATTGTCCTGCCCCATTATGCCCTTGCTGTTCGCCAGTATTTAGATGCCACCTTCCCTGACCGTTGGATCGGAAGAGGAAGCCTGTTCCCTTGGCCTCTAAGACAAGTTTTTGTAATGTTATACGCCGTAAAATTGCTTTAGTATTTAACACAAGAATCTTTGGATGTTGCATTTTGGAATGATTATGTTTATAATTGCGTACATATTAAAACTTATTAAATATTTCAAGGTCTCCCGATTTAACCTGCCTTGATTTTTATCTCTAGGGAAGAATTAAGGATATAGTCTTAGCAACAAAGCCAACTTCCCGCGAGGATATGATTGCAAGAATCAGGAATGCCATCTTGAACATCCCAAGAGCTGAAATTGAGAATGCTGTTCTATCAACACATTAGCGTCTTCAGATGTGCATCCAAAATAACGGAGGCCATTTTGAACACCTAGGTCGCCATTAAATCCCTTTTTTTTCCTTTTATTGGTTTTATTATAAAACGATTCTTGTTAGAACAACAGACCATTTTATAAAAAGAATTCCGTAAAGTAACTATAATACCTACTAAAATCTTTGTAAATGGTTCCAAAATATATGGTCTAACATATTCGAATTCGGATATAGTATATAGTATAGTTTTATTCTTACTTTTTAAATTAAAAGTTAGAATTACCAGAGTAATATTAAAGTGACAATAAGTTCAAAATGCGTTTAGTCCCTTTGGAGCAACATGAATGTTCTGATGATATATATTTTTTTAAATAATACCTAAATGAATTCTATTTAGACTCACAATTGTCTCTTTAACATCTTATTTATTTTGTGTTAAATTTTTAATAGTTTTAGAAAATTTACCGCGCGGTCCTTGATCTTCAAACATCCATTATTCTCATTTTCTCAATATTTGAGGTTAGGAACGAGATTTTGAAAAATGGTTTTCACTGGCTTATTTGGATGTTATTTGGCTACTTTATCATAAAAAAAAGTTATATCATTTCATTTGATTTTTTTGATTTTTTTTTAATTTGGGTCATGGTGTCAAAACTAGTCCCCTGGCGGAGAAGGATTTAACTAAATTAACTATGTTTTGATTTGATTCTTATTGTTTAAGCAATGCTCTTTTCAACGATACCAAATTTGTTAAAATCGGTCAAACCGTTAAGAAGTTAAAGCAGGTTATTGCAAAAACAATTGAACACCCCCCGCCATCTTTGTTTTTGATATAACTAAACTTTTGTTTTTACGAAAATGATAGATAAACTGGTTCTCTTTACAAATATGAAAAAAAAAATTGTTTATTATGCGAAATTTATAGAAAATGCAATTTAAAAATTTAAGATGGCAGTTACTCCCTCTGGTGGTCATTTTTAAAACTTAAAAATATTTTTCTGTGATTCTTCATGGCCGATTTACTTAATATTTTTTTTACACCAAAGTCATACGACGAACGGTTCCCGAGATATGGCCAAGGAACCGTCTTATTGGGTCACCCGGTACATTATTTACATGAAACGCGGGCGGCAACGTGCCGGATGCATTCCGACTGACTCAGAGCTTGATGGTGTACGTTACACAATGCACTGAGTCGTCTTGTCTTAACTCGATTGCTGTCTCAATACTCGATACTGTCTATTTGTAGTTTATTCATACCGTGTTGAGTACGTTATTGTTGAATTAGAAAAAGTATGCTTCCTGTATAGTCAGCAAAATTTTGGTTGGTGTCGCTGAAATTCTTTGTAAGAATTTATTTGTTTATATTTTGCAGTCTTAGGCAATAGTATTTTCTAACACAATTCTAAAGTTATTGAAACACTTGATCACTTATGAATTAATATATCGTGACGTCTTTTCTAAATTACAGTAGCAACCTACGTTTAAAATGAAGAAAACGCAGATATGTACAAATAATAGTAGTTTCAGTTTACGCCCTACGGTGAAACAGTTTAGTAATCTAATAAAAACATAATGTAATAAATGTATTTTCTTTCCACATAATTAAGGTTTTATCAAAACTGAGTGCTAGATCAATCTACCCTTCCCCGTTGATGCTTAACACGTAGAAAAATTAAATCTGTCTGTTTCATACTCTGATACATTCAAATTTCAGAAAATTGTTTTTCACATTATTGAAAATTCTTATACAAACTGAAAATTCTTCGATGTCGCGCTAAAAGCTGCGCGTTTTTATTTAACTTAAACATGACAAATTATTGCAATATAAATAATCAGCAAAATTACTATACTTCCCACGAGTTAGAATTGAAAATGTAAGTTCGTTAAACATACATGCGCAAAGAACTGTAGATGCAGAATAATACAGAATAACAAATTGTTACAGCAGCTGAAAATTCCACCACAGTTCAATATAATGGTTTTCAAGAAAATCATGGATTAAAATAAATACGAACGTCAAAGAATACGTTTTACTATCACAAAATATTGAAAACAAACCATTTTCTGACGTATTTTGCACTATCTAACGTGTCTTAAAAAGTTATTCTACTGGAACTGAAAAGTTTCAATGTTTTCAATTTATTTGATCCGTTTACTCATTTGGTTGGTTTGCCTATAAACAAACACTTTTGTTTGTTTCAGCTCTTAAACAAAAACTAATTTAATTAAATCTATAAAGAAAAAGCTCATTGAAAAACCGTAAACTTTATTTCGTATTTGTCTCTCAAAATTAAGTTAAAGACTGTACGCGCGAATAACAAAGAAAATTAGAAGTTTTTCGTGTACACACCTGTAGGTATTGGAAGAATTGCATCCGGTCGGTAAAATTCGAGGATTTTCGCGCTTGTGCTGCCCTCGTTGGCAACCCCCCGCACTATCAGTCAGTTACGGGTGATCTTCTAACAGCTCCGCTCTACCCGTTATTTTATCGTTAACGTACTGTTAATATCCACAATTTTAACGTTTACAATTAATTTTTGCTAATAATCGAGTCGGTTTCGTGAATTCGAAAGTGATTTTTTACAAAATCGCTTTTTTTCACTTTTGTAGTTTTTACCTGCAATTTTTTTTCGGTAATTGAAAAACTATTATTTTTAAGTATTATTTTGGTGACGCCCGTGTGAAATTATCAAAAAACTTCAACGGTGATTGTATTTAGTTGTCAATAATGTAAAAGCTCGCCCACGATTTCCCTTCTTTAGAACTTGTTGATTCGGGACGCCTCGAGAATTTTCTTAAAGTCAAATTGTCGCTGGGGGATTTATATATTTTAGCGCAATTAATAATTAATTAATTTAAGGTCTTCAATTAAGAAACGGGCGTGTTTTTCTAAAAGTAGTAATGTACGAGTCGATTTTAATTAAAAAGAAAACTGAATTTAAATAATTCATAAGTTTTTTGACATGCAAAATGATAAAATTAAGAATTTTAGATTGCGTCAGGTTTTCCTTTTTGGGACGTTGTTTAAAAATCAATTAATTATTAAAGTATTCGTGGAATATTGACGGAACTTACATCAAAATGTAATAAATGCACAAAAATCAATAAAATAAAATCGCGGTACGTTACAAACACAATTGATTAGTTAAATAGAAACAATATTGCAAAACATGTTTTCAAACTTCATACTCAGATGTTAGTAATTCGTACGGTTATAAAATGCGATAATTTTTTTTTATTTGATTTAGTTTAATATGAAAATCAATAAATTGAATAAAAATTACTAATTTAAAAAATGTTTTCATGTTAAAGGATTAATTTACTACAACTTTACGTCATGGATTTTTAATCACTTCAAGTAATTAATAGGAACGTGGATTTTATTTTTCTTTTCCGATTAAAAGAGCGTCTTTCTACATTATTGACCCCGCTTTTACCGTATTTTAATTTGATTACCCAAAAAAAAAATTCAATTGCAGAAAAAATTAACCAAACGTGCTTTTTGTGGGATCAAATGAGTGATTAAAAATCAACAATTTGCTGTGTAAGTGTGAGAACAATCTGTAAAAAGATAAACAACAACAACAACAAGTAAAGTGTAATTAAAAAGTGCCTCAAGGAAAAAATGGGTCATTGGTATTGTTTTCAGTAAAATTTACTAGCTTTACGACATGTTACGGATATAATTTAATCAAATTTAAATTAGCCTCCGTGCGAGGTTATCTTATCACTTATATGCGACTTATTTACGTGCATATGAAGTTGCATGTGCATTGGTCATTAATAATATGTAGCACATACTTCAAGTGTGGAAATGTTGAATTCATATTTATATGTCCTGGATGACTATAAGACATCAGTAAAATAGATTTATGATGTAAAAGGCATATCATTTTAGAAAATGATTAAAAGATTTACATACAACGTCCTTGAACTTTAACCAAAAAGTAAACGGAAAAATATTTTCAAATTTTTCAAATATAGATATATATTAAAAAAATTGAGTCTGTTTATAGTGCATGCTCAATAAAATGGTTTTTAAGTTACTTTTAAATAATTTTTTTGTATGTTGTATGAAAACGTTCAAAACACTATCGTTGACATTACATTTTTTACTTATCCAGATCATATTGTGCATTAAAAAAAATGTTTTTTGAAACGTCAGTTAAGTATCACTTAAACAGCAGAACTGACAATGTTTAAGTGTCACTTCATTGCCACTTTTAGCCGATTCTACCGACACGACTTAAACTTGCTTAAAAACTTAGATACAATTGTTAAACCATTGTTCCAATTGTTTTTAAGTGCTGCTTAAGTTGTGTTGGTGCCAAACGGCCATAAATCCCCTTTTGTCAGCAGTAAGCGCATCTGACAGATAAAGTTTGTCAAAAGCTATAGTAACTTAAGTGACTTTTTGTGCATCGAATATTTTGCATACCTCACTACGTTTGGCAGTCAATTCAACATCTCCACCACAAAAAGCATCACTTAAGCTCACTATAAAATAATAATTAATTGCGTTTTAGTGGCAAATTTTTCACATTCTTAAGATTAATAATGCATTCAGAAAAAAATTGAATATGTGATCAATTGGTCAACTTGTTCTGTTGCAAACCTTTCTTAGCTCATTGTACCTCAATTCAACTTGTTGAAGGATAGAACGATTAATTTAATAATACACTATTATTGACCATGTCTTTACCTAATAAAATTATTTTCAAATTATTGTATGAAGGTGGGTATTGTGGGGTTTTCAAAAACTGTTTTTGTTGCTTAGTCACATGAAATAATTATACATAATAAAAGAATGTCGGAAAACCAATTTTACACACTAAAATTTAATCGCGTATGTTTCCTTCTTCCTTCATAAAATCGGGGGCAAAATTGACGCATCATGTGACTGTAAACTACATTTTATTTTAGTGCCCTTTGTATGAACACATAATATTCGCGTACTCTATGCAATTAGTTTTACTTGATGTATTACTTCCTTTCTCTCTGTATTTTACAAATTTAAACATGTGCTCACACTATTCATGCTTAAATTAAGTATTAAAAAATTAATTATTTCTTGTGGCCAAATGAACAATATCTTTTAAAAACCAAATAGAAACATGAAATACTATGATTAAAATTAAATAAATTAGTAATAAACTTTTTAGAAGTTTATAAAGTAACATTATTTTTTTTTGTTTTTTCCAATTTCTACTTTTAAATTGTGTTTGTGGAGGTGTGGGCGCCTTGTAGTCGGCAACCCACATTACAATAACACTTGTGTGATGTTAATCGACAAGTGATTTTGAGAGCGTTCTTTCTTTGGGCTTAGAAATTGGTCAACTACGGACGTGTTTTTAGTGTGGTGGTCTAGATCTACGTTTGTATCAGAAGTATATATTATTGGGGATTTCCAACTTCTAATATTGGCCAATATTGACCAGAAGGATTATTGTCAGAGGGATCGAATGCTTTAATATCTTCTCGTAATTATACTACTGTCTATTGAACTATGAACATTAATAAGCCACCGCCTTGAGTTGGTTTTTATAGCGAATACTTTCATCCTTTAACCTACGTAATAAAACCTTGATGTTAAAAGAGATGTTAAAAACCTTATTATTATGATATCATTTTTGAATTTGAATTTAACGTAAATGTATTGTGCAGTGTTGTTTGTCTCACGTTAATGTAGATTATTGCATAATTGGGCTTATGTGCGTTTTATGCTTATTTCTTACTATAAAAGCGACACAAATTTTTGGTGTAACAATAAACCAGTGGCGTAATACTTGATGGACCTGATAATATTTGTTCTCTTCGATATCTTCTCATAGTGTTTTGATGATTGTCTAGATATCGATTTTGACAATTGTATGTTCGTGGTTTTATACGATTCTTTTCTACTGCCTGAGAGTAATTACTAAGATCAGGTAGGTAGCGTCCTGTTCAACTCCAGAAGCCTTTGCGACATTGAAGCTACGAGTACGTGTTGTGAAATTAATTTTTTGTTTGGATGATTTAAAAAAATATTTGGATTCAAACATTAAAAAAATGTTATTATAAGTTACTTAAATCATTAGTATTAAATTTTTTTTGGAAAAACAATTTCATTGTAGTATTTAATTATAACCCTAAAAATCAAACCTCTATTTAGACAATCAACCTGTAGAATTAAATATTTGGCGGGCGCTATACTGTCATTTGCCAATAATGCTAAGTACTTGTAGTCAATGCAGTAATGGTGTAGGGTAATTTATTTTACTTTAATGTTTAAGTATAGATTCTAAAAATTATTAACACAAACTCATTTTTCATCTGCAGATTTAATTAAATGTTAGTAAAAATGGAGATTTTTACTGCCAGAGTCATTGTTAAAACAAAAATGTCTTTCTTCCGGGATTGGACCATGTCGAAAAGATAACCGTAGTTGCCAACTAAAAACCCGTGACGCTTTCTTTTCTATATATATACGGATTACCTAACTTTTAATAGTCAACCTTATACTCTCTTTTGTTTGTTTCAAGTTTGTCGCCCTGATAAAGCTTCTTACGATAGGTGGCGAAACGTTAGCAAGTACGGTTACATTTTGACACGGTCCAATCCTCGAAAATGTTTTTGTTCGAACGATTAAATATTTACTTATGCAAATTTTACATGAAGTATCTATGTAAATCTATATTTAAAACTGCAACTTTTTGGAGATCGTGAATACTGATTGAACTATTGCCTCAGTGCCAATCGTTACATTTCCATAAACTGACCAAAGAGCAATCCTTAATTCTCCCATCTATTAAGCGTCGAAAATGATCTGAAAAAATCGAATCTCATTTAAAATTGAAACTACTCAAAACTGGATAGAGACATTGACCTAATAAGTACTTGCATATAAAAAAAAGTCTTACGCATCTCATTTTGGTTTCTAGTCAATTCTAGCATCTGACAGTAGACTGCTGTCAGAAATTATTAAAAAAATGGTGTCAACGTAAGAGTTCAAAAAAATATTTTTGCCGAACCTTTTTTAATTTTTGTGATTAATAACTATTGTATTACCTCCACAAAATAGACAAAGTACTTTAAGGAGCAAAGAAGTTGATTTGGTGATAAGAATGAATCAAAGAGGCGTCCCAAAATCTCAGAATTTAAAAAAAAAAGATAGTTTCAAAAATGTCTAAAATGAATATGAAACGAACAAAGGCTTAAAGAAGGTACTCTTTGGGAGAGCATGTTGTCACTAATGAGTAACGGTTTTGCCTTAACAAAATAGTAGTCCCAAACGGGACTACGAGAACGGGGACATTGTGGTTTCCTTCAGTACATCCACCCAGTCCTGGTTTTTGGAGGAGGGTAGTTATATTGGGAGCAGGGATCATTTCGAGATATTGTACTGGTCGTCATATCTCTAATGCAAGACGATACAAAGAAATATTATCATGGGCTACGTCCTATTCAGAGGAAACCGATCTATCTTCACCAGACTTTAACCCAATAGTACACGTTTGGAGCATGTTACAAACGAAATGGGACATCCTGCTGCGGCCAACTCGCCGCGGCTAAGTCGACAAGGTTAAGTAACCGCTGGATTAGTTAGTTTAAGTCTGCCTTTTTTATTCTTTTCCATTCCCACATAAATTTTTGCAATTCACGATTCTTACATAAGGACCAAATAAAGTTGGTATGACATTAATAAAATTACTTAGACGTTAATTATAAAACCAAAGAGTGTTGGGCATAATTTATCTTGCAAATGGACATTTAACTTACAAAGATTTTTTAATTTTTAGACTACCTATTTTCAAACATATTCATTTCAGACATTTTCTCTTCAAACAGAAGCTGTTTGTAATGTTACCTTACACAACTTTTTTTAAACAATTTTTTGATCCAATCATTAATTACCGAGATACGACAATCATCCGGTACCTATTGTTTGAGGAATATCGTCAAAAATATTAGTTATTGAGGGAGTGTTATTGTGAGCTGTGTTACCTACAACTTTATCTTTCCGACAATTTTTTTACTTTTTTAAGCAATATTTTTAAAGCACTTTATAGTAGGTCATAAAATTAAGAAAATATAGAGATGCCGATAACCGCATTAAATGCTAGTAAAAATTTTTCTAAGCCTACAAATTGTAGACTTTGTAGAGTTTTATTCTACAATTACGACATGTAATGCAAATGTAAATGATTTCAATATAAGCTTTTCTCACTTTAAATTGTTCAAAAATATTGTATTATTTTTTAAGCAATTGGTGTGATCATCAGATCCAGAGCGAATTAGAAATATTCTAAACTAGTGTTTGGAAACAAAATTTATACGATGGGTGCCTCGTTGACTAGTTGTCCTAACCACGAGTTGTTTTGACAGGGAGATGGTCGACGATTAACTGTTTAGACCTTGGTTTAGACATTTATTTTTTAGAAATCATTAAATAAGAATTTGGCTAATTAAGTAATTTAATGTATTTACCTTTCAACCGACACTGTTGCAACAGGAAGCACTGCCAAAATACTAAGTAACATTTTCATATTTGGAAAATCATTTTCTTCGACTTTTAGATACTTCAGTATTGCATCTGCATGTTTGGAAGAGGCAATAACGTTTTTTCAAAGGTTTTTTCCAAGCCCAATTCAACATTAAGGATTATCAAGTGAGTTTTCTAAATTGCTTTTGTAAAACTCCAAGGCATGTTTCTGATTAATAAACTTTTTTTGGACGTTGCATGGGAAGACACTGTCCTACAAAGTGAGAACAATTATGTGGTTGGTAACTCTCCCAGATAAGGATGATAACATTTAAAAACACTTCCCTTCCGGATTTTTGCTTTTATGTTTGATGTGTTCTTTGAGTTTTTGCAGTTGATGTAACAATGTCACAAACTTTTTATCTCTTTTGATTCTCATTCTAGAATTTTTTTGCTGGGATAGCCTAGTATTGGCCATCAGGGTTTTTAAAACACACTTACAGTATCATGCTTGACCACCTTGTTTCGGAAACACTAGAGGGTGTTGTTATTTTTACCAGTGCCGACAAGGTATTTCTCAAGACTTTAGTACACTTTGCTGTTCCACAAAAAATTGTACAACTGTTTTAGATTAATTCTTTTCTATCTGTAAATGTTCCTCGTAGAGCTGAAGAACTATCATACCCTTAATTTTTTAGGTCTAATTTAAACTTCTTATTTTAAATTTTTATTGTTTCTGCAATTGCTGCACCAGTCAAAATACATACTTGAACAAATGTATTGAAATCGTTTTTAAGTTCCAAAAGGTCACTGTGTAAAAACGACAAACGAAATTGGAATTTTCTACCATGCATTTTAAAATAAATCTACTTTTTCTACACATTTTCTCTTTTACAACAATTTGTTCACTCACGTCCAGCATTTTTAAAAACTCATCTCTTAAAATGCACTAATAGTTACTTCCTTTTATTGTGCGTTTTAAACAACTATGTTGACACCAGGTCAGCTTTGGTGTGGATGTAGATGAAAAGTTCTGAAAATGAAAGAAATAATAAAGTCACTAAAATTAATATACTTTTCCCATTAGCATGAAATTGAGATAATAATATACTTCTTCTTTGTTAAGTTGTTTTCCCCTTTATGAGGTTAATAAGACTTTACTGATTTTTCCAAATGTGCTAGGTCTTCTATAAAGAATTGCAATTAAAACACCATAATCCATTTTTAGTTGCCAACGTTTTAATTGCTAAATTGTACCGTTTTCCTTAGGACCCAACAATTTTTGAATTCTGAAGAAAATCGCACAACTTAGTGGGCGAAACGTCGGCTACTATTTAGTTTTAATTGCAAATCAGTACTTATTCTTAGTAAACAAGATACGACAGGAAATCCTTAGAAACCCTGGTTGCCAAAAAAGCATGTTGTTGAAATTATTTTTAAATTGTTATTTGGTAATATTTATACAGGGTTATAGTTTTCTAAAATATTTATTAATTTTCAAATTATAAATTTAATGAGAGGGAGGCATAAGCTCCTTTCGTGGAACACCGGTATCAGCAAAACTAAGTATTTTTTTACAATGAAAAATTATAACTGACACCATATGGAACCTTGCTTTGTACAGAATCCGCAAAAAAAATGTTTATACTCTTTAAGTACCGAAAACTATGTATTATTTGTTTGCTTTACATTTAAATACTGGTTCCACAAGTAGTACTGTTGTTAGTTCAGCACATGGTTACTGAAGATGTTCAAAATGTTGACCGTTGGCGGCCGAACACCTAACGAAACGAAGAGCGGTCGCTGCAGTTACTTTGGTCAATGTTTCAATGGGGATTGCTGCACATGCTGCTATGATCCCCTGGCGAAGTTCGTTTAGTGTGTTTGGCTTACGTCGATAAACTTGATCTTTCGCCACAAGTAAAACTCCATAGGCATAAATCTGGTGACCGTGGAGAGAACTCAATGGGCTCCCTTCGTCAAATCTAATGTCCTTGCAGATTGTTATCGAGAAATGCTCGTACGGCTAAGTGGTAGTGTGGTGGTGTCCCGTCCTGTTGGTAGAATACACTTTCGTTGCTCAACGTCAAGCGTGCTGCAGCCATTTTGTTTTTTCACTATCGCGCTAATATCGTGCGTTATCTGTTGAAGCGATGACCATACTACAACATACTCCTAATTCAAAACAATTGACAATATCCTAATAAAGTCTGACAAAGAGTGTATACATTTTTTTGGCGGACTCTGTAGTAGGGCAACGCATAAACTTATAAGTCATGTTCACAGTGCACAATGTACATGCATGGAAGTACATCTGGTTGTCTATTAAGTTTCTTTAAAGGTTTATCATTGTTTTACTAAATGAATCTAATTTTGCAAGGGTTATCTATCAATTCTGCCTTTAAGTTTATCCTCCCCACAAAAACTGTTATTAATTTCTAACCAAGCTTGAATATAAGTTAGAGACTTTTTCTTAAACCATATTAGTAACTATTAAAATTTTGTCAATTGATGCAGTTTTTGAAAAATGATGCACAACAAATATACTAAGAGAATTGTCTTCTTTGGTTTATGTTGTGCCTAAGAAACAAAAGGTCTAACATTAGTTTTTGCATTTAACAATAAGTTTATATTTCAGTTACAAACTGTTGGACAAATAATTGAAACCTTTTTTATTTTTTTAAAATCAGGTTTTAACACATAAAGAACTAAGTGAGTCTTAAACATGACTGATTAGTACTGACAGAAACAATGCAACATTAATGCATTTAGGGAATTGTCATTCTGGCTTTTGATAAAAGGAAACATTAAAATAAAAACTAAATGTTAAATCCCAAGTCTTTGCAAGCTCATTACATTACTTTAACTTTATGTGTGTTTTGTTTTGGTTTTTATGTTTGCACTTTTATTTTTTTAACAGTATAGTGTTTCTTATCTTGAAAAACATTATTTTAAGAGTTTTAAATTTGTAACATAAATTTACGGTTTGATGTCGCTAATTCAATAACCGCGACGAAGAAAAATACTCGCTGAATGTAATTCTATATCTATATGCGATTGAATGTTAAAATTGGAGTTAAAATTAATATGCATTATAATTTATCTTTCTCGGAAGTCGTTGTGTTTAGGATAGATTATCGATTAGTGAAGCATCTCATGCTTCTAATAGATATGCACATCGCGCAAATGAGCGTGTAACCACAAGAGATCAGACAATTACTTAATAACAAGTAATACTTAACCAGCAAAATATAACAAGAATATTCAAAACGAACAGAAAGAATAACAAACTTTACCACTGAAGAAAAAAAATTATTATCATTATCTAGATATAATTTTTTTTCCAATATGGTTTATTAAAGTTTGAGAATCATCTCCTCGACAATTGAACTTTGTCGATACAAAATTTTCAACAAATACCAAGGAGTAAGCATTTCTAGCGGATAATCAATTTGTATCAACTGCTGACATCTATTATTACTACGGCGCGAAATACAGTCGTCCCGTGAATTGTCTAAACCAGTCAAAATTATTTTTAACAATTTATCGCTACAAAATAAATTGAAATTGCACATTAGTAATGAAAATGTTTATTTAAAGAAAATTTTAATACAACAATATTCAAATATGTACAAACAACAACATTAGTCATTCATAATAATTTACACTGTATCTAGTTAAGCTGACAACATTTTGAAAACTTTTTTTATCATTCATTTTACAAAAAAAAGTTATTCTTTATAAAAAATTGCATGTTCTATAATATAAAATACAAATATCAAATATTAAATGCATGGTTTGACAAAAATTATAAGCTGAGTACAGGAGTAAAGTGCCTTTGTTGTAACAATATCGAAAACTTTAATTAAAAAAAGTTGTTCGGAATAAAAAACTATGTTTTAATATTACATTCTTGTACTAAAAAAATATTTTTAATAATTCTAATCAAATTATTTATCCGGACATTGATCTTCTTTATTTATAAGAAACATGAGAACTTTTCCGTTTCGTTCAGAAAGTATTAATTAATTTATAAAAATCTAATTAATACATCACTGCAATAAAAATACGTCAACGAAATTATTGAACATATCCGCTTTTTTTGTTAATACAGTTACATTTGCATTGTCATTGTAGACAGAAAAAGAAAAATATATTTTTTCCTCAAGCGACATTAAAACGCCATTTTATTGAACTACTGGCAGACGTTAAAAATGCATTTTACTGTCTAAACATTAAAAGCACTAGTTCTTTTCTTTTTACAGCTATTTCGGTTGGTACCTCGGTTATGTCATATTACTATGAAAGTGAGAGTAAAGTACCATCCTGATTTGTCGAGACTAAAACGTCACTATGAGACTGGAAAATCTCGAAAATTTGAGAATAACTAATAAAAACCAGCAATAAATGCTTGAAGAAAAAATAGTTTATTACACTTGGAGTTAAAAAATATAATTGTTTTGCTTAATCTTAACTTTTAATCTCGGCAATTATATTGCTTAACTTTTAGTAAAATAATCTGCTGTTTCTATTCAATTAGATTAAAAGTCCCATCGTATCTTTAACTTTTTGTTGCTTTTGTCTTTTCTTTGTTTGACTATTTTCTTGTCTTCTTCACCTATCTATTATCACTTTTTGGTTGTGTGTAAAAATAAATAAAATTCAGTTAATTGTACTCTAGTTTAGTGTTTATTTGCAAAGATAACAACCCATTGTAGACTACGTATCAGTAGATGTATTGCAAACGTTACCATCTACCGTTTTAGTCAGTAATTTGTGTTTGATGTTTAAATTTAAATCCGGTACTTCAGTTCTCACTAGATGTTCTTCTTGTTCCACAATGTATTTCTTCTTTTGTCACTTCTTAACTTTCGACTATAAAACAAAACGGCAAAACCATACTAACCACTTACTGGGTTTTGCCAAACTATTTTCGTTTGTTGTTTATCAATATTAACTAATAACTGACGATTGAAATATATATACAACTGAGTCAGCTGAGTTCAAAAATGTTTAATTATACTCGTATAGTGTTTGATTTTTTCTTCTATGATAAATTTTTAAAAACGGGATCCAGATATCTGTAAAGCCTTATTGCAGCGTGATAAAGTAAAGCTTTAAGCTTAACTGCAACAATTCTCGCAGTTATCGCAATGCTTTCAGGATTAGGATAGCATCCCTTTTCTTGAATAGCACAGATATATGTATTTTATGTACTTTTTGTTTTCTTGTCAGATCAACTTCAACAAATAACTTTAACGCCCCTTCTGGAGTCATGTGTTAATTGTTCTTGTTTGAAGTTTTTCGTATCTAGCTAATTCCTATAGTCCTAATCAATAAAATTATAATCGATGTAATTAATAATATCATTTTTATTAAATGAGTTTGATTTTTGAAAAACATTAAATTTAAAAAAAAAAAAATGTATTGTAATGATAACAAAGTTAATTCAAAAAAATACTGCAATCGGAATCGAACCTAGCTAAAAAACGCAAAAAATTACTAGGCATAAAATTAACCAATTCGTCCATGAAGATTGTTTAATAAATGAAAATCCATTTGGTTAATAAATAAAATTTCACAAAAAATTACTTACTTCAGTGATTTTTTAGTAAAATGCGTTTTGAGTATTAATTATTATCACATCAGCTTGTTTTATTTTATCTATTGAACATAATATATGGCCATATTGTGTCAGGCAAAAGATATACGTGAATTTTTGATTTAACATACTTTTCCTGTGGACACATAGCAAAAGACGTTTTGGTGACGTCATTCAACGCTCCTTTATGACCGTTAGATAACGGTCCGCTTTCTAGAAAATCATAGCTTAGCAATAGAAACGATATTATTATGTGTATTTAGTGTCAATATAAAGTTAAACTGCTACAAATGTTGTTAAAAAAAGCAAAAATAAATACTATTACTAAACTAACTTAATTATTCAACCGTATATCGTTTTCTTATAGTTGGATCAACAGCGTTACTTGCGAGGATACAGTTATTACCATTTATTTCTTCAAAAAAATTACACTCCTAATAATGAATTAAAAATAATCATATATCATTAAACCTAGTGAGTATTTGTTTGACGTAAATTTATGTAATCAGGGGGTTAACGGCGTTGGTTGAAAGGTTACAGTTATCACAATTTATTTTTTTTTTACATTAAACCCACATTGACAATTTGAAGACAAATTAAAAACAAACATTATTAAAACAAAACAATTGTTTCATGTAATATTTTGTTTTTGTTGATAGTCAACTCATATCGGTCAAACTTTTGACGTATAAAATGCCTAACATAATAATTTTCAGTCGTACAACAGTTTGATGCACAAATTTCAGCCGAACAAAATTCGGGGAAACATTAATTATTAATATACTTCACTCATTGTAGCATATTTTTAAATTAAAAACCGAAGAAAAAAGTTCGAAAAAACTTGCAAATTATATCAGCACCTCAAAGCTCGAGTTCTGAAGTGTTTAAAACTTCAAAGCGCTTGTAGTCAAATTCCAAGTCCCCGGAGACACAAAAAAAAGTACTGCATCGTCAAATTAATAACGACTTTGATTTTCGATGCAAGTTTTAAGATGCCCGTTAATATGTTTCAATTTAAACATTTAGAACAAAAATTTATTTATTCTTTTGTGGACGATGACAGAACGAGCTTTAATTATAATCTAGATCTAAAATGAAGAATATAAAAAAAACTCGAATAACTGTACGTATTTGCAATTACAATTGCTATTGTTTTTAATTCCTTAGAAATGCTTGGACGAGATAAAATTAAAATATGCGAGTTTTCTACATTTAAGTGGAACGTTGTTTTACATGATCTGCAATTAAATTTTTACACATTATACTTTGGATTTAGGTTACGTTTTTAAATGTGCGATAAAATTTTTAACTGCATGCGCGTACTGCTTGTAAGTGTATTCATGTGACGTTAATTTCAGTTTATTGTTATGCTAATTTATCCTTAATTTTTTCCTGGAAATTATAGGTTATTGTCTCGAAATAGTAAACCTTTATTCTTTAATAACGTGTTTCTTACACTATTAGTTATGTTTTTAATTTTTGTTGATACTTTAAATGGGAGGTTTGATACAATAAGAAATTAGAAACCTACCTATAAATAAGAAAGCAATCATTTATATTAGAACAGTACCTAAATGATACATCACAATGTACTGTTTGAAAAAAAACTGTAGTATATGAACTTTTCAACATTACGAAAGAACTAAGCGCATTTTTAACGCAATGTTTCAAATTCTTGCAACTGTCCATGAGGTGGTGACCCTGACTATCTTGTTCCTAATTGATACATAATTAGCAATTAAAAATTTCAACTTATAATTGAAATTTTCATTTTAGACACTGTTGGCAAAAAATCAATTTTTCTTAAGAACGAAACGCCGAAAATAACAAATTGTAGTAGGATCAAGGAACATAATCACCGGTATCTTCATGAGAAAAGAATTTTGTTTTTGTCAGTAGAATTTGACCCATCGTACACTTTTTTGTGTTTCACATGTTGATTTCTTCTTTTATTCGTATTTCTTCCCTAATGTTATATTCAGCCTTAATGGTTTCCTTTTCGGGGTATCGGTTAAAGTTCTAGTCCGATCAGAGTTTTTTCCTTTTTTTTGAGGTAGTGCCTTGTGATAAGGACGTACTTCTTTGGTACTTTGGATAAAGTTGATGGTGCTTTATATTGTGGTGACATTATTTAACAAAGGATCAGTTAGTCTATCTTTACCCGATTTTTCTTCAAGGTTTTGATTAATACGGTATGTTTGTAACTTTTGCCCTAGCATCTTCAAATACATGTGAGTTAAACGCGTTAAATCAAGCAGCCCATAGACGTTTGATTATATTTGAAGGAAAGAAAGCTCTGACATAAAGTAATCCAAATTGTTTGACCTAGTCCTGCCTATTCCTTAAAATACTTTAAAATTAATCAAAAACCAAAATGTACGATGGATCTAATTGTTAGCCCGTGTGAGGTGGTAAAATTAACAAATAAGCGCCATTTAGCTTACAATTGTTTAATGCTTTTGGTGAGATATGGCTATTGTGATTGTGAAGGACCAATACACATTTATTTTCTTTCAATCATTATGTGTAGTGATCTAGATATTTCTCAAAATTCTCAGCAGACCGCTTTCATGAAACCTAAAGGAGAACCTTGGATTATGCAATCCTGCATTCTCACATAAGAAACTCCAAAAATGGTGGCATTGAGCTTCTGAATGCATTTATGAGGCAATAATGTCACCAGTGCGTCACGTTCTGCAGAAGTAGTTTTAGTTATTTACTTTTGCCCTTTAGGAGCAATGATCTTTTGAGGTTTGTGCCCAGTAGTCACCCCGTTTCGTCTAAGTAAAATATAGATTATAAACCACATTAAGTCGATTGATCGCAGTCTCTCTGCCCAAGCTGGTGAAATACACGGTATTTTAAAACTTATGTCTTTAACGTCAGTTAGTCAACACTGCATTTTCTGGCCTTGTACTTAGTGCTTTATTTTCATTCACTATTTCAAGTACTGTACTTTTTAAATCATCTGAGGAATACTTCGCCCGACATTTACTTTTCCATTTTAACGGCATCTCCAACCTCTTAGGTCAAAATTTAATGTACTTTAGTCTCATAGTTCACGTTTTATTTTTATTTCAAAAAACGTACGTTTTCTCTCTTTTTAATTATGTGTTACATATTTAACTGTTTTTGCTTTTATCCATGTCGCCTTATTTTTGACTTAACTGTGGAATAGCTAAAATAGGTAAGTTTTTATTCTCTTTAAATCGTTATCGATAAGTATCTGTTTAATTCCACAATTATATTACGACTAGGCATTGAGAGCACTAAAGGGTCTTATGTTCATCAGTATATTTCTTTCATTTTTTTTTGACTAATCTTGTTCAACTAAATTAATTGCGTTTGCGATCCTTATAACAAAAAATACAATAATATTTGTGTTCCTCCTTTACTGCTATTGAAAATAACACCTTACGAGGTTTACTAACGTGGTTCCCCAAAAGTTTATATTTGTTTATATATATATATATATATATAAATTTACGATAGTGTGATATTTACTGTGTGGAAAAAAACCTTGTTGCTTGTAATGTCTAATTAATTGTATTTGTACTTTATTTATATAATTTTTTTCTTTCAATAAAAGCCCTGAAGAAGCCTCCATTTGTAGGGGCGAAACGTCGGCATTTTTAAAAAAATCTGCAGTGTTTTAATTACCTCCACTTAAAGGAAGAATAAGAAGAATTAGTACATTTTATAAAATTCCTATAATTTACTGCAAAAACAATGTACATTTCATAGAAAGACATTATTACCCCAACATAAGAAAACAATAAAAACACCTTACAGGTCATAGCAATTGTTTAAAATTGCGTCTACCAGTCTCAATACTGTGGTGATACGGACATGACAAAATTTCAAAGCAAGTCACAAGTACCATAGATGACAACTAACCTATGTCGTAGTACATAAATTAGAAGTTATTAACTCATTTTAAAAATAAAGTCCAGCCTTAACGAAGACAAATAGTAATCGTCAAATAAATAAAATAGAAAGGATCCTACGTTGTGATTAGTTTTAACTTTTCTACGAAGTTTGGATAGAACTCGAATTAAATGAGCATTGATCTACTTTGGATAATGTATAAACCAATAAATTAAAATAAAACTCAAATGCAAACCACTATAACATTTAATATTTAATTCCTGCATAATTGATTACAAAAGGAAAACTAAAAGATACATTGAACAACATACACAAATTGCAAAGGCAAAACACGTAAAATGTCAATAAATCAAAATATTAACCAAATCAAATAAAAGACTGCAACAAGATGTGTTCACCATGTTTCATTTTTTTTTATGTGATAAATGACAACTACATAGTCTCATGGCTTCGGCATGACATTGACAAGAAGTGATAATTCAGAATCGTTCCCCTCCTTATAAAAGATAATTAGAATTAAGGTACACACCAATTCATACATACACATTTCTACATTTACTAAGTTAACTTAAGAAGTCTCGTTTTCACGTTTAACATTAATTTGCCATCATCCATAATAAAAACTGCTCACAAACATAATTCGAAATAAATTCAAATTTAAGGTAAAAAAATATCTTACTTACATTATAGTTTTGAAATTATCCATATGTTTTTTTGAATGGCGATTTCAAACTTCAAATTTGAAATGCTGTGTTTAGTGGAATTAACGTACAAATTATTTAGTACTCTCTTAAGTTGAAGTTGACCCCCAACCTTTCCGTATACTAAGTTAATTTTTTGTATGTATACTTGAATGTAAACACACGTATTAACGGAAAGGTGTTCAACTTTACTAATTCTTAATATTACGTACGCTAATCAACCCAAATTGATGTAAACGACCATAAAAATAAATCACAATTTAGTCACGTTTCACATCTCAGTGCATTGTTTTAAAAGAGCTCTTCCATACGTTCACAAAATAGAATAAAAATGTTCGACTCAACGTCTTATGCGTTAGGAAGTGATTGTTTTAAATCTAAATGAATCATTGGATAAATCGATGACAAACGGTTCATAAGTGCGTTAGACAAAAATATATATATACAAACGATAAGTTTTTCGACATCTAGTGTCGACTCGTGAAAGCGTTCACGTACGTAAATGTTAGCAACTTTGCCGACAGGTATGTAAAGCAGTTACATAGTCGATTCTTCAATAATTATAGCCAACATAACAGTTGGCAAGTATAAAATTTCGAATCGCCTGCAGTAAAGTACGCAAGAGGTTGTACAATAGCAAACAAACGCTGAGAATCACCCGACAGCTGTTTCGTCCTTTTGGGACTCTTCAGGAGTGAGAGAATTCGAGGGTAAGTTCACTATTGTACAAACGCGTGCTGTCGACTATATGCCTTACTGGAGGGATCACAATATTTAAACGATAAGTTTTCGACATCTAGTGTTGACTCGTAAAAGCGTTCACGTACGTAAATGTAAGCCGACAGATTTGTAAAGCAGTTACATAGTCGATTCTTCAATAATTATAGCCAACATAACAGTTGGCAAGTATAAAAATTTTGAATCGCCTGCTTTACAAACCTGTCGGCTTTAAAATTAATTGAATCTGAAATTCATAACTGTTTCTAGAGTTTTGCAAAAATTTGGGTAGTATTGATATGTACCTTAGCTGACTATACTCTATTACTCAAAAATATTTTTTGCTGAAATATAATTTAAGAAAGATGTAAAATGCGTGTGAAGGTGGTATAGATGTTCGATTGAAGAATGTTGCCGTTTCAATCTGATTTAATAATCAGGCGACAGGTTTCTCTCTAAAACTATCTTATTTATCCCTTTTAATTAAAAGTTTTTTGCATTTTTGATAAAACGGTTAACAAGCTAATATATCGATAATACTATAGCTCGTATGCTGGTTTTTCTGTTTTTTTTAATTAATTTTATTTTAGTTGTCTTCCATTGACGTCGGCGTTAATAAACTTTGTTAGCATAACCATACCATTACGAAAAAGTATTATTTTAGTAGTATTATTTTTTTTTTTGTAATGAAGTCAGGTGGTTCTGTATTTGGTATGGCGTAGGAGTAAGTCCACTAGGTTGTTTGTGATCTTCTAGGAATCTTTAAACATCTCTATCCTTGTCCTCATCAAACGAGAACAACTGTTTAATCACATTTTTAATTGGTTAGCAAAAGTTTCAGCTTTTACTTGTCAGTTTTGGTCCATCCGTTACTTAGTGTATTTATGGAAAGTATGTGTTTTCTTAGTTGTTTTAACGTATTACTTGCGTTTCACAGAGGGATTTGTGTAAACAAAAAAATGAACACACATATTTAGCATTATAGAAGATAACAGGAGATGAAAATGGCCAGTTTACGGGTTGATAGAAATGTGCAGGACTAAGTGCGAAAAATTGGGTTTAAATAATTTTTTTCCATTGCAAACATATGAAAAAAGTAATTTTTCCAAAAATAATAATAAAAGAGTTAATTAGGAGTTAATTAATGGTATAGTTGTAGTGTTTACGATTAAGGTACGGAACCATTGGCCCCTCCATTGACCGATTATTTTGTTTATAAAAATAAATGTGCCGATGAAGCTATTTAAAATAAAACAAAAAAAAATTAAAGAAAGAAATTGCATAACGATAACATACCAACCAAACACCGTTTACCTCCGATCACATGAAAATATGTAATTTATTTGAAGAAAAAAATTTTATAACTGTAACCTACCAACTATCACCGTTTACCCCGGATCACACAAAAACATGTAATTTTTTTATTGTTTTCCGTATACTATGACTCTAATTTAATTAATAACATTAAGGAACTTTGTTGACAGACAAGTAAAAGCAGTTACATAAGTCGATCCTACGTGTTGGCAAAAATAAAAATCTTGAATCGCCTGCTGTAAATTCGCAAGACGTTGAACAATAATAAACAAACACCGATAATCACCCGACAGCTGTTTTGTCCTTTTGGAACTCTTCAGAAGTGAGAGAACTCAAGTGTAAGTTTACTTTTGTACAAATGTATTACCTACTGGAGGGCGCATCATATTCAAACAGTAAGTTTTGCGACACCTAGTGTCAACTCGTGTTAACAATTAGCAGGCGATTCAAAATTTTTATTTTTATTAACACTTAGTTATGTAACTTATGTAACTGCTTTTACTTATCTGTCGACAACTGCTTAAAGCGAATGCATTTACGTACGTGATCGTTAACACGAGACTACACTAACTGTCGCAAAACTTATTGTTTAATTAATAACTTTTTAAAGTTTTTTTTAATTTGTCGTAGAGTGCTTGTGATGTACGCTACTTCCACGGAAAAAGCTCAAGATAGTTATATGATTAATTTAATGAGCATTGCACAGACTTTTATTTTTAAGATAATAGAAAATTACACCATTAGTTTTTAACCACATTATATTTTTTTGACAGTAGAAGATTTAAGGGTCGGGAGTACTACCGTTAGATTCATTTCTGTATGGGCACATTCCGGAAAACTGTTATGTACAGGGTGTAACAGGAAGAATTTTGATTAGAAATTATAGAAGACAGAATTGTATTAGAGTTTTGAAATTACCCCGGTAACGGTGTTCGAGAGCGTTTAAGTTCAAATACCATGAATGAGAAACTTCCGGATATACCAGAAGTTGAGTATATCTTGCTTATTTTGACAATATTTTTATTATTAATAAACTTATTGTGTTGAAACTGTAACCAATAAACACAATGGGATTGTATTACGCTATTTATTTAACACGTGCAGTTCTTATAATTTGGAAAAATACACATACTAATAGATGTCATAATGTATATCAACCCGCATTTAATGACAACTTGGAACTAAACTAACAACTACATATTTATAGTAGAATTTTTAGGAGAACAAAAGTTCTAGATTGCCGGAATTATTTAACTTGTTCTAGTAACTCCAGTTGCGTAACAGTATTCAACTTTCAAAGTTTATTAGATTTTTTTATAACAACAAAAATTGTGTTAATTAAGTGTTTATAATTATGCAGTATCATATTTTAGTAAAATTTTGCTGACTGATACGCAGCATAGATTAAATTAAATTTGTTTCTAAAAAGTGTAGGCTATTTCTCAAAATACCGAAAAAAAGTAATTAGAAAAAGTTGTTCTAAATGCAATACAATCATATTTTTTTCCTATTAATTGTAAATTGCAACACGATTGGAATGTAAAATGTTATTCAACTTAGACGATACTTTTTAGTTTTCTTTTTAATATTTTTTTAAATATAGGTCAAATAATATAGGTAAGTCGAGCAATTCAATTTTGATCACGTGTGATGCAAAGTTAAATTTATTTTTACTCTGCTAACTTAATTTTATAAAATAAGTATATTAATTAGCAATAATGTTGCAATTTACAAAAAAAAAACTTAATCATTTTTTGCAGATGAAACTTTTCATATGATCTAATAATCGCAACTAAAAAAATCTTTCACCAATCACTTTTTTTCTGTATTTTGAGAAATGGCTCAAATTTTTGAATTTGCCTATGATGCAAACCAAGTAACTTGTATTTTTTCACAACATTTTGATCTTGATTAAAGCACTAATTAAAGCCAAAGTGAACATAAAAAAAATTGATAAAAATTTTCAAAATCTAACTAATGTTGAATTCAGTTTCACTTTATCAGGTTACAACCAAAAATATTTTTGTTTTTGTTTATGTGATAAAAAGTATTGTTACGTTGTAACTTTTATTTTATCTTTTATTAATTTTCCCTATTAGATTAAACAAATTTAATGTACACATTTTGTATTAAAAGCTGTATATATTCCTCTTTGATTCACCCCGTATATGTTTTCTGCATTTATTTATATCTATGGAATGCATAGTATTCAATTTTGTGTAGTTGCGCAAATGCAAGCCGCAAGAAAGTTTGTAAACCCCGAAAAACGCGACATTACTGATTCTTAGTTGAACGTGATGCGCCTTTAGCTTATTTATCTTTTTTGCTCTAGACCGATGTCTATTACCTTTTTCTTTTACTTTACCTTGGGTTTTCATCTTACCGTTTAACTACATTCCGTATCATCTATTGTGATAAAAAAACAAAAATGTTGCTGTACTTTCTTATATCACTCATGCAAGTTTTTGAAGATATAAACAAAGAATTGAATTAAGGAATTATATATCTACCGCCAAAGTCCAATAAGGTGTAATCAACGCACCGACCGAACTACCCCAACTTGCATTATCTTTTGTTTGCTAAGTGCGACATTTCTTATTTATACGAGGATGTATTGATATCTAGCTAGCCTAGACTAGTTCCTTGCATAAACAAAATATTGCGTTACCATAGCAACGAACAATAACTTATTAGAAGTGTCAGTGTAAAGTTTGACGTCAAAAAGTAAACCAGAGTCACGCAATAAATTAAATGAAAAAGATGTCCACCGAAATTGTGAAAATCGAAAAATTGGAGTATCGAGCCATCATCAAGTACCTGTATTTAAAAGGGTTAAGAGGTAAGCAGATTTACGAAGATATGCTTAATACCCTTGGTGATCAATGTCCTTCGTATGCGACCGTCAAAATTGGAATGCAAGCTTCAAAAGAGGTAAATTTTCCATTGAAGATGATGACCAATCGGGAAGGCCAGTTTCTGTGTCAGTCCCCGAAAATATCGATGCAGTTCATGACATGATTTTATCAGACCGTCGAATTGGGCTAAAACGGATATCTAAAGCACTGAATATTTCATACGAACGCGTTCATCATATGGTTCACGTCAATTTGGACATGAGAAAAATTGCTGCAAAATGGATCCCCAAATGTTTGAATGTTGACCAAAAGCGTGCAAGGGTAGAAGCATCGCGTTCGATCTGTGCTCGATTTGAAAACGATGTAGACTTCTTAAACCGAATTGTTACTATGGATGAGACTTGGGTACATTTCTACGATCCAGAAACAAAGCAACAATCGATGGAATGGCGACACTCTGGTTCTCCAAGACCTAAGAAGTTTCGTGTCCAAAATCTGCTGGAAAAGTTCTTGCTTCAGTTTTTGGGATTGCCATGGAGTAATCATGATTGATTTTTGGATAAGGGTAGAACAATAACTGGAGATTACTATTCGACATTACTGACCACTCTACGGGAAAATATTAAAGAGAAAAGACGCGGAAAGCTATCCAAAGGTGTTTTGTTTTTGCAGGACAACGCCCCTGCACACAAATCTCATGTTGCCATGCAAAAATTTGTGATTTAGGGTTTGAATTACTAGAACACCCCTTATTCACCCGATTTGGCTCCGTCCGACTATCACCTCTTTCCTCAACTGAAAAAAAGTTTAAAAGGTCGTACATTTTCTTCCAACAAGGAGGTAATAGAAGCTGTGGAGGTCTGGTTTGCAGAGCAAGAAGAAACATTTTTTTTGAAAGGTCTAGAAACGTTGCAGGTTCGCTGTAATAAATGTATCCAATTAAGAGGAGAATATGTTGAGTAATAAAATATTTTGACATTGATATTTTGTTTGGTTCTATAGTAGGCTAAGAATTTTTCAATACATCCTCGTAGGTTACATAGTATTACTGTTCGTACTTTATTTACCTAACTTATTTTAAAACTATTCTTTTAATAACGAGATTGTGTGATACCTTTTATTCAAAATTTATTTAAAAATTAAATTAATATTGGATGTGTAACTACCTGTAAAGGAAATGGATCCAATCTCTATTTAAATTAAGACTGAAATATTTAGTTTTACAATTCACGTATTTACTCTCATGAAAACTGTTCACTATTAATTTATGATTGAACTCTTTAACTTTTTATTGTGTAATGAATGTTTCTTTACTAATTGTCAATTTATCGTTGGCTTTTTTTACATTCTGACCAATAAATTAAAATGTAATGGTATCCATAAACAATATCCATGCGAAATCTGAGTCGACCAATTGCTAGGTAAACATTTATTTTACATCTCATTTGGAGACCAATAGCTCAGAACTGTACGTTACATTATATTGAAAAAACCAATTTAATTAATTGTGTCAACATTGCGTTCTAAGATGTTTATAATTCTGTTAATGAATCCAGTTAAACAATAGATAAATGTTGAAGAAAACTATAAAAGTATTTTTTTTAAATATAATAAAAATAATTCATTTTCTTTAAAAAAAAACTATAACTTAATTGGTAGCGAAAGCTTTATTTACGAAAAGAATTATGGCATAGTAGACCCTTAATTTTTGGTAACGTTTAAGGATTTTTTTTGTAGTAAAAATTACTCCAAAGAGCATCTCTTTTATGAATCTAATTTATTAACACGCTTTAGAATTAGTGGCTCCGACTATTTCCACTGAATGGAAAGCTTTTAAAGCAACAATGAAACATAATAGATGTAATTAATTCCCGATGGAAAGTCCATTATCAACCGTAATATCTTATTACTATGATAGCTCACTCATAAAATGCATTTATAATCTGAATGTGGATTAGTTGTAATGCATTGCTTTTGATGTTATAATGGAATTTTCAGTAGGATCAACGTCGGACGAGATAATTTAAATACACCGTAAAGTGCCGAGGATTTTATATCAAGTGTCTACAATTTGAACTGATCCTGTAGGCGTTTTCAGACGTCGTTTAGTTAACAAGCTATTGTACATTAGACTTTTTCAGCTTGTTGAGATCACGTTGTGAAATGCACCTAATGTCTGTTCGCAACGAACGAACATCGTTACTTTAATGGGAGTAAATACGTTTAGAATTTAAAAGAAACGTTGCACGTAGGTTTTTTAAATTAATTGCGGCTGAGAAGCGTCGCGACACCATTAACGCGAATTTGAAATTAAAATTGCGGATGGAAACTTTTCAAATGTTAAGTAGATTCTGAAAACTGTCATAAGTAAATGGAATTGCTGAAGGGGAGTTTCTTTTCTTGAAAATGGATACATTCGAATTTATTTTAACTGTTTAGGTGACATTAGTTCCATTTAAATACTTGCACTACTGACACATGTTTTGCCCGTATGGAAAATACTATCGACACAGCAAAACTCACATCTGTGATCAGTTCTACAATTATTTACTTGTTGTATGTTTTTTCCTAAAATGTCAAAGCATATAAAAAGAAAAATCTTCAAAATTTGATAAAAAAATTCACAAACAAACAATTTATTTTCTTGTTTAAATAATATGCTTTACAGTATGATGCTACACCTTCCTATACGACTAAATAATTCAATAGAAACTTTATAAGCAAACATGCGTACTTCTATCAAAAAATACTAAAAGTTTATTGGGTTTATGTTTAATGTAAATTTCAATTTCACGTTTAAAATCTCAGTCAAGATGAAATTTTTATATACAGCCGTTATTTATTATTTCTTAAGTTTACAATTTTCTGTCAAAAACTTACTTATTTATTTTTTTTTATTTTTTTTCGAGGAAAGATTGATATCTTCAATCAAACGTCACTTAATTAAATTAAAAAAGCAATTTTTCATTTTTAATTTATCATATTTGTTTTAAAAAAAATCGGGTTACTCGCGTTAGGAAATATGATAACATTTTTCCTTCGATAGTTTTCTTACATAATTAGATTTAATTTTCAAGCATGATTGAAGATCGTGTTTTAAGGGTAAGATTTTAATTTTAGATTAAGATTTTTGTTTTTATCCAGTTTTTAGCTGTAATTGTGTTTGTAATTTTAATTGTTTACATTGTTATTTATATATAATTTTGTATAAATTATTATAGGTACAGGGAGTCACAAAATATGTATTCCAGGCTTAAAGAAGTTATAAAGGACATTAAAATCAACAACTTTTTCTGGTAAAACTTTTATGTTAGACAAATAGTTACGTTAAAAGGGCGCCTAAAAGTGACAAATTGAAAATATTCAATTGCCTTTTTTACGGTTCTAAAATGTTATTCAATGTATCTTATGGTATGTTTTCAACTCTGCCCAATTCAAAGAAATTCAAAATGGCGGATTATATAGTCAAGTACTTGAGTAATAATTTGATTTAAACGAAAATTTAATTTTATCGGTTTCAAAATAAATTTAAAAAAATGTGAAATGTAGGCTCTTTGCGAAATAAAAAATTTCAACCAATTTTTGAAAAAAATTTACAAACGTGTACTTTAAAATATCCTAAACATAAATGTAGAAGAGATTTTTAATAATTTAAAAAATAAAAATTTTATAGAACATTGAGTAGAAAAAATAAAAAAAATTAATGTCGTCCGAATACTATAAAATTTTGATCTCTAAGAAATTAAATGTCAAACTTAAAATTTATTTATATTGTAAGTTAAAAATTTAGCAATAACTCTAAAAAAGCAACCTTAAATAATAGAAATTACAAATAGCAACCACGATAGTTGCTTATTCCATAAATATTAATTTATCCATTTTAAAAATGTTCAATTTTAATTTAGAAAAAATTTCACATTTCACAATTCAATTGTTCTATAACAGCAAATTTTTATCCTATAATTTTTTTTTTAATTTGCTAACCAATTTTAATACAAATTTACAAACGTGTACTCAAAAATATCATAAACATAACTGTCAATAATATTTTTGATAACTTAAAAATAAAACCAACAGAAAACCACCAAAAACTGCACCAAAAACTTGACTCGGACACGTGTTTCAACAGTTAAGTTGTTATCATCAGCGATACCGATACTAAAAATAAAAACAACGGGAAGCTTATATATACTATCTGCTCATCACGCATCGTTAAACTTAATTGATTCTTAGATAAGCTTAAATAATTCCGAAAATGGCAACAAACTAGATGTAGATATTTATCGTAAAGACACTAACACTATGAGGTTTATAACAAATGATTCCAACCATAGTATGCAACATAAACTTGCATCTTTCAACTTTTTGATTCACCGATTATTACATTTCCCATTGTCAAAACAAAACTTTGATAAAGAACTGCGAAATATTAAGCAGATTGCATCATACAATGGTTTTCAAGAATCAATTGTCACAAACATAATTAGAAAACATAAACATAAGTTAAACATTAGAAACATTACAACGTTAGGAACTAGTAATAGCAAAATAGATAAGAAATATGTCAAATTACCAAATTATCTCATATACACAAAAGGTCTTCAAAAATATTTTCAAAATTTGATTATAAAACAGTAACCTCTAGTAGTAACAACTTGCAAAATCTTTTAGGCAATCCGAAAGACCCAATAGAATTGTGTGATAAATCGGGAATATATAAAATTAATTGTAAAGACTGTAACCAAGTATATATAGGGCAAACCAAGAGACCTATTAAAACTCGTTTTAAAGAGCACCTAGCTCATGTCAAATATCCTTGCACAGATAGGTCCAGTGTTGCCATGCATATGCTTGAAAATGGCCATAGAGTAGGCGACATTAAATTAATTAAGAGGGTAGATAATAAAAACGAACTTGATTCTTATGAAAGTTTAGAAATTTTTAAAAACAGAAATTTGCTTATGAATTATGATGATAACGGTCCATTAGGATTTTCGGAATTATTTAAGCTTATCTAAGAATCAATTAAGTTTAACGATGCGTGATAAGCAGATAGTATATATAAGCTTCCCGTTGTTTTTATTTTTTAGTATCGGTATCGCTGATGATAACAGCTTAACTGTTGAAACACGTGTCCGAGTCAAGTTTTTGGTGCATTTTTGGTGGTTTTCTGTTGGTTAAATAGACGCTGCAGTTGGTGTTCCTTTCCTTTGGTTAAAAATAAAAATTTTATACAACAAAAATTTAAAAAAATCCAAAAATTAATAAATTATTAAATGTAGAATAAATTCTTCCTGCGGTTCAGGAACAAAACAAGCAAAATAGGCTTCAATTTTCTTCTGCGTTTTGGGAACTTTTTTAATTGAGTTTCTTTCATTGGACTTTCCTATAATTTATAAGGTTGCTACTGCGATTGTTTTTAGCTAATTAGTTAAATAACAGGAATTAGATAGGCAATCAACGTAATTTGCACTTATAGTTGTTCAATAGGTAGGTACTATCACATACATGTAAAATTTTACAAAAGAAACATCAAAATTTACTACTCAATTGTTCTCGGCACTACTTACAGATCATTCGTTAATGTTTTCCTTGTATTCCAATTACAATAATTTTTAAGTACGTTCGTTATTAGTGTAAATATTTATATTTACTCTTTATTTATAATTTCTACACTAATCAATTAATGTTATTAATTCTGTGATTGAATACCAATTTTTTATTTTAAATGAAATTAGTACATTAAGTACTTGAAAGTTATATCTGACATTTTGAAACTTGATAGATAAAAAAATTTGTCAAATTAAAATCGAGCATAGTTAACAACATACCTTAAGATACTTTTGAAGCACTATTTTGGCGTAACTGTATGTTTGAAATAAAAATTTTAATAAAAAAAAGGTTTTTATTTTAATGTCTTCTATAAACCTTTTAAACTTGTAACACGTATTTTGTGACGCCCTTTATATCGACACCAAATAATAATTAAATTTTATTTCCTACCCTTGCAAAACAATAATTAATTGTCGGTATTATTGTAATTGTAACCTTTAACAAAATTAAGTAGGTATATTTGACGATTATAAATTTAAATTTTTAACGTTGATATTGTTTGTGCTTTGTGAAGTTTTCATGTTATATGTATTATAATTGTGCGTTTTATGACGTATTATACTATGCATGTTTCATAATTTTTAATTTTAATTTATTTATTAATGCTAATAATTGAGTAATAAGTACCAAGTTATTAATTTTTTTAATGGCAAAAAATTACCTATAGGTTTTATCATAATAGTTATTTTACGTGTTTTATTTGCCTCGGGTATTGCTTCTGCAACTAAAACACATTCGTCATGAAAAAGCAAACTTTAGTGACGAGGTACATATTATATTTTTTCAGAAATTCCAAAATTTGAACAAAATCTGACAATTTTATAACGTTCTTTAAGTAGAAAATGTAATCAGCTGTTTTTTTAACATCAAATGTTTCCACCGCGCATACGCAATTCTAAAATTTACATACATTTTACGCATTCCTACCGGCGAAAATGTGAACTTAAAAATCGTCGTATAATGAATTACTTTAGTTCCGATTTTATTTACTTTACTGCCGATTTATTATACCTTAGTGGCGATTTCGGAAAAAATAAATTAAACCGAAATAAAACAATAACAACAAAATTAAGATATCACAAAAATACACCATACAAACTGCTGTTATTTAAAAAACCCTATGTGTACAGAAAAAATAAAAAGGATACAATTTAATTCTAATTAAAGTAAACAATTAAGAAGTAAAGCAGCTGTTTCTGCATTTCGCGGTGATATTCCGGTATCGTCCCTGTGAAATTATGTTGTATATTAAAAATTATGTAATAGTTATAAGTAAAACTAGTAAATAAGTAGTTCATCTGGTAAGCAAAAGAAGAAGTGATATGTATTAGTAAATTGAAATATATATGTAAACAAATTAAGAACAATAAATTATGAAAAAATTAACAATAAAAAATTTTTAATAAGGGCAAAGAGCACTACAACAACGAATAAGTCAATACAAAAACTTACTAAAAACTAAAACACATAATCCCTAAAAACATTAAACAAATAATTCAAATACAAAACAAAAGTTAAAAATGATACCTACTAGAAGATTTTGAGTTGTAGAATCTGTGAAGTTGTAGTTTGATTTTGTTTTAGTTTGTTTATTGTATTTTCATACCATTTGTCATTATAATTAATCAAGTTGAAATTATATTTTAAACCTTTTATTCGTTTTGTGACTACTACCACCCAGTAACGTACGATAATATACACTGAATCAAGGAAGTTGCTGCTTGAATGAATTGATTAATATAGCTCGAGTGATTTGTGTCTTCTCAACTAGACGAGCAGTTTACCATCTACGATCTCTGAAGGAAACTTCATGTGATGATATCAATGTTATTATAATATTATACAATCAGATATAAATGGACCCATGTTTATTAAGACTTTTCTGCTTATTTTGGTTCATACTATTACCTCCTGAAATATTTTACACTCTTTTTTTAACACCCTGTATAACAATGATTGTGAACATGTCATATGTTACACAATCAGGTTGCTTAATAAAAATTAAACAGTTTTCTGTAACAGAAAAGGAATGCTTAGCCGTACTTTGAGTGTTTATGAATTTCGTTCTTACTTGGAAGGTGTTAAGTTTACAGTAGCTTATCTTTGGTATTTTAAAATGATGCGTTTAGGTTGCTCCATGTATTGAATTTTTTCATATTTACATATGAAAATTTAACATTTTTTATTTTATAGTTTTATTTGATCCATGTTAAACTATAAATTATTTATAACTATTAAAACATTCTGATTGGTCTTTTCCATCATCTTTATACATTTCACCAAACAACAAACTTACTACTTTGCTGCGAGGGTAATACAGGGTGTTCGGTAGAAGGGTGAATACAGGAAAATGACAGGTAGGTGGGGTCTTCTCCTATGTGCTTAACCTATAAAATTTGACCCATCCCCTACTTTGAATTTTACCCAATTTTTTAAAAAAAAAAACGACTTTCGCCGCTTTCACACCTTTAAACTTTCATAAGTTTCCTTTTTATTGACAAGTCTGGCAACAATTACTTTTTCTGATCTTGATACATAGTAGGTCCTACTTTTGTTTAATTTTGTTAAACAATTAAGTTTCTCCAAAAGTAGAGTTTCGTCAAAATCGTCCGATTTGAAAAAATTTACGAATAACTCCAGTTATTCTTAAAAAAAAACATAAAGTCGCATACCGTTAGAAAAAGCATACAGTAGAGATGTTTACATAAAATCTGAAGCCATCGATCTCTTCTAGTTTTTTTTTCATTGCAATGCAAAGTTCGTCTTTTTTTGTAGTTTAGAAGCTCCTATTTTTGTTAACCGGCATTCTTATAAAGAAATATCAATTACTTGAAGACCTACTATGTATCAAGATCAGAAAAAAAAATTGTTGCCCGACTTGTCAATAAAACGGAAACTTATGGAACAAGGACATGGTGTGTCATTGACGATTCCTATTCCTGTTGTTACTCCTATAAGAAGGCCCAAATCATTGCGATTTTCCTTACTAGAAATTTTAAGGAGTGTTAATACTTAGAAACTTATGGAAGTTTAAAGGTGTGAAAGCGGCGAAAGTCGTTTTTTTTTTAAAAATCGGGTAAAACCCAAAGTAGGGCCTAGGTCAAATATTATGAGCTGAACACATAGGAAAAGACCCCACCTACCTGTCATTTTCCTGTGTTCACCCTTCTACCAAACACTCTGTATAACCTTTGATTCAATAAATTACAGTGGTTCTTACAGCAACAGATCTTCTTTAAATAAATATGGCAACAGTTAATGCTTGATAATTCGTTGGTCAATACGTTACGGCTTATTTGTAAACAAACTAATAATTAAATCACAGTGTTGAAAACTTGGTCCGCAACTCTGTTAGTTAAAGAGGGATTGTGGGTGTACTTATGAGTAATTAGATCAAAGGTTTTTATACTGAAAAAAAGATAAATAAAAAAGTCGCCTCCTAGTAAAACCTGTTAAAAATATTCTGGAGCAACTAGGATCTCCGTAGAGATATAATTTTCGTAGAACGACTAAACTTCAAGAAAATATGTCAATTAGACAATAATATGGTGTAGATAAATGTTAAGTTTAAGCAACTAAATTACGCAAGGTACAGATACCCGACGACAAATCTAAAATAGTAAAAAAGCGCAATCACATTAAACAAATCTTTCAAATCAAATACAATGCGCAAAAAGTTAGGTTGTTAAATTCACGTCGGGCTACAAATACAATCACCCGTAAAATATACATTTGTAAGAGAAAACATTGATTATTTCCACTTTATCTGAATGTTTGTAGATTGCGCTCATAAGTAGGCAGGTTCGGTAGGTACATTATTCCAGGACAGACGAAGAGTAGTATTGTAGAGAAGTAGACAGACGTTGCAAAAATAATTCAGATATGGATGGCCAAGTCAGCCCAAAAAATAAGCTGGAGGTCACCGGTTATCTTTGATGAAACCCTCTACTGCTACAGGAACAGCCAGTACAGGAATGCGCGGACGCAACTTTAATTGCCTAAACTACAGAAGGTTTTTTTACTAAAAGTTAGTTTACTAAAGTAATCATCCAAATGCCCGCCATTTTGACTTAATAATGTTCTACTAGAACCGTACAGCTAAAATTAATGTCGTTAACAAACTTAATTGATTCTATGATTTAATTACTGCAATAACAATATTTTATAGAAACAAACTTTTTTAAATGTTTATAAAAAACAAACTAATAATGTAGATGAGATCTGCATCGTGTTCACTTAAATATTTTATTATTTATACAAATTTTTCAAATGGTTTATTTAATTATAATCAACTTTGATTTAGTAGGCTAAAATACGTTTACTTTTTTTAAAATATTTTTGAAAAAAACACGATTCATCTTGAATAATGTATTGGAAAGTTTAATAGAAACTAAAAACTGCAATGCCTTTTTTAGTTTTAATTTACTAAAATAATTGTTTTTAACGTAACCATGTTAAATTATTTGGTGACGCCCTATTTGTTCGTTTTTGTAAGATGATGTTGTTCGTAATTGCACTAAGAAGGAATTAATAATTTTACGTCTTTGAAGAAGGCAACACCTTCCGTTGCCAAAACGTTGACGCATGAAATAAACTAATCATTTTGCTGTTCGCCCACTTTTGATGAAGGAATCCACTATCTTACTGTAGTTAGGAAAAATATTATATTATGGTTTTATTACTATTTTATTTGTAACTTGACCTAGAAATTAAAAAAAATTGTTAGCATTATACACTCATTCCACTTAGCAGAAATCTCAGTGTTTTACTTAAATTTTGAAACCCCCTTGGTGCATACCAATTATAAATTACATTTTGCACATTACAAAGCATATCAATTATTTGAGCGTGTAATTATTATGCATAAAGTTAACTAGTTTCCAGTAAAATGTATCAATATCGAATATATGCTTAACACGAAGCTATGCATTTCTGAAATGATCGCATTTGCATACAATACATACCGTGTCAAAAAATTTAGTACAATAAATATTTAACAGTTCTATACAAATTAAATCTAAAAATATATATGTATAGGAAATCGCGTCACTAATATTTTTACAATCAGAGGCGTAAAACTTTACCGTTCCAGAAATTGCGAAACTGAATAATGTTTAATAAATCGCGAACGCCATCTATCCTACACATAAAAACTGTATTTTTGTTTGTCAATAGAATTTTTATTGATTTCATGTTCTTGTGAATATATAAATATTTTATATTAAAGGACGTTTTAGTTTTATACGGAGCTATAAATTTACATTCATTAGGCGTCGTTCCTAGCGATTCACATATATTTTGTTTATGAAAAGTTTAGCTGTAATTTACAGCTAAATACAAATTATATTTCCTTTATTTTAGTTCTATTTATTACCGTGAAATAGAAATTTTTCTAACTGACCTATTCGCAACGTAACTTTGCATTGAAATTATATGATGTAAAACATAATGGAATTGGTCAATATCATTGAATAATTCATTACTAAGCGATAATAGTAATTTAAAATTAGTTACGTTCTATGCAACTTAACACTGTATTTTGTGACTTACTCATAGTTATAAATTTTATTTTGTTCTAAGTAATAAAATTGGACTGGGTTATACCAACAGAAGAGCAAAAAGCACAATAAAGTATCTTCACATTCAAATGAAATGCACCTAAAAAAAATTTTTAATGTTGGTAAAATGTTACTTCAAAGCTTAGTCGCAAACGTTGTTTACTATGGCGGTTAATATTTTACAATCATAGACGTAAGATATTATTCAATTCTACCAACTAGCCGGGAAAATTATTATACACCTTACTATTGGTTTCATATAGGGTCTTGAGATAAAATTTAGCTTGTCGCTGCGCTGCGATCTCTCGACAACAATGAACAGTGCGTTTTCAACAGTTGTTAGATCAACACCTCTAGTAAAATAACGTCCAAATTTTTTCCATGATTGAAACCGAATTATCGGTAAGTAAACTTACGAAAAGAGTCAATCTTTACCACGAATTTGGTTTACATCATTAGAACAGGGTACTAGACAACATTGTACCGCTGAGAGATGCCACCGTAAGGATCGACTTTTTAGGCAAATGGCAAAGGAAAACCCATTTGAAACCACAAGGTCGGTTGCTGTAAATTGGATGAGAGCTCTAGGGCGGTATGGGTCGACGGCAACAGTTTGTAAACAAATTTCATCTTTTGGGCAATATGCAAACCGTCCAAATCTTCTTCTAACTGTACCACAGAAAGCTGTCAAACTGAAATAGTATTAAGAACGACATGGTAGACTCTATGAATCGTGTACAGTTGTCTATAGTGACGAATCTAGGTTTTGTTTGTAAACAAATGATGGTCGTAGAAGAGTACTACGATATCGAGGAAAACAAAAATCTCAAACTTGTCGAAAGACGTCACATGACTATAACACCTGGTGTTATTGTTTGTGGTGCAATAGCTATTGAACGAAGATATTTTTTTGTATTTATTCCAGAGGCATTGAACGTTCACTATTACGTTCATGTTGGTAGTTTTTAACTGCATAAATGAAAGCCACACACTGCATACATTATTAAAATGTACTTACAACAAGCACAGTTGCAAATTTTGCCTGCAAGATTACCCAACTTATCTTCGATTTACGGTTACGGTTACGGTTTATTTGTAATCAATAAAGTAAATGTATCGCAGTACTAGATGACCCCCCGCGGCAGCTCTTAATTAGTCGAAAGTGGTCGTGGGTGGATTGAAAATTGTTCACAGAGAAAGCCTCTACACTGCTCGGAAAATTTATAAGGCGCCACCTAGGATTCTGTAAGAGAAATATCTAGAACCACTAGGTACTCGTAGATACAAAAATAATAAACCGTATGAGAATAGAAATTAGTATATTGTGTTAGCGACTAAAGTTCAATTTACATATCGAGACACACATAACCATACCAATAGACAATATCAAATCAATAGCATATATAGTTCTCAGATACATTCACGAGAGCGAGTTAACAATCTGAATATATACTGGAGGTATGTATATGCGCCCCCTAACTAGGTTAGCTTAATTTACAGTCGCGGAACCCCGATGAATCCCTACACGTAATTCACACGACAAACTCTTGTGCAAAAGGTACTTAAATCAATTACGACAAGTACCGGACCGTAGCCGATTATTTAAATGAGTTCAAAACGCACATAAATGATTGTACTGAAAGGATCCTTTAAGTTTACATAAGAATAAGAATAGGCGCAAAAAAATACGTTTGTAAACTTTGAACCACGATACAAATACATATGACACAATAAAATTAATTAATAACATGCATAAAAAAATAACTCTCGTGTATCTAGAAAGTCTTCCAGGTTCGACATTTAATCGCTAAAGATAACAGCTCTCGTATCCAAATCCAGTATCGGAGTATCCACAAAGAGAAGAAACTAAAATGGACTCCACTGATAACAGTTGCTGGGTTGCACCAATGAGTAAATAACCGGCTTATCTTGAGTGGTAGCCTAGACGATGGCCTCCAGGGAAGTTGATTAACCATATAAGAATAGTTGACTTTGTAATTAGTTTTCTAAGTCTTCCAGTAAATTCTCACGGTGGTGTGATATTCACTTCGATAGGTTATAATTTTTGGATTATTAATATTGCCAGGATAACCCTCATTCAATATTCAGCGACAAATTACCACGGAGTACGTCAAATGAACGTCCAAAACAAAAGGAAACACGGAAAAGAAAAAAAAAGAGCGCCTAGAATTAATAGAAACCGAAAGAACAAATATTTCACTAAAACAAGGGAAAGTAAAAGAAAGAAAGCTACTTACACTGGAATCGTAACCGAAATGTTTATTCCTTAATTAGAATCGGACAATTTTACTTCACTTGCTATTATTATGCACGACGAGGTGTCAAGTTTAGAATACACGGATACCAAAAACGAATAGGCAACTCTAAACCGGTAAAATCCCCAAACGACCCAATATAAGAATACATACTCAGACGCATTAGCGTAAACACGACGGCCTATACTGTAGGGAGAAAATTTTTCAATAAACCAATTATTTAGGAAATAATCCCGTCACAAAACACGTGTGAACATAATGGATCAACGTCTTCAACGGTTACCAAAACCTCCTGATAATTGAAGTATAAACGCTTGCATTGCTAAACATTGACATGTTACATACTATTAGTTACTGTTTTGTATTGATCTTTTTTAAAATATTCATCATTTTATCAAAGTTTGAAGTTCGTAGCATTATTTTATAGAGTGATGCATTTCATATGAGAGTGAGTGTATATGCGAGTGGTTTTTTAAAGTGTTACAAGGGGGTATTTCGGAAACAGCTTAGAATTTTTGTTGTGAATTTTGTAAAGTAATATGCAAAAGGGGGACATATTTAAATATATTTTTGATATTTGCCCCACCTCCTATTTTGAGGGCGGGGGTTAACTTTGATTTTTAAATGGAAGTTTTTTTTTTAATATAAAATTCGAATCTACGTAAGAAGCTAGGTATGTGTGAAAAAATTTTTGATTTGCTCATTCGGTTACGGAAATATGATTTATTAGGCTAAAATACAAACAAAAAATTAATAATTAAATTTCGAATTATTTATCGTCTGTCATGCTCGAGAAATTGTTCAAAATGTCCTCCTTCTCACTCTTTTTCTAAATGAATTCCGTACATGCTGAAACATTGTAGGTGTCACTAATGAACAGGCAAACCGGATTCTTTTCATCTACAGTTGTAGGTGCAATCGCCATCACTTGTCCTTTAGTCCTTTATTAAAAATAACGCGTTTTCTTGGAAACAAATAATAGTCAACGTCAACGTCCATCATAATAGACAATTTCAAACAGAAACTTTTTGTTTGTATTTTAACCTAATAAATCATATTTCCGGAACCGAATGAGCAAATCAAAAAAAATTTTTCACACATACCTAGCTTCTTACGTAGATTCGAATTTTATATTTAAAATTCCAAAGTTAACCCCCGCCCCTTAAAATAGGGAGGTGGGGCAAATATCAAAATATATTTAAATATGTCCCCCCATTTGCATATTACTTTACCAAAACTTTACAAAAAATTTTAAGCCGTTTTCGAGATATCCCCTTGTAACACTTTAAAAAACTCACCCTGTATAAGAGGAAAGTCACATCTGTTAACCTCGGTGTTAATTAGGTCCAACTTGAAAAAAAATTGGTTTTAACAATAAAACCCACTAGGTTTAAAGTTTGTAACCGTGGTCACGATAGAAACTGTAGAAGCGCTTGGATTTGTTTATACTCTTTCTCGCTCTGTCTCTCTCTCTCATTTTCCTATGAAGAAGTTGAGGGAAAACAGTTGTTGGAAATTCTATTGTCTACAGCTATTGTTTTCAACATTTTTTTCTAAAACGCAATTTTATTTTTGCCTATCAGGGCAATGTAGAGTTCTGCGGTAAACGCTTGTTTTGTATTTTATTGGGAGTTTTTTTTAATTTGGGACGTTTTGTGGAAAAAGTATTTAGGTGACGTTAATTTACGTCATTAGACATGTTTGAACGGGTCGTCCCACATACAGGGCAAACACAGAACAAAAAGGATTTACGCCAAGATCTGGTGGATAGTTTTTGATTAATATCTCAAGCAAAAAAAAAAGATATAAACTTTTGTTTTAGCTGTTAATTCTCCATATAACTGTGTTATAATATGAGTATCATTCCATTTAAGTTTTCTGAGAAAAATGACAAAATTTAATATTTTTAAAAAAGCGACATCTAGCGGTCGTAGTTATAACTACAGATATTTTGATTTTAGCACGTACGATAGGGTAAAGTAAAATTTTTTAAACAAAATTCGGTTTAAATTTTTCACAAGGCGTTCTTAAGATATTGAATATTTTTGAAATCAATGTTTATCTTTCCTCCACTACTTTATTTGAAGAGTTGGAGGAAAAAGTGCTCAACTGAAGTGTTAGATATTCTAACGCGTTTCTAACCTATAAATGAACGCTTATAATTTACCGGCACATGTTTATAAGGCAATTCTACGCCATAACCTCTTATAATACAAATATGACTTCTACAAAATGTAACTTGGTTAGTAATTGTTCAAAAACGAGTCGTCTCAGGGATTTCTTTTTTTTCAAATTTGCTGGAAAAAAATTGCATCGAATGCAATACGTACTTCAAAGTAATGCTGTTTTTAGAGAATATTATCCTACGGTAAAGAAACGACACATTTCAATTTTGCAAGGCCTAATTGTTTTAGTAGAGGCATCCTGGCTTGCCAAGACCGAAAAGGCTCGACAAATGTGTTCGAACGTGAAGGTTATGCTTCTGTGTTTTTCGATTTTAATGTTATCAACGCCCGCTCTAGGGCTGGGCAATCCGGACCTTTGTCCGGGGCGTCAAAAACTCGTTTTTTTCTGACCGAGTTGTATTTTTTTCTGAACAAACACAGATTTTTCCCATTACGTTCATTTAATAACCGAAAAGCGGAATGGCCTTTTGTATTTAGTATTCAAGCAAATAGTACGCAACAAGTTAATTGAACTAAAAAACATGGTTTTGGTATTAACGATAAGTGGAAGTTTAAACGTAAAAAGTTCATTCGTTTGACTTATCCCGATGACGTCATGTATTCATTAAATCGCAAAATGACCGTCGTCTGTAATTTAAAGCATAAACGTGGATAGATACCGACCATTCGTTTTTTACTTATTTATTGATTAAGGTTACGTATGTTTAACATTTACTTAAAGTTGGTATCAAAACTGTTCGTGCGGGCAAACAATAGTTATTTATGTAGCAAAAGCGTAAAGTAGCTAGGCCCAGAGGAATGTACACTCATGAAATTTAAAACTTGGACACCACAATTTCTGTAAACAAAAGTTTGCACATTGTGAAGCGGGCTTAAGGGTATCATTTACAATTCTAACAGCAGGTAGTCTCAGCAGGGGTTATCTTATAGAAGGACTGTAGAATGAATCATTACACTAAGCACGTTTTTAGAAAATAGGTAATTTACGTTGCTTACTTAATTTTTTCTTTAAAGAATATATTTGAAGGTATCGCTAATTAAACACCATAGCTCGATTAATTATCGAATCAAAATTTTGTTTAGGAAATGTTTACAAAATAAAATTAGAAATAATTTTGATTTAAAAAACGTCTACAAGCAATAACTTTTAAATTAAATCAAAAACTAAACATGGTTATTTGGGTTGACTGATTATTATTTATTTTTAAATAAATCTAACCTACGCAAAAATAAAGGTTAGGTTAAGGAGATTACACTAGTAAAGTTTTAAGAAGGAATGGCTGCATTCATGTAGGAAATAGGACTGTGTAGTGCGAATTGCACATAAACGTTTACAGAATATAGTTCTTTTAACAAGTGTATCAATCATTATAATTGTTAAAGTTGATTACAGTCTACAGAATAATCAATAGACACCAATAATGGCGAGTTGGTTATATCCAGCTATAAATGACTATAAATATGATTTTTTTAACTTTCAAATTTCAAATTCAAATAAATCAAAAAAAATCTTTAATAAGAATAGTAGAATGTTACATCATTCAATGCTGAAAAGAATAACCTTTCAACACATGTAATTAAATATGGAGTGTCCCATTTGAAAAAAATGACTTTTTGGCATGTTTGTATTGACCTAATTCAATTCACTTTTCACACTACCCTGTAGATAATTATCAAGATTGAGATCAAGGAAGATGAAGTGCAATGTTTTGCCTTTCCACTGGCAGAATTTTGCTATTCCATCTTTGTTAGTTCCACTGCAACAATTTTTTTCGTACATAGATGATTTTTGCCAATTTTGACATAAAACAGTCTTTATCATCGAAAGTTGACATTTTAGGTTAGAAGTACCTTACAAAAAGTTGACCTAAAATTCAACTTGGAATCATGAAAGAAAATAAAATCATAGTCATTACATTTAAAAAAATTAAGTTGTCATCAACTTCCGGTACTTCGAAGTGACGCCATTTTAAAAATATTTTAAAACAATAGATCTTGGTCACAAATCGCTGCATACCAAATTCTGACTTTCTCGCTATCACGGTTTTCCAGATATTTCTAATGGGCACTCAGCTAAAGACACCCTGTATGTCAATTTTGCATATTGACGTTTGGCCATTTTAAAACTACAAATTCAGTCGTTCTTGAATCTTACAATAAATACTTAAATATACCATTGTACTTAGATCATTTCAAATTTCAAAAGTTGATAATCTACATTTGTAGGTAGCCCATGACTTTTCTTACTTATTGATCGTAAAATTTAAAACGCCAATGAAATTGTAGGTTTATAATGGCCTAAGGTCATTTACAATTAATTTTACGATTTATATGTAAAATTGAATTTGTGTTACTAATGCAACAAATTATTGATGTATTGCCTGATTATTTTTATTACTAGTGATTATTATTTTTATTCCGTTTGTAACCAATAAGAACGTTCACATCAGTTATGTTATTGATAATATACACTTAGTCTAGATATATTAACTATCATTTTCTTTTTGACAAAGTAGTCTTTCTATGCAAGATTAAGTTATTTCAAGTGTCAATTTGACATTTTTCGGAACTACAAAACAAGTAATCAATATACAGTGCTTCTAAAAAGGGTAAGAACTAATTCGGTAATAATAATAAAAATCTTTATTAATCATACATAACATTTGTTTTATACGTTAATCCTAGGGTGAGGTTCAGCTTTAATAGAAGACCATCAGCTGTTCTTCCACATCAACCCTAAAAATACAAAAGATTAGAGTAACTTACAAACATAAGGACTGCATAATTTAGTGCCAAAATATTATCATAAACGTGGAAGGAAGAGACAAATACTTACCAAACAATATACCTCTTAGCAATATTATATGAGAAGATCGTTTAAAAAAAGTTTTTTTGTGCGCTAGAATGGTAATTACATTTCTAAATCTTAGGTTGATATCGTGAATGTCGTTAGTTATGCTCTCTGCATGCGTTGCAGGATCAAAAGAATAATACAGTTGCGTATCATCTGCATAAAAATGACTATAGCAATTTTTAATGCGACTGTCAAAATCAAAAGTATATATTAAGTAAAGCAACCGTCCAAGTATGGAACTTTGAGGAACACCACTAGCTACTGCAGGAAAACTACTACATGTTACGTCATTTAAAGAGACAAACTGGGATCGTGCTTTTAAAAAATTCTCAATTAGCGATACTGCAGAATTTTGAAAGTTGAGGTATTTCAACTTAACTAACAACAATGAATGATTAATATTTTTAAACGCTTTAGTAAAATCTAACAATACTAAGGCTGTACATTCATTATTGTCAACTGCTCTACAAATATCATCCCCGATATTAAGCATAGCCGTAGGTCTAAATCTTGATTGTGTTATAAGCAGAAAATTGCATTCGACAACATATGATCTGATTTGAGTGTTTGAAACTTTTTCAAGAACTTTAGATAGAACCGGTAGTATACTTATTGGTCGTAAGTGTTTAAATTCAGTTGGTGAATTCATTTTTGGTAAAGGTAAAACTTTGACAATTTTCCATTGAGAAGGAAATTTGCTAGTTATAAGACATGTATTCAATATGTGTAAGATATGGCACGACATATGGGCAACAAAGCATTATCATCTTAATACTGATGTAGTCTGATCCAATTATGTCAGATGTAATACTTCCAAGTGTTTTACACATGTCAAACTCAGAAATCTTATTAAATTTCAAAAGTCTTAATATTTCCATCGTTACTACTATAAAAGTCAATTAATGTTTGATCAGGATCGACGACGAGTTTTTTAACTGATTCTATAAAATAATCATAAATTTTGTGGGCATCGGATAAATTGTCCGGTAAAAGTGATTCTGTTTGTCATAAACTTTTAACGTGAGTAGTTTCCAAATTCCAAAATTCTCAAATACTTTTGGGTTTTGGAAAAGTATAATTAATATAGGCCCTTTTTCGACGAACTGCTTCCTGCAACATAATTACGTAAGGTCTTATATTAATTCCAATGCAAGAGATTCTTAGTTTTCTTAAATTTTTAAGGGCTTCATTTCTAATGAAATCATACATTTAATATTATCAGTAATCTACGGTTTATATTGCGTTGAAAATTTCATGGTTACCTTGGGTGCATAAAGATCAAATAATTCTGGTAATTATATTGGCAAAATGCCAACTTTATTATCAATATTCTGGCATTCATAAATAAGATACCATGGAGCATTGAGTATATGATCGTTAAACAGTTTTATATCAAAATTTTAAATGATCTTATACTTTTAACTACATATTGTGGATTTATAGCAGTATTAATTTTAAGATAACAGTCAACTAAGACATGGGTACTTATGGATCAACAACATTCACATTATCTACCAAGTGTACATTAGATACAATGATTAAATTGATTGTAGTCGACGAATGTGTTGTAATTTTGTTGGGATTCATGTCAACAATGATAGAAATCGTTGAAATAATTTTATCATTTACATTAGACACATTTAGATTAAAATCCCCCACACAAAAACTTCGTATTATTATTACTAATTCGGAAATTAAAATAATTGAATTACGTCACAAACCAATTTTATTTTTTATATACAAAGGGTGTCCTAACGATAGAGTAAAGTAAGTTTATGCTTAACTGATATTATTTTTGAAAAATTTATCCTCCACAAGGTAAGGGTAAAAAACGAAATACTTTGAGTAAAATATTGAAAGATATAATGGTGAGTCAGGAATAGGCATGAAAAGTATGATTTTTTAAAAGAAACAATCCAATATTTTATTTTGTTTTGAATTCTACATGTCCATGCAAACAATTTTTGTCATATGCAACATTAGTTGAAATTTAATAGTGTTTAAGATATTTGCATTTAAAAATTTTATTTGCCTATTTCATGGTGCTAATAAATGGGCAGTTTCTCCGTTATTTTACAATTCAAAATTTCTGTATTTGGTAAAACCAATAAGTAATAATAGATGAATATTTAGTTTAAAAATTTGGTAATTTTGTAAACAGGGTGTTTATTATAAACATTCAAATTAGAAAATTTTCAAATTAAAAACTTAGGGTTTTTAAATAGAACACCCTGTAATTTTATTTTGTTTTATTAACAATTAAAACCTATAGTTTTGTTAAATATGTTCTACACCTATCTCTAATATCTGTCAAGATATTTCCATTTTCTAATTAGCTACATTATATTTGTTAGCAGGACATCGTATGAATCGCGGTAGCCATGAAAACAATTACGAAGATAATAACCAAGTATTTTATTAAAAAAAAAAATTTATAGAAGAATATTTAAGTTTTTTAGTCAATATCCATTCTTAATGAAAAATGTTCAAATAGGGCGACCTTCTTGTTGAATACATTGTATGTATCCGCATTGAATGTATAATGGTATCCGTTATTTTAGGATCCGTCTCACTTTCGATAACATTAGAGGTGTCTTCCCTTGTTGTTGGTCTGTTGACATATACTCGGTCTTTTATGTAACCCTATAAGAAAAATCCAAGGTGTCAATCGCATGACCTTGGTGGCCATGATATAAAGCCTCCATGTCTTATCCATTTTTGTGGGTATTGCTGATCTAAGAATTCCCTTGCCTAGCGATAAAATGTGGAGGTGCACCATCATGTTAAGCCACATATTTAGGCGTTTTATAAATTAACATCCTCAAAGCGCAGGCATTTCCTCACGTAAGAAATGTTAATATCGCGTCAGATAAAGGCTCATCAAAAATAGGGACAAATAATTTGGTTGTGAAGGATACCACACCACACATTTACTGATCAATGATTTTTAATTTTGAACTTCCCGCATCCAGAAATGATTTTCAATCACATAATAATGCATATTATGCCGATTACAGACCCATTGCTTTTGAACGTTGCCTCATCAGAAAATATAATGTTGCACAAATACTGTTAGTTAATTGCAATTGTTGATTCATTGTATTACTGAATCGAAACTCGTCTTGCAAAAATCATCTTCTCAATAATTTTTTGATAAATGATATGGATGATATTTATATTTTTGTTGTTTGGTTAACATTTGATTAGTAATAGTGTCACATAACGTCGTTAATGTTCTGCAACTAACCTGGGGATTTTCTTTGAAGATTTAGTAATATTTGTAGTTCTTTGTCTTCATGTGCTTTTTTATTGACAACTTCACGTTTTGAGTATTTAACACTACCGCTGAATCAAATCTATCATAACGTTTTGAAGCACATAGCGTAGGAATACGATAATCAGGATACTTTATTCTGTAAATTCTTTTTGCCAGCAGAGGACTTTTTAGCTTCTCCCAACACATATATCATATCGATTAACTCGTTTAAAGGATAATCCATGACCAACACAAAATCGCACAATGAACACGAAAAACGCGTTTAATTTTGACACATTACTGGTTGTTTACCTTAGTAGTTGTTTTTCATGGCTACCGCGATTCATACGATGTCCATTCATAATGTAGCTAATTGGAAAAATGGAAATATCTTGACAAATATTAGAGATAGGTGTAGGACATACTTAACAAAAAATATAGGTTTTTTAATTCTTAATAAAACAAAATAAAAATATATAGAATATTCCATTTAAAAAAACTAAGTTTTTTAATTAGAAAATTTTTGAATTTGAACGTTTATAATAAACACCCTGTTTACAAAATTACCAAAATATTTTGGATTAAATATTCATCTATTATTACTTATTTGTTTTACCAAATACAAAAATTTTGAATTGTAAAATCACGGAGAAGCTGCCCATTTATTAGCACCATGAAAATGGCAAATAAAATTTTTAAATGCAAATATCTTAAACACTATTAAATTTCAACTAATGTTGCATATGACAAAAATTGTTTGCATGAACACGTAAAATTTAAAAACAAAATAAAATATTGGGTGTTTTATTTAAAACCCATACTTTTTCATGTCCTGGTTTCCTGACTCACCCTGTATATCTTCCAATATTTTTAAAGTATGTGCGTTTTTTACCCTTACCTTGTGGATGATGAAATTTTTTCAAAAATAATATCAGTTAAACATAAACCTACTTTACTCTATCGTTAGGACACCCTGTACATATTTGTTTGTACCGGGTAGCCAACTAAGAATGGACGCCGACTATATCTCGGGAATTATAAATCTGACAATATTGAAAAAAAAATTTTAATATGTAAATCGGCTACGAGAAATCGCGGGAAATTATTTTCAAGTTTGTAAGATGGCCGCTAGGGGGCAAAACTGTTATGGCCGATCATATAATTGGTTCTTTCTCCAAAAATATGCAAATATAAATATATTTTAAATATTGCCGTAGTAAAGACTGCAAAATTTCTGATTTTTTTGCTTAGAGTATTTTACTTCTCTTATAAAATGTAGTGGTGGGGAACGTCAAACAAGTTTTTATTTAAATGGAAATAACTTCGGTATAAGTTAACAGAATTGAACAAACTAGGTCTCGTTTAAAAGAGCTCTTCTTACTTAATAATATGCTGTATAAAGATAGTCCGAATAAATTTTGACGTGATAGCTAGAGGGCGCTGTTTAACATTACAACAATTATTGCACATTATCATGAGATTTTAAATAGCACCCTATGTATCTTTTTACACAGTTAAATAGAGGACAAAATTGCTAAATAGTCGGTGCAAACCGCAACTTCCTATCTTTTTTGAAACCAAAGATATCAATAAAACAAATGTTAGACCGCTGACTATTTACATATTTTACGCGTAAAACAAATTTAAATTAGTTGAAACAATTTAATTAATGCCGTCCTAAATGTTCAAACTGCCGTCCATCGTTTTCGATGCACTTAAGCATCCTTTCCTGCGTAGACCAAACTGCACTCTCTAGTTCAGCTACTGAAATAGTTTGCATACAGTCCCTTATTCGTCAATCATGTTGTCACTGTAGTGGGCCCGGTTGCAAAAACTATATCTTTTACTCGACCCCATAAATAAAAATTCAGGTATGTTAAATCCGATGATCTAGCCGGCCAAGGAAAAATGCTGCCCCGTCCTATCCATCTACCAGGGTAGTTGGCATCTAAAATTGACGAACATTTAGCACGAGTGGGCTGGACAGCCATCGTGCTGGAACATTGTCTTCTTATTGGGCCTTCCTCTAACGATCGGCAATTGCTCTGTTAAAATTACTGTAGGTATTGTGCCATTTAGTTGGTTATTAAAAAGAATGGACCGATAATTTGCCCTTCTAGAATCCCTGCCCAACAATTTACAGACCAACGACCTTGGTGCTGAACTTCTTGCATCCAGTGCGGATTCGTTCTTGACCAATAGTGCATATTATGGACATTTACACTGCCATTACTATGAAAGGGGGCCTCATCTGTCCACAATATACGTGATAGAATTTGGGGTCTCTGCCTCTACCCAAGAGCCAGTGGCAATGGTCTAGTCTTTGATCAAAATCTGCAGCAGTCAATGCCTGATGCAGGACTAAGTGATATGGATGTAACCTGAAAGATGTAAGATGATTACTACTGATTCAACAGTAGGATAAGTATTAAGTAAACCTTTGTAAGTTTACAGTAGAGTTTCAACATTGAAGATTCGCTTACCTGTGCTCTTTGAGAATGTTTTGAACGGTAGATCGAGTTACTCCCAGTCTGTAATTGATTAAATGAAAGTAAATAATGTTCTTCGGTACGTTTCCTGTGTTGTCTACGGTATACGGGAACATGGACGCTTCCAGTTGTTTGTAAACGATGGATAACTCTCAGGAAAACCTTTTACTCGGGTGCCGTCTATCGGGATATTGCTGCGCATATACCCTTTCAGCAACTGTAGCATTTCTCATGCATTCAAAATAGACACCTATCATGTCAAATAACTCTTCGTTGGTATAAAGCATTTTGTAACACTTAACAGCACAGCACTAAGACTATCTAATACTAATACTAACACAAAAACGACAAAAAAACTAACAAACTAACAGTAACGTAACACAAACAACAACAAGTAAACTCAAACTACACGAAAACTCAAACAATCACAAGCAATAACAAAATCGAGAACAAGCTTTGAAAAATAGCAACTAAATGATATTGACATGAAATTCAATTGTTCCAATATTGCTTCTAATTTTAGTTCACAGCCTACTAATTTTATGACGGGTGCCTTCGCTAAGAACTGATTATTATTTACCATTTATTCTCTTCTTTTGCATACATTGTCGGTTTTAGATGCTTAAGCATCGAAAAACGATGAACGACTGTTTGAACATTTAGGGCGGCAATAATTAAATGGTTTCAATTAATTTAAATTCATTTTCTACGTAAAATATGTAATAGATGTTGCATAGTCAGCGGTCAAACATTTGTTTTATTAATATCTTCGGTTTGAATAAAGATAGGAAGTTGCGGTTTGCGCCGACTGTTTAGGAATTTTGTCCTCTATGTAACTGTGTAAAAAAATATATAGGGTGCTATTTAAAAATCTCATGATAATGGGCAATAATAGCTGTAATGTTAAACAGCACCCTCTAGCTATCACGTCAATATTTATTCAGACTATCTTTACACTGCATATTATTAAGTAAAAAGAGCTCTTTTAAACGATACCTAGTTTGTTCAATTCCACCACCACTACATTTTCTAAGACAGAGTAAAATACCCTAAACAAAAAAAATCAGAAATTTTGCAGTCTTTACTAAGGCAATATTTAAAATATATTTATATTTGCATATTTTTGGAGAAAGAACCAATTTTATGATCGGCCATAACAGTTTCGCCCCCTAGCGGCCATCTTACAAACTTGAAAATAATTTCCCGCGATCATCAAAAAATACATACAATCTGAAAATTAAAGCGTTATTCAACATTTTACTCATACTGTATTTAATATGAAGTATTTACTGATTGATGATGAATCGTGTACGGTAAGGTAAATGAATAATTGCCAAACTGCCAAAACTCTTTGTAATAAGTTGTCGATAAAGTATTTTGAAGTTCTTATAATATTCTAACTAAGTATGCTGAATTTGTTAAAATAAAACACGGTATTCTAGTGGTGTGTTTCCAACACTTAATCGTCCCTAAGTAGTTGTTGTAAAAGTTATAAACTCTTGAAAATATAAAAAGAATAGAAAGATCCCACTTTCTAGTTACATAACAGTAAACGTACAAGTGTTCAAGCTCTTCAGTTCCTCGAATTGTGTAATTTAACAAAGTTATGTTTAGTTTTCTTACATCATACGCAAACTTTCTTTGAAGATTTTCATTTAATTTATTTTATGGTTTCCCTAAGGCTTCAACATGCAACGAAGAAAATTCGTACGTAATATACATTTTGTTTAGAAAATGAAACGCGCGTAATGCCGACTATATCAATATGGTTAATATGCATATTAAGAAGCTTCTTGTTTAATCCGCGCGTGCTTTCAACGCAAAAGCTTTCACAATAAATGGTCAAAAATTAATAATTTTAAAATTTGATTAACTAGTTTTGCCATAAAAAATTGTTAATGATAAGACGTGCCTAATTTATTCATTTTAATTTTTACATATTATTTTCATTCCGCAAATACTAAGTAAAACTTCCGCATTTTATTATTCAGATGAGAAGATTGGTGCTTGAATTTGAAATACTATGGAAAGGGCGTTGTTTCTCAAGTTTATTAAGTAATTATTTTTGTGGATGAAATACCATTCCTGTAATCTTTCTGACAGTTTTAATAAACGAAAAGGCTTTTAAATGTGAAAATAAATTGTGTATGTTTGAAACTAATTTTCATTGTTTATTTAGGTAACGAATCGATATCTGAATTATTTTAAGAGAGGTTCGGCAAATCTCATCAATTTTGATGCAACAATTTCTAAGCTAATGTAACTTTTATTACTAAAATTCACACTACGACAGCCACTAAAAAATATACATATGAATGAATGAATGTGTGAATCTTATTTATTTTGTCTTATATTCATTTAACAAAATTTAAAATTAAAACAATGCATTTTCTAACTTCTTAACTAACTATACATTATTTGACGAAATTAAATTAATATAAACTTTTCCCCTTACTTCATCCATTCTGTTCATTCTTCTTTTTCTCCTTAAACATTCTCATTCTCCTTTCTTTCATTTCAATTCATTACACTGCTTCCACCTATTTCATTTATTCTGGATTTTCTTTTTTTATCTTCCCATCAATACTTGTTTTTATTTTCTTTATTTCCACTTCTGAATATTGCTATTATTTTTTATCTTTTAGATTTCTTCTATCCATTATATACTTTTGTATTTGTGTTATTAATTTCTTTATATAATTTATTGTATTCGCCTTTCGTTATTTTTGGTTTTCTCTTGCTTCTGATTATTTTTACCACTTCAAACTATTTTGTCTTCAATATATCTCACTTGCTTACTTTTTGTTTCTTCCTGTCTTACATTTTCCTTCCTTCTTTCTATCCTTTTTCGTACCTCATTGCCTTCTTCCCTGTTTGTATTCTTATCTTTTCTATGTAGCTTAGCGTTTCTTTTCCTAGTATCGGTGTCCATTTGCAGTAGCTCATTTAACCCTTTCTAATTTATCCCATTTCTTTCATTATTCCCTCTGTACATCATGACACTGACCATCAGCTTTTCAAAAATCGATCTTCTTTTTTCCTTATTATTCTTATACATTTTTTCTTCTAACCCCCCTATAATCTCCAACATAAATTAAAAATATGTTTAGACAGCTCTATGCCTTACTTAAAATTCCATTTACTTTAGATCTATTTTTTGTTTTTTTCTATATTTTCTGATTCCTTCTACCAAATCTACGTGTATATTTTTTACATTAATTAAACGCTTCATTTATCTCAAAAACTTTACATACATCTTTTTTTTTGTTGACTACTTGTTTTAGTATATAAATATTATTGATTGCTTTTTTTCCGGCTTCTTAACTCAACCCATCAATCAGATAGTACTTCTTTTTCCTCCATCTCGTTCTCCAGACGCTTTCTTAAAATTTTTGCATATACTTCCATTTGTGATGCCTATATTTCCATAATTTGTAACTACTATCTTTTTTCTTCCTTTATATAATGGACATATTATCGCCGCTCTCCACTGTTCTGAAAACCTTCTCCTTTCTATAGTTTAATAAATATACTTATAAATCCTTCCCTTATTCACTTTTCACTATTTTCTTGAGTTCCATCTGTGCCCTTTGCCTTCTTTGGCTCTTATTTTTCTTCATTGTTTACACTTTTATGTATTTGTCGTTCAGATTTTCACTCTAGCAGTACCCATACAATAACCGTACATTTTTAATTTATACCTGATGTTTTTTCTTTCCTTCCTTAAAAATCCCATACTTAGTACCCATTTGATATTTTCTGTATTTTTTCTGTAATTCTTTTGTGCATTTTTTCTTCTTCGTTTTACATTCTTATCTACATTTTTTCTTATTATTTTGTACCGTTTTTTTCCATATTCTTCTCCCTTTGCTCATTTCTTTTATTTGTTTTTTACCCCACTGGTGAAATTTGTTCTGTCGTTATACAGTTACTTTTACGGTCTACATGTTCTAGTTTATGTTTAAAAACAACATTTCTCAAATAATGTTTGTTGTTTTCGTTTGGTTTTGTTTGCAAAAAATTGTTTGCAATAAAATCTTTTTGTGTTTGAAATACAGTCCTACATCTGTCTGTATCTACAATAAATACTTACATTTATTTGTGCTTGCTTTTGACCTGTTCATATCCGGCTCGAAAGGACTACAAAAAAATAATTGTGTTTTTAATAAAATCTTATATATTTTTATGTTAGTGGTGTTGTCGTAGAAACCGTTTTTTGAAGAATTGAAGATTCTCCATGATTGCAGTGCAAGGCATCATCCAGTTAAAGAATTGCAGTAAAATTTCTATTGTTCCATTCATCATTTTAAGGAAAATCCGGCTAGTTATATTGACGCACTCAAATACAAGATTAGACGTTGTTTGAAGCAAAATATTTTTCTGTAATGGCCGAAGCTCACAGAATAATTGATGTTTTCAAAGTCATTGTGCAATCCATCATCAAATCCAACCTTCTCTTGGGACCTAGGTTAAATTTTAAGTCGCTGTTCGCTAGTTTAATACACGAAAACATTAACATACCTGGCGAACAAAAATTCCAATATTTGAAAACGTTAATTGGAAAAATACCGGACGTTATTAAAACTTATATTAAAATGTACCATACGAATAAATAAATAAATAAATAAATAAATCTCTAGTTAAGTACTATAGACACAGTACTAAGCCAATCAAATTTTTAGAAAATCGTGTTTACAAAGTACTTATTTGACAGGTAAAATAAACTGGAGGTAAATAAACCAGACCTTAGAATGTTATTTGTGATCGACATGAAAATAAGAAAGTTCTAATTTAGAATCTGGTTAAATTCCTATTTTATTGAAATTGGTACAAGAAGTAAATATCTCCGAACTTCGTTTGCTTGTAGGTACTGTCAAAAAAACTTGACCGGTCTGAGAGAAACTATAAGCAAAGTGAGCTTACATGGGCTTGCGATAACCCGGGCAACCTCGGCTGTCACTGCTAGTTAATAATACTCTTGATTGTTTGAAAGAACGAGCAGCTTTTCTTAAAAAGGTAAAACAAAAGAATAGATATTTCTAACAAAACTTTTTCACCTCAAACATTAATTGTCTGATCTTCTACTAGTTTCCCTCTTTCTAAGGAATCTCAAACTACAGAAACTCAGATGCCGTTTCAATTGTTAAACAAGTGGACATTTTCTTCAAAACTGTACTTCTAAACCGGTGTGTCGTTCTTGCTCTGGCAAGCATCGTTTATCGCAACACTTTGGTTTGCCACATGTTTTTAATGCTACCACTACTTAACCTGTAGTCAACAAAAAAGACGTAGCTTCTCTAGCCAGTTTCTTAGCGTTTGTTGTATTTGGCAGTTGGCATGTATCGGAGGTTTTCAGAGAATATACATACGTTGATGATGTCATAACAGGTGGTGAAGCAATATCTGACACCCTTACACTTTGTTCAATTATTCTGAAGACGTCAAAAGATGAACTATACATAGCAATATGTTGGATATCTTTTCTAAGTAGGCAGTATTTACTTTAAGAATACAATTGAGATGTTCACTTCTTGTCCGATAAATCTTCTTTTACTAAGCGATGTTGTCAGAAGTCGCTCAAATTTTCGAACCATTGGAACTATTTGGTCCGGTAGTTGCTTTAACAGAAATATTTCTTTAAAAGTTGTACTTGGAAAACTATCTTGGGATGATGAAATTTCACTATCCAACGCAAAATATCATTTAAGCCGTATTGACAAATTTGATAAACCTTGACAAGTTCTTTTGTGATTTACATTGTATTGTTGAACTACATGGTTTCTCAGATGTTTATTGGGCAGTAGTTTAAATACCAAGGTAGTTTAATTAAGAAACGGTTTTATACTTAGAGTAAAATTGCTTGCAAAATTAATTCTCCAAATTGTAGGCTACTTAAAAATTTTTTTTGATAATGGTTTTTGTTGGACCGATTCCTTAGTTCTTTTACATTGGTCAAAGGAATAGAACACTAAACTGCAGCGTCTATTTAACAAACAGAAAAGCACCAAAACTGCACCAAAATACTTTACTCGGACACGTGTTTCAATAGCTAAGCTATCATCATCAGCGAACCGGTTTACTTTACAAGGACACGTGTTTCAATAGCTAAGTTATCATCACCAGCAAACCGGTTCGCTGATAATGAGTTTTTTGGTGCAGTTTTAGTGTTTTTCTGTTTGTTTTACATTGGTTGAAAACTCGTCTTTGTGATCTAAAACCTTTCTGAGTATCCAAAACCATGTTGCTTAGAAATAGATTTCGTCAAAACAAAACCCAACTGCTATAACATAACAGGGTTTGTCGTTTGTTTCACTCTAGTATAAAGAATTATTGTAGTTTGGACCTTCCTTCCTGAAACAAAATTCTAACCAATGGCTTAAATTAAAAACTTACAATATTGACGAATTAGTGAATCGATCAATCAAATCAGTGTTTATTTATTAAAGGGTTCTCGTTGACGAATTTGTTTAATTGTTGGTTAGTAATATTTTGCACCCCCTAACCAAGGTTCGATTCCGACTGCAGTAGTTTTTTTTTTATTAAAATTTTATAAATAACATCACCATAATACAATTCTGTAAAGTGAATTTAAAATTTTGAATCAAAATATTAAACTCATTTTACATAAATAGTAGTAACAACATCGATAATAATGTTATTAATAAACAAAATACAACAATCGGGATGGAACTCGGGATTATTGGCGTAAATCATGATAATAATTTTTACACCAAATCTGTGTGTTGAGAGTTGGTCACAAAAGTCACAACCATAACCTTCTATAGGTTTTATTCCAGGAGATCTTAAAACCAAAGACTATATATTCAAATTTAGGTAGAAATTACGTAGGTGGTAAAGCTCAGGAAACTCAGAAAACTTGATTGGTTTTTAGCAAAAAGTGATGAGATTATTCAAAACCTTGCTACTTTAAATATTTGTTAAAAATTCATTTCACATATTTGCGGTTTGTGGGAACTTATCATCATTAAATATTGTAAATACTATTTAAAAACGTTTGTATAATAGTAATTAGTTTACTTATGAGTCATATAACACATTATATTGTGAGATAAAAGCTATTCTAAACTCCGGTATTGGACGATCCAAACGGTTTGATACCTTCCGTACATTTTCTCGTTGGTCGATCATAAATTGTCACGCTTTTTCTTGAGGTGTCCTCCGATGGTTCTAAAAATTGGCGTGAAGACTTTAAACGTATAAAAATGCAGCGATCAGAGTACATCAACGAGTTGCAGAAGAGAACTGGATGGATTGCGTCAACATCCAAATTGTGTGAAAACGATAACCTTCCGCCTTTAAGTTTGGCGCTTGCGTCGTATTTTTCTAGGTAAAGACGGCATAAGTCGTGTGGCATCAATCTCTGACGGTACTTTCTGTTAGCGTAGTTCTTTTCAAACTATCTTTCGGATATTTAGTTGGTTACGATGCTATTAGTCCCTGGCGACAGGCAACCAAACATACTTGTGGGTGACTTAGAGCTTCTTTGTTGATATTCTGCACGTACGAAAATAAAGTCTGCATTTTCGTTCTAAAGGTTGGCGGGTGCAGACGCGTGTGTGTAACGAGCTCCTATCCAACTTGATTCTATAACATATTTTGTGGGACTCGATTAATCCATCAACGTTTGATAAACCCTGTAAGTTGATTTTCATCAGTAATTAACAAGATTCTATATCGCCATTTTGGAATTTTACAAAACTTTTCCCGGAAAGATTTGAAACAATTTTCTACTAAACAATTTCTTTTTCGAAGAATCAGCGTCAACACTGATGACTAAATAAAATTTGATTGGAGTGTACGCTGTATAGATCTTTGACACACTGCCTTCTTTCACTAATATCTGGGTCATCACTCTTGAAAGACTATCCGATATTACACAGATTATTTAGTCCAGTCTTATGTGGTGATGATATATAATCTTTTTGTAAAGTTGTCGTCGATATACTGCAGATAAGTTTAGTTTTAAGTTTATGTCTCTATTAATTGTACGGTAAAACTATCGTCAATTTTACAACGCGTTTTTGTGCATGTTTAGGTTAAAACTACATTTTTATGATACAATAAACATTTGGTTAAAAGCTCATCTAATTTTGCGCCATCTATACAAGGTGGTCTAACCAAAACATTATTCTCCGAATTTAGAGCTTTAAAGTGAAAACCCGAAAAACCGCTTGGACCCGTCGATTTCTGATTCAAGAAGGACCAACTTGTCTAAGGTAAAGCAATTCCTAATGGAGAGATGAGGGGGGAAGTGTTGCAATACATCATTTTGAAGATCTCATTATAATATCTGACCCTCTAATTTTGGGTCAAAATTTTCATAGATAACAAAAAGAAAGATATAATAATTGAAGAGGTAATGTGGAAATAAATAACCAATGAAAAGACTACTGACTCTTGTGATTAGTTTATTAAATGCTGGGAATGACTACCATTCACTTCCATGCAACAGTACAAGTTTTGTTGAAAACGTTCCCTTACATTACACAACATTTCGGATGTAATTTGACGACATTCATTAATATTTTTCCGTATTACCTCTTCCACTATTTTATCTCTCATTTCATTATTGATGAAAATTAAATGGTCAGATAGGACTCGATGATATCTTTAAAATGATAATGGTAACACTCCTGATCTTTATTTAAAATCGGGAGCGGTAGACGGTTGAAGTTGTGCGGATCAAAAAAGCAGACAAGTTGGTCCTCCTCAAATCAAAAATCGACAGGTCCAAGCGTTTTTCAGGATTTTTATTTTAAAACCCTAAAATCGGGGTATAAAGTTTTGATTGATAAAAATGTCGTCTGAAACTATGTTGTCTTCTACACAATTCATTCATCATTCATCTCCTTACTTTGGCAAATCTCGTGTAAATAAACTCTCTAGTCATTCTTCTACAAATTTCTTTGTTTTACTTTTTCGAAGTCCTACTGCTTAAAGATAATTACTAGAATCTTGTAGGTGGCGTCCGGTTCGTTTTTTTCCTGCGACCTACTCTACGACACTGAGCTACGGGTAGATTTTTCAGCGATTTTTTCAGTATTAAATATTAATTTTTTTTGTACAATCTTGTAACAAATAGGTGAAATTATCCGTTTGTTTAATAAATTATGTCCTTTACCGTTGGATGACGACAAGATCAAAAGTGAAGCACTTGTCCAGTAATGCTAGAAGTGCATTTAGTTATGATACGAATAACTGTCAAGCTGCACTAGTTTGTTGATTGTGCAAATAATTGGTATTGCTGGGTTGTATTATTAAGTCACAAATTTTTAACAATTATTTTTTTGTTAATTATTTCTAATCGCGATTTTTCCAACAACATTTTTAACGCACTATTTCTAATTGCTAACCAAATAAAACAGTAGCTAGTAATAGATGCAAAATTACAAACGGCACCTACATGCACGTGTTTTGCCTTATTTGAGACTCAAGCTCAAACGCAAATCTTTAAAAGTTACCGGAATTAGCTACAGTATTTCTAATCTTCGTGCGCCTGCTTATTAAGCAGGAGATAGTCGGTGTTACCATCCCACAGACAGTTGCCATATACTAAGATTTTCTGTGGTTAATTCCGGTAATATTTGTAGATTTGCGTTTTGTTTTATTGTTAACCATGGCTACTTGTTTTAAAATGAAAATAATTAATATTTCCCATAATTTTGTATTTGTACATAGATTGTTATACGTCGTGAAAGTGAAAAGAAAACCCATTTAATTGTGTAATATCCAATATGGCACCCATCTAAAATAAGATAGTAGCTATTAATATCTTGGAGGCTGCCATCTTCAACTCTATTTTGACATCATTTTTAAGTGTTTTATCAGAGTACGTAACTTTGACGTTAAACTTTTTTCACATCTATTTAGAAATCGCCGATTTTTGTTTTTTTTTAAATAATTTGGAAACTGCTTGGAAATTCAAATGATTCTTAATGAAATCGAATGTGGCCAAAAAATGTACAATATTCCCCATTTAATTAAATCTCTATCTTCAATAATAAAGAAGATACCCATACTATCCTACTCTGTTTGGGACACCCCGTAAACATTTTTTTTATATAATTAACAAGTTTTGATTTTTAATTAATTAAAGTTATCTTCAGAATATATAGATTAATTAAAAATATATTGGAAATTTTTAATAATATAATATAATTTAATTGTAATTCAATAATAGATATTAATGATCGCACATCTGTTTTCAAAAAAAAAAATGTAAATGTAAAAAAATTCAGCCGACACGGAGAAGTTGGTTTGATCTACAAGTTGATAACAATATCAAACTTCACAAAACGATTATTTTTAATTTTTAGTTTATCAATTTATAACTTAACGTACAGGTAGGTACGAGTAGAAAAAATGTGTGACGGACGAGAATATATGGGTTAAATGTAGAGAATAATCGAATAAAAATTGTAGAAGGTCTAAGATCAAGAATGTCATTAGATACTAAGCACAAAAGCGGTATTGATTTATGTTCGAAAGACCATTATTTTATTACTTAGATGTGCGATAAAACTTTATTATACTATTTATTTATTTAATCGTATGGTACATTTTATACTATATTAGACTTGAAAACTATTTAACGACCACCATTGTGATTGTTTTCGATGTGTATTTTGAAAAGTGTACACATTAAGAAATTACCAATAGTTTGTCAGTTAAATTTTACTTGTTAGAAGTTTCCAGAATAAATCGATACTGACGTCTCATAAAAACTATTGCCATTAAAGGTACACGAAAAAACTAAATCAAAGCGAAAGCTATTTTTTGATTTCTTTATTAATTATGGACGCACGTAAAGTCGATTTATGCAAATGACCATGTTTTGCGTTGGTAAATTTAATGTAAATTATTAGGCTAGGATATAAAATAGCGTTTGCTAGGCGAGGTAGAATACTTTTCCCAAATCACCAATTATAATGCGCTAAGGCCAAGGTTCTTTTTCGCATGTACATTTTTCACACCCTTTCGTAATGAATATATAGTTAATATAAAACCATTCTCTTAATTAAAACTGAAAAAAAATGTATGCACTTTTCAACTTGTTTGGGGTATGTCTTTAACTAGGATATTAAGCACTCGCGAGAATACGCCCGAGGATTTGTTTTAACAAGCTGCAGTTCAGCTTACAAAAGCTCGAGCTTCTGCACTTTAGTAAATATTATGCAGTACGTAGGTGCTCACTTACTTTTAATTACGTAATTTTTTTTGTTCTGATTAACAATTATATCATTAAGCTTCATCCGAAAGTCCTTGAATCGAAAAATATTTTGTGACCCACTAACACACTTGTATCAATCGACACGTGTTGTGGATCGGCAGAAAGCTCACCTCAAATCTTTCTTGAATTTCAAATTTACACAAACTTGGTTAATTCTAAATGCATGTAAATTTAAACAGGTTGATTACAAATAGAAATAACTAGGTTGGAAATGAATATTTAGATTGCAGTAAGGAAAGTGTTAAACAGAACGATCCGGAAATAAAGTTAAGTGATTTTGAATACGTTCATGTACGTGCTTTACGGTTATTACTTTACTACATTGTCACAATACTGATTTATTGATTTTATTAAATGATATAATGTTTCAGTACTTCCATAAATTGAAATGTTGATGTGTTTATTTACCTCTATAAGAAAATCAAAGCAGATTTCTTAAATGAATACAAAAGGAATGAATTGTTCAGCAAATAGAAAGAACAAATGCATTATTGAAATTGATACAAATTGTTCTATAAACACGTATATTTTACAAACTGTATCTCGAAAAGGATCGGTTTGAAATTTTAAGAGATTTGTACATAAATAGGCTAATGCTGTTTGTTCTATATAACATGCAAATTAAATTCTCTATGGATTTATCTGTTTCAAAACCGTAAATAAAAGTCGATAAATTTGTTAAAAGTGGGCTCCAAACAAGGTCACGACGTAAAATAGCTTCTAGCCCTTGTTCACCGAAAGCCCGTCCGACGAATACTTTCTAATGAACTTACTTTAAGAAAAAAAGGAAATTAAATTTACAATCTATAGAATGTTCAGTTTAGAATGAAAATGCGTAAAAAGTTAATATTCATAACTCGTAATAAAACAAATAATTCATAAATACGGAAACACACCATGATAGTTTAAAATTTTACAAGTAAGCCATTCTTAATTTTGATAATGTTTAATTATTTACTGAAATACAGTAAATAATAGTGAAACGCAGAAAATACTAAAACTTGAAATCTCTATAAAATGTTTTTATTATATCACTAGTTTCTACAAAAATTATTTAACTTGTCATCTTCAGGTGAAACAATTATTATATAGAAAACAGCGTTTAAAATGGGTCTACATGTTAAATTCTTTAATGTGGCGTTTTGAACTAACGCGACATTAAAGAATTGAACATGTAGAGGTTCCAGTTCTTTTAACAAATAAATTAAATAAATACCTGAAAGACTCGCTTCCGAGTAACGGTTACAAAGTCGTGAGGCGACGGATACGGTGGTGTATTTTGAAGATGATGCAGCAATTGAAGACGTAAAGATCTAATCACAATAATTATTTCTGATACACGGCAATATCGGCTGGTTGTTACGATAAGATTTGTTTTGATAGAAAACCTACTTTGAGTAGGACGGAAACTTTATAAATCCGCGTTACACCTAGACGTGGTTAAAAAAACTAAATGTCCAAAAACGTCAAAAACTAATTGTTTTGATCTGAGAAATTCCATTATCCGCAATTGCGAATCGGGGAAAAACCTTTATCTAATCTTTAAACCAGAAATTTTGATTTAACTTCCCAAAATATTACGTAAGTGAGTACTGCAAGAGCTTAATGAAAACTGAAACTGTCCAGGCGATGAAACCACAAAATACGCTCGGAACAATACAATGATACAGCAATAATTTTGCATCATGGTAAAGCAAACAAACAGACTGTACATAAAAAAACGAAACAAAAACTTTCCCGCCTATTGAGTATTTTAAAACGAAAATTCCAACGAAGGCCACGCGTTTGTGGTTACATCTGGTATATTACAAGGTGAGTCGCTTAGTTCAGTCCGTTGCACATATTGTGGAGGATTGTTAATTAACAAAGTTTATACGTTTGTAAACATTCATAATTTGGCGGCCGAAGCTGTATTATCGCTTCAATAGAGTTTTGATAAATCAAAATTTTTTTGTGCACGTAGGCAGGTTTTTAGGTAAATTTTAATTTCAGAAAAAAAAATGAATAATCATATTTGTAATTCGAAAGTTACCCTCAAAATTGAAGAGGGAGTAAAATCTAAATAATGTAGTCTCCATATGTCTTTCCCAAATTTTATAAAAATATATTAAACCTATTTTTATTTTTAGGATATTGCTTTGTAAACTCACCTCGTTTATTCAAGGTGCGTTAATTTTGTCTATCAGTGTAGTATACATATTTTTAAAGTACCACATTGATAGCGCAACACTAAATAATGAACAGAACTGTTTTACAATTTTTAAATTCTTGACGTTGATATTGTTTGGGTTTTGTGAAGTTTTCATTTTATATGTATTACAAGTGTGCGTTTTATAATTTTTAATTTTAATGTATTTGTTAATAAGCATGATTATGCTAATAATAATTAGCGAAACGTCGCCATTTTAATTATAAAAAATTAAATAAAAAAATTTCGAGTCGACTTCCTGTTTCAGTTACAATTCGTAAAATTGTTCCAGTTGCAAATACATTAATCACTGTTTTACAATCATTGAGCAGTCGAGAGATCGAGTTATTGAATATATTATATATATCTACGGACAGGCTGAACTGGATATTTACACGTTTCATTTTTTCTAAAAGCTTAAGTTTATTAACAAACTTCCTTCACGGCACTTTTTGAATTTTTAATTTAACAATTTTTTTCTACATATATTTTTTTTTACTTCTACATTGTTTATACGTTCTTACTAGTTTACTAGTATCGGACTGATGTGAAGGTCTGCTCAAAGTGTTTGTTTAATAAACACTATTTGCAATTGAATGTTTAAGTGCAATATTGATATCATAAACGATAACTTCAAATGCAAAACACTCGTGTCGATGACAAGCCAAGTATTTCTGTACAGTAGCATACACACAACGAAACAAGACCTGATGCGCATTTAGCTCTTATTATGAGCTCATCAAAGGTATTTAAGTGCGGTATAAAACTGTACAAGAAAGCAGTGGGTCCTTTAAACTCTCGTGGAGTAATGATGATAAGTGAAATGCGTGTCGTACGACATATCGTGTATAAAGAACGCGTAAAAATACACTTCTGGACAAAATTAAGGGACTACCAAATCAACTTAAAATAATCTCTCTAACTTACGAGTTATTTTAATAGACTTTTAACATGTTGACGTTTATTAAACATGATTCAAATAGTGTGCCGCGAAGCAATTGACATTAACAAGACGTTCTCTACTAGAAATCAAAAAGTCAACAAAAAGCGAATTTGTTGACAATTTTTTTTAGGTTGTTCAATTTACAAAGCGCGTTTTTCTTGCCAAAACTAGATACCGTATTTATCCTCAGTTAATTAACTATGTCTAGACATCATTGTACACCAGAAGAAGTGTCTCAAATGATTATTAATCTTAGTGAAGGCTATTCACAAACAGAAGTGGCTAGAATTTTCAATTCCAACAAATTTGTGGTACAGAGAGCAGCGGTACTAGTTAGAAGAACAGGCAGATTTAGAAGAAGATGAGAAAAAGGTGCTAAAAAAAACAACACGCAGGGATGATTCCTTTATCGAACTTCAAAGTTTAAGAAAACGGTTTGTAACATTTTGTGAGTTAAAAACTGAACTCCAATTAGTCACTGGAACAAAAATTTCTACTAAAACAGTAAAAAGAAGACTGAAAGAAGTCAATTTGTCTGCTAGAAAACCTGCAACCGGTCCAATTCTCTCAGCTACGCACAAGAAAAATCGCTTAAACTTTTGTCAAAATTATCAGGGTTGGGACGAGAGGCAGTGGAACTTCGTTTTGTTTTCGGACAAGTCCAGATTCTACCTAAGCAGGAATGATTGCCGTGTTCTTGTTATACGAAGACCAAGTAAGCGATTTGCACTATGTACCATTCGCCAATTTAACAAATTGGGTGGGGGATCTGTAATCGTTTGGGGTGGCATACAATTATAGGTTGTACAGAATTGGTTTTGATACGAAATGGGTCGCCAACAACAAAAACATATAACGGGTGCCCCAATAGAAGTGATAGGTTTTCTAATAGGGATATCTAGACAGCTGTTAAAGGTACAAACGTCATCCAGCTGTCAAAATATTCAGTAAGGTTTGACACCATCATGCATCGTTTCACGCTTCCTGATGCGGATTGTGGCATGGCGGCATCATCGGTCCTTATTTCGAAATGAGGAAGGAAACACCGTTACGACCAATGGGCCACGCTACCGAGCGATGTTGGAAAAATTTCTGTGGCCAGAGCTCGATAACATCGATATTACCGATATGTGGTTCCAACAGGATGGAGCCCCGAGCCACACAAGCGACGCAACGCTCGAAGTTGTTCGACAGAAGTTTGGCGACTGGATCATCACCAAACGAGCGTTCATCGATTTGCCACCGCGATCGTGTGATTTGACACCTCTCGATTATTTTCTTTGGGGGTACATCGTCATTGGTCTACTCCAACAAACCAGCCACTTTGGATGCCCTCGAAAACAATATTCGAGTAGCCATCGACGCCATAACGCCGCAAATGCTCGAAAATGTCATCCGAAATTGGACCGACCGCTTGAAGCACTGCCAGCGAGCCCGAGGCGGACATTTGAATGATGTGCTATTCCATACATAATGTCATGGATGTAGCTTCAAAATAAAGTCAAACCAATTTGATATCTCAAACTGTTGTTGTTTTATTTAAATTTTTTTTCCTATCGTTCTTATTGGGGCACCCGTTAGAACGAAATCAGGTGTTCTTTCGTCGCGTGTATGCTACTACAGAAATACTTGACTTGTTATCGGCACAAGTGTTTTGCATTTGAAGTTATCGTTTTGATAACGATATTGCAATTAAACATTCAATTGCCGTTGCAGTTAACTGTTGGCATTTCTTAGTTTATACTATTTTTACGTGTTTTTATACACGAGATGTCGTAAGATACGAATTTAATTTATGTCCATTGTTCCACGAGAGTTTAAAATACCAACCGCCTTGTTGTACATTTGTATACCGCACTTAAGTATACACCTTTGATAAGCTCATAGTAAAAATAAAATGCGCATTAAGTGTTCTTTTTTTTGCATGTAGCTACTGTACAAAAATACTTGGCTGTTATCGGCACGAGTGTTTTACATTTGAAGTTACCGTTTTGATAACAACATTGCACTCAAACATTCTATTTTCGTTGCAGTTAACTGTTGGCATTTCTTAGTTTATACTATTTTACGTATTCTTTGTACAAGTGATGTCGTAAAACACGCATTTCACATATAAACAATAATGGTACTTTCGTATAAAATCTACCTTTAATTTTATAAAAAAAAATTACAAACGTTTACACATTTTTAATTATTTACAATTAATTGAGGAGTTAAACCCTAAAAATTTAGGTCTACAACATCTTTTTGTTAGCAGTTTAATTTTACAAATAAAATACAGATGTTAAAAGAACTCAAACTTGAACTGTAAAAATATCCATAAGAAGAGTAAAAATTGAAACGTATACTTGCAAATTTAAATGACAGCTTTTTAAAAATCACAGGTGCAAGTGACAAAAATTCGCGCGCAAATTGTAGATGTTAATGATCTCAGCCCTCAATTTAGCTACGTTTATTGTTAAGAATTGTAGTGTAAAATTTACAAAATGAAATTAATCGACGTCACAGAAGATTAAGTAAAATCCACTAGTATTACATACAGCAAACACAAAAGGCAATCCGTGAATTAATCTTCTTGACAAATATCTTTATTTGCGTACAAATCCCACCTACATTAAACATGCGCACCGACTATACGCTTACAATACCTTAATCGGAATGGATAATAAGAGAAACATAAATATTTTGTTACATATCGTACGATATTCAAGCAAATGGAGATGTTCATTAATGCATTAAATCTACGTGCATGCGGTGCCTCTAATAAGATTACACCTTAAGAGCTTCATACACGAGTAATACAGAAAATTATAGTCTATTCGTTAACTGAGCTCAATTTCTTTGTAAAACCAAACTACTAAGCACATAACCTATTTCAACCACTATAACATGACGTCGTAAATAATGACGAAAGTTGAAACAGAAATTACTGTAGGTGTACATACAGTTTTTGATCACGATATGTTTTATAATGTAATTTGGGCGTCTATTTGGGTCAATTTGTTACCGGAGTTATTTATTTCTTGAAATATTGTAGGAGCCGTCGTGTACGGTAGTAAAGTTGTAAAATAAATGTCACAGAAAGGATTGATTTGAGCTTTTCGTTTAAAAACTGCCCGACAATGACGCATTTGCACGCGTTCGTTTTTATTTTAGAAATAGTCTACAATAATCAAAAAATAATCTGGTAAAAATGTACAGTAATTTAATAGGTTTGGTTATTTTATTTATTTGTGTTATTTCTTTAGATTAAGTAGTAGTAGATTTTGCAGCAATGTTAGAATGGAATGGAAGATTCCGTTGATGAACGTTAGCGAGCGTAAAAATAGAATTTTCATGCTAATCAAATTTTCTCCACTACCATATTTAATTTGCTCGATATTTCATTTTTTATTTAATTTAAATTGATAGTTGTTTCTAAACATCTAGGATTGAATTTCCATCTGACACTGACACTTACAAAAATCATGGCAGCTTAATTATTTTGGTGAGCAGAATTATAAAATAATCTGTTCTGCCACTTCCCATTTAACACAAACTTATCTGTTAGATGTCCACTAGATATCCTTACTATATAAGCTGTCATCCATGAGATGTCTAGCTAAAACTGCCTACATATCTTAGATATCTAGCGGACATCCAGTTGTCACAAACGTAGACGTCCTGGGGATGTAGGTTAATAATATCTTATACGTTTATTCTGTGGATACAGTGCATATTTTCAATATCCAGAGGATATCCAATTAGTTTATCGATGGCATATTAATGTAATGAATATGGTAATAAAGTAAACTCAATTTAATTTAATTAATTAATATACTTATCTTAATATTCCCTAAAAAAGAAAATAATACAATTTTCTTATATTTACAAAAATAAAAACTCCCAAATTTTTACTTCTGTATATTAATTGCGATTGGTGTTTGGTATTGATAGTTAAAGTTAACTGTTGGGTCAATTTAAACAACTTTAATTTTGAAAGAATTGAAATTAAATATGAAATACTTTTTATCGAGTTTGCTCAATAACAGTTATTTAACGAACAAGTGTATTGATAGCGATTAATAATCGAGATTGTTTAACAAGTGTCACCTTGTGATCGATTTTGGTTACAGCAATTGATTTCTTTGATCCGATATTTCCTTAAAACATGTTAGTATTCTTGTCATCTTCTCAATTAGTTTGAATTTACAGGTCATTGACTTTTTTCTACACAATCAGTTCATCCACATTTCTCAAATACCAAACCTTGAAAATGAATCATATTGTGCCTTCACTGCAACCACTTTACATATTTTATGTGTTTTTACAGTTTACACAAGCTGCCACTATCAGTTGGTACGTAACCCCTTTTCTTAGTCCAGACGCTTTACGATAGGATAAATAGTACTTATTACTGGTATTGCAGTTAAATAGAATTTTAAGCATTATTATGACAAACACTTAGATCCATACACCTGCCGTAATTTTTGTCGGATTGTTGCAAGTTTTTACCAGTTATATCCAAAAATTTGATCACAGTACGTTGCTTGAAAGCTGAATCAGTTATTTCTGTGTCCAAAAAGCTTGTGTTTAAAGAACACTCTTAAAAAACAAATCATACGTTTGATTACCATGAAATCTTTCCTGCGAATAAGTTGAGGGACCGATCTAACCAAGAGGTAGAGTTTTTTTTGTGTGACAACTGAGCGGAGAAAAAAAAGAAAGAAACATAAACCTGAATGCTAAGACACCATCAAACTAATAGACAGACGGGGGAAAATAAATCAAAACTGGTGATAGAAAAAGATGTCAGGACATACAACACAAAAATGACTAAAATAAAAGTGTTAAAATTAACCTTACTTACAAGAAGACCAGAGAGAACGTGCTAGTCGGAAACAAACAAGAAATGTTACAAGTGAAGAATGACGTTGGAGTGATGAATACATCTATTCTCGGACTAGAGATAACAGATATCATTGAACGTGTAGCAAATGATAGAAAACAAACAAACTAAGAGTAACTAACAGGAGGATGGGAAGACAAAGATGCAGGTAAATAGATATTGTAAATACAGTAAAACAGAAGTGATAATTAAGTATCGAGAAAGAAGAAGAATTGAAAATTCAGTACCACACTGTTTATCATTTCATTTTATTTGTCTTGTTTTGTCACGGCATAGTTTATCGGCCAGTAATCTTTCTATTACCCTGTCATCTTAAAAGATGTAATCTACAACGGAAAATTTAAATTATTATTTAGAGTAGGAAATCGTAAGGGGTGAGGCAATTTTTGATTTAGATTTAGAATTTGAAGGGTTAACATATCTGGTAATCGGTGGCTTTGCGGGTGAACGGATTAGGGTGAGTTTAGATTCTCGTGATACGTGTGACGGTGCGGTGACGAAGTTGTTATAGAATAGTATGTAGGTTGGTGTTGGAATGGAAGTGATAATTAAGTATCGAAAAAAAAAGAAGAATTGAGAATCCAGTACTACACTGTTTACCATTTGATTTACTTGTTATGTCACGACATAGTTAATTGACCAGGATTTTTTCCTTTACCCCGTTATCTTGAAAGATGTGATCTGGAACAGAAAATTTAAATTATTATTTATGGTAATCGTAAGGAGGTGAGGCGGTTTTAGACGCAATCGGGGGAAGCGATTTTAGAGCGTTTGAATTTGAAGGGATAAGATATCTGGTAATTGGTGGCTTTGCGAATGAGCGGACTGGTGTGGGTTTAATTTCTCGTGATACGGGTGGTGGTACGGTGACGGATAGGATGTAGGTTGGTGTCGTGATGTATGTCGACCTGAGGAAGCCAATTAGATGTGAGATACAAATGTGAGGCAAATATTACCGAACACTTTTTTCGCGTTAACGGAAATAAACCAGTCAGTAAACCCGGATTCTAGGGCGTCGAGTGCGAGTTGTAGGTATTGAGTTAGGCTAGAATTTTGTTAGCATGGCGGTGTCGTCTGCGTTTAGGGCTAGTTTGGTACGTGTAGTTTTTGGATGTCGTAGGTTAAGTAATGTAGGTGAAAGGACGAAACCTTGCGGAACTGCGGCGGTAAGGTAGCGCATTGAAGATTTTACGCGTATTTAGGTTACAGTGAAGTTACAGTGCAGATTGTAACTTTAACGTTTTTTACAATTCCCCATATAATTGATTGCGTTAATAGAATAGACACACTTAAATAAAATCTTGTAACATTAACAACTGCAACGAACTATCATGAAAAATATCTAAAAAAGTTAGGTGCATGGGTACAATTAATTGATTACAAAATAACAGCATTTTGCCACTTTCCAAAGAAATCATCTCTGTGTTTTTGTTTTTGTCTTGTTTTGTTTTTTTATGTAATTTTTTATGCTTCTAAGAATGCCACGAGTTCGAAGACGTGCACATTTTTACCAGCTACCGTCCTTTAATTATCGGGATGCACGAAGCTTTTGTGAAATTAGTAGAGGAATAGGTCGATCGCACGCCACTGTGACAGCAACTTGTTAGGAAGAACATTTAGAAGCTTGTCGTCAAAGCAGAGAACGTCCCCGAGTAGCAAGAGCGCGATTTTTTAGACGAAGTTCAATTCAAAACCCTGCAGAACTATCCCGAGCTGTTGGAATCAATTGGATAAGAGAAATTGGACACAAATTTACCGCCGAATACGCTCGTGGGGACTACGGTCATATTGTCCTTATTTTCGTCTTCCTGTGACCAGATAACGTAAAGCTATCAGACTGCAATGGAGCCAAGACAGGCAGCAATGGTACTATGAATAGCAGAAAATCATCTTCAGTGATGAATCTAAATTTTATTTTTGGCATTCGGATGGACGTTTACAGGTTATACGATCTAGAGGCATGTGATCTAGGTTACCATACGGCTCTAACTCCTGGAGTAATAGTGTTGGGGCACTCTATATGCAAGGCGTTACATTGATATAGTTTTGAAACCTGTTGTTCTTTCTTGTCTTAAAAACCTTCCAGGGGTTGTTTTTTAGTATGATATCCGGAACAGGTTTAAAAATGAATTTGTCTGCGTAACTTTTCTACAAAAAAAACAAGATCCGTTGTGACAGATGACGCTACAAATACAATTGTTTTAATTCTCTTGATCTTCTGCCAGCTTGGAAATCAATCGATGATGAAACCTGAATGCTACAAAGACGGGACAATGCAACAGCCACCTGATTTTTAAATCCACTTACATGCCAAATGTCTATAGTAAACTGTGCCAAAAAATCTAAGTGACGCAACAGACTCGGAGAAACATTTTTGACCTCTGATAAAATGCAATGATCTGTAAAGAGAGTGAAATTGCGTCCTCCCAACAGATATTGGAAATACTTGACGGATAAATAAATTTTTTTTGTTAAATCTTAAGGGCAAGAGTAAGACCGTATCAATTAAAAAACATAAACCAGTCATTTTATTCAAAACTATCAGCAATTGAAATTCTGACATCTATCATCTGCCACCACCAATAATGGATTATTCAGTTTTTCTGGACCTTTAAATTGCATGGTTTTCAACAAACGGTGAGCTGCTTATTATCTCTATTTTTAGAACGGCCGAAATTTCTCACCTTTTTAAAACTTTGAAAGTGAGTTCTACTTCTTTGATGACGCATTTCTTCAACGGCAATTGTCAATTCTGATATTTGTGATTTCAATTTGTTTAAATGATTTTGATTCTCTGAAATTTCTTTTACCTGAGACTGCACTAGCTGATAATATCATTTGTGCTTATTGTGGTAGCCGCGTTGTAACCACAAAGTCTTCGAAAAACTGTCAGTTTATTTTTTGGCAAATTTCTCATTCCTCTGAGCAACTGAGACGGTTTACAACCTCCCAACTGCATTTCATTCAAAAGTTTTTTTAATTTTTTTTCTTCTGAGCCAACAAACTGCTCTTCTAATCTTGTTTTCAAGGTAAGGTACATAACGAAAGCTGGAGGTTTTAAAATAATGTCATTCACCTACTGTAAAATATCGCTTTCAATGAAAAACTTTGTTGTGTCTTGACTAATTCAGGCATTTCTGCAAATATTATATAATCTGTATTTAACATTATGATGACATCTTGACAGAAAATAATGTAAACTCTCTGCCTTGGTCAGCAAGGTCCCCGGACCTTATTGAACATGTCAGAGACATGATGGTCAGAAACTTCTCTCATCCACCCAATACTCTACCTGAATAGCGTCTACAAATTTAGATAGCCTGGAATTAATTTCCTCAAACAGCAATCAACCACCTGATTTCCATCATGCCCAGGAAGGTTACTGAATGTTAAGTGTACTAGGTGATCCAACTCATTATTAATTTTTGTTTGAATAAATAGTGTTATAACTTATTTTAATCATTTCCTTGTTTTCATTCACTTAATGCAATTTCAAAATTCGACAATGGTTTAATTTTTTTGAAACGCAGTGTAATTAGAAATAAACGTTAAATATTTACAACGTGTTCAATTCTACATCAAATTACACAAATCTTTGTTTTTATCGCTTCAATAATTTATGAAAAACATTAAATATTACTAAGACAGTTGTGCTTACCTAAATCATACCCTCCCCAAAAATATTTTTATTAAAGCTCATTGTTAAAAAAACGTTAACTAATAACAGAGTACAAACTTTCTTTCATCCATATTTTATTAGATGCGCCAAGTTAACAATTACCTCAGAACAAGAGTTTTTTAAACATTATTATACTAAAGTTAATGTAAATAAGTAGAGCACCGACACAATTTAATGACAAAATCGATAGCTCACAAAGCATTTTCACGTCAAATGTGGAGAGAATAAACTTCTTATGTCGATAATTTATTATAAATCAATTAATATAAATTGTATGATAATCTATTGAGGTTTAGTTTGATAAGCAATCTTGTCGTTAACTATAAAGTATTAACAACCGTAAAAAAACACTGACGTTCAGAATTCAATTACCTGATTTCGTGAACTGAAATTTACATTCACCATAGTTTTTTTGTACACGTTTACGTAAATTGTTGGGTGTTATAAACCCGAAAGTTTAAGTTGTATCTAAATGTTTGTTTTAATGTCAAACTTGGGCGATTAATACCAATAACTACTAACTTTAGAAACCGCAAGCTTCAACTTTAGAGATACCAAAACAAAAACTTCCTTTTTGTTGTTGAATTTTTTAATTAAACTAGTTCGAGTCTCAACCATACACAGGATGGAATTCAAAATTGGCAACACTTTTTTTGTAGAAGTTATTTTTATAGATAACTAAATCTGTATGAAATTGGTAATAAAAAGTTTAATTTATTAGTATTTTTTAAAATATATAATGGTAAGATTTCGTGGATATGAATCACATGAGGTTAGACTAATAGCTGAGTCAAACAAGACATAAAAAGGGCGTTAACGATGCATTAAATCAGGTATTTTTGCTTTTTTAATATGTTGTTTATAATACAAAGGTAATGTTAAATCCAAATTTTTGACCTGGGAAAATGACCGCGTCATTCTCAAAAATTCAAAAATATGATCTTTTTTCAGTTTTTGTCGATTTTAACTGTGAAGGACTGATCGAATATCTTCTTTATTCTTACACATTTTCAAGTTGCAATAACTTATGACTGAACGAATTTTATTTTTTTAATCTATTTTTCAAATCGACAGATTTCTAATGACTGTATACCCCAGTCAATAGAGCAAATAATAAGTACATTTTTGACAAAAATAATAGTAGGATACCGCCTGCTTATGTAACCGTAAATAGTATAAAGTACCTTACATTCATGTTTTATACCGAAAATTAATTGTCATTATACAAGGTGGGCCACAAGTTTTTGGCCAGTATATATCTCGAAAACTATTTGGAGTACGATATTGAAATTTGGCAGTTATAAAACGTTGGTAGTATTACGCATTTTAAGCAAACAGCAACGTTGTTACAACGTCACATTTTGGATCCTGTGGTATCATTTTTAGAATTTTTAATGTGACACCCTGTGTATTGTTTATTGCTGTAAAGGTCCCTTCTATGCTAATTCAGCCATACCTTTATTTTGATTTTTTGGTAGGTAAGTACTTAGAAACGATAAACAAATTTTACGTAGGTTTTTTATTTGAAAAACAAAGATAGCTTAGAAACATAAAATATTTGGAATAGAATAACACTTTACTATAGTTGATGCTCAAATTGATTTCCGTTTTCAGTAATGCAGCATTCAAATCTTCTAAGTAAATTTCTTGTGCAGGCTGCTTGAATCATTTCTGGTGTAACTGATTGGCAAGCTGCTCTGATTCTGTTTTTTAAATCATCTACATCGGTAGGAGCTGTAACATACACTAATCCTTTTAAATATCCCCAAAGAAAAAAAATCTAACGGGGTTATATCTGGTGAATGAGCCGGCCAAAGTATTGTACAATTTCTCCCAATGCATTTTTCTTGAAAATACACATCCAGATGTGACGTTACTCGCTGAGCAAAATGAGGAGATGTATCATCCTGTTGCCACCACATAGTCACTCTCTCATTTTGTGGAATATCCTCAAGCAAATCGGGAAGAATATTCTGGGGAAAATCTAAATATCTTTCGCCTGTCAGAGTCCCGTCATGAAAATACGGTCCAATCAAGCCGCAATTAAACAAACCGCACCAAACGTTTATCCTCCAAATAGTTTGAAAATGCGTTTCTTGCACCCACATGGGATTTTCAGCCGACCAATGGTGACAGTTATGTCTATTAACTATACCGTTATTGTGAAAACTGCTTTCGTCACTCCACAATATTTTATTTAAAAACAAAGGGTTCTCTTCGATTTTAACTGACATTTCATCAATAAAATTAAGTCTCCTTTCTGGATCTGCAGGAGTCAGACCTTGCGTTAAATGTACTTTGGAAGGGTGATATTTGTATTGCTTTAAGACCCTCTGGATAGTTGATTTACTTATCCCTAATTTTTGATGAAGACATTGAGTTAAAATATGGGGATTGACTTGGATATAAGCAAGAATGTTAATAACATTATCATCTGTTACAATAGGCTTACGTCGAGGATTTTGATGTTTTCCGGTTGGAAAAGAACCATATCTTAACTTTTATTCTACATAAGCAAAAGTATTTTTACCTGGAGTTGTTCGCTGTTTCTTCCACATTCTCCATAAATGATCAGCAAATCAACATACTCGTCGTAAGTGAAACTTAAAGGCACGATAAGTTTTAAGTCATTAAACTTTTAACAACAATAATACAGTAAACGATTGTTCACTAACACTGACGGCTTTTGACAACTACAATAGCTGTTGCTAGGATACGTTTTTTCTTTTAAGCTCTCTTAGTTTTTCAAATACATAAAAATTTGTTTATTGTTTCTAAGTACTTACCTACCAAAAAAAAAAAATAAAAATAAAGGTATGACTGAATTAGCATAGGAAGGACCTTTACAGCAGTGAAAAAATATACAAAGTGTTTGAATTAAAATTCTAAAAATGATACCACGTAATCCGAAATGTGACGTTGTAACAACGTTGCTGCTTGCTTAATATGCGTAATACTATCTACGGTTTATAACTGCCAAATTTCAATATTGTACTCTAAATAGTTTTCGAGATATATACTGGCCAAAACCTCGTAGGCTACTCTGTATAGTTTATTAACATTTATATGAAAAGAAACGTGTTTTTTAAAAAAATTTTTTTTCATGAGTAAAAGTAATAAAACAATGTTAATAGTGTAAAAAAAAAGTTATAGAAGATAAAAATACGAATAAAATGAGCACAAATTCGAATCGATCCGAGAAAAATCGGAAAAAGTAAAATATTTGGGTTTTTTGTAGATCCGTCATTTTGTGAGATGTAGGATATATCTTTTAGGATACAGGAGGTAATGATACGTACTTAGTGTGTGAAAAACTCTGTAATTGTCGGGCAATTAGTTTATGCATAACAGCGATTTAAATTTTTTAAAGCAATACATTCAATTGAAGCTGAATGCTTGTGTGGTCTTCCGATTGTCAGAAATTAAAAAAAAATATGAAATTGAAATGGAAAGGAACAAAACGTATATTCTCATTTTTTGATAAAATGATATTTAACACGCAAAAAATGCATGCAAAAATGACTGAAAATGACCGAGTGTGAGAAAACGGCGGAGTAGTGAGGGTACCCGCCCGCTAGCGCCGTTTGAGGAGATTGCAATTTATATAAGCGCGCTACGGACGGGTACTCCCACTACTTCTTCGTTTTCTTGCATTCGGTCATTTTCAGTGATCTTTGTATGCATTTTTTGAGTGTTTAATATTATTTTATCAAAAAATGAGAATATATGTTTTGTTTCTTTCAATTTCAATAGAAAATTTAAGCAACGTTGTGGTAAGGTTGGGTGCTTTCCACTTACTCCTGTCATGGGTACAATTGGCGTGATTATGAAAGGAAGCTGATAGAATTATTTTCAAACATTTACGCAGAAAACAGCATTGATAAGATGATATCTGGCCACGCTTATGCTAGAGCAGTGAGAACTCACATTTTGGTGCAACTAGCTTTAGTACATGAAGTTTGGAAAATAAGGCAATTGACTGAAGACGATGAAAGAGTTATAAAAGAGTTGGCATGAAATCATGAAAATTCAATAATTCTCACTTCCAAAGACAATGAGCAGTTTCTAATAGTTGCAGCAAAATTTAAAAGTGCCTTTTACTAACTTCAAAATAACGGTCCTATTGCTCAGCTGTGGTTGCACTATTTCCAAATGGTGACGTTGATAAAGCGATTTATCGAAGCAGAAAAATCAGGGAAATGGGATTTACATTTGACGACAACTCACCAAATGCTACTATTTTTTTCCGCTCCAGGTCACCTGTTTTATCCTATATGTGCCTATTTATATGTTCAGGATATGTTGAGTTTGGATGTAAGAATAGATTCTAGCAAATATCAACTTTTTACAAGAGATGGGTACTTTACAATTCAACGCTCTAATAAATTTTGGGTTAACATATGGTCTGATATGTTTATAGAGTAAGTGCTTATGAAGTACATAAATAACTATGATGCGCTTATACAGGGTCATGGAATTACTCCGTACTTAATCGATGGACTTTGGAAATGGTTTACCTCCAGAACATCTGTGAAGAAGTTGAGACTTATTGTGATATTTACAAAACAACAACTTAGACCTACGCCAGTCCTGCATGTAACTGATGCTGATAAGCTATGCAAGTGGTTTGTTTTTACAGCACCCTCTATTTTCTATCACGAAATTTATTATGTCAATAAGCAATGGTATGACAGGAGTAAATTGCTACATGGCACTGAAGTTAGGACAGGAATCTTTGCTACGAGTAGTACTTTCGAGATGTCAAATTAAAATAAAACAACAAGGTCGTGTCCCTATCATCTACTCTACAAACAGCGTTGGTTGGTAAACGGAAGGTGACAGGTGATCCTCTAAACCTTTTTCACAGATTATGCGTCTTAAAAAAATCTGAGAAAGATCTAAAACTGTGTTTTACTTATGAGCAATCACCATTCCCATTATCGATATACACGGAAGACGGAATGAGGAAGGGCACAAAATCGGCTTTCTATGCCGCTTTTGAACTTCTTAAGATGGATAAATATCTAACTTTAAAGCATGTGGTGGTAGATGGCGGGCAATTGCTTCACAAAGTTGTCTGGCCTCATAAATCCTGGTTTCAAGTAATAGCTGCTACATACATTCACTATCTCATTAAGCACTATGAATCAACAGTCACGGTAGTTTTTGATGGCTACCCGACTGAGATTACAGAAAAGAGCACAAAGAGTTCTAAGCATATTGGCTGCAATTTTCTTACATCCTAACAACAACTCGGACAATATTGCAGCTGCATCTTAATTGTTCTTTATGAAGTTTTGCGGAGAACTCAAACCTGGGCAACCTGAGATACCATTTATTTACAAAAACTGCAATGAAAACAAATTTTATTCACAAGTTCAAAAGTGGTAAGGAGTCGATAAGAACCCCCTTGTCTGCGGATGGCTGCGAAGTTTCCAAGGGCTCAGCTCAAAGACCATGGAAAGAGACGCAGCGCCCGCACATCTTTTAGAACATATGTTGTAGGTGGGGAAAAGGTTGTGACAGTGCCTGCAGGTGCAGAAAGACTGAGTTCAAATGGTTTATAATTTGCACCCACTTTGAGGGAGCCCACGGATGGTGTAAACTATTTATCAATATCAGATGAGCTGCAAGACGAAGGATTAACTGTGGGCGCCCGTTTCGGACCTTCTTGGAAACGCTTCTGTCACCGAAGCAGACAGAAATTCGATATATTTTTAAATTTTATTTCAAGAAACAGAAGAATGCGACGCAGATAGCTAGAAAAATGTGATGTTTATAGACGATACAATATCATAAAGAAAATCGGCACATTTGTGTTGGAATTCTTTATATCTCCCTACTCTGATTGACCAATAACAAAAAAAAGCAAAGGAATCAAGGGAAAAGTTGAGCAAAACCGACACATAAGCGGCTATGACATTGCTAAGGATTAGGTGGTTTCCTAACCAAAGTTAGGCCTTTACTGAGGAGTGTGCTAAACGATTCTACTTTAATGATATTCAGGTGTCTTTTATCTGACTTTTTCGTTGCTGTGTGTAACTTTTTCAAGGTATCAAACATTAAGAATGTTAATAACAAGCACGAATAGACTGCAATGAAGTTCATATGTTATTGCATTTTATAGCAGTCCATTCGTGCTTGTCATTGACATTCTAAATCTTTAATACCTTGAAAAAGGTTGCAAACACCCAACCGAAATGTCGCATAGAAGATACTTGAATGTCATTGAAGTAGAATCCTTTGGCACACTTCTCAGTGAAGGCCTAACTTTGGTTAGAAAACTACCTAATACTTAATAATTTAAAGAGGAACCATTTTTAAATAATCGCTAAACATCTAGGCATTAGTTAGAAAATACTTTTAAGACATTTGGAAAAACCAGAATACAAAAAGAAATTCGATGTTTGGGTGTCACATGGTTTAAGGAAAAAAAAATAATTTACCAAATTTCAGTTTTGACGAGGCCAAAAACGCTTTTTATTACACAGCCTCGCAAGCAGCCTGTGCCAAAAGAACAAATCATCCTATTAGCACGAGACGTTAATGCTCACGCATAAGTTGAAGAGAAAGTTCCGAAAACTTCGGAAATGACGAAGAGAATGATAGTGGACGGGTTGACTACTAATTTCTGCAATCAATGGGTCAAAGAACATTCTTTTTCGGTTCTTGTTACACCATTGTTTTACATAGCGAATACAAGTAGGAAAGGATCCATCAGTGATTTATTATTTTCTAATCTACAACAGTTTTTGATTACTTGTTCAAGATGTAAGGGTCATACAAGAACCGGATTGTGGCTTGGATCATCAACTTCTGCTTGACCGGTTGCAGCTTAAGCTCCAATGCACCAAGCGCATAAAAAAATTGATGCCAAAGAGGGATTGGTGCCTGCTAACCGACTGGTCGTATAACACGTGCAAACCAATTTGCTATGTATAAATACTACAAGGTCCAAGCATAGGGGAAAAGCATCTTTCAGAAACAATGCGCCAAAGATGTACGCCCACCAGTGCACCGTCGCACACAAGCATGGATTTTCAATAAATGCCTAATTCTAGTGGAGCAGAAAAAGCGAGCTAAGCAGACTGATCGTGACCAATACCGCCAGCAACAAACAAGTACAACACCACCTGAAAGAGAAGAAAAAGGCATTCTGGAATTCTGTAGCTACAAAAATAAAAGGAGCTGCTCAACGACACGGATTTAAGAAGCTGTATACAACAATTTGCCGTCTCCTTGAAGGAGAAAAACCACAAACTACAATATCCAAAACACAGATGGAGGATTTGTCAATTTACCAACATAGAGGCCACGAAAAGCATCTCCAGAAGTTTAACTTTTTTAGCAGACATCCATCAAGATACAACGCCCAACAAGAAAGAGAGAAAAACTGCAATAAAATTACTAAAGAACAACAAAACTGGTGAGTTAGATGAGGTCGTAGCTAAAGTTACTTTACCTCCTCTGTAGAGCGAGCACATCTCATCAAAGCAAGCGGTCATTATATCCACAATAAAAATAAAATTGCAGAAACTGCAAGAGCTAACGTAGCATTATTCTGCTTTCTATTATTAAAAAGGTCTTCATGCGTATTATTCATTTGAAACTCCAAAAATAACGGAAATCTACAACTAGAGAAAGCAAACTTGCTTCCGCCCTCACGGTGGCTACTGTGGCCAAATGTTTACCATCATACAACTATTGTAAATCGGATCTGATGGAGAAAGAAATTTACAATTGTTTTCATTGACTTCCGAGCAACCTTCTACAGTATAACCTGCTCAACATTTTGAACAACCTTACAGCAGAAATGACACCAGGAAGGACAAAGCGTGAAGTGAACACCATTTCTTCAGTAATGTCATAATTGCAGATGATGGCGCATTCTTCTAGGAGAATGATGCTACCACTAACATTCTGTACAACATTTTAAAAGTTGCTAAGCGAAATGGCTTCAAAATCACCGTAGACACAACCTAGACGCTCACTACAGATGGCTCAATGGCAGCTGTATACTTGAATGACAGCCGAATTGAGTAAATTCCAGAATTCAAATTTCTTGGTTCCATAGTAGAGAAGAAGAATGTTGTCACATCAGCAGAAGTGCACAACAGAATCACCTAGACTACCAATGCTTTTGGTTCTCAGTTGGTGTTTATGGAAGAAGTCAAATATCTCAAATAAAAACAGACTTCTGTGCTTTGTTTAACTAACTATCAGTTACGAAATTTAGCGACGCAGGATAAGGTGGTTTCAACATGTGTGTAGAATGGCTAAACATCGCCTACCATACAGAATCCTATAGAGACAACGCCCGCCACAGTAGAAAATCTAAAGTCTACACCAAAAAAAAATTAAAGAAATTAATATATAATACAATAATTTAAATAATAATATTAATAAACATTTAATTTAACTTACTATTTTATTCATAACGTTATGAACCAATAAGAACAGTGAGATATTTGTTGCTATACATGATATTATATTTAATAAATGAAAAAATTGACGTTTAATTATTTCGGTAGCAACTGCAACTTCTGTTTTTAATGCTTTTTCTAAAATTGTATCACATAGAGATCACGTACGACAATAATGTGCCTAAAAAATTGTGGTCAAAAAGGATAAAGATCCACAAACGGTGACAAAACCCGATTTGGTAGATTGGAAGGAAGTTGTGCATCATGAAGTGCTGCGGCTTGACCAAACGATTGATACTGTAATCTACTGTTCAGCATTAAAAAAGACCTGTGAAAATTTCAAGTTTTTTGGAAATAGGGACAAGACCCCTCTACAAACGCAAAATTATAAATTTATCAGAAAGATGCCAAAAATCACAAAGTTGGTTCAATAAAACTCCATTGAAATATGAAAAAAGAATGTTGCCTTAATGGCGCTAATTAATAACTAGTAGATTATTTTACTAACAGTTAAACAATATTGATATTGTGCTTAAAAGTTTGCTGGCGAGGCGTTGTTATTCGTGGGGATACAAAGTCAGTTAAATTAGCAAACTAGTAGCTTTTTTTCCGCTGGTTACAATGATGAAATCAAAAAAACAATTGAATGTAGCGTTTAAGCGAAAATGAGGAAAATGTTTTTATTAATGGAACATTTCTTACTGTAACAATCGCAAATCACCTACAGAACAATAAAGGTTATATGCAATATTGGCCTAAAATTGAAAATAAGCAAATTATCAATTATATATTATTAGCATATTTTTCTTTTAGACTAGTTGGCCGTGAATGGCTGCGAAATAAGATTATATTTTACTTTTTTAGTTTCAATGCTTTTTAAAATGCACCTTAAAATGTTGAGATATGACAACATATTTACTTCTACTTCTTTATTTATAATAAATCGTTTTTGAGTTCTAGTTTTTACAAAAATTCTTTAATTACTTCTCAATTTTCTGTACAATTTAAAAAATATGTTCTATATGGTTGATTACGTTTAAGATGCATTTGGCCATATTGTTTCAGTGTTTGGAGACTATTTTTTCTCGACACAAGATATGTTTCTGATAGATTTTTTTTATTTTAGACTATGTATGCCTAATATTAAAACTAATTTTTCAAACAGAGAAATATTTAATCCCAAAAACATGCACTATTGGTCTAAGAAAAATGTATTTATTGTTCATCCCAGAAATCCTCAAATACAATTTAGTATCAATGTGTGGTGCGGTCTAATAGGCATCCAAATAATTGGACCAATTTTCTATGGGGTCACTTTAACAGGAGGGAGATACGTTGATATGTTGTCAGAATTACTAGAAACATATTTAGATGATGTCAATTTAGAGGCCTGTATCCGAATGTATTTCCAGCAAGATGGAGCTCCTCCCCATCAGTTCAGTGTTATTAGAAAGGCATTTCCAAAATAGATGGATGGCAAGAAATGGTCCGATACGTTGGCCTCCAAGATCACTTGACATAACTCTATTAGACTTTTACTTTTGAGGTTATGTCAATGACGAAGTCTACAAAAGAAGATATGCTAACCTGGCTGAATTTCTAAATAGTATTAGAGACATTATAAGATCCATAGATAACAGAACAGTTCTAAAAGCTTCAAAAAGTGTTATAAAAAATGCTCGAAAATGCATTGAGCAAAATGGTGGTGTGTTTCCACATTTAATGTAGTTTGTTGTATTATTTTCTTGTTGCATAAATAATATGAAAAAAGTAAAATTGAATCTTATATCGCAGCCATTCACGACCAATTAGTCTAAAAGAAAAATATGTTGATAATTTGCTTATTTTTAATTTTAGGCCAATAATGAGTATGACATTTTTTGTTCTGTAGGTGATTTGCAATTGTTACAATAAGAAATGTATAGGGTGTTTCATTAAAAAAAAACCATTTTTTTATTTTTCTTAAACGCTACACTTAATTGGTTTTTTTGATTTCATCATCGTAACCAGCGGAAAAAAAGCTACTAGTTTGCTAATTTAACTGACTTTGTATCTTCACGAATAACAAAGTTACCAATGGTGCGCACTTAATTTAGAACAGCCTGTATAGCTTCACCACAAAAATTTTCGGTTCTTAATTTTTACTGTTTATTCAATGCTAATAAACAACCCAAAAATTAATTATTTAAATTTAAAAATGCCTATTAAAGTAGTTCGGACAATTGCTCAACTTAGACTCAGTTCTTATTAAAATTTACTTTAAATTTATTACTTTACAACATTAAGTGTAACAGAAACATGCACTGTGTGTAATTATAATGAGAACAGAAACCATTTATCACATTTTATGTAGTTGGCCTATTTATAATATGTAACATTAACAGATTAGTTTGATCGGTTATATTAGATTAATTAATGTATTATTAACAATAGTAGTTTGTTTTTTGATGTATACACGATATTAACCAAGCGATAATTTAATTTAGAGATTTATACTTGCTTCATTCCTATTTCTTTTTTCTTATGCTTTATTTTTTTCTTATGATTTTTTTTTCTTAGACAATTCACTGTTATAAAACTGTAAGTTTTAAGAGACAATAAAATTATGATAATTCTACTTTTATGGATTCTAGATTTTCGAGTATTATAGTGACGTTTTATTTTCGATGAATCAAGTTGGTACTTTATTGTTACATTCATAATATAACATAACCGACGTACCAACTTCTAAATAGTTGTGAAAGCAAAAGAACTGTTGTTTTTAATGTTTAGACAGTAAAAAGACTAATTTTCAACTGAGTGAAATAAAAAAATTTTTATTACACGCAAAAGCGTTGAATAATATTTTAACAGCGCACTCTAAGTTACTATATTCAGCAAAGAAATTTTTTACATTTACTAGAATAATAAAGCGATTGGAAAAAATATTGTATTAAATTCGTTATATAAGCTTCGCTCGTGGTGCCATAATTCCTCTCGTTGAACAATAGACTGCTTATACAACTAATTTAATAATATACTATTTAGCGTCTGTTCGTAGTTCAATAATATGCCATTTTAATGTCACTTGAAAAAAAAAATTTGTTTGTATTTCGTGTGTGAAGTTCATGTTTTAATGGTATTAAAAAACGCGAATTTCGCGCACTTAATACAAAAAAAACTATATTATTATAATAATTTATAAAAAGTGCTACAAATTTAATTAAACAACTTGTTGAAATCAATAATACCTTTTGAAAAAAAATCTGTTTCCAATTTTGCATTCATTCTGTATAAACAACCCAACCACAAAATATGCAATAATCAAAAACCCGGGCAATGCAGGAATTGTACAGAGTTTTGAAAAATTCTATTTTAATCATTGGAAATGAAATGTTCAGCATTTCATAAAATTTTTACAAAAAGTAAATAAGTTTGGCAAGTTTGACAGAATGTATGTTTTTCAAAATAACAATAACTTGAACGATTTGGTTGTAAAATGATTTGTTTATTAAATTAGGTGTTTTTTGTTTGACTTTTTAATCAATAATTTAAATATGAATTAATAATTATATATGGTTATAATATAGCATTAAAGTAGGTTTTATTTCACTACAGTTGCTGAAAACTTTAACGTCTTTTTCCCAAATATTGCATCAGCAACGGCAACTGACTGGAATATTTTTTAAATAAATAGGTAGGTGACTCAAAGTTTAGGTAAGAATGGAAGGTATCTAAAAAGACATTCATTTTTGTTATATTTATATCACATGTTATTTTGGTGTACACGTTAAAAAAAATTAAATAAATTGCTCAGTCTAGTTTTTATTTAAACTTGTTAAACAATTTCTGACAAATACGTACTTTTATGTCGTACTATTTTTGTTTACAGAGCCAGAATTATCAAATATCTAAAAAATAAATTAAAACAGAAATTTTCCTCAAGTTTTGATATCATCCTCACAAATTATTGCTATACATTCAGCCATATGTAAACCTTTAACCTATCTTGTGAATTAATTTTTTGAACAAGGTAGATTTCCTGCTATTTCGACGCGGTCACTTTGGCGTGAAATCACTTTTACCCAAGATCATCTTGACAAGAGCTCATCACGATAAGCGTTTATATCAACCTAAGCCCATCTTGACGTGAGATTATATTTGCGCTAATAGGTCTTACGGATTTTGTATTTCCAGTGTGTATTATAGTATTTTACCGACAACTGCATACAAAGACATGTGATCAATATAATTTGCAACAAGAGTATTTTTTGCAAGTGATAGGAAATTAAAAGAATAAATGAAATTAATTTTCAATAGCTAGTCAAATCTCGTAAATAAAATTGCAAATAAAGCCGGCGTAAAAATGAACGGAAAAAAGTCGTTTAAAGAGATGCATTTTTAGTTTTTAAAGTATTTTAAAAATAATTCTTACAAATTTTTTAAAACTTGATTTTAATTTAATTTTTTGATCTGTACATCTAAATAGAGAGATACGGTAAATACATGCCTTTTAATCAACAATTTCTTCAGTGCTAACAATCGCAAAAAAAACAAAAGTTTTGTAAAATATATTATTGATAACTTTTATTTAAACATATTGCGGTGGATTGTTATTGTGTTTTAATAAAAAAATTTAATTTAGCAATGAGATTTTGAACGACTTAAACAAATAATACAAATTAGCTTCAAAATATTATCTCGCTCTTATATTTCAAGTTTGGGTTTGTTTTAATTGAAAGTATTAATTCAGTATAACAACAAATTTATTTATCTATTGTATACATCTAATTTTTATTATACGCAAACACATAACACAAATTCAAAATTTAATAAAAATCTAATTTGTTTTACTAATCACGTGATCGCTAATTTTCATTGAGAATCAATTAACTAAATACATTAAATGAAATCTGTATTACATTCTTACTAATTAATATAAAATAAACCAACCGTTATAAAATCTAATATACGCGACTCGTCTTAAGAGATTAAATGTGTAACTACAAAATATTCAGTTACTGATTGAAAATGCGTAAAACGATAAGACTAAAACATACGCATGAATCTGCAAACACCCGACGACTACTAAATAGAAAAAAAATATATAAATACAAGCTATTCTTAATTTCGATAACGTTCAAATATATAATTGTTGGAAATAACGTAATTAAATATCTTCTGGCGTACAGAAGGGCGGCAGCTTCAAGATCGGAGCAAGGATGAAGACATAAATTTCTAATCACAATAATTCTTCTTGGCACCAAAAACGTGGCGTAAATTATTTTTAGTAAACACCCAAAACTGGTATGTCGTGATGGTAAATTTTTTTTTGAGTAAAACCTGCCATGAGTTGGTAATTATGTTTAAAGTTCGGGAACTTTTATAGAACCGTATTACGCAAAAATGGCGCACAACACTTAAACTTCCAAATCAAACATCGGAAACTAAATATTTCGGTCTAAAGAATTCTTGTAATCCGCAATTGCGAAGCGGGTAAAAATACCCTTGTACCAAACCTTCAAAACACTAAACTTTTTTTTAATTAACCTTCCGTGGTAAATTGAAGTAAGCACTATAAAAGGTAATGCAAACTGGCAAAACTTTTAGACGACAAATTCGCAAAACAAAACTACAGAGAATCCATTGATACAGCTGAAATTTTTATCTCACACTGAAACGATGATAGAATGCAGCTGTGAGGTAAGTAACAGTTACGTACGCAAAACAAAACCCAATATTTTTGTCTGACGAGAATTAAACGCAATTAAATTATGTATGTAACCCAAGGATTTATTGTGTATTTTGAAACAAAAGTCACAAGCGCAACTAAGATTGTTAATAGAATAATAAAGAAAAATATTAAAATTTTGGCGATCAAAACAATTTATACTTGAGTTTCGGTATGTTCAGTTTTCTCGAAATTGACAGTTCAAAAAAATTCGTTTGTTAAATTGATGAACATGAAATGGGAGAAGTTGGCAGTTGACCCACGCCATCATATTCATCATTAGAGATTTCAAACGAGGATGAAATGCATAGGGTGCTATTGTGACGTTTTCAAAATTGTACAGGGTAGCAAAATAGAGCAGTTTTAAATTGTTATTTTTGTTAACAATAACGATCGTGAATTGGTTACACTTATAGGTTCTCCAATCAATATAAAACTTGAATTAAAAAATAATACTTAAATAAAAGAGGCCTTGACCATTGAGGTTGACTTATTATTAAAACTTTTAACAAATGCCCTTCTCTTAAGTGAAGAAATCTAATGAACGAGACCAATAACAAAACCTCTACTTGCTTTTTTATCAGATTAACATTACTTATGTTTAAAAATTGTTGCTAAACACGAGGTGACAATAACTACGAAAATCCATCGTTTTTTAACAATTGCATAAAAATGGCTAAGGATGATCTGTAGTACTAAAGAGGTCCGTAAAACTGCACCCCCCATATCAACAATTTTGAAACTAAAGTGCTAGAAATTATATACGTTTTATGTGCTAATTTTGTACCGACTTTAAAACTTTGTATTCCAAAAATAGGCATATTTTTTTAAGGTTGAAATGTGGAGGTGTGGCTTACGTAAAAGCTACACCCTTCATACCAGAAATCATTAAAAGAAAATTACAGGAATTATGTACTTTTTGTGTGCTAGAAGATGAGACAAGTCTTGGTATTATTATATATATATATATATATATATATATTATTTATAATAAAAAATACATTTCAGAAATTTTTTCTCCTTCTCCCGTGTTACCCGTTTCGCCCCTACTTATCTAAGTACCTTCAACATTATTGCTCACCACATTTCTCCTCATCACTTGGTGTCGTTACATCATATTGTATGTATATCACTAGACGCTTAGAATCGATAAAGTTTTCATTCCCTATATCTTCGTTGTGGATGACCTTACCGTACCAAGACTTGTCTCATCTCCTAGCACATAAAAAGTAAATAATTCCTGTAGTTTTTCTTTTTGCGATTGGACCACCCTTTCAATGATTTCTGCTATAGGGGGTGTAATTTTTACGCAAGCCACATCCCCCACATTTCAACCTTAAAAATATATGCCTATTTTTGGTGTACAAAATTTTTAAAATCGGTACAAAATTAGCACATAAAAAGTACATAATTCCTAGCTCTTTAGTTTCAAAATTCGTGATATGGGGGGTGCAGCTTTACGGACCTGTACTAATGTAAATTTTGAGTTGAAGACATAAATTAATTTTATCGTTTTATAAAATAATACTTACAACTTCAATAACATTTAAAGGATTTTTGCAAAAATCTGTCAATCATCTGACCAGAACATTAATTCATAAACAATTGTGTTTAAAAATAAATTGCGAATAAAAAAAATCGTGTGTCATATAAATTAAATGGAACTTTCATCATTAAATGATAGATATAATCAAGCTATTAAAATAGTAAAATACATGTGTCGAATTGTTTTAGTACCTGTTACCAATTAGAAATTTTAATTAAATGTGGTTTAATTTTATGCACTCCTTGTCATTGAAACACTCGTCTGCGGTTCGTGTTTTAACTTCGCATTTCGAGCATAAAATCTTTACTTCATACGTTTATATTAATTTTAAAAAAATGTTTTGTACATGAATAATAATTGAGATTTTGGTAACGCTTAGTGTAAAGTCTTCTTGAGGTAGATTCTAATATTATAATACAAAGCTCAGACCGGTCAGAACTTAATTTTCAAACAATTTCTAACCATATTCCTTCAAAATTAATAGAAACCTACTTGAACATAGAATCGTGCAACCGCCAACAATACTTGTTGCGTTCGACATTATAAACTAGTTTAATTAAACCAACTGGGTTCATCCAATTAGCTTTAGAAAATTTACCTTAAAAAAACATTGGCCCGACGATTTAAAATCGATTAAAAACAAAATATAACAAAGAATATTTGAAATTTTATTATTGTAAATGTACTACATACAAAAATACTAATTACTCAGCAAATCAATGTCTAGTTAATTAAATGCGGTCATCCATCTTTAATTACAGTCTTCGTAGCGTTATTTGTTCAATTATCGTAATGCGCCGATAAAAAAAATCACTTTTCTTTTTTATTATATTAATCGTTAGCGGTTGTCAGTTTCCAGGTTGACCTACTGCACTTTGACCTACGCTGAAAATGACAAGGAGCGCCTAATACAACTTTATTGAACGCGACCTAAAATTTCTAAAAGTTTTTAATTTTTATTGTTGTTGTTAAATAGAAAAATACGAATATTTGTAATAATGTAATAAATATATAGGCGTCGTATTATAAACTTTTCATGCAGTAAACGAACACTTAAAATTTTATCCATTTGTGTTTCTTTCAAAATTTGCATGATGATGTAACTTTGTTTTTCATTGTATTGCATGTTGTGTGTGCACGTAAATTAGACAAGCATGAAAAATTAACTTTGGGTTATAAACTTTGAGTGCCACAAATAAGTTTTTATGTACACACGATAAACTGTAATCGTTCATGTGTACGTTAATGTTGAATTACAAAAAAAATAAAAATGCGAAAATGAAAGAAAAATTATTCTGGGATTATTTTTCAAAAAAATAAAGAATTGAAAAATTTAACTATAAACATAACTTTAATAATTATTTTTCTCTCCTCCATCTTTTTATATTTTCTCTACTATAAATTTCATCCTTCTCCTTTCTTCGGTAGTAGTGTTTTCCATTCAGTTCTTAACTCTTCGCACTCTACTTCTATGTGTTATATATTCTATTATTCATCACCAGACAGTTTGCACATTCTCTCTTTATCATTAATCCAACACTTACCTTCATTTGTTTTGTCTCCGCTTCTAAATCTGGTTATAACTCTTTTCTCTCAGCTCTTTTTCTTCTGTTATATACTGTGATATTTTTCTGATGTTAATTGCTTATGTTTCTTATTATACTTTCCTTCTTTTATCTAGCTATTCTTTTTTGCAATGATATAATTCTCCATTCTTTTTCCTTTCTTTCTTTACCTCTTTGTTTCTTCCCTTCATAATATTTTCTTCTTTCTTCTTCCCCATATTTTATTTTATGTATCTTTAGTTCTTTTCAGAATTCACATAGTACCTCATTGTTTTTCTTGTTTCTATTCGTATTGTACTATCAATATTGTTTCATTTGTTTCCATATATGTCACGGCGCCTCTTCTTCTACCCATCCTCAAATCTCCATTTCTAACATTTCAAAAATCCATCTTTTCTTTTCAAACCATTTTCAAATATTTTTCCTATCCTTTATACTTATCCTACGATTCTATTTCTATATTTCCATATTTATCTACTTTCTCTATTTATTACTTTCTCTACTTTATTTATTTTCCTTTCGTCTTAATTTAAATTCTATTATTTTGTTCTGTCCACATTTGCTTGTAATTTTTTTTCTCCAAATACTTCTTCAGATGATTAGTTACGCCTTTCATCTCTTCTTTCTTCGTCGCTTATGCCACAATTTCATGCGCGTACGCCACTTTCGTTTTACATTTTGTCTACTTATATATTACCATTATTGCTTGTTTTGTATCTTCATTTGTCCTTATTTCTGTTATAATTTTTCATAGTAATTATCTTTCTACATGCTGCTTTTACATCAGTAGTTTCTCTCTTTTGTAAACCCGGTTTTCCAGTCTGGTGTAATTTCTATTCTTCTATTTTTTTCTAATTTTCTTTTAATTATTTTTGCATATATTTTGCAGTGTTTTACATTTTCATCTGTTCTTGTTTCCATTTTTTTGGTGGTTGAATTCCACCTCATCTCCAATTATATCTTCCTTACTTTTTCATTTATTATCACTGATCTATTACTGACTGTCATCTTTTACTTATATACGTATATTCTCATTTCTTCCCTTCTTCCATAATTCCGTCCATTAAAGCCCAACCTCTTTATTTACATAACTCTACCAATCTTCTTCCGTCTCCATTTGTTTTTTTTCATTTATTATTATTTCACCCGCTTTCTCTATTCTAACATTAAAATCTCCTCCTTTATCAATTTCTCTTCTTTCATTTTATATTTTCTTCATTTTCTGCCTTTCTCTAATTTGTATCATCTTTTTAATTTTTATTCTTTTCCACCTGTGTTGATACTGTCTAGCCGTGTGTTAACACAACTTTTAAAACCAATTTAACGAATTTTTAAAATAATACAGGTAGAATTATTTTTTTGAGAAAATCTCAACCAAAACAGACGAACCATAACAGAAACATTGATTCTATGTAGGGTTTTTGTTATAATTATAAAACATGTTGTGCATCAAGAGAGTGAAGTAAAAAAAATTTCTCTCACATGTTGCACACTTTCTACTATATACTATAACAGTTGTTGCTAAAGCTACTGTGCAGATTTATTAGTTAAAAAAATAAGATTGTAATTTAAACACTATCGGCAAAATCAAACTTTAGATACTTTTATTGATGTGTAAAGTAATAGTTTGCAAATGGGACTATAAACATGATATTATAACTTACTTTTGCTAAAGAAGATGCAAATTGATGTATTTAACAAAAAAAGAATATACGAGACGGGTTCATAAACTAAGAGCCGTTTGGTCACAGAAAAAAATATTCTCATAAGAAACAAATTTTATTGTCATATTTAGTTAGGTACAAACTTACTTCACTTCTCTACATAATCGCCGTTTATAAGCATTTTTCGTACCACTACACCAGCTTCTTTAACCCCTCTGCATAGAAGCTTGCCGCCTGAGAGTTGAACCAGTTGACAACGGCATCTTTGAGTCCCTCTTTGGTTGCAAAACGTTGTCTACCGAGACACTGTTTAAAATGCAAAAAGAGGAAGTGGTCGCTAGGTGCATGGTCGGAACTGTACGGTATATGGTCAAAAGGTTCCCAACGAAAATCTTGAATTTTCTCTTTGGTTTTAGCAGCAGTGTGACGACGCGCGTTATCGTGGCGGAGGATTATGCCAGATGACAGTTTTCTGCACGTTTCAATTTGTTGAGCGTTTTGTAGTATATTCAGCTGTAATTGTTGACTTATGTTCCATGAAATCAACCAAAAGAACACTGTCTTTGTTCCAAAAAACTGTAGCCATCAATTTTCGACTTGTGTACGGAGTTTCCTTAAACTTTTTCGGTTTGGGTGAAGTTTAATGTTGCCAAACAATGCGAGAAAATAAATCATCTCCATCTTGTTGATAACGGGCCAAAAACTTTTGTTCATTAGACATTCTTTGCTCTTTGTGGTGGTCGCTGAGTAATTTTGGTACCCACCTTGCACACAATTTGTGGTTTTCCGTGACAATATTGTAAACAGTAGTGCGTCCAAGTTGAGGAAACTTTTTAGCGAGACCACTAATCGTTAATCGACGATCAGATCGCAGTGTTTGGTTTACTTGTGAAACGATTTCATTGGTCTGTATACTGGGCCTGCCATTCCGCTCTTCGTCATAGACATTTGTTCGGTTATTTTTAAAATCACGGCACCATTGTCTAACCTTACCTTCGCTCATAACTGTAGGTCCATATACCAGGCATAACTCCCGATAAATTCTAGCAGCCGACGATTCTTTTGCACATAAGAAACGAATCACAGAACGCACTTCACATTTGGCGTGATCAACGATTTTCGCGGCCATTGTTCTTTGCATTCACGGACAACAATATGACTTCAGAACCAAAACAAAGGACGCTGTAGCTTTGCAATGAGTTATCTACTGCGCTGCAGTAGTAAAACGGTGCTCCAGAGCGCCAATATTTAAATATAAGCAAACGGCCCTTAGTTTATGAACCCGCCTCGTACTTTCAGAAATAAAAATAATAAAAAACTGCAACTATCAATATGAATAAATTTAATCTGTCCATTTTCTTTTTGTACAAAATGTTAGACAATCTATCTTAATCTTGCAGATTCTTATTTTAGTTACTAATGGCGCGTTTGTTTTTACATAGAATCAAGAAACAATTGAAACAAAAATCGTAACCGTGGTAGTAGAAACTTCAATGCTTTAATAAAGGAATCATTTAAAATGATATCATCGTATGCAAAAAAAAACACAATTTGAGCGTTTGCACGAAGCTTGATAAGCTGAACTCTACATACGTACTTTTTAGAAAGTTCTTTTAGTCCCACATTTTCTAGATAACATTTTCACCAAAATTTCTTACCCTCTTTCTAGTAAATTCCTAAGTTAGATATAGAAATACAGATGACAAACTTACAGGTAGTATATATGTCGGAATAATAGTGAAACTACGTACTAATGTTCAGAACATAAACTAAAATGACGATAAAACTAAAAAAAATAGGACTTTGAAAAGAACAATTAAAATATTTAAAAAATGGAGAAACGTTTGAAATAAAACGATTCCTAAGAAATAGAATAAAAAGTGTAACGTTTAGTGTTTAATATGACAAGTGACCAATGATAAAAAAGAAAATTGAATTTTAGATCTGGTTGTGCCTCAGGTATTCCACCTTCATGTCAAAGTTTTCTGGATGTTTTGGGATCTTAATGGTTTCTCTAGTAATCTGTTGTGATAACTATTAATCGTTGATAGCTACTGGAGTTCTTGAAGAGTATCTTGTGATATGCATTTCTAAGCGCATGTTCTGCTACCTCTGACTTCTCGATGTGTCCTAGACGGCAGTTTCTTCTATGTTCTTCAAGCCTTGATTTCATCGACCTTGTAGTAAATTTTATGTATATTTTGCTACAGAAACGGTATACAATAACCTCCGACTTCTGAAAGAAAGTCTTGTTTGTCTTTCGTGGAATATCCACTGAGGCCAGTAATAACCAATTTTTTCATTTGGAAAAAAGTAATTGACACCGTGGAATGCAAACCAGCCACATGGTTCCGGTATGTAAATCATTCCTTTGTCGTATAGGAAGCTTAACTCGTTTCTTTGATACCTGAATAGTAAACACTATAGTATCTAGTTTACCATAGTGGGGCCAGAAGATTTGTGAATCAAAGAATCTTCAGTTAACTTTTGAGACTAATGAACATACCCGGAAAGAAATTAAAATATCTATGAGGCCCAAAAGTTCGAATGTATAAAAAATCCAAGAGTCGAATCACTACCGCCTAAGCATATGTTCCATACACATCCAAAGTTCCAGACCACAAAGGGAAAAAGAATTATTGAGTTTTTGAAGCAAAAAACACTTTTTTTAGAAAAGAAAGACAGGACATTAAAACTATCTTTAAATCACCCAAAAACATTCTCCAAACCATCAGACCAACAAAAGATAAACAAGTTTACCGTACACTTTGTTCTTGTGATACTACAAAAAGGTTGATGGGAAAGAGGTTTAGCAGACATCGAGTAAACTACCGCCTGGGACACGCCGAAACGTCAGCGGTAACGGCAACAGAACATGCGCTTAGCAAAAGTAATCACAACCTACTCTTCAAGAGCTTCTTTTAATCGTTAACAGTTATCACAACAGATATCAGTTGGACAAACCATCGAAATCCACAAACAAACAGAAAAATTTAACACAATGGAAAAAACTCTGAGGATCGGGAATCCAATCCTCAAAAGCACCCAAACGCATCAAACGGACGGCTTTTAAATACTAATATAAAAGACAATAGTTTACCGACAGACAGTGAAAGCTTAAACCAAGAATAGTATATTAAAGAACTAGTTTCAGAAGACGCATTTTATAAGACGAGTACGAATCGCTAAAAACACCTTCTGAAACGAATTCTTTATACTATTTTTTCTATTTTTGGCTTTTCAGATTGATTTTAAAATAAAATTTCGCGAGTTTTTAAATTTAGGGAATTTTGAAGTGTAATTGCTAAGGTGGCAATATTTTTATTAAACTTTTATTTAAATGTTAGTTTAAGTTTAATTAGTACATTTATCGTATGTTTCATTTAAAAAATAGTTGGAAATAAAAATAAATAGATAAATAAATCTACTGAACATTAATTATGATTTAAATTAATGCACACCGAACGTAATGACAGCTTGGATGTTATCAGTGATACCAACGTTCAGAATAAAAATGGTCTATTTCTATAAAAGAACTCAAATTTCTATAAAAGAACTCATTTGGGTGCTTTTATAGCTCTGTAAGCGACTCAAAATAGAAAAAAGTATAGGTGTGTCCAAGTGTTTAAAGAAATGTCTTACTTATAAATATTAAAAAATGAGAAACCAATTGCATATACGTGTTATCAGTAAAACTGATAAAACGTCTACAACAAGATAATATGATAGAGACAACGTCATCTATAAAAAAGTATGGAAATGGAAAAATAGCAAAAACGAGAAGGAATAACTTAGACTGTGCGATGAAACTGACAACAAACAAATGTTCAAAATGATGCAGAATACTGACGTGAAAAAATATGCACTTTTGTATCACTGACTGAAAAAGTGAGAGTGTTTTGTGGTAGAAAGTGGTTGAAAAAAAAAAGAAATCAGTAAACAAAAAGGGCCAGATTGTAAAAATTGAATAAAACTAAAAACTAGATTAACATTTTGACACCAGCAAGATTAATTGCTTTGAATTTGGAAAACGTATAAAACAAGTTGTTGTATGGAAATGGTACAATGATGTTTGCAGAAAGTAAAGAAGAACGACCATGGAATATAAGTGTGAAATAAATACCAGTTTAAAAATTAAAAGTAATAAAAATAACTAAAGAAATAACACAAATTTTATCAGCGTAGAAAAAAAATTAGGAAAATTGAAAACAACTGTTTAGGGTTCCAAAAAGTGTAAGTGAAGAAAGAATTAATGAATCAAGGTTTTTTTACATTAGAAGGAGTTATGTCTAACGGTAAAGTGGACAAAATCTAAAACATAAAAAAATAATATTTCAAAATGTGGATTTGGAGAAAAATGAAAACGATTGAAGACGTTTTAAGAAAAAAAAAAGGATTCTGATGTATTTACTATAAGCACAATACTTGTTTAGAGCTTAGAACTTAAAAAAATAGTTACGAGTAAGATAAGCAGAGGAAAAAGGAGATCGAAGAAATAAAAAATCAAGACCGCAGATGAATTGTCTGTGGTTTTTGAATTTATTTGAATACTGATAAAATAAATAACCACAGGGTTCACGCAAAGAATGCCGTGTTTTTAACCAGGAAAAATCATCAAACGAAAAGTACTTACAATTTTTGTATCTACACCTTCAATCAACCAGAGATCAACGAGAAATCCATTTTTGGGGAATCTTGAAGAAATGTCTAGTGACTAATTTACAATTTGAAAAATTAATGACTTCTACGTAATGACTATCAATCAGTTTATTTTTCTTAAAAATTAATATGCTTAACACAATAACACCATTACAGCTGGTACTTGTAGTACGACCATAAAATATTTTCAACCACATGAAACTCTACATACGGGCTTTGAATGAAATGTTCTTCGCAAAAATAGTGACAACAAAATCACACAATAAAATTATCGATTGTGTAATAGTTAAAAATCTACGTGGCCTACGAAAGTATAAATTAATTGAACATAACAATAAGAGAAAATGTTTCAGTAAAACAAGATCGAGCAAAACAGTTTAATTGGCTTGTTTTAGATATTTGCGGTAGGCGTCGTGCGGTTTAGTAATATATAAGTTTTTATAATCTGTTTGCCGATCAACAGCAACACATGCACAAAGCGCCACCGTGTCATAATATATACTAGTATAAGGTGTAAATTCTTAATACCAAAAGCATGAAACTAATTTATTGACTTAAGGATTATCAAAAAAGTATCAAACTAAAACATTGACTTTGTTTAATAATTTTTACAATAAGACACATACAAAATAGTATGGCATCAGTGGTCATTTTTATGCTTTAAATTACACTAGACAGACAGACGTCATTTTGTAATTTCGGTTATCGGCTTTGATTTTAAATTTAGTTTCAAGACAGTGTTACAATAATTCTCAAATTCCATGAGCAAGCTTTTGCTTTGGACTTAGACTGGCTGGAAATCTGGAAAAATAATGTACAACTTTTTAAGGAAAGTTTACAGACATGTTTAGGCCGGCAAAAAGAAAAAGCTGACCGCGTTCGTGGCGCTAATACATGACGCTTCAAATAATATTTGCCCAGTAATGCTTATATACAGGATGTACCAAAAATCTATCGACAAACTAAGAAAATCGTAGGACATTCAAAAATTATGTTACAAGTTTTATCCAAAATATTGCAAATAAAGGGGCTGATATTTATTAGTTTTGATACACCCAACGGGGTTGACACTTAAGAATTAGAACCGTATCAAATACATATTTTTTTGGTGTTAGCAAGTCGAGATTATAATACCCTTCAAGACAAAAAAAACCTTGACTGTTTTAGAATAATTTTGATGAAGACCAAGATATGACAATAAAAGTAAAAGTATTAAAAAGAGTAAAAGTTATAAAATAATTAAAATAGTGATAAAATAAAAATAGTTGTAGTTGGGTTGGGACAGAAAGGGTGCGTCGTACCATGCCTAATTTCTAATCAGCTTTTCTTTGTAGTAGACTAAACGTACTGTAAAAAAATCAAGGTTATAGATGCTTCCTGTGAGGTGCTATCGCGCGTACTAATTTGCAGGCTTGCTTGTTTACAGACATAGGTTTTTCGGACTTTCTGGATTACAGGAATGAGTTATCGAAAAACGGTTTTTACTAAAAGACGTGGAATTTCAATGTCAACAATAGTACAACGAGGTATTTTTTAGTTGGGTAGATAGTTAGGTCAGAAAATGCGAAAAAGTGGTTTGGCCATCTGGACGAAATCTAGAATTCTGGATCTTAGGAGAAAATAGGTCAATTGATATTGTAACTAGATTGTTATCATTTGAAGTCTTGCTGAATGTCAATTATTAAATTTATTAAAAAAATTTAAAAAAAAATTGAAATATTGTGATAACGTTCAAAATACTCTTAAACTGCGCATGCATCAATAAAGATACTGACGTCATTGATCAAGTTCCTTCTTTAACTACATACATTTTATTTTGCATATATTTTTGCGAAAAACATTCTTTGAGATTTTTGGTTATTAGTACGTGGTTAGTAAACATACGGATTTTAAACAAGCATATTTCGCAAAATTCCACATCGGCCTAATACATGTAGAAAGTATGCAACGACAAAAGACTTTGTTCGAAAAATAAAATGAACATTTAAGATTAGTTGTTCGAAAAAGTAAAAAAATGCTTTTCAGAAAAAAATAGATAATGAAATTTCCATTACCATTTATCTCCCATTACTTTTTGAAAAATTATTAGTGTTAAGGATATTGTTAAATAAATTAACGAAACTTGACAATTACGCTGTTATTGATCATCGTATCAAAAATTTGTTTAAACAAAAGTTGTGTGTAATTATATTAGCAACAACTTTTATTTAATGTGTACAAGTATAATTCTACATATACAATAAACAAAACCTGCTGTAGTTTAAGTAGCTTTTTTTCTATACTCCAAATCTAATTAAACCATCAAATCATTGCGTTGCAAACTGCTGTGTAAACGTAACTATAAATTACTTGTTTCCGTTTTATATTGTTTCAGTTTTATGAAGATATGGTTTAAATAAAATAACAGATAACTGAAATTATTGATTTTAATATTTAATTTTAAGCTTCTGTTTTATATTTTATTTTAATATAATGTTGGATAAAATAAGATATAAATACAAATGTTTGTTTAATATTTAAATCCAATATTAAGAAAACATTAAATTTAATTGTTTGTGCTAATTGAATGAGCAAAGGAGTTACAGCTGCAGATTTTGGTGATTTTTCTTTCTACGTTTGTACTAATATTGCTACAATATTGAAAACAAATATTTACAAATGTGGATGTTATTTTGTGAAGTAAAATATGGGCATTAACATTTTTTTGATTCTTAACAGAAACGTAAAATATAAAAAAAATTTAGTTTTTATTACAACACTTCTGCCCTAATAAATAAAAAACATTTTCGAACTATTTATCAAAATTACTCACAACGTAAAAGTTTGAACCGAAGCTCACATATTACGTACTTTATACATAAATAAATAGATAATCGATACGCTTTTTTGTGTAACTTGTTGCTTTGGTGAATTACACATGTCGATTTTTACGTTAATCGTCTTTGATTATTTATTCGGCTTTGTTCAAACGTTGCTTTTCGTGTACGCACGTTTCCATTGAATTTACATACATATTGACGAGACGTGTTTATTTTCTCATTTTTTTTGTACTGTGAGTTAATTGTAAAATCAATGTTTGCTGCAACATTTTACATAATTGGGAATATTTTATTTTCAATCATCAAAAATGCATTCAGATGCTTTCATTGTTTAAAAATAACTGTTTAATAGAATCGTACGTACATAGTACTGATATAAAAGATAAATGTGATTAAAAGTATCGGTGCTCGTACTAAAACTAAATTTAGGTTAAATACATTAGTAATTGAATTGGCAGGTAATGTGGTTATTAATTGAAATTGTTTTTTTAAATCAAATGCTTGTTATTGTTGAATAAATTCTTTATTTTAAATTTGTTTAAATAGGTCCTGTTATTACTTATTTTTATTTAATGTGCGTACCTAATAGGATGTTGAATAATTGTCACTTGACTGGGCGCATCCATCTTGAAAGGTGCGTTGTGCTTATTGGTTTAAAACGCGTCGCAAAATTTTATTTAATAACTGTATTAGAGTCAACTTTTTTCTTTCAATAATGTAGACATTTAATTTGCTAAATTTAAAGATTGGAGCACTATATGTTCGCGCCATATGAGGTTCCAAAGTAGGTGCAGATGACGTATCAGGTTAGCAGTTCATATTTATTTGTGAATTTGGGGCGCACCTGTTTAAAAATGATGATGATTGATGAATAGAATGAAGAGAGACACTTCTCCCATCTTTAACCTGACTCTAACTTTCTTATACTACAAGGTTTTACATTTCTTCTAATTCATAATTTTGGTCACTAAAATTTTTAATTTTAATTATATTTTATATTTTATATTTTATTTATTTTTTCTTTGTTAATACATTTTAAGCCGTTTCATTCACGTTAGTTTTGAATTAAGGAAGAAGGTAATTAGATGGTACAAAGTGAATAAAAAAGGTTGACAAAATGGTTAAACTAAATTATGACAGTACAGTAAATTCACATTTTGAATTACAATATGTGTACATTTTTAATTTTAAAGAACAAATAAAGAATTTAAAAACCTTTTATAGATTCTTTTTTTCGTCTGTCTTCGTTGATTTCCACATTAAATTCAGATCTTTGAGAATTGTTTGAGTCAAGCTTGAATTTTTTTTTTTTTTTGATATAAAATTCAGTTTAAAGTGAAGAAATTGTTTACAGTATTTTTCTTCTTTTGCGTTAAGATCTTTGGCCAAGGTAAACTATTAGCACCTTTTCTATTCCTATATTTTCATTTATTTTTTGGTTTTTTTACTTTTTCTATCTCTATTCGAAAATATTTAAAATTCTTAACCTGCTCATTTTAATGTAATTCCGTTTTTTCTATTAATTGCTCTATGATACAAATTTTCTTAAATTATAACCTCTATTTTATTCGTCATAATTTGTTCGTAAACATTTATGTGTTTTATTTTTGACCAAACTTATATTTTTTTTCCTTTTTTAAATTTTGGTGCTGATATTTTAGATCCACTACATGCATATATAGCATCGGACATTGTAGTTCCAATTAATTGCTCCACCAACTTGTAGTCAACTGTGAATTTCTCATTACGGTGGTTCAAATTCTTGAGAAAAATACTGGGACCAATTAAAGCCATGGCTAATTGAAATGTATGGAGTTTTTATTGATTGATTCTTTCAACTACTTTTTTCTTAAACAAGCTTCAAGCTACATTTGACGAGACTTAAATTAGATTGCATTTTGATTTGAAGTTCTCGAGTTTATTCCATCAGCTTCTTCAAGAGATTTTTAAAGCATATACCTTTCTGCTCTTTTTTGTTAGTCTTTTTGAGTTGCTTAGCTTACAACCATTTCCTGTTATGGATAATGGTGTAATATCAAGTGTTGGTACCGATTCGTGTGCGCTTTCTTACAGTAGATATGATGCTGTATTTCAGACATCGTCTATGTTTGTTTCTTTTATAATAGAAGTTTGTTAGGTACAAGTTTGTTAATTCGGTATTTAAATATAAACAAAATAAGTATTTAGTACTTAAAAAGTCACTTAAAAACCTACCTGCAGCTCGGTGTCGTAGAGTGGGTCTTAAGAAGGAATCAAAGAATGACGTTGAAGTTACTAACGCAACAGTGGGCATCATCTATAGAGATTATACTCAGTATACTATTGGCGCGGAGTAATAAACCTGTCAGAATTATCAAATCTCCCGTATTGCAGTGGCGTAGGTACCTGATACGTTTGGAAAATCATATTTTTAGTAGGTAAATATATTATAATAGTAAAATCTACTTTGATATGAATTATTATGTGGTTATACGTTATTTATTTTATTTGTATAGTAGATCACATTACAAATTTTACTTCTTACGTATTATATACGATTATTTTTGTATTTTGGTATAATACCCACATCTACGGCTATGATTCTCGTTTCGTCAGTACCTGAGCTGATGACAACGTGCTTATACAGCTTAACCTATTGTTCTCAGACCCTAGATGGGTCGATATGCTGCAAGAGCGGCACAATGGTCGTATTTTGGTTAGAATTTATTGGTATTTACTTAACCGTAGAAGTACCGCTTTCACAAGAAATTAAAGAACTATTTCAAGCAATTATGATTTATTACTCCGCGCCAATAGTATACAGACTATAGTAAATTATACTTATGTTGTAGGTTAAAAGTAAAACAAACAAAATTGTAAAAAAAAAACTAGAGAATATATTCTGACCAGTTTCAAATAACATACAGCAAGACAACAACAAATTTAAATTGACGAAGGCATAACACTATTCACATAATTACAGATAAATATATTAATCACAGTCTGATCATATTAATTTTCAAATTAATAGTAAACGCCACATATGTATTTCAGCGTCTGACGCAAAGTTAAATAAATACACGTACTAACACACGATATACGCACAAGTTGATAAAATTTAGCAATATGTCTCCCAAATTAAACGGCCTGACTTTGTGTACCATGCACAAATTCAATGTTTGAAATTAATAATTTAAACATAAACCCAAGATTCGTTGACTACAAAGGCTTTTGAGTTCACAAACTGTATACCAAGTGTTTATTTGATATCTTAAAAAAGTTAAATCGTAATTTAAAAAACGTTGCATAAATGCATGAAATCCATGTAAAAAAAGAACGGTTATCTCGCCGTACAAGTAATAAAGATCAATTCAATTCTTACCACTTATCTTGTCGTATATCAAGGTTTTATAAGAAACGAAAGATCACCACACAAGTCTGGATTAATGGTTGATTGGGATATCGGGTAGCCTCCCTTGAGTGCTGAGCCATATACCAGGCACCAAGTCAAAGAGCCACGTATAAATTTAAAGTATGAGACATATATCATAAATATTTTCATCCAGCAAGCGACCAATCCACTAATGGCTAAGAAGAGAGTTATTTGGTAGAAATTCTAAAAATTTACGAGATGGCGATGTAGCCACATGCGGGTTTTGCAATGATAATCACTCAAGGGTTCTTTAAACGTACAGACGTACTGAATCGTCTAAAATGTCCGATATAAACTCAGGAACACACATCCAACAACAAATAACGATATTATAACTGATTATTTTGAAAACACAATTTAATAACGTCTCGGAGTTTGATGTCCTACGTCTGTGTACCCCATATCTGAGACAAAAATAACGCACTTTGCACCGTTTTCATCTTGATAATTTTTCGATAATTCAAGGTTGGTCAAAGTAAGTTTTGTTGCATGTCGCCAGGGCAAACAGCGCGATAATTAGCAGAAAATCTAACGCTTAATGCGGTATGTATGATTCTACTAAATCTACAAAATATCTTTTATCAGCGGTAACAAGCCAAGTACTTCAAGCAAATGCAAAAAAGAAAAGAGTTACAGTTTAAGAGAAATTCGCTCTATTAGAGAAAACAACGTTCTAAGTGGAACACTAAATGTCTAGTAATCAACACGTAGCCACATTCTAAACTAAAAAAAAAATCTTGGTTAGCAGAAAAATGTCTTCATGTTTTAATAAAGAGAATAGTAACGGGTAAAAGTTTGAACCATTTACTGCTCCTACAGATTGCATCATAGTCGTAGTTTAGAAGTTCTACTTTAAACTTTTATCCTTGACTACACTACTTCTATATAAGACAATTCCATTTTTATCTCTACCTTAGAAAGATCTTTAAATAAAAAAAAGTAATTTCTCAATTAAAACCACTAAAGGTAAGCCACCCAGTAATTGGCCTTTTATTCTAATAACTAGATTTAATAGCTTAATATATTTTATCAATTTATGATAATTTTTATAATGCTTGATGTTTGTGATAGCGAATAGGTATAGGTTTAAAGAATATATAACTATTTGATTTATCTGTTTCGGAATTTAGCAATAAAAAAATACATTTCGAAATAAAAAGCAAATTATACTTATTCGACAAAAAAAACCGAATATTTCTTAATATTATGTGGACACCTATTTACAATATTTTCGATTCTATTAGAGTTTGATTTGTGCAAATTAAACCACGATACACTTGCTGTTTTGTGAATGCGACAATGTCGTTAGAGTTGTTAAAAAAGTCATTTCTTGACTCTATTAACATTAATTCTTGACGAATGTAAACTTGCTTGGTGGGGTTCATTTTCATTATTTTGATGTTTCTCTTCATCATATTCAAAACTTCCTTTAATAAATTCATTATTTTCTTGCCAGGTCCTTATCCTATCTTGTAGATTTTCTTCATCGCTGAGCCTGTTAAAACTCTTTCTTCATTTATTTAAATTTTGTCTGCTTCAACCATTTTGTTTTTCCAATTACTCGTCCCTTCAGGCAGTTTTTAAATGTGTCCATAGGTTGTTCAGTAACTGTTTTCGAATTTTTTAGGCAAACACTAGATGTTGCGGGTTTCTTTTTGATAGCTTCTTAGGTTTGTTATCATTAGCCTTTTTTCTCATTTTGCTTTTCTACTCTTAGTTTTTTTTTCTTTTCTTTTTCAATCAGTTTTTGTCTTTTTATTTCTTCTTCATGAGCTTTCTTTTTAAGCTATTGCGTACTTTTTCACATTTTTTTACCTTTCCTAGTAGTTGTTTTGGTATACCATAATGTATCGTCAAGAGAAACTGAACAATCCTGAAATCTTATTTTCGAATTTACTATTATTTCAGATTTATTTTGACTTTCTGTTCTCAATGACGTGGGGTGTACATTAGCGTCACCTACTCTAGGTTTTCCAGTATCAATCTGATCTAAAGCAATTTCAACGGACAGAAACAAAATAGGAATGTCATTTATAATAAGTGACTCCCAGTTACTATCTTTGGTAGTAGAAATTTCGTGTATTTCTTCGATTATTAATTTTTCTGTTGACGCTTGAGTAGAAGTAGTATATTTAACAACCTCATGTTTTTCTTTGTAAAGGCGTAAACTTTTTCTATAGTTTATAATGAAAAGATTGATCGTTTATATTACTATCCCACTCTTGTTAACGCTGACTAAATTCATCTAATATTTCAGTTCCAACAATATTTGCGAAACTTTTATAGATCAAATATGTATTATCGATGTCTTTACTTGTTGACTCAGGCACTTTATTTTGGTTTCTAAACATTTAGAAAAGTCTATAGCGTCTGGATTTCATGCATAAAGTCCGGAAGCTCAAAATCCATTTTTAATGATTTTAATTTTAGCAGTAGTTCAACAACGAGCCTGAGAACTGGAGCAAAATGCTCTTTGATTAGGGTTTCCAAAGGATGCTCTCTTCTCCATTCGACTATCGCTTTCTTCCAACTATTTTTTATTGGCTTAAAAGCCGCTACATTTGCGGGTTGCATGATTGGTGTGGTATTGGGGTACAGACAAATTAGAAGTATCTGAAGTTTTACACACGAGGAACTAAGTTTGTATGCTGTTTTCTATATAGTCACTCATAATGTCAATTTTTATCCACCCAGTATCTGAAAAACCGATTCCACATCCTGGAAGCGCGGACTTTGCGATATTAACGAGGAGGATTTTATAAGGATAAACGATTATGGGTGGCGTTACTTGGCCGGATGCCATGAAAGTAGACATTACTGTTAATGTCGCTTCAGAAGAAGAATGCGCTACCTCATAAACATTCCACACTTTTTTGTGCTTAGGACACAGATTGAAACAGGTTTCATCAGCGTTCATTACTCTATTTGGATCGTCTAATATCTCTCTAAATCTTTTTGATTTAACATACGTTTTTATTTTTGTCAACCATTTTTTAATATTTGTCTCAGAAACGTTCGCACTTGCTGCTGTCACAGCTTCTCCTGTACGCTCAGAAATTTTGGGATTCCTTCGAAAAAAAGTTTGATTCCATGTCTCGCTAGGACGATTGCTTACAAATGAGTTATCCCGTGGACTTTTGTTCAGAAATTCTTTAACGGATTCTTGGATATCTTCCTTGCGGCGAGAAAATTTACCTTTGTTATTCTCAATAATCTAGTTGACCAAAATTTGCTCTTCGTCATGGGAGAGAGTTGATTTAGGGCCAAAGGCTGATTTTACAAAATTTTGACTTCTTCTGAACTGGAAAGTAGCTCTTGGAATTTTATATCGTCTACCAACTTCTCTTAAAGGTATTCCATTGTTAATTTCTGTAAGCGCTTTTTGTATATCATTTTCTGAGTATTTCTTATGATATTTTACGCCCGGCGCAATTTTTGGTATTTTTGTGAAGTACATACATGTATTAGTAATTGGCCTTCGATAAAATTTAGTTGGGTCCCTAGCCAGTTACTGGATATAAATCAAAAATTGGCCAGATAATAACACAGATACCTACAAAACATTACATTTCTATACAAAATAACCCATACGTTTAATTGAAAAATCAGGGATTGGCCATGAGGGCAATCATTAAGAAAAAACGTTGAAAAGGATGTTCAATGATTGTCCTGCAGATTTCATAAGAAATTATACGGTTTCATGCCACTTCATTTCATAATTTCATTAAATATACTATTACAAAGGTATTAAATTTATCTCAACTATGATGTATGTATGTAATTGTTTAAAAAAGTAACATACCAGTAGCAGCACACTACACAATAAACGGTAATTTTTCGAAGTAAACAATAAATTTACTTACAGTTGTGTTGTTTTCTTCTGACGAATCCAACAATTTGGTAGTCGTTACCATAAGTTGGTGACAGAAACAATTTAATTATTTCAAATGAAACCTAGGCAAACGAAACTTCTCTTTAAGATTGTGCACCGTATTTGGTTAATTGCAGTGTTTCATAAATATGACTATAATTAGTTGATTACTCGCAGAACGTTTACGCGTTCCGCTCAATAATCAGCGATTGTTAAGAAATTAACAATTTTAATCCGCTACAGATTTGATACTTATTGTTCTTTACATAGTACGTTGTTGTTAATCTGCTTATCTATTACCGACTTAATACCTACTTACAGACCAATTTTAAATATTTATATACAAACTCGGGGAGCGTATTTCACTTTCCCGATTTCTACATAAACAAAGAAAACTACAAAAAAATTAATAAATTAACAGAAACCGTAGAGTAATTTTAGTAATGAGTCTAGACTAAATAAAATGTGAGACTGTACGTTTAATAACAAAACTACTTGTCATGGAACAAACAAGGGGTTTATTGAGTAAGTGAAGCAATGTGGTGTAATGTGTCTCAGACCTCTATGAGAATTTTTAATAAAAACTATTGGAATAATCATTTCTCTCAAGCATAATTGTGAGCTCGACGGATTTGAAAATATCAAAGGACCAGGAAATAATTATTGCCGGCCGTGGGATTGACAAACGAAATATAATTAACCTACAATACTAACTACTTTAAATGAATACTTTAATAAAGCCAAAAGAATTCACGCGTAAAAAGAACAATTTCCACCAAACAGGTGACAGGCTAACTGAAAACCCGGGTTTGTTGTGATGAACCAGAGGTTGCTGTAGCAGATCAAACGACGAGAAATAGCATCAAAGTAATTCTTTTATAATAACACCAAAACGGACACGTCGACAAGAAAATTCTTTTTGTCAAATTCTACCAAGTAGGAATGTGGTAAGGAAATTTAAAACCGCAATATCCTAAAACTGGTTAAGGGCTTCAAGTTCCCAACAAACTTCGAAAGTTAAATATTTTGGTTGTAAAAAGAAATATAAATACCTGCAGGCTTGCGAAATGGAAAAAAAATACCTTTGCTTTACACCAAAAAAATACAATAGACAATTTATCTCAAGGTGAAGTTGACGAACTTAACGCCACTTGAAACTAAACAAAGATAATGAAACTGCAGAACTAAATTAAATTTAATAAAATCTAACTGATTTAAATATGTTTAATAAAGAATTAACAATTATTTTAATAGAAAAAATCTAACGAAGGTTACAAACTTCAGTGTACAAAGTTGGAATAAATCCGAATGATGGTTTTATCTTCAATTCTTACTCTTTAATTGATTTTATTGACTAACACTTATGAGTTTAATATAAACGATGGACTGTTTCAGTATGGAAATTTTGGTAAATTAAGTAGTGTTACTAATACGGTTTCGGTAATAACGCGTAACAGAAATTTTGGAAATTATTTCGCTGAAAATGAAGAATTTTAAATGCGTATGTACTTACTACCATAATATGCTGTTACACAATATTTTTATAATGAACTTATATCAATATACACTGTATAATTATCAGCTCATAGTTTATATTTTCTATATAAATTATATTTCGTATAATTGATGTTATATAAACCTACGTAAAAACGTTAATTAAATTGAGGAAACAGTAAACAAATTAGTACTAATAAAATCAAAAAAACACAATATAAATGCTTCGTAATGATGTTATTCACATTTATTCGAATGGCTTGAGTAAATCAATATTTTACATTAATTGATTGTTAATGTGGGTGTGTACAATTATTACAAAGCAACTTTTTGTGGCATTAAAGTATTCATTTCTACATTATGTGTTTAAATTACTGAATACATAGAACATTAGTTTCCAAAAATAGGGTAGAGCATTTTTTTTCTAAACTGAATGTGCATGTTTGTTGTGTTCTTTAACTGTAGAGCTTTTAATGTTTTCATTTCAGTATAGTATACTAGCATAATGCATGCAATCGATGGAATGACAACGTTTTCTGGAAACTTACTTAAGCTTACCGGATAACAAAAGCTTCAATGGTTGTCCTTGTTTTCAGAAACGACTATGATGAATATGCAAACCTTATCTTCCCACATCTTTTTATTCCTCGTTTTCCATAAATTTGCATTTATCGAATGCCTTTAAAGAGAATTTTCTCCGTAATTTTTTTAATATGAATTCTCTTCATCCAGCAATTTATATAATTGACGGGCACAGCTTCAAAACAGTTTTTTCAAGTTACAGAATGGGACGATAAAATTAAGACGCCGTTTTGTTTTTCGTTTATTTTTTTCGTTCTTGAAATTTTTAAGTTAGCTGCAATGTGTTCATCACGGTAGCTGTTGCTCAAGCAACAATTACTGAGAATATAATACTTTTGAGCAATACTTTTAAATAATTTGTGTCTTAATAAGAAGGAAAATTAATTCATATTTTGTATTGATACATACATGACAATATCGTAGTCGATCAGCAATTAAAGAGGTACGTGTTAATTATTAGAAAACGCCGAATTTATATTGTTAAAGACATTTGTTAATTATTCTCGTTGTTATATACAGGTAGGGGTTGAGTTTTATGTGATTGCAGCAATTTCTAGCGGCCCTAGAATGCCTTAGTAAATTCTATTGTTGTTACGCAAATATGAAGAATCGATATAAAATGGTGAAGCTGAAGAAAAACAAATTCGTGACTATCAGATATACAAAGGTCAAACTGAAATTTGACGACACGGTCAATCACTAAAATTAAGGCAACTTTTTTTAGTCAAAACCGACCTAATTATTTAATATATCGTTTGTTTTTTAAAATAAATAATACGTATATTTTTACACCAAACAAATTTACTTGTTAGTATTTTTATATAAAGCATAATTTGTTAATAAAGCAATTTCTTGTATTTATGCAGAGTACGCACAAACTACACAATAACTTAAGTACTTAATTAAAACAGTTTAATAAAGACGAAAGGAGGTAGGATTAAGAAAATCGGCAGAAAAGTCAATCAAATTCAATTCGAGCTTAGATTTTTACTCATACGTTTGTTACTAATAATTTTTTAGCGCGCGTTAATTTAAATTCGCGAAAATGTATGCGGCTGCCGGCGGCGCGTCGTTGGCGAGCCGCCAGGCTCGTCAAAAGCAACGCAAACAAAACAAAAACGATAGACTGCAACAACTTAAAAATCAAAAACTTCCCGATAACAAACAAAAACAAAACAGGCAATTTCAAAATTACACCGAACCAAAAATTCAATTGTCCCGAGTCGAAAGGAACGCGCTGCGTCCCCCTACACTCCAACCCGAGTCTAGGAGGCATAGCACGTCCCATTTGAAAGAACCGTCCAGAGCTAGAATCAAAGAAAGTCCTTCCGTATTAATTCCTATACAAAATCATTTAAATCAATCTCATCACCATCATCATCACGGACCTTCCTTATCGCCCGGCACTTTAATACATGAACATGCAAACATACACTCCTCCTCATCCGTTCAAAGTCAACTTCCGCAAATTCTCATGCCTGAAGGTGAAAATAAAATGGAGAGAAGATGTAGTTTTGTACGGCAAGTTGAAGAAATGGAAAAATGCAACGAGGGCGACGTCCTCGATCGTTGCAATCACATTTGTAATTTTGAAATCAAAGAAAAAGAACCTTGGGATAGCAACTTGACGTATTATAGCGAATTCCACCGAAGTGCTTTTGGAAGTTTGGATTATCCATTTTCTGAGGTATTTACTTTTAATTTTCCTTACTAAGTAGTTAATTTACGTACGCTTACTGTTGATTACTGTTACTGTTTTTAAATTTGAGTGATACCAAAAAGTGCTATGAATAGGCAAACTAGTAAAACAAAGGGTTTAGTGATACGAATGTGTTTTTATTTTGCTGCAGTTTACTTTTAATAATTCTTAGATATTCTGTAACGACAAATACTCTTTAATCTAAGAACGTATTTAAAATGAACCGGCAACAGTTTAAATAAATGCTACGTAGACTCTAAGGGGTCATGGAAATGTTTGTTTTTTTTGTTTATGTTTTGTTACTTACCTTTATTGAGATGCTTTTCAACTAAAAACATAACTAACGACGCATAAATGGGCGACAGCTTATTTATTAAGGGAAAACAAGCAAAACCTTTAAGGGAATAAGCATTAAATAATAAACAAAACACATTGACATTTGTCTACTATAGTAATGTATTGACTTATAAACTACGGTATTAAATAAAAGATTGAATATCTTTTAATGAACTTAAACTATTGACGTATAACGCGAGGATCCTTTACAAGCGTTAAAAACGTTACTAATCTAAAATGACTTATTAAAGATAGTGAAATGTAAATTCGCCGCTTAACCGGCAACTCAAAAAGATAAATATAATGTAGTCGCTAAAAAAAACTGCACAACGTAAGGTACAACAACGAATGGAAATAATTGCAAGCAACCAATTTTATGTACAATAAAAAACCGTTTTAGGTAGGTACACTCAACATCATGTAAGCACCTATATATTAAAAATAAAAATAAACATTCTTAAAAATAGAAAAACATTTTCAAACATAATTTTTCACATTATTTTTGAAAAAAATTATATCGCCGTCGGTTTCCAGTACCAATAATGTTTGGTTTCTTTAGCTTGTATAGAAGTTGTTTAATATCAACTGTACTAATGTCGCTTTCTATAATTTTGAACGTCGACATGAGAAAGTGCTTGAACCTCTACTTCCTTTGAACTAAATATATTCTGAATGCAGCACGACTTCTTTTTCCTAAAAAAACTAATTAAATAAAATTCTTCTTTGGTAACTTTACCTAACACTTCGTTTGCCTTCTGACTTGAACAAGATTCTTCCTTTTTGGTAATTTTAGGTAATGGCTCGTTATTACTATCAGTTGTAAAATGTTCGTCAGATATATCATCAATACTGCTTTTACTTTCTGACCACTCTTCTTGCTTTTCACTTTTAGAATCCTGTCTATGATTTTTTTTAATTTTTGCAACCTTACAGTAATTTAGTTTTGGCTTTTTCTATCTTCTCTTCTTTCTTTTGTTTTCTTAAGACAGCTTTTTCTCGTTCACCTGAGTGAAGTAGTAGCATAAGGGAATTTTTCTTTTTTTCTACAGCTGTCATTTTTTTGTGGCGACTTCTCTGGCTAAAATATCTGATTTAAGAAAAAGTGCTAACTGCTTGCTTCTGGAAGTTGTTTGTTAAAACCGGTGTCCTCGGTCTACTTAACACGACATTACTGTGGATAAAAACGCGCGTTTTTAAATTTATTTCCCCTGGAGTATCTTCTTTGCATTGCTCTAAATCTTCAATAATTGTTTCAGGTATCTTTTCAACTATCTACCATTGTTCACTTAATTGGTTTCTTGGATATTTGTATGGTTTTTAGTAATCTCATGTATTTCTGAAGTTTGGGGTTGTTTGTTTTCTACTGCCAACAGTTCCTTCTCCATATCTGTATTGCCGCTTTCTTCTTCTGGCCTTTTCTTGCATCTGGATTTTAATTTTTTCCATACTTTAAACAATTCTGTATGATGTGTGTGGTGTTTGAAAAAAAGGCATATAAAGAGAACGGGTAATTGTGAACAAAGCTGTAATACATTCTTTTTCTAAACTTGATTTTATTTCATAAAAATTTTTATTTCCTTTGGCCCTAGAAGCAGACCTTTTTTTGGATTTGTAGCAAAACTCGACTCATCAGAGTTAGAAATTTAAGTGAAGTCTTCTAAAATATGTTTGGCATTCTCACTGATCTAATATTTTTTAATTTCCCCGTGCCAGTTCTAAGGGATGTTTCAGAAACACATACTCGTGCTGTATTTATTGACTCAGCGTGACGTTGTCTAACCTCTAGGTGGCGTTTAAGAAATGCGTTGACCTACTGATGGCCGCCCGGCTTTTCGCCGTCTGTCCGTATTTAAAGAAGACATCAAGAGAACCACCCATCCAATTTTTATAAAAGTTTGCACATCGGCCTTATTTATAATACCGCAAATCAAGGTAAATTTTGGGCATAATCAATCTAGCCGAAAGTGACGTTAGTCTACACAGATTTTAGAACTTTACGCTGCATACTTTTGGATTTGTCCATGCTTCTGTTGTTTAAACTTCGAATGTTAAACACCTCGAATTTTGTGCAAAATTAAATTACTACTGACATATAAATAAAAGGAACAATTTCCGTAATTTATTACATTTAAAAAAGGCTTCGTGTATCGAAGTGCCCAATCAGTTTAATAATTTGTGTCTCTATTTAGGGGTGTATTGTCTAGTTTTTGTTTTTGGATTACTTATCTACATAACCGTACCTGATCTAAGGCAAGTTTGCCATATGGTGTCGTTTTAAGCTACCAGTCAACCCGATGGTGTATTTGGTCATTCTAATCTACTCCGCTACCGGCCAATGCCATACTAAACCAAAAAGATCCAGCAATGGATAAATGGTCACACATGCCAAATCATATCGAAAACTTGTTAACAATCATCCGTAAATGGTAGTACCTGTAGATAAGTACATGCATTGACTATTATAATTTTATCTCGTTTAACATAAAATATTTTTGAACTAAATACGAAATATCACTAATTATTGCTTTTGAACGGTTAGGATACTTTACGAAAACACGTAATTAGCGTGTTTATTGCGGAATGTTTTATATACGTCTTTGTTTTCTTTGATTCGCTAAAATTTCATATTCTGTATTTGTTTTCTTATATGTTTTAGAATGTAAGTGCTTGTTGTGTCTTTGCGGTTGAAAATCGCACTAGATTTATTGTGTTATCTTTTTTTTTAATTATTAAAACTTTGATTTACGCAGTAAACGTAATTTAATAATTTGTATTCTTTCAATCTGTTTAATCTTACTTTAATCCTATAATCTTTAAATTAATAGCAAGTGACGCCTAAAAGTGCTTTGTTTACACACTACATCAAAATTTCTTACTCACGACCACTCTCCGCATCTCGGAGTCCGGGCTGACAAAGCTACTCTTAAAAAAAATAATAGTAATAAAATATTATTTAGTTCTAAATTATGTTTTCACCCGTCTCACACAAATTTTGTTCACATGATACGATTTGTTGTTACAATATCAATTATAAGAGAAAAGTTGTTGAAAATTCTATTGTCTATAACTTTTGTTTAAACAATTTTTTTAAAACACAATTTTCATTCTCTCTCTCATTTTCGCGCGGTATCTTGTTTTGACGCTGTTAGACGTTTATATTATTTTTCGAGCAAAATGTTTTATTATCGCACACTTGCTATACTCTTTTACACGATTTTAGTAGCAGAACTATGTGGAATTATGAGCGAAAAGCTTGTTTTTAACTGTACCGATATTACAGATTGTGTATAAAATTTAAACTTTTTACATTTATTTATTCTTGGTTTGGCGATGAAATTTGATAAAGAACAAACATATCACCGTCCTGACCACCTATTTCCATAAAATCCTCGTTAGACCAAACATCTGAAAAATCTGGGTAATTCAATAATGTTACAAAATTTTAACGTCAAAATCAAATTGTTAGTAGTCTGACTTTTAAACAAGAACAAGAACATGTTAAAGTGTTAGGTTTAACTTTCCAGCCAATGGATAACATTACTTTTTTTTAGATTTAAAATTAAGAAGTTCATACTAAACCAGTTATTTTATTAAAAAACTATCGCTGACTAACACTACAAACTTTTTTTAGTTACTTTGTTTAAACAATGGCATCATCAACAAAACTTGAAATAGAATGACTAAATTTTAAGTTTAAAAGATCAAAAGTCCTAGTACAGTATCTTGAGAGACACCTTTCGTTACACATGTTTCCTCACTTTCTAGTACATATTTCCAATTTTTGTTTTCTAATTTTTCCATAAAAGATACATAAGTTCAAACTAATTCTATGAAATAATATAATGTAATATACCATAATAATATGAAAACATTTTATCGGTGTAGAAATTTGTGAAAATGTAACCAACTAAATATTTGAAAAAGGGCGGCAAATATCAAAGGTTGTATTAAACTGAGCACTCGCTGTAGGTACTTAAATTTATTGGTATTGTTCTTTTGCAACATGCAAGTGAAAATTTACGTGAGCGTTTACTTTAACATATTTTGTACAATTGCAATACTTTGCAAGCTTTTAGCGATATTAAATTCATAAATCGTGTTGTAGCAACATTTATAGCGATAACATCAATTTACAATTTGAATGGCATTAAAATTAATTGCGAAAAAGGTGCACATTATTTTACTTGCAGGTCTGATTTATTGACACTCGAACAAGCTCAATCCTCGTCCCGAGAGCTTTCTGACCTGTTCATCCTACAGTTCCTTTACTTGCAATTAATCTAATAAACTCATTTGTTTTTCCAGATGGATACAAAAAGCTTTCCTGTTGGATTATTCTCGTGCTGCCCTAATTCATCTGTTGATACGTGTTCGTCCTTAATTAAGTAATCGCGCGTTACGGCGTGCCGTAAAGTAATTGAGAGGAGAGAACAATAAGGGGAAGAAATGTCAAAGTAGGGATCTCATTTACGTTGTCGTTTAGATATCATTTATGGTTTACCTTCGCATTTATACCGGCTGATAAGAGAGAAAGATATACTCTGAGTAATATCACACGGTGAACTCTGTTATCGATTATCAATTCAAAGCTGCATTCGGTACGCCTACCCATCTTTTGATTACCGACTCAATATGTCATTCTACGCATCGCCGAATCTCTCAATCAACTGTTCATTAGTCTTTATTGGAAATGGCTGATGTCATTTCCCAGTTAAGTACGTCACAGATGAGTTTTTGGGTAACACTGATTTAACGACGCTTAGTTTTATCCCGAAATGATAAACGTTGTCAAAGCTAAATATTGAGTGGACCTTAACGAGAAACTTAATTAGTAGACAGATTTATTTAAATAAACGTCGCAAAATCTTTCAGTGAGTATTAATTGCAAATAAAATTTCGTTTGATACTTTTTTTATTCGACTGTATAACATCGTGTCGTTCTAACCGGTTTAATTAGTGTCGCATTAACTTACGTCAATTATTCGGTGCAAATTAAGACGACGCTACGGAGAATAAAAAAAAACGAGAAACTTTAAACGCTTGCATACCAGTATTTTGCAAAATAATTATTACATTCTTTTCACATTAATTTTGATATTGTTAGTTTTTTATTTGTCCAGACGGATATTTATCCCGGCTGGGTTTTTTGTTGCTGTCACCAAAAGCTGGTTTACTTTGAAACAAAGGGTTTGTTTGAAATTCATCAGACGTTGAGTTGTAGGACGTAGAGTTCATTACCACCTTTTTGCAACTAAACTTTTAAAAGTGTTCTCCCTTAACTTCCTAGACTTTCAATTTATTTTGTGTATTTATGTCTAAAAAATTGGGTGTGGCAAAAAATTAAAAAGTTGTTTCCTACAATAATGCGAGTGTGGGATTTAGAAAAAATTGTTGTAAGGACTAAATTTGTGTTTTATGCACACAACAAACGTTTAAATTACTACAAAAAAAAAACAAGTGATTCAACGACTACAAGGGCACTTAAGTTTACAAATGTTAACCCAATGTTTATTGGTATCTCAAAAATGTAAGTCGTAATTTAAATAACGTTCCATATATACACAAGAAGCCTTTTAAAGCTAACGGTGATTTTACTTTACGATTAATAAAGGCAAATACTTAAAACAAAACTTATCTGAAGTATATCGATCGCAGCTTTACAAGGACGGTTACATATCATCTCCACATAAGACTTGACTAGACTGATAATCTGTGAGATATTGGACACTTTCTCTAGAGAACGGTGACGAATGTTGATTACTGATAAGTGATAACACTCAACATACCAAACGTTGTCGATTAAACTAGTTTTCCTAAATATGTTAAATAAACTCAGAAGTACATACCTAACTACTAATAAAAATAGTTTTTGCGTATTTATTAGAAGAATCGTTTTAATTACTACCTGCAAAAGCTTGTCTTACAGGTGCCTGCACTCGTTAACGGAAATGAAAGCTTTCAGATTACCTACAAACACGTTTGATTTTCTGTCACCAAAGGCTAATAGCATCGTAACCAACAGAATATCCAAAAAAACTGTTATTAAAAATTATCGTCACAAAATTAGAAGGATTACAAAATTTTTAAAAATCGGTATTAGAAAGTTGATGTAATAACAAAACCTTAGTTTAAGCAAGAAATCATATAGCAGAAAAAAACTTTAAAGACAAAAATTTTTTACATTCTAGATCAAACATCAATCAGATTTTGTATAAAGGCATTTGTCATCAACATATAATGCAAAGCCATTTTTTTAATGGAAACCAAAGTTTGTGAACACTGCGTCAATTAATTAATTTTTTATAAAAATTGTAGCCAGGAAGAGGTTTAGATTCCTGGACCCCTTATGGAAGGTGCACGAATGTGTGTAAGTAAAAAACTTTAGGTTTTGGTAGAGACGACGTTTTACACAACTGGTGGGTGCTTCTTCAAGCTGTTGACAAAAATTAGAAGTTCATTACCTGATTTTTAGTTGTCTACCTTGTAATTTTCTTTGTTTTAAGATTCTCGCTCTGATGAAGCCCTTTACGATAGGTGGCAAAACGTTGGCAACTACGGTTACCTTTTCGACACGGTCCAATCTCGGAAGATGTTTTTGTTTTAACTAAAATGATGAATTAATACCTTCGATTGCCGGTCGTAACATATCTTTTCCTCTTTACCTTTTACACCGCGTCAATGTCTCGCACCTTTTTTTTTAAAATGTTTTGTCTTTTTTTCCACTCACTTTTATCCATTTTAATACATAGCAATTGTTTGTAACCTTTCGCATATGAATTTCGTTTAAATTCAAATTTTGACTTTAAAAATATACAGGGTGTTTTGTTTAAAAAAACATCACTTTGTTTTACCACCCTGTATAAAAACACTCTTTATATAATAAAAATATGTTTAGAATGTGCAGCAAAGTTTGCTTACTTGGTGGCGAATACCGCATGTGAATATCTTTAATAACAAAAAAAGTTATGGACCAATTACACATCCTTGAGTTATCCTGTATGTGCGAGGCTTATCCAGAAAGTAAGTGTAATGGATTTTTGTAAGTTTCGAAAACTTTATTTAAACAAATAAATGTCACTTTAGTAGACAATGTGAGCTATTTTGACATAGTCGTCATTACTCTCAATGCTGGTGGTGAAGGAAATTTTTGCCTCCATCTCCTTTTTACCTCTTCGCCGGTTAAAAACGTTTTTCCATTCATGTGCAGCTTCAGAGATTTAAAGAGATCTAATCTGAATGTGGTACACTCATGAAATTTAAAACTTGGACACCACAATTTCTATAAACAAAAGTTTGCACATTGTGAAGCGGGCTTAAGGGTATCATTTACAATTCTAACAGCAGGTAGTCTCAGCAGGGGTTATCTTATAGAAGGACTGTAGAATGAATCATTACACTAAGCACGTTTTAGAAAATAGGTAATTTACGTTGCTTACTTAATTTTTTCTTTAAAGAATATATTTGAAGGTATCGCTAATTAAACACCATAGCTCGATTAATTATCGAATCAAAATTTTGTTTAGGAAATGTTTACAAAATAAAATTAGAAATAATTTTGATTTAAAAACGTCTACAAGCAATAACTTTTAAATTAAATCAAAAAACTAAACATGGTTATTTGGGTTGACTGATTATTACTTATTTTTAAATAAATCTAACCTACTAATTATTGTAAGTTATTAAAAAAAATCATTAAACTCTCTATTCATAATATTTAGTCCTTACAAAATGTATATTTTATGACGTTTCATTTTTTTCTGTAGTTAATATAAAAAGTGAAAATAAAAACTAAGGCAATTCTTATTGTCAACGTATATATTTAGTTTTTTGACAAGAATTTATTACATAATTATAATTAAGATACCAAGTTATAGTTTAAAATTAAATGAAAACTTTTTTTTAAATAAAGGTATTACTATATAAATAAATATAAGAAATCAATAATGGGTGTGACCTCCATTATTATTGATACATTCTTGGAGGCGTCTGCTCATTGACGCTATCAAGGTATCAATATAATTAATATTAATCGTTTCCCATGCGGTATCAATGGCTGCAATTAGTGCATTACGGTTTACTGGTATAAAATTTGGCCCTTGTTGTCTTCGGATAACAGCAAGTATTCGAGCCCAAACATTTTCGATAATGTTAAAATCTGGGCTTTTGCTGGCCAGCTCCAAGTTATTTTCTCGTATCCAATTGCGCACAACCCGCGAAGTATGAATAGGGGCGTTGTCCTTTAACAACAAAAATACATTATGAAAATGTTAATTCAACAGATCCCGAACTATTTTTTGGAGAAAGTATAGTGAAATAAGAATACTTACTTGTTGGAAAATATAATCTTCGTCTGGATAAAACACTTCGACTGAAGGTTTCATAATAGTTTCCAAAATATCTAAATACGCAGCAGAATCAAGACGTCCATCGATAGCCCAACAAACTCCTGGACCCCGCGCTAACCCAACCCACACATTCACAGAAAATAACCACTTCGTTTTTTAGGACATATGTGATTATTTTCGTAACGAGTTCCTTCCATTTTAAAAACTTTTAGTGGTCCATCGTTGCGGCTATTGAACGTTTTTCGTCGCTAAAAATCACTCGATTCCAAAATTCCAAAGGTTCGTTCACATATCGCCTTGCAAATTCCAGACGACGTCTCATATTTTCGTCACTGAGAACTTCTTTCGCAGCAGCATTATACTTCTTTATTCCCATCTCCTTTAATCTTTTTGTGCAGTTATACGGCATCCGGGAAAATGTGTATCTGCTATAGCCCTGGAGTATGTAGCAAATGGTTGTTCTGTTACGTAATGAAACAACTCGAGATCTTGAGCACGTGTAGATACTTTAGGTCTACCACTTCCGATGGCTCTTTCCAAAGTGTGTTCAAGATTCCATTTTACTCGGTAATGCCCTACGGTGCTTTTGGTATATCTAACATACGTGAAATTTCACGCACGCTACGGCCCGCCGCTAATTCCGAAACAATCCGCGCTTTCAAATCAGCACCGAGATGAGGTGACATTTTCACAACACTTGAAATTTTAAACTAAAATGGAATTTACATTTCTTACTTTATTTATTGGTTCACACTACCCCTTCTCAAACAGTAGGTAATTGTTTATTTATTACATACTTCTAATGAAGTATGAAATTATAAATATTTACACTGCAATTGCGCTTTTTCCTTAATAATTTCTTAGCAACAACATACACGTTCTTGGTTTTTAAGTTGTCATAAATTTGATATGATATAAATTTGTGTTTCTAATATTACATCACAAACTAATCTTTATTCGCCAAAAAATTGTTGCTTAAGTTGTAAGCTTCGTACACACCTGAACAACAAACCGAGCAACAAACATAACAACGAACCGAAAGTCAAACAGAACGACAAACGATCTTTTATGATTTCCACAATCCGAACAACAAACGGAACGTTTGTGCTGTTCCATAATTATTTTCAGTAGTTTTCAGTTCATATATATTTATTATTGAGAAGAGAAAATTGCGGAAAACAAGAAGATAGTGCCAACCAAATTTTTACGCACAAAGAAGAGTAAAAATTATAATTTACTTCGTTTTTTTTATTTTGGAAATTTCCCGCCCAAATGATGCTAATAGGGACATCATTTTTTTCTTGCATTCTTAAACACTGATTAATTTAAAACATTTTTCTTCTGTCAACTCCATAATATTACCTAAAACACAACAAACCCACAAAAGGAGACAAAAATAAATAATTTAATTCTCCCGCATAAGTTTGTTCGCCGTTTTGTTTAGATTCGTCCAAACCTGCAAACGCATTCGCGCGCATTTTCTTTGATGTCGGAGAAAAAACCGACAAGTTGCGGGAACGCCGCAAACCGTTCGTGGAACAATCAGGACTTGCGAATCTGTTCTAAAATTCGTACGTAGCACCGTCCAAATTAATGTTCCGATTGCCGTTCGGTTCGTTGTTCTGTTTGTTCCTCGGTTTGTTGTTCAGGTGTGTACGAAGCTTTACAATAAGCATATTAATATGAACTATATCTTATGAAAGGAGAGTTATGTAACTATAATTAACGACTTAACGTTACGTTAGTAGATTCCATTTACTATTTACACATATTTTCTTGGAACATTCGATAATTAACTATCGGGATATGATGACCCTATACTTCGCAGGTTGTGCGCAACTGGATACAAGCAAATAACTTGGAGCTGTTACCCTGGCCAGCAAAAGCCCAGATTTTAACATTATCGAAAATGTTTGGGCTCGAATACTTGCTGTTATCCGAAGACAACAAGGGCCAAATTTTATACCAGTAAACCGTAATGCACTAATTGCAGCCATTGATACCGCATGGGAAACGATTAATATTAATTATATTGATACCTTGATAGCGTCAATGAGCAGACGCCTCCAGAATGTATCAATAATAATGGAGGTCACACCCATTATTGATTTCTTATATTTATTTATATAGTAATACCTTTATTTAAAAAAAAGTTTTCATTTAATTTTAAACTATAACTTGGTATCTTAATTATAATTATGTAATAAATTCTTGTCAAAAACTAAATATATACGTTGACAATAAGAATTGCCTTAGTTTTTATTTTCACTTTTTATATTAACTACAGAAAAAAATGAAACGTCATAAAATATACATTTTGTAAGGACTAAATATTATGAATAGAGAGTTTAATGATTTTTTTAATAACTTACAATAATTAGTAGGTTAGATTTATTTAAAAATAAGTAATAATCAGTCAACCCAAATAACCATGTTTAGTTTTTGATTTAATTTAAAAGTTATTGCTTGTAGACGTTTTTAAATCAAAATTATTTCTAATTTTATTTTGTAAACATTTCCTAAACAAAATTTTGATTCGATAATTAATCGAGCTATGGTGTTTAATTAGCGATACCTTCAAATATATTCTTTAAAGAAAAAATTAAGTAAGCAACGTAAATTACCTATTTTCTAAAACGTGCTTAGTGTAATGATTCATTCTACAGTCCTTCTATAAGATAACCCCTGCTGAGACTACCTGCTGTTAGAATTGTAAATGATACCCTTAAGCCCGCTTCACAATGTGCAAACTTTTGTTTACAGAAATTGTGGTGTCTAAGTTTTAAATTTCATGAGTGTACGTCAGGAAAATGAGCGGGACGATTTTGGACATCCTATTTAAACGAACCGAGTAGGTTCCTTCGTGACATTGGCCGTGTGCCAGCAAGCCTCTTCTCTTGTTCCAAATTGCCCTCCGCAATTGTTTTTTGGCTCTCACAGTATTTTGCAGGGTTGATATGTTCTTCTCTTGAGGCAGATATACTTAGCATGAGACTGAATTGGCATTGTTAAAAAAAATTGACAACGAACTGATCTCAAACCAGTGTCGTTGCGAAGAATATAACAGTGTAGCCAACATGACGAAAATAAAAACCCCGTGGCGTTGAGAGCCTCATTACACTTACTTTCTGAATATGTCTCGTTACTATTTTTGTTATTATACGTAGCACAGTATCTTTTTTTAATGCTATATGGATTTCAAGAAACGGTATTGATCAGCAAACTGTGTTTATTGTATTTGCATTGGTTCTCACTTATGTTGTTGATATTAAAAATTTTAAATATTTATAAAATAGTATTTGGAAGGAAATTTCAATTTTATGCCGATTTCCACCATGCTATAATAAAAACTAGGAAATTTGAATTAGCGCAAATTCGTCAACTAAATAAAAAATAGCCTGGTACCTATCAACTGTAATAAATCGTTGTGGATTCGTAATTCTAATAGGGTGAAACACTTGTATGCAGGTGTAAATTCATTTTGAATTTGCCGTTAAATGTAAACAACGAGGCCAAACACAATATTGTTTAAATGTAATATTGCGTTTTTTAAAAAATGGATAAAAAAGTAATATAAGTAACAAACAAAAATCTTCGTCAAGTTGATATTAAAAATCAGGACAATAGCATTTCCAGTCGATTTAATCGTATTGAATTTTAACTTCCTAGGTGGTAAAAAAAATTAAACATGCAAACACACTGTGAACTTTTGCCCTTTCTTGTTTAATGTTAGACATTGCATGACTGATACAAAACTGACGCTCGATAAATAAAAACGAGTTAATTACATTTCAGAGTGTGAAACAATTTTTATCGCTTTTATAACAATTTTTTTTGTTTTCGAACCGCAGATGCTAGTTTTAATATTTAGTTTACGAACTGAATAAAATTATTTGATAATAGATCGCAACATTTTCTCCACAACATGCTTATCGCTTGAATGGTTTTATGAAGTTGATGCTGATGAATTTGTTTACTAAGGCCAGAATTGCGATACACATCATAGGTTTCATAAAACATTGTGTTGAATAAAAGTTTTTGATGTGTTTTGTCTTAAAATATAAATGTGGATGTCCTAAAAGATAAGGGACTTTATCACTGCTCTGATGCGATATTATACATATAATATTTAAAACATAAAATTTTATTTTACATAGCTTTTTTTTAGATCCCATTTTTCCGAAATGAGTGAATACATCAGTAAAATGTTAATAAAAATACACTTTAAAAGGGCAAAAATGCAAGCACTTCTCTCCACTTGTTGCACAATACATCGATAGGTACTAATATTGGTGGTTGAATTGCAAAGACAATTGGCAGGAATGTTTCTTTAAGGACAGCATTAGACTTCTCTAAAATAAATGCAAAATGTTACAGATACTTTATTTCAGTTTTGTTTAGTGAAAATGCCCAAATTCAAACAACGATTTTGCTGCCAACCTGTTTTATTTTTTTTCCCCTTTGCGTAGATTTTCTTTTTAATATGTTTTCACTACATACAAATTTATCACAAATTTTTATCAAGGAAACGCCATATTAAATATTAAATCAGTTTAAGTATATTTCCATGTTAACTTTTTAATAATATTTATTATCAGATTTGAAGTTTTAAAAAAAATCATGTTCTATTTAAAAAATGTTTCTTTAGGAAAAAAAACTGAGTAGTCGTGTGTTATATATAAAAAAAACGACATAAACAATCAAATTAAAAAAACTCACTCAAGCCAGTGACAATACAGGGTGTAACAAAATAAGTGTAAAACATTTCAAGGGGTAATTCCTCATCAAAAAAAGATAGGGTCCTTTATATAAAGAAAATTTATTGGAGCATCCCTTGTTAAGGTACAGCCCCTTAAAGAGGGTACATAAAGTTTGTCTTACAATTTTTTTCACAAACACTAAAAAAGTTAGAAAATTGAAATTAAGATGATATTTTCTTCTATCAATAAGACACTTAGCCTGTAATTATTGTTGGTTGGCTTTATTGGTTAAGAGAATAATAAAGCTTGAAGGCTCCTTTTTAACAAACCAAGCCCCAACGGTTGCTTTTTGCTTGATAAAAGATCTGGATTTGTCGTCGAGGATCTTCTGGTTGAATCCAAACTCCTTCCGATAGCCACATGTCAGTTCTAGCAGACTTCTTCATTACTGTTCGGGGTTTGTTGATTTGCATATCTAGCAACATGCTTCAGTAGATGTGATAGATAATATATCTAGCTTAATCTTTTGCTTTTCTACGATGTCGTTGCGATTGATTTGCGACGTTGACTTTGACTTCCAATTGACAGAGACTGGCTTTCTGAAGCTGCGGAGTAATGAGTGTCAACGCAGTCACGAGCGGATCTCTGAATTTTCTAAGCGTACCTGACAAAACCATTTAATTAATTACGTAAAAGTTTAATAATTTTTTAGTTGGTTAATTAAAAATACCTCATTCTCATTTGAGAGTTCAAATTGTTGGCTTGGTACTGCCGGAGCTACTTCAGCCCGTCTAGGTTTCTGTTCATTTGCCTAAATCTATTGTAGTCTTATATTATCAAGTTTCATTTTACCTCACTTTTCTTAACATATTTTTTTACATAACAAGTTTAGTTTACGTTAGTTTCATTCAATCTCACTTGTATTATATTAATATGTACATACCGTTCGAATTTCATTTTGGATACCCCCAGTAAGTTCAACTCGAGCCTCTTCGGAAACTATAGCACTTGAAGGACTTTTTCCTGGGACGCGGAGACTGAACTGAGGAAGACGAGGAAGACACCTGGTTCGAAGCTTGCACTATCTCTTTCTGATTGATCAGCAGATTACTCTTTCCTTCATCACGAGTGACTTCAACAACACGAGATCTTTGAGCACGAGAATCTCCAGCACCTACAGGTACTTGCTCACCATCACGTTGACACCTATCATTCTCTTCACATCCACCATCGTGTTGACATCTACCATTTTCTTCACATACACCATCCTCTTAACATCCACCATTCTCTTGACATCCAGCATCCTCTTGACATACATCACCGTCTTCCATTCAATGCTCTTCTCTCCGTATCCGTTTGCAACATGCGTTATGTAAGGCATCCTCCTTATGATACTGATTTCCTAAAGCGTTTACCCTCCCTTCGACAAGATGCCAGACTTCTCAAGCAATTCTTTATCTTCCGCTGCGAATTCTCTTCGAACACGGGCCACATGTTGGTTGAACCATCCTGAAAAGTAAGAAAATTGGTAAGGAAAAGGGATGTGAATATTTTCTGGAATGAAATATATGAAGATATTGATGCATTAGAATATTTCCGGGGTGCCTAAACGTATTCAATATACACAGACTTTAAGTCTGTGTATATTGAATACTTATATGAAATCTCAACATTCGTATTTGCCCAAGTTAGAAAAGAGGCTTATTCAAGGAAAGGATGCATTATTAATGGAAGAAGATCCGGAAATCAAGATATGCTCACAACGTACAAGCAATTTTGTAATTTCTACGAACCCTTCGTCTGTACATTTTGGGTGGAAAGAAATAAAGCGATTGAAGTAAGTTGTAGTTTACAATGACGAGTCTGAATACTTTTACAGTTAGGTATTTCGAAAACTGTTTCTGAACCGTTCGAAACTAAATAAGAAGAAGCCAATATATAGTAGGGTTGATAATGAGAGTGATTCTTGACGTTATCGTCTGTAGTTACATCGTATGAGAAAGTAATCAAGGAAAAATCAGTATTTAAAAAGTTCCACTGGAAATACGTCATTATTGATTAAGCGCACAGAACCGAAAACTAGAAGTCAAAGTCGTCCGAGTATGTTCAAGAATATAAATTGTTAAATAGACTGTTGATTACAGGAACACTTCTTCAGAACAATTTGCACGCGTTGTGGGCTATTTTCAATTCCCTTTTACTGGAACTCTTTAACTCTTCGGAAGATTGTGAGCAGGTGGTCTCGGAATTAATTTGGCAACGGCAAACTGGATTCTGACTGGAATCCCCAAATAGATCTCAAGCTATAGACAGAGCTCATCGTATATGTCAAATGAAGCAAGTTAGAGTGTTCAGATTTATTACGGAAAGCACCGTGGAGGAAAAGATTGTGGAAAGAGCGGAAATTAAGTTGAGACTGGACAAACTCGTCAATCAACAAGGTCGATTGGTGGACAACAAAGTTAACCAATTGAATAAGGATGATATGTTGAACATGATTTGGTTCCGAGCAGATCAAGTGTTTGCTACAAAAGATAGTGATATTACGGGTGAAGACATGAATGAAATCCTGAAAAGAGTGAGAACCAAACGGAAGAGCTTAACTAGAAGTTGGCCGGTCTTGGGAATCTTCTTTGAGAAACTTACATTAGACACGTCCACCGAGTCTGTGTACAAGTTCGAGGGAGAGGATTACGAGAAAAGAAGAAAACCTTTATTGGTCACTGGGTCGAACCTCGAAGCAAGAGAGGAAGGCGAACTATGCGGTTGATGCGTATTTCCGTGAAGCACTAAGAGTTTCAGAACCAAAAGCTCCGAAGGCACCGAGACCAGCTACGTTTGAGGAACAGAATCAATCTATAAATCATGATATTTGACGCAATGAATCTAGTTTTGCCAAGAATGAATGAAGCTTGTGATGTATTCAAAAAAACTAATTCTTCGCGTATTTCAAGTGATAACCTAAACCTAACCATGATATTGTATAAACTAAAAAAATTGTGACTTACCTGCTCTTGAAGAAACTCCGTGCAGATAAATGACTCTTTGCGCCTAAAAATTCTTTTAATTCTTTACACACAAATCACTTTTTCTATTAATTAAACATTAATAATAAAAAATAATCATGAGAATCGCTTCCACCAACACTCATCATCAGCCGACATCATTTCATTTTTATAAAATAGAATAGAATAGAATGCATTTTCATCCGCTTTGATAAAAAAAATGCATAGATACGTCTGCGTTTTAACGGTTTTCAACCGTTAATTGAGCACATTAGGCCATAAAGGTCCACAAAAATTTTACTAGAATCGAAAAGATCGATTCTTTCTTCATAAGTTAAAATGATCAAACATGTGGACCTTTTTGGCCCAATGGGCTAGCCAGCTTTGCCAAGTTATTGTCTATTGTCCTTTGCATTGATTCTCTGCTAGTTCTTTTTTCATACATATGTTTAGCCTCCTCCCTTCCAATTTGCTAAACACTTTATAACTAACAGAAATATACTCATATAATTATCACATTGTATTTTGTCCCCTTTTATGTGTAGGGGGCTATCTTCCACTTTCTTGATATACACTCCTGTTTCCACGTTTCACTTAAGTTTTATCAAATTTTTACCATATCGAATTAGCTACATCGTTAATGTGTCCTAATCTGATGCTGTTGGCCGTTTTTCAAATTCTTTATACTTTGGTTATTTTATTATAGTCTCATTTTGTTTTTGTATAATTTCTACTTCCTTGTTATCAATAGACTTTCAAAGTACAATTTTCATCTGTATCCCTACAAAGTGAAGTTATTGGATGGAACCTTTGTTTTTTGTATGACTCCTATTTATAAAAATAACTTACTTTATTTTGCTATTTGTTACACTCCATTTCTTCTAGCTTCTTTTTAGTCACAGTTTCTTTTTTTTTACGGAAATTCTATTTCGACTTGTTTTATTCTACTGTCAACACTTCTTCCTGTTTTCTTGGGTATTATTTTTCATTATACTTAGTCTTAACGTATTCTTTTTATCTATTAATTTGCGGCAGATTTCGTCAATTTAGTCTCTTCTCTTTTTTAATTTTTTTTTGCCTAGTACTTCATTTTTTGGTTCAAATGTATCTTAAATGCATAGATTTTTTTAAAGGTTACTATATGTTGATCGAAAAAAAATTGTCTCTTAAGTTCAACATGTTTATTTTGAAACAAACCCTAAAAAGTTATAGAAGTTTAAATATCTAATCTTAAGTCTGTGGGAATTTTTTTTAGAATAATAAAGTTTTAAGATGTCTACTTTGGGGGTAAACGGTGTTGGTTGGTAGGTTACAGTTATTTCATTTTTTTTCTTTAAAAAAAATGTTAGTCATTATCTTGTATGACTATACACGTTGTGTTGGTGGCTTGAGAAACAAGGATTAGGTAAAAACACAAAAATGTTGTGTTTTTACATATTGAATACTATGTTTACATCTTTTGCACTTTGTACAAATAACAATATACAAAATAATTTAAAAACAGATTAAATTTGATTTTTTAATTGCTGACTTTTCAAGAAATCTTAAGGTCAAAATTTCTCAAGAGCTTTGTGTAATTATTAGTACATAAGACGTATTTCGTCTTTTCGAGAGATTCGATAACTCATATATGTTTCATGCGTATGTAAACCTTTATTTTAATTGTCAATGACAACAATCTTAAAATAATTTTGAGAACATAAGTAAAATGTCTGTCTTACGACATCTCGTGTAAGACATTTTTTTGTGAGGTTTTTGTTTCCTTCAAATTAACTCTCCAATTGTAACGGATTTATTTGTTCAATCTTGATTAGAATTATGTAAAAATAATTCGCAAAATGTATAGAAAACATCTACTGGTTAAAACTTGAAATCCAACAAAAACACACTCACCGAATTTTGTAAATAAAGCAAGATTCTCAATCTCACATTTACTAATTTGTTGTGTGTAAACATAACTTAAACTGCACTACATGTATTCTTACTTGAATCTAAACACAACACTTAAGATCGTTCTGTATAATATTTATATCACATTCAGAAAAAAGTAGTACAGATCGGTGCTTTTAAAGTTATACACCAAATAATACCAAAGAAAACTAAAAATATTAGATTTTTAAGTAACAAACCTTTTTCAATTTTTTCTGGCTTTACTCAAATTATTATGTATTGTGTGTAATTCATGGTAGCCAAGGGAGGTAGAATTCTTCTCTTACGGTTTTACTTGTTCAGAAATACGTCTACCTCACTTATTTTTTGCAAATGAAATAGTGTATTTTTTATGCATAATGTGAATTATCATGAAAATTAATCAACTTTTGTATAAAAAGTTTTGGTCTATTGTTCCTACTCTTACGTTAACTGTCATGTCATGACAAAAACTAAATTATGTTGTTTGTGGTGGTATAATATAATTTAAAAAATTGTTGCTCAAAAGCGATGATTTTAAATGCAAAGGATGTTGCATAACTCAAATTGTTTTTTTTTGTAATTATAAATTATTTTACATCAACGGCATCTCAAAATTGTGTACATTTTGTTGCACCATAAAATCCTTAATTTTGAAAAAGCAAAAAATTTGTTGCCAGCTAAGCTCAGACGTTAGGAAGTGAGTACTTTGTCTCCCACTTACCTTTTGACTGAGATTACAAGTTCATTCGGAGGTGCCGCTACTAAAATAAGTCTATCCCAAAACAAAGGTAACAATTGAAATAGAAAAGTATTTAATAGATTTAAATTTATTTTTAATGTAATTTAAGTGATTACAAAGAAATCGGTACGTAAAGTTAACATAAAATTTATCAAAATAAATAACATATTCCTACACTTGAAGTATCAAATACATTGTTTTGATTCGATTTGTGCGCAATCTACAAAAAAAATTGTGGTAAAGCTAGTACGTGAAACCATCTTCTGAATTACAGAGTCATTGCTACCTCAACGTTATAAGAATGATGTGTTAAAAAATCAAAATCGTAATGTTAAATTTAATAGTAAAATAAATGAAACACATTATAATATTTACAAAAATAAATAAATTGGTGAAAATGAAAAATAAGTTCGATCCAGGATAACGGTGTCGCTCTTAGTTATTACGTATGAATGGACTTTATAGAACTTTTACAATGTAAATTAGAAAAAAAACAAGAGAACAATTCTATCTATGTAAGTTTTTAAGAAAAACAACCGCCTTCCTAATCAAAACTGATACCAAAAAGGGGCCATAGTTGACCAAAAGCAACACATATCAAACAAGAAAATCTTTAACTATTTTTCGATCTTCGCTTTCTCGTATTTTAATTTCAAAGCGGTGTTCATCAATTGCTTCACATAAAGAGCTTAACAACTTACGCTTATGCAACAACAAAAATTGTTCGCCTTTTGCAACGTTTACGCCTTTACACTATTATATATTTTGATAAACATCTATGGTGTGTTTAATGTTTTTGTGTGATAAAATAACTCCAAAAAAGCAACATCAACTATTAGAAGTAACAAAAAATGTTAAAATGTTTTTAAAAAACTATAGTTAGTTAAAAACTAACACACTATTCACCATGACGAGAACGTTAAAAAAACGCGATGAAGAAAGAAGGACTTTGAGTCGTCAATGTGTTTTAGACGAAATAACAAGATAATTGTGTTAACATTCGACCCTTGTGAACCCTCACCTCCCTTGTTCCCGTTTTTTTAATTTCCTCCACAAATTGGAAGAAATAATATGGACATCACCGCAATAGCTGCATGAGCACCGCAGTCTCAGCAGGCATGCAGGCGGCGCTACTAATCAGGGAGAAGCAGCGTCTTCGGCGCAAGAAATTTCGCAAGGGTCGTTCCGAACTGCCCAGTAATGTTGCCACCAGAGAAATTGCACCTTTCCCGAGGTATCCTCCGGGAGTGTGGGTATGTATATATGTTTAAATAAGCGACAAGCAAGTACAAACGTCATTCCAAATTTGTCTTCGTCCAGATGAATTTGGGATGCAACGTTGTTGTTTGTCGAAGTCATCTCGCATCTTATAAAAATGTTTTGTGTTGTTTTTTCATCTATCATCAAGGCTGGATCAAAGGTGGGTTTGATTATTTATTACTCACTTTCATATTTTTTAACTAGTAAATGCTTGTCAAATTTATTATAAAACTCCAATAAACTATAAGTTTTGCTTAAAAACAAACAATAACAAAATTTGAGAATGTAATACCAGTCCAGAATCTCGTACCACTTTTGCATACTTTTTTTTAATTATTTATTTTGAATACGCTTTTATTAAGTCATGAATTTTGAGCTTGAGTTGGTCTTTATACACCCGTGTCCGTTTTTCGAGTGCCACTATGGGGATCTCGCTTATCTTAAGAGATACAAAGTTGGTTAAATTAGAGCAAAGTTGTGCATTGTCATGCCAAACAATAATCTGTTTTTTGATTTGTCTTATTTTTGACAGTTTACGACATATGGCAAAAAAAGAAAAAATTACATTTTTGGTTTTTCTGTTTTAAATCAAAAATTAATTAACCTTGTTTTTTTAACCAAGGCATTTTCAATGCTCTTTAAGATAGTAGACTAACAACTGTCAACTTCATTTTTTCTTACGGGCGACATTTTAAATTTTCCTTTTTCGTATCTTATGTTTCTCTAGATACGCTGTACGCGGTTAGCGATGATAGCTGCTCTTACGGCGCTGCTCATAAGTTGTTGAGCCTTGTTGATCCGTGTGTGATTCACAGTTGCGGTGTCAGACCAACGGAAATTCCCAATGTGTTCATAATATTTAGGACACTATACCGGCCCTTGTTGAACACATTGGCGGCGATATATGAGGCAATTTCCACTGTTTGCTGATCGCAGTGTAGTTATTTAGGAGCCATTTTTCACACCGTCGAGTTGAATTACTTATTAGATTTTTGGGTGTTTCCACCGGTGCACCGTTGCAGCAAACCTTCGTCTGAAAGAGCTTCATATACCGGTTTTATGGCATCTTGAACCTTTTTCTGAAATCAAACCGAATATACTATTATTCGTAACTACATATGAAACATGAACAGCGTCTGAAATTATACAAAATATTTTTAGTTACCTGAAGAGGGGGGTCATGTTTAAAATTTGCAAACGTTTCTTCAGCCTCTGCTATACGCCATTTGCACCAGCTTTCCGTGCCTTGTGTACAGAACTGATGTTACGGATTGTCGTCAGTTGATATCTTATGATAAAATGTGGCCCACACAGCTTTCTTCAATTTCTTCGCAGAATCAGGGTGCCTTCTGATGGCTAGCCCATAATACAGTGTCAAGTCGGTGATATGTTTGTCCGTCAATGCCCCAGTGCCTTTCCCGCCAAGTCCGTTTGTATTCTTTTTAGTGTTCCAAAGTCGAGTGCCCATCCTCTTTTGAACGTACCTTTTTCTTCACCTCCAAATCGTCGTAAGACTCCAAATCGAGTATAGCTTTAAACGTTTTCGTATCTTCGTCGCCGATGTAATTTTCATAACGTACACCCAGTTTTTCCTCTGATCGCTGAAACATTTTTTTTACTTAGGCTTAGCAGAACGAAGATTTGACCACATTTTTCCGGTGAATTTTCCAATCAAGGTTGTGAGATCAAAAAGCGACAAAAACCCACGTTTATTCCAGGAGCCGTCCTTGGATACGGATAAATTCAAAGGATTATTGCCGGCTGCAGTATTTTAACTAATTTTTTTCTTTGGCGGTTTTCTTCTGGTTGACCTCGAACACAAACTTTGACGCAACTAACACGATTTGTATAAATGCGGAATACATGGTGGTACTGAAGGTGTGCAATATGTCCATAACAGAACAGAAGATTTTTACACTTTGAAGTACGAGTTCTACAAGTCGCATTGCGAACATCAGACGTCTATTCACTTTAAAACAGTGACTCACGTGGAGACTATTCGGCGTGTTGCGCAGAAACACTCAATCACCAAGTTAAAGGCTACTCCTGGTGCGGCGGAGCAAGTAAATTTCACGTCCTTGCCACATGATTTGCAAACCATACATTCACTTAGAAAATTGATAATCATCAAAAGGTGGCAAATCATGTAATTACTGGTTACGTCGACGTTAATATCCATATCCTTGGTGGTCTTCAGTTTCTTCGCTGACGTACTTACAAATTCCGTATCCGTTTTGGCCAAAAATTGATTTCCTTGGAAATAATGTTTTTTAGTCCTCGAAGTACGAGCATTGCTCCCCCGACCATATTTTTTCGGTCCTCTCATTTCACTCCAAATGCACTACCGTTTTTCAACTTGCTGTACGAGGAGATCGCTAAATATGTAGGTTAGAGCATACAGGCAACTTGAAAACACATTAACAAACACTACTGCCACCTATAGAAAGAATGTAGATTACTAGAATTACCTTCGGTCAGTGCAGTAACTCGCTGTGGAGCGCGCGGCAAACTTACTGCCTGAGCGCCCCTTAGCGCTTGGGACACGGGTCCGTTCAAAGACATGTAGCGACGGAACTAATTCACGGATCACAAAATCATTTTATCCACATATTCTAGAGACTTATAGTATTCGATTTATGCAATAAAAAAACTATTTTTTGAAAAACATTTAAAGGAATCCCCCCTTAAGTGCATAAATATATTTGCAACGTTATCCAGAGCGGCAACAACCTACTTTGAGGTATGTTTCTTTACTGCACAGAAATTTTGACCAATATGGTTCGTTTAAAAATCCTAGACGAGAATATGGCGATAGGCCCAATGAGCATAAGCAATAAATTTTGCAAGCGGTAAACATTTGTCTTGATTTCGATATAAAAATATTCATAACTGTAAATTAGGTGGAAGACAATACCTTTGCTTCCACAAAAGAAGTTGCAGCCTAGTTGGATTTGCCATCGCATCAAATTGTTTGGAGAACGTTAAAAAAAATATCGCCCTTCGAAAGTTTGTTTGCTTAGAACGGCGGGTAGCCTTCTGCACGTTCGTGAATAATCAAATTCAGAAAAATCCAAATTTCCTAATCGACGTGATATAGTCCGATGAATGTAAATTCACAATTCAACCGTGATAACAAACATTACTGGTCGATTGAAAACTCCCATCGATTCCAAGAACAACGACCACAAATTCGTTTTGGACTGAATGTGTAGGTCGGAATATTGGGCGATACAATAATAGGTCCGTAGATCTATGAAAAAAATTTGAGTACAGATCGCTACCTCAATTGTTTGAGGACATTTTTAACAGATTTTCTCGACAATAACTTACGTCTTAATCTTTTGAACACATCTGGTTCCAGCAGGATGGAGCATTGCCTCATAATGCTGGTAGGGTAGGGAATGCTTGTCGGAAATGTTTCTCAACCGATTAATAGGAAATAATGGCGACGAACGTTGATCAGCACGGTAGCCTGACTTGTCTCGCTTGGACTATTTCTTGTGGGGACAATAAAAAATAAGATATACAAAACATTGCCAGCCGACGCCGATGAACTTCGACACCGAATTGTTAGCACTCTCAGACATAACATCAGAAAGAAAGACGTGTTAAGAGCTGTAGCAAATCTTAGAAAAAGAGTGCAATTGTGCTTGAAATTACAAGGAGGTATTTTTGAACACATGTTGTGATGTTACCTAGTGTTTAGCTATTTTCATCTTTGTTAAATATTGTTGAATTATAATTTTACTTAAAATTTCCATTTTTTCTACACAAATAAATCAAGGCCAATGCAGAAGACGGATCAAACTCTCAAATTTAGTTGAAAACAAAAGAGCGTTGATATTTTCTTCAAAGCACTCTAAACACAAAATAAAAAACTTAATTTTTTCAAACATGCAATAATGAAATATTTTCTGTGGCACATCGTTGTAAAGAGAAAAATTAACATAATCTAAAAATGGAAAAATTCAAAATGGCGCCCACAAGAAAAAGTGAAGTTGACAGTTGAAAAGTCGACGCCATATTCTAATTCTACATAAAAAAGTGCCTAAAGAATGTCTTGGTTAGAAAAGACAAACTGAATTGATTTTTGATTTAAAACTGAAAAACGAAAATTGTAATTTTTTGTTTTTTTGCGATATGTCGTAAACTGTCAAGGCAAATCTGAAAACAGATTATTGTTTGGCATGACAATGCACAATTTTGCCCTAATTTAACCAACTTCGTATCTCTTAAGATAAGCGAGATTCCCATAGTGGCACTTAAAAAACGATATCTGATAGCAGTATCGTTGTTTCCCTCAAAAAAGACACTACGGCCAAGCCGAATAAACGGTCCACGTTTTGAGAACAAGTACCATAATTATACTAACTCGACTTTAATCTTAAATAATTTATGTTGATGTCCCTAATTATAGCTACTAAACCGAGGTAAATAATTAAAACTAGTACGAAAATATTGGTCCTGTCCGTATTGTACGCGGGCTTTTAATGTTGTCTTTAAAAAATAGATTTTTTCAAAATCGGTTTTGACTATTCTTTTATGTTCCTCAGTGGCTACAATTTAAAAATATTTTTAATTATACACGGTGTTCCACTTTCAAGGACTATCTGTCACTTTGCCATTTTAAAAAGAAACATATATTTATTATTCTAGATCTACGTAAAAAACTATGGTGACTTTAAATACAGGATTTTCAAACTTAAGTCGGCATTATTGCTAACTTTGTTATTATTCGAGCTACAGGGTCGATCAAATGGGCAAACTACTAGCATTTGATTCCCTCATCACTATGGTGAAAACAGAATAAAAATCGAACATCGCGGTCGCGAGTTATGTCAAATGGTTCCATTTTTTCATATAGGACACCCTGTATACAATTTTCAATCGATAGAAAATTGAATACTGAACAAAAGGTTTTCTATTATCTTTTATCCTAAAGTCAAAAATGACAGAGCTATTGATGATTTTTCAAATTGGTTAAGGTGGCTGTGTTAGTTATAACTTTGCCTTACCATTAAATAGAATGTAGGAAGAATATCAGACCCGCAGGTGATCGAGTAGTAATGCCAAGAATGTAGTCAAGTTTACTAGTCGGAAAACCGTTGGTCGAGGCGGTTTGAATCTTGTTCACGGCAGACACTTAAAAAAATTATTTCGTGATGGGGATAGATTAACATACAACATTCACGGTGGCTATATCCAGCAGAAGTGGTAAATGAAATGAAGAAAGTGGAATATCCATAAAGCGAAAGGATATGGTTTATTTTAATTTATTCTGTGAACATTAAAAGAAAAATTCAAATTTGATGCTCAGAAACGTCACCGTCTAACCAAGCATTTTTGAGTCCGCCTGTAAACGCTTTTAGTGGGTGTAAACTGTTTACCAGTGAAACTTCAATTTGACACTTTAATCCTGATGACATTTATACAACAAACGATTGTAGTTTATAAAATCACAGCCACTTTAAACTTATTCGAAAAATCATCAATAGCTCTGTCATTTTTGACTTTAGGATAAAAAATAATACGACACTATTTATTAGGTATTCAATTTCCTATCGATTGAGAATATTGTATAAGGGTGTCCCATTTGAAAAAATGGAACAATTTGACATAACTCGCGAACGCGATGTTCGATTTTTATTCTGGTTGCACCATAGTGATGAGGGAATCAAATGCTACTAGTTTGCCTATTTAACCGACCTTGTAGCTCTAATAATAACAAAGTTAACAATAGTGTCGACTTCAGTTTGAAAACCCTGTATACGAGTTTTACTCTAAGTATGATGCTCTTTGAGATATCGATTCTTAAGCATAATTCAGTTATTACACGTTTTTTTTAGACTATTACTTGAAATATCAAATTCAAATTTCACTTAGAGCTGTAACTACTTTAACTATCCATATGGAACACCCTCTATATTTTTTTACCAGATTGATGTAGAAGTAAATTCTCTGCAATATTGCTATAGTTGTTTGCTTACCAAAAACTCATTGTTATCTGTGAAACTCGTTTCTATAGAACATTATCGTCGAAAAATAAAGTAGGCGATGAAATGCAAATGCCAAATGTTTATTGTTGTCAGGGTGTTAGTCCTTGTTCAATCAATCACAATTTTATTGTATCGTTGTATTATTAGTAATAATGAGTGAGTTTTCGATAGTAGAATTAATTAGTATGGTTTATTCCACCAGAAAATCGAATGGCAGCTCATAATTGTAAAGCAGATAATCTGGAACTATGACGTTATCCCCAACCTGAGATTCAAAAAAAAATTTGAGAAAAATACTAGGAAACATGTTTGTACTGAAAAGGATATGCAATTTGACATTGTTATCGTTATCAACAGTTGAGAATCTTACCATTGGAGTACGACAAGTAGCAGATAACGTTGGAGCTTTGAAGACTCTTGTAAATAAAATGTTACAAAAAACCCAATTCCATCCTCATCGCATACATCAACAATATCTGACAAAGACAGATGTTGACAATGTTTACTAAGAATCCTTCTCGTACTTATCATTCCCAGTTGATTCAAATATTTTCGGCAATTTAAAATAATCTGTTCAGCGATTTTGTTGTAAATTTTGATGATTTACTTTATAATTTTAAGTTGTCAATCAAAATGTTTTTGACGAAACGTGTATTTTTGCTAAAAAAAAATTTTATGGCTAACGGTTGAGTTTTGGTATACAAACAGCCATAGCAAAGTTGTAGAAAATTTAATTCTACATCGATCAGGAAAAAAATATATAGGACGTTCCATTTTATTCATCATTTTCGATTACAAAATTTGATATTTTTTTTTCATACGCTGTAGAACCAATGTGAATAAAGTTTTAGTTTAATATTTCAAATAACCTAAAAATCCTAAAACATCTGAAAGCCGATATTGGCCCAAGAAAGTGTTTAAAAATCCATATCTCAAAAAGTATCATTTTTTGTGTAGTACATAGGTTTTTACGTAGATTTAGAATAAAAAATATAAAAATGGGTTCTCATTAGAATGTCAAAGTTGACAAGTGGTCCATGAAAATGGAATACCCTGTGTACTTTAAAATATTTTTAAATTGTTACCACTGAGGAACCTAAAAGAATGGTAAAAACTGATTTTGAATAAATCTACCTTTTAAAGAGAATTACAAAGGTCCGCGTGCTAATCGGACAGGCTGTATGTGAAAATAATTTATCGGGAGACCCCGCGAGCACAAAAATGATCACAAAAATGTTTTAATTTTGAATTATAACTATCGGTTTCTAACACACAGGTATATTTATGGAAGTTTTAAAACTATGTGCATAAGACAAATATAACTTAAAACTAGACCACTTACTTTTCAAATAATGTTACTTGTCGCTCAAGTACATTGTATGCTTCAGATAAATTTCAAATTAATACGGATCAAACAGGCTGATACGGCAAAGACAGAAAGGTGTCAAGGTTGACACTGTGTAGAGCAAATGGATAACGGCAACTCTTACCTAAAACAACGATACGTCTAAAAGACATCGGCAGCAGTACAAAGGTTGTATGGGAGCACAGATCAAGGCTAATTTTGTCTTCGGTTATTTATTAACTTGTCTTCCATTCGACAACGTGCACAATTCGCACCACCCAGATATTGAATTAAGGAAAAGGAAGTTCTAAAGAACGAATTACACGTTTCCACGCTATCTATGAATTTAATAACGGTTAACAACGTTTGATTGCCTAAATACCAAGCGAAGTTATTTAGCTAAAGTTTCATAATAGAGAAAAAAAACTGGCAAACATTTAAAATTCTGCTTTAGTTCGAGTAGCTGGTAGATTGCATTTACTTTTTGCCACTGTCTTCCCAAATGTGTGAGAACTATTCTAACATGTTTAATTGATTCTGATCTGATTCTAACTAATACATTTAAATCATCATCTGTCTCACTTCAATCACGACGGAGATGGTCTACAATTTTTTGAAAGATTTTATTTCCAATCTCGCCAAATATTTAAAATAAAGTAAAAAGGATATTTGAATAATAAAGTTTTAGTAATAAATTACATTAATCGCCTTTAAATTACCTCTACAACCACCCTTCTAGAAGCCTCCAAAGTTCAGAAAACTAAAGGACAGACTTTGGTAAATAAAAAATAAATAAATAAATAGAAAGTTGAATATAAGAAGAATGTTGTTGAAACTGTAGGACGACATTAAATATTAAACAAAATAATTGAGAGAATGTTGAAATAACATACATATTTAAACGTAAAAATCACTTTGCAAAACGTCAGCCAACAGGAAAAAATTTTATTGTTAAATATTAAATATAAAGTAAATATTCGTATAACTCAAACTTTAGTAGATTTCAGGATAAAAGTAAACTTCCTAAATTACAATTTAATTTGCTTTACAATTTTAGAAAAAAAAATGTACGTAAAATTCTTACATTTTACCATTACTTTATCATAAAATTTAAATTAGTTAGTTATTTTTTCGACTTTACAACGTTAATAGGTCTATAACGACACCAATATCAGTATCGTTCTAAAGTCACTGAAAGTCTATAACGATACTGTTTCGTACTTCAAGTTAGTATTTGAATGAGTAATTTACATTTAATGGACGCCAAATTTATCGTGGTACCAACTTCGTAAAAATATTACTAAATGTCAAAGTTTAAACATGGAGTTAGCTTATATAATTTTTTTTTAGATTTAAGATGCAAAGTCGAAAATATTGTGTATTACACACGTTACATAAAAAAGGTTATTATTACACGAGTATAAAAATATACAATTCATTAATTAGTAAACATCGGTTAGACTGTACACGCAATTAAGCGTAAACTTTTAATTAAAAAGTAAAATCCGTAAGTTACTAGTACATTTATTTAATATTAATATTTTTGAGCACAATAAATCTTTTTGATTAATTGTGTTATATTGTTTTTCTTAATACTTTAGCATTGAAATCGTATCCTTTGTTTTTGAAATAAACTCGGCGTGATTAATGTTTTTAGGTTGATTAATTTTTCAAATATCGTAAAAAGTTTTAATTTGTTTTTTTCCACTAAAAATATGTTAATACAATTCCAATATAAACAAGCGTGAAAGAAGATTTATCTGAAAGCGTCGTTTTTATAAACCTACAGTTGAATTTATTTGGGGAGGCGTAATCCCTCGTAGATTACATGAAATGATTTGGATATTTCACATTAAATATCATGACGCACACACCTGGATAATGCAAATATGTTAGAAGTAGATGAATATTTAAATTAATTATAGACAGCAGTTATTGATTCGTTTACTAGTTTAAAGATTGATCGATTAGTCCTTGTGCTACGAATTGAAGTTTTTTGAAAAATCAGATAATTGATTAATTAGTAATCGTGTTTTCTAATGTGTTTAATTTTTTTTTCTTTACGTATTTTAAAGTTGTCGGCCATACTTCAAAAATTACTTGAAGATCAATTTTAAAATGTATCGATCAAACTTTGCGTTTCCTCGAAATTGGTAATTTTAACGCATCCTGACACGCACTTTTCAAACACGCTGTGTTGAATTCAATATACTATCTGTAATTCCTAAAACAACATTTAAATTCATTTGTAACAATGGAAATGAAAATTGAATTCTTCTACATATACAGTGACTGACAAAGAGTTTGCAACAAATTGGAAAAATTTTTGTAATTGAGATATCCGAAAATTTCTTTTAGCAGATAAATTCAGCATATCAAATGACAAAAAAAAACAATTTGACAAATGTCATGTGACCACTGTCATGGCGGCAAATTTAAAATATATCCCTTAAATATGTAAAAAGTGAAGTTATATGACAAGATATTGAAAAATGCCTAAGAGAAAAGTTGTTTAAAATTAAATTATACGTTTATGTACAAATTTTTAAAAGAAAATCACAATTTTTCAAAAATATCAGTTTTCCTGCATTTTTTCCGGAAATATTGAGAAAACAAAGTTTTTGCGTCTGACTTGCATAAAACACAATAAAACCAACAAATAAATTTCACAATACAGTAATTTTTATTTATTAGTCTACCAATTGTTTTTTTAGGACGGACTTTGTTGCAATGGCCTACAGAAAACAAAAGGTTGAAATTACAAATTTAGAATTATTTAAAAATAATCCTAAAATGATCAATTCTTCTATTCTAAACCCAATTTAAACAATTTTTTACAATATTGCCTGGATAATTAGCTCATACAAAAACGTACATTCCGGAAAAAATGCCGGAAAACTGATATTTTTGAAAAGTTGTTATTTTTTTTTTTAAATTTGCACATAAACGTATTATCTAATTCTGAACAACTTTTTTAAAGCATTTTTCAATATCTTGTCATCTAACCTCACTTTTTACATATCTAAGGGATATTTTTTAAATTTGCTGCCATGACAGTGGTCACATGACATTTGTTAAAGTGCTTTTTTTGTCATTCAATATGCTGAATTTATCTGTTAAAAGAAATTTTTGGATGTCTCAATTACAAAAATTTTTCACATTTGTTGCAAACTCTTTGCCGGTCACAGTATATTATCAAAAAAAAAACTCAAGTACCGCGAACGGTGTAGGGCCAATTTTTATACTACTAGTTTACATAAACATATCAAATGCCTTACTTAATTTAAATTAAATTACATTATTTTCTACAAACTTAATAAAAATAATACAAAATTAAAATAAAAGAGTTTATCCCTTCTCTTGTGTTTTCTTGTACTCCTTATATTTATGGTGTCGAGTTTTCCTTCAATTTTTTTTTGTTTTTAATCGTCTTTTGTAAACTGCTTCCATTTATTCCTATTTTGTGCTACTACCTTTGCTTCTTTTAATGTTACATTTTTGTTTTTAATATTTCTTCTAGTACCTTATCCTATGTTTTTTCCGGTTTTCTTACCTGCATTCTTAGCATGTGCCCTAGTTATTGTAACTGTTTCTCTTCAATCGTCTTTTTGAGCGGTTTTATCTTTAATTGTTCTCTTATTGTTTCATTTCTTAATTTATCTATTTTCGTGACTCCTTCCATTCTTCTAAAATATTTCATTTCTATTGCTATTAGTTAGCTTTCTTGTCTCTTTGTTGTTATCCTTGTTTCACTTTCGTTTATCAAGATTGGTTGGTATATTGTTTTGTATACTTTCATTTTTGCTTCTTTTGATATGTTCTTGTTATTTATAATTGTATCTTTCATTGCGAAGTACACATTCGACGTCGCTTGAATTCTTGCTTTCAGTTCTTTTTTGTAATTACCGTTTTTTTCAATTATAGTTCCAAGATATTTGAATGACTCAACTTGTTCTATCTGTTTATTTTCTATTTATATTCTTGCTCTTCTTTCTTTTCTAGTAATAACCATGAATTTTGTTTTTCCTATGTTAATCTTCATATCTGCTTTTTTTAATTCTTTATTCCATATTTCCAAGTTTTTTTGTACTTCACCATCATTTTTTGAAAATAGGGCCAAGTCGTCGACAAATGCACACTCTCCGATTGCTACTTTTACCAGGTTTCTACATCCTATTTCTAATTGTTCTGTTTGTTTTCGTTTGTTTAATTATGTCGTTCATAAGAATTATGAATAATGTTAGTCTTAACGCACCTCCTTGCCTAACTCTTTTTCATGTTATAAAGTTTTATACTAAATATGTGGTCGTGTACACTGTGTTCTTTTCTTAACCAGCTCTAAATTTCCACTAACCTTCCTTCTATTCGTGCCCTTATTTTTCTCTCTACTATACTTTCGAACACTTTTTCTACCGCAGATAGCATTGAAATTCCTCTGTAATTGTCACATACATCTTCTTTTTTAAATATTGATACAATCACTGCTATTCTCCAATCTTCTGGTGTAAGTTTCGAAACTATTTTTAATAATTTATGTAAGACATTGGTTCTATTCTCTCCTAAATATTTTATTTGCTCTGGTTTTATTTGGTCGTATCCTAAAGCTTTACCATTTTTTATCTTTTTAATTGCTTCCTTTAGTTCTTCTCTGGTTCTTGCTCTTCTTTTGTTGTGTTTTCTTTCTCCTCTTTTTCTTCCTTTTTTTCTTGTCTTTGTCTACTTCTAGCAGCTTTTCAAAGTACTCTTGCCATCTGCTTATTATCTGTTTTTCTTTTTTATGTTTCCTTCTTTATCTTTCATTTGTTTTAGTTGTGTGTCTTTTGTTTTTCTTTAATTTTGTATTCTTTTTCTTTAAAGTTTGTCTGAACTCTTCCTAGGATTTTTCTTCACCGTTTCTTCTTTTACCCTTTTCTAATTTTTTGTGTTTTTATTATGTTTGTTATCTCTTGTTTGTAGTACTTTTTTCTGTTTCTTTACCCACAGTTGTATTTGTTGTGTCCACCATCTTGTCTGCTTATTTGTGTTTCTTATTCTCTTTATTCCACATACCCTTTGTGCTGCTTCATATAATGCACTTTTAAACTTGTGACATAACTCTTCAATGTTGTTTTCTTCTTCTTAGATCAATTTTTTAAAAATACTTTTAGATGTTTGGTCATATATTTTTTGTATTCTTCCTCTCTTAATTTGTGTATTTTCAAAGTTTCTTTGACCCTTTCTTATTATATCGATCTTTCCTATTACCACTTCTTTCTATTTCGTAACCACGTTTGACTCCTTTGATATTTTTCTTTCTGTTACAGTGGTTATAATATAATCTATAATGGATTTTTCTTCTCTAATCTCCATGTAATTTTGTAAATCTCTTTATATGTGAATATTGTATTCATTATTGTTAAGTTATTTAACAGAAATCGATTAGTCTTGTCCCATTATTGTTTTTACGCGTTTCTCCATGTTTTCCCATAATTTTTTCTGTTGTTTTATTATCGTTACCTACTCTTGCATTAAGATCACCTAGTAAATATATTGGTTCTTCTTGCAGTTTATATACCAACAGTTTCTTAGTTTATACTATTCACACGTGTCAATGTTTACACGTGATGTCGCAAGACACACATTTTACTTATGTTCATATACCAACTGCATCTCTTCCCAGAATTTGTCTTTTGTTCTTGTTTTTTTGGTCTTTGTCCGCTCCACAGACAATAACAAGTAAAATCTTCTTTTTGCTTGTTTCTAATTTTATTGTTAGTATTCTTTCTAAATATCCTTTCCAATCAATAATTGTGGCTCTTCAATCTTTTCTGATTATACATCTAACTAAAGCTCTCGCTTTTTCTTGTTTCTTGACCCCGGTGTAAATTTGTATATGTCTTGTTACAATTTCTATTCCTTTTCCTTTTTTTTGTTTTTGTTACACCTATTATACTAAGACCTGCTTTTTCGAATTTTTGTATTAGTTCTAATTCCTTCCCATTCAAACTTTTTACATTCCATGTTCCTATCTTCATTGTTTCTTTTTTCTGTTTTTGTTATTTCTACATTTTTGCCATTTTCGTTGCCCTTGTTTCTGCTATTTTTGTTGCCATTTTTCCGTCCTTTATACTTTTTATTAGTTTTTTGTCATTTGGTCTTGAGCTTCTATTAGTTGTCCCCCTTTTTTGTTTTTCAATTTGTATTGGGTTTGATCGATCTGTATCTTCCTATATCATTTTTTTTCTTCTGTTGTTTAGCTATTTTACGAATTGCTGCTTGTACTTTTTGTTCTTCATTTGTTAAGTCTCAATCTATGTAAATTTCTTGTCTTCCCGGTTCGCATTTGTTCTTCAAGATATCTATTTTTTGTTCAAACTATTCTATTTTTACAATTGCCATATTCATATCTTTTTTCCCACTTAATATGCTTCTTTAATTTCTATTTCAACTCTTAGTTCTCTTCCTTTACTTCCTGCTCCTTGTTTTCTTTTTAAAATGTTTTTCTTTTATGATTATATTTTTTTCTCTCTTCTCTTGTTTCTCCAATTTTTCCCTCAATTTCTTAATTTCTTTCTTCAATTCGTTTTTTTTCCATTTCTTTTCTTTTTTATGGCATCTTCTTTTAGGATTCTTATTTCTTCTCCATATTTTTCAAGTTGTTTACTTATAGTTTTTATGGCTTTGTTTGTGCTGGTTGTATCCACTTTTATCTTTTTAATTGATCAAATAGGCTTCTTAATAATTGTTCTATATTATCCATGTTTGGTATATTCTCTTCTTATTTTTTTTCTCCTTCCTGTAAGTAAGTGATCTTGTTTCTTTTAAATGCTGTTTTTTCTATTTCTTTTTCTGGTTGATTTTCTTGATCTGTTTTTTTTTGTTTATAAATTCGCTTAGTTTTCCTACGCTGTTGGATCTATATCGCGTTTCAGACATATATTTGGCACCAGAGAGTTTTCACAGGTCAACCCTTCCGGTGAAAAATCTCTACCACTTAATTAAATTTAAATTTGTAATTTATTTAATAATTTACACCTGTAGTTATATACATAAAATACATTAACTTTCACGATAAAAAATAATTTTAACTACACGGGTTTTAGGAAATCTAAGGCAATTGCTAAAAGTTTTTGTATTTTTTAAATATTTTTAAGATAAGGTAGTAATGGCTATTTTATGAAGAACAAAAGCACGTCAATAACTAACTGGAGCTACAAATCAAAAATTTGAACTTAGAAATGAGATTTAACTGCTGCTTTTGGGTGTATATTAGGAAGTGAGAGACATTATTCGTTCTGAAATCCACTTTCTCACGCAATTATACAGGGTTTCTATAAATGATTGTTTTATCAAATTGGCAATTAAATGGACAAAATTAACGGTAAACGACGAACAATTCGCAATTACAACCAGGGATAATAATTACAACGGAACTATGAAAAAACTGACAGATGATGACATTTTCATAAATGAATTCACTATCAATTTAAGCTGCAAATTATTTGCATTTTTAAATTTTTCAACGATTACTTAATAAGACAAACATTTATAGAAGCCCTGTATTTGACAAACTTAAATACAAAGATAAATAGACAATCATAAAATGTGAATAAAAAGTTTAGAACTAATTCAGTAAAATCAAAATAATTGAATTTCATCAAAAAATTAAATTTTTGTTTTTAACTATACATACTTGCATTTCGATAGTCATTTCTTTTTATACTGCGACGTCATCGTCAATTTTTGTAATGACACTCTATATTTTTTATGTTATATGTGGATAATACTTAAAATTTCAAATTAATTTATGTATCTTAGAATTAGCACTTCCAGAAACAATCAAAAATGCCATTTTTTAAAAATACTCTTATGTAAATCCTCATTTCTTAATATTAACATTTAAAATATTAACATTTAAATCACAGAACATTTTCTAAAAAGAATACAAAAATAGTGGTAGTCATTATCATCATCATAAAATATGATAGAAATTCATAAGGCTGAAAGATGACATTTCAAAAAGCGAAATTCACGTGTCTCGGCGTTTTTCAAAAAAACACTTTGTATAAAATTTATGAATTTTGTTCTAAACTTTATCATGGATATAAATTTAGAGATTAAATTCAGATCTACGCTTTGTAATACGTAAATGTTTAATAAACAATTCTAAAATAACCTATTCTTACACAATATTTGTTTACAAAATGTCAGCATAGTTAAAAACCAAAGAAAAAAATTGTAAAAATAAAGTCTGTAAATTGTTATCAAATTCAACAAACGTCCAACATTGTGCAAAAGAATAAATATCAAGCTTAATAAAGTTTGCGAAGATTATATATTTTCTCATGGGAGATTCTTACAAGAAACTAAAATATATTTTTTTTTTCTGTTTTCCTTATTTATTGAATTCGTGCAAAAATACGTTGTTTATAGATTGTGTATTTAATGTTCACGTCTAATTTCACCACAAACTTAATTTTGTCAACATTCTGACTAATTTTATTTATCACATAAAATCTTTTTTTTCTTTTCATGTCCTTGTCATTTGCAAATATACACAGACTTCAAACCAGGAAGGTAATTTCTGCAATTGATTGACGCATGTATACATACATATACGTACGTAATTTCAACAACGTATGTGTAACTACATGAATAAATATGCATTAGCATTAGACACGTCTCCCACATATTAATTGTTCTGAACAATTTATTAATAATTTTGGTGCAGTTATATGCCAAATCTTTATTTTATCTACGGTGTCTATGGGAAGTAATTATTGAATAGACGGAAAATTTGTGTTTTGCAATGGTATATGTAAAAGTGGAAATACTATTTTTTGCATTTTCTAGGTTTGTAGTATGAGATTACTTGTAGGAATGGCGACTTGAACTAGGCACCCTCTGTTTTGTGTTAGAACACAAAATATTGTAACGTTAGAATTTTGACGTTTCTCGAGCAATAAATTTATTAAAGTAAATTCAAAACCGATACCTAATGGTATTTTCAGCTATTCATACTCAACTTTTTAAGAAAAACTCTATCTGATTAGTATACTCTACATATTTTTGTGCTTTATCGATCTTAAAGAAACGGTGAAGTTCAACGATAATTACAAGATATCAAAGGTCGGCGAATCATATTTTACAACTTCTAATCGTTTGCTATTGCAGAGTCTCTTGTAAATTTACAACAAGCGATTTGAGACTGTTATTTTTACCGACGGTTTAGTTGGCTATAATAATCGAAGAATTGACTTAGATATCTGCTTACACATCTGTTGCTTTATTGAAAGTAATGCAATTGTATTGCCAACTTATCCAGATTATCTAAAAATTATTTATTGCATAAGTTGACAAAAAAATTATATTACTACGGAAAAAGAGTGTCTAGCTGTATTTATTGTTATGGAGAAATTTAGACCTTTTGTCAAACGATTTGTATTTGCCTTCTATATAGATTAAAATTATTAAACACTTTCAATGGCCTGATAATAACCGAAAATTAAAAATTGCATTATTCCAGATGTTTGATTTAGGTCAGTTTCTTCCTGTAGACTCCAAGATTTAATCTTTTTTATTAAAGAAAACACCGTTGGTTACAAAAATAAACAATTAAATACAATTTTGTAAACAAAACTTAAGTTACTGTGATGATCCTTTTTTCCTTTTAGCGATATTTGATTTCATAGAAGCAGGTCTGTAATCACTATCCGAATCACTTTCAGAATTTATTATCATCAGATTGGATAAGAGATAAATTTTGTCTATATTGTAGCAACTCTTGTTTAGAAAGAGTACGATTTTCGTAGCATGAAGCATGTTGTATGCAACACAGGCTCATTGTCAATTGACAGCTGTCGGTACTCTTCGGTGAAATTACTTATTAGTAAAAAAGTACAAAAAATGAAAACTCAAATTAAATGATAATGTTTTTTGGTAAAAATATTAAAAGACATAGAACACTATAATAATTTTCTTAACGTTTTGCTAACGCTGGTAGTTAGATTTTTTAATGAGCGTTTTATCTTTGATGATGGATGTAAACTGATGAAATCCGTGTTGCAGGTTGTATTTACACTGGTTCAAAGGAGGCGGGGTTTGCATCGCGCCAGTCAGATTTTGTTTTTCATAAGGTGCACAGGTTCACGTTTTCTACACCAATGACTCATATTCACTGCATAAACTGCTTGTAGTTCAAACATTCTCCCCATTGCTAGTTTTTTCAATTTTGTGGTTCTAACAGATTGAGATAGCAACCAGTTTGATATTATCATCGCTACACTACTCCCACTTTTGACATGAGCAAATGTGGGCGTGCCTTTATCTAGGCGCAAGCACAACCTAGACTCCAGTTTACCTCAAAATGCATTAATTTTAACACGAGACCTAACACGTGTTTTTTTAAAATTTGAGATCGAAGTTGGCGATGATATTTTGTAATAGTTGACATATACAGATATACACTGTTATGGTTGTTTGACAGTTTAGATTTTGAATGTTAATACGAATTCAATTGAGATTTGTTTGCAGATTCAAAATTTGCTAAAGGTCAATGCCAACTTTGATGTCAAAATAAAAAAAACACTCATTATTGAGATTGTATAAGGAATAAAAATAGGAAATTGTAAAATTTCATACTTTTCTCGACAGATTAGTTAGTAGATAATATTTATGCAAAATTATTTTGTCCGGAAGCAGGTTGTTTGTAGTCAAACATGGCTCATAAAATTTTGAAAATTTTGATTGCAACAGCTTGGATTACTTTGAGCTATGTCCACTCCAAGGGACATTTAAAGAATAGTATTTTATTAGCATTATATGGAAAGTATTTGTCGTTTTAGGTATGAAATGTTTATTTAAATAAAAGTTTATGAGAGCTGTGCATATACTTTATGAAATACATTTTTGTGTTCGTATAAAATATATTACTAAAATAAACGGGGCTGGGGGGTTGAAAATTTTGTTGGTCGTTACGAGTTGTTCAAGGTTTTGAAATTGACGATTGCTTTAAAAAAAGGTTTTTCAAAATCTTGCTCAATTGTGAAATTGTTTTTGCCATTTTTAAGTAATATTTTACTTTTAAACCCAGTAAATTTTAGGACAAAATGAGCCATCTTTCAAAATTGAACAAGACAGGGGTCACTGTCAGTCTAAGCTTTAACTTGACAAATAAACGGTGAATACATTCAGTTGCAAAATGATAACCTTTAAGGTGCAGTCACATTTGAAACAACATCGAGAAGTGTCTTGTAATTTATCCTATTTTGACATTTAAAATTTTTGCCATTATATTCTTTAGTCTTTGGATCGTTCTGGCCTCAGAAACTTTGGTCAACAACTACAGGAACTAGCAACTTTGCAGGCTCTCAATAGGGACTTGTGCGTAAATGCCAATATAATAATTGCTACAGTAATCTACTACTACTAGAAATGTTTCCAATGTCACACATTTTATTGCAAATACCACCTTCCTTTTGCACAACATAATACATATCATTGTAATTTGGGTATCATCGTCGAAACCATTGTCATATTTTTGTTAAAATCTTTTACGTCTAATTAATTATAATCAAGAAAATGACTTACATATTGCTAGGCATCGTATTTATTTAGTTTTAAAAAAATTCTTTAAACTTTGAGATTTACATAAATTAGATTAACCTCAAGGTTTTGGGTTTGTTTTAAATGAAATTGTTGGTTTAATAAAATAACAAGTTTATTCTAACATATTGCATAATTTTTTATTACAAACAAAAATATTTAATAAACCTATTTTATTAGTGCCAAAAAAATTAAATATAAAAATTCTGATTTACTAACTGATCAACTGTCAAATTGAGAGTCTATTTTTACATATTTATTTTGACTCTTCCACTCTCAACTACCGAGTGCTCATTTCCATTCATTTTCTCTCTCTACTTTTAATTAATGTTTGTATCCTTGACTAAACATTTCACACGTCTAAAGGACGCCAACTATCATGCACTTTATCCTTAACTGTGCAAACTTTTTGTCTCTGTTACCTTAAAGAGAATATATTTTACGTCCCACAAAAATTCCATTTAACAATTTAAATACCTATCAACTCGTTCCTATTAAATTTTAATTGCAACTAAACGAAATTTACAGAATTAATTTTAATTTCTTTTGTTAAATAATTATAGGTCGGTTTTTAAAAATCTTATCTAACTTTAATTATCCTAAATTAACGTATGAATTGAGTAGAACATTTATTGTAAATTTAATAATAATCCAATTTTAATTTTGTTTTTTTTTTATATTATTTAGAATAACTTTTTCAGTGCAATATTTTTTTAAAGTGTTTATACAAATGTAATAATTTTTGTTGTTGAGTTATTAGTAATTACTCAAGTTTTATATTTTATTTTTAATCAAAAGCTATCATCTCCTCTGAACAAAAGGAGAAGCCAATTTCTACAAATCCACCCTTCATTAGAATAGAATGACTTTGTGGTATTTACACTTGTTATCTGCGACGTGTTATCCGTATTAAGAGGGAGTATTTCGCGGAGAAAAGTATGCGGGAAAGAAAGTTACCGGGGAATAAAGTGAGTATACCTGATTTTATTAGTGTTTCGGTGTTTTAAAAAAAATTGAAATAATAGAGCCGATGTGTGAAGAAAATATCAAGATAATGTAATCATTATTTTAAGAAATTCTACAAAAAAAAAAACAATCCTTGAGAAAGATTAGAACTTCGTAAGAAATTAGACGAGTAATAAATTCTCATTTGTGACAAAATTGTTAATTTAAATTCTGTTAGCTTACTAAACTGTCAATTTGTGAATTAAATTAGTAGTTAACACGGATTGTGTGTTCTGCAATCAGAGGCCTTACCTTGTTAACTGACCTATGCGTACCCTAGCTATCTATAGACTTATTATTTAATGTGCACTGTTTCACAACTATACAATAGATATTTATTTTGTACAATTTAATATTTACGTTAACTGACAACTCTAAACTCAAACGTTAATTGCATTATTCAAACAACTACAATGAATGAAAGTCGTCTTTACTTAAAACTTTAATTAATCGACTACAATTCTCAAACAATTGAGTTGTTTACTAACTAATTATTTAATATTATTTTACGTTACTGATCATATAAATATTCGGTAATTAAAACTAAATAAAATAAGTACTTGCACGTTCAAGTTAAGCATCTCTTCAGACCGGGTTTCTAACCAATTGTCTTTGGGGGTTAAGATTAAACATTGAAGCGACATCTCTTGTCGGGTATAGAAATTATATTAACAAGACTTACAATTTAGAGGTTTTAAAGAGACAAACTTGGGACGGAAGATCCGGGTTTGAATTAAGTTTGTTGGGGGCGGACAGTCACTAGCTATCTTTTTAATCCAGTACTTACATATTTTTTTGTATAAAATATACAGTAAGATACAGTAACCACAGAAACATAAAACTATCCAATTTTTTTGGATTCAGTAATCTTTATAAATTAATCATTTTTTTTACTATACAGGGTGCCCATAATCTATCTCATAACATGGGTAACTTTCTTAATATGCAAAATAGGTAATAGGTTAAATTAGGAAAGTTGGGCAGAATTACAAGCAAAATGTTAAACTTTTTTCAAATTTGACATATGTCTTCAACTTTTTGAAATTTTGTGAAAAAACTGAAAACAGTCGATTTTTTAATGTTGTCCTGTTCCACTACTACTTACTTTAGAACTGAACTAAAAATGACATCTTATACATATTTTTACGTAGAATTCGATAAAATTACTCAAAATGTCATAACCCTCTTGATTTTCGAGATATAACACAAACTTACATTTTTTAAATGACAATCATAGTTGGCTGTGATCTTATTAAATAGCTTTTGTTTTTGCGATTTCATTGATATAAGGTTCGATATACTTTACTCTTGTATTTCTATTTAAATGCCCAAAATTGTGTTGTTGATACCATTAAGGAACAAAATGATTTACAAGTTAGTTAAACTTGAAACAAAAATTTATATTGACAATATAATACCACAAGTAGGTACTATTAATGGTTTGTAATTATGTTCTATTTCAATAATGTACAAAAGACATAAAAGTTCATATTAAATGTTCGAAATGGCCCCCGTTAACCAATATGCACATTTGACATCTTCTAACCATCTCTATGCACTTTTTCCAAACTGCGAGGACGAATTCTTCTAATAATCAACCTAATTCTATCTTTTAATTCTTCTACATTATTGGGTTTTTCTTTGTACACCCTGTCTTTAACGGTTCCCCACAAGAAAAAATCGAGAGGTGTGATATCAGGTGTTCTTGCCGGCCAATTAATAGGACCTGAATTACCGATCCAGCTCGGAAAACGTTCGGAAAGATATTCAGAAACAGCTCTAAAATTATGAGCAGGAGCACCATCATGTTGGAAATGAGTAAGATTTTGTACCACATTTAATGGCAGTTCATCTAACATGTCTTCCAAGTCATTTTGAAGAAATTCTAAATATCGCCTTCCATTTAAATGGTAATTGTAAAAGAACGGACCAATTATTCTGCTACCGAGGATGCCACACCACACATTTATTGAAAAAATATGTTGATCTCGTCTCTCAACAGTAACATGAGGGTTGTTCTCAGACCAATAGTTATTATTATGTCTATTAAATACACCGTTATTGGTAAATTTTGCCTCGTCAGTAAATAAAATTCTGCGCGAGAAATATGGATCGTTGTCAGTTTCTCTTAAAAAACCATCGAGCGTAATTTAATCTTCTCTCTGAGTCGGCTGGATACAAGGTGTTGCCGATATGAAATTTATACGGCTTGAATCGATTTTGTTTTAAAATTAAACGAGCTTTTTCTGTAGAAGTACCACACTCACTTGCAATTTCACGGGTAGATGTTTTTGGTTTATAATTTACATATGCCAAAACTCTTTCTTCGTCTTCTTGATTAAACTTTTGCTTAGCTTTTGGTTTCATAAATGATCCGTATAGTTTTAAATTATTTTCCAGTTTGGAAAAAAGTCTTTTATCTGGTTGTCTTCTTTCCATATATCTTTGCAAATACATTTCACTGGCTTCATTACTATTTCTGTTGCTAGCATAATAACAAAAAGCATGTCGTTTCTCTCTTCATGTGAATACATTGTTTATTTTGAGAATTTTATGTTTTTAAAATAAATCACCGTGAATAATACAACTTACTTATGTAAATCAAATTATTTAGTTGACGACACAGGCTTTTGTTTCAACAGGTTTTTGTTTGAAGCATTTGTTTCCATAGCCTGCCTGTGTATTATTTTGCAGCTTAATTGTATCAATAAACTACTTTTAGCATTTACAAAAAAAATGTAAGAGTAAAGTATATCGAACCTTATATCAATGAAATCGCAAAAACAAAAGCTATTTAATAAGATCACAGCCAACTATGATTGTCATTTAAAAAAATGTAAGTTTGTGTTATATCTCGAAAATCAAGAGGGCAATGTCATTTTGAGTAATTATATCGAATTCTACGTAAAAATATGTATAATATGTCATTTTTAGTTCAGCTCTAAGGTAAGTAGTCGTGGAACAGGACGACATTAAAAAAAATCACTGTTTTTAGTTTTTTCACAAAATTTCATAAACTTGAAGACATATGTCAAATTTGAAAAAAGTTTAACATTTTGCTTGTAATTCTGCCCAACTTTCTTAATTTAACCGATTACCTATTTTGCATATTAAGAAAGTTACCCATGTTATGAGATAGATTATGGGCACCCTGTATACACAAATAATGCTTTGTTATTTTCAAATATCTGTTTTAAGTACCATATACGCTGTTAAGAGCAAAAATTTGGTATGTATCAAATTACTCTTGTTGTATGATACGCCAATGATTTTTTGCTATTTACAAATTCTTTGCCAAAGTCGTCTTGTCCATGTTTTCTCCGTTTTAATGTTAACTACAAATACCGTGCTTCGATATCTTACCGCGTTAGGTGAGCTTCTTAATTAATTTTCGATCATCTTAAAGTAACATTTTAGGGTAATTAATTAAGCGAAAAGATGTTTTGACGATATATTGAGAAAATATGTCAATTTGACATATGTCTTTAACGAGAGCACGTGATCTATAATTTTTTTATATATTTTTTCCTTCTGGTAAATCCTTTTTGGTCTCTCTTATTTGATAAGTGATTGGTATTAATTAACGCCATTATCAACATCAGAAGACATTTCTTACTACTTGGATATTCATTTGTTTGGCACTAGCACTAGATGTTTTTCGTAGGATCAATTCGGAGATAACAGTTACGAGTAACTAACCGCTGGGGTTTTATTACTTACCGCATTTGACAAAAGCTCAATACACAGACTCTACGTGATTAATAAAATTAATTGTTACGATTATTTTGTCGTTCTTCAAACAAATGTTAAAATTATATTCTTAAATTTATTGCTTCTTGAATTTAAAGTTACTTTAATGTACTAACTAATTGAGTACTTTTTTTTAGGAGACCAAGCTTATTGCTTTTTATCCTGAGGTAGCGATCCAATTTTCTTCTAGCTAAATTGTATAAGTGAATGTTTTGTCTTCCGTTTGAATGAAGGAATTTTTAGTTGCACGATTGTAATTTATTATTATTTATAAAAATATTTTTATACACTTTGCATACTATTAGTTACTTCGACAGCTGTTTTTACAATTCTGTCTCAAAAGATTTTTGCAGGTATACATACCCTTCGCTATTTTAACAAAGTTGGTTGTAAACTAACGGTACCTGTTTCTAAAAATAACTACAACCTACAAAAATTCGTATAACTTAAGTATATGCCTAGACAGTGAAAGTTATTCCTTTTTAAAGTTCTTTTGCGGTGGAGGTAAAAACAAAACTGTAGCGTTGTTGACGTTTTACACAGAACAAATGGTGGTTTTATCAAAGCTAAACTTTTTTTTACTAACAAAAGATAACTTAGCTTTGATACAGCTTTCATATGTTTGGAGCGAAACATCGGTATTGTTCGAGTAAAACAATAAATATTTTTAATAAAATTGCAATCAGGAGGAGTCGTGAGAGAATTTCAGTAAAATATAGATGTAAAAATACTTTAAAACGGATCGGGCGCCACCTACGTTGTAGTAATTTGTCGTAATTAGTAGGATCTCAGGACACAGAACAAACAAACTGTTACCACAAAGAAATATAATATATTTTATACAGCTTGACTTTACCACTTGTATTGACAAACATACAACATTAAGTAGATAAATCATAATTATAGCGAATCGTAATAAAAACAAATTACAGCAAACAAGTTAAACATACAGTATAGTAATATTATTGTTAAACTGACTAGTTATAGTCCAGCGTTATCTAACAGCAGATTATTGTAATATTGACATTGACAAGTTTTTGTAATAAGAACAAGTACGCTTGTTATGTGTTATGTGAAAAATACTAATCTGCCAATATGTGAGATTTACTTAATTTTTAAGCTTTTGCGAGCACAAGAGAATTGTCACAAAAGCGCGTTTTCAATCCTTACAGTGATTATAACATTTGGTCGAAAACGTGTAAAATACAAACACGGAAATAATAATTCAAAACGCGTTAAAATAACATGCATATCTTATTATTTAGGTATGTTGGAGTGTCTAAGAAGGTCCACTGATGTAAATTAGTGACGCTAGTTGAAGGAGTGTGTTGATTATTACCTGGTTACGTACTTGTAGCAACAGTCGGTCGTTGCTTGTCGGGACTTCTTTGTGTAGATTGATAAGAGTGCTACAAGTTCATAATCCGAACGAGAAGTAGAGGTTTTCTGTAGCAATCAACATAAAGGACAAAATGGCGTTTAAAAATATAACACGAGCATTGTTACTTACAGTTTCCAAAGAATTTGGCCAAATTTTGATGTAATGTTTCGGTGTATTAACTTTTAGGTTAGTTCCATACGGTTGCAATTCATTAACCTACAAAAAATTAAACAATGTTAAGGTGTTTCAATTAAAGAAATATTTTACAAGTAAAATGTGTGTCTTGCGACATCTCGTGTTAAAATGGACACGTGTAAATAGTAGCTTAGATGGCGCCGTGCACTTTAACGCACACTAATCTTTACAGTTAACTGTTGGCATTTACTTAGAAATACTTTACCTAAAGTAATATTTATCGACACGTGTATCTAATCGGAAACCAACATTCAGATAAAAAGATTTTTGATCAACAATTCCCGTTAAAGCAAAAAAAAAAGAAAAAACCTAGGAGGGGATTTTAATGCAAGAGGAAGAAGGCCTAATAATTAATAGAAAAGTAAAAATTATAAGAATTATGTGAAGAGAGAGGATGGAAAATATTATACAAAAATATGGAGGAAAGAGGAAAAGGAGAGTTAACAGGAAGTATAGGTAATAGATTATGTAATTTTAAACAATACTTGTAAATAGGATATAAACTATATAATAATAGAAGATGCGGCACTTTTGGATCACCTACCGATAGAAGTAAACTTGATAGGAAAAGAAGTTACAGGATGAGGAGAAATGAATAGAGGAAAGTAAGGTAGGATTTAAGGAAAAAAATAGAAGAAGACCAGCAATCAGCAGAAAAGTTGAAAGGGGATTATAATTAAGAAAATTGGAAAACCAACAAAGAAAAATTTGAAAAAACGAGACGAGAAAAGGAAGAAGAATAGGAAAAGTAAATACAAAAAAATATAAACAGATTAGATCAAAGTTCAAAAAAGGCGGTAATATGAGATATGTTGATAACATTTCCTATTTGCGCTTTAATTAATTTAAATTTGTTTAATCTCTGAAACCATTCAGCCACTTTCAGTCAAGGTATGTTTTAATATCATTTCGTTCTTTGTCTGTCATTATACTCCAAAGGCGGTCATAAAAAAATCAAAAGATGAAATCCATTGATTACCTTCTTCAACTGTTGAGAGTTTTGGATAATGGTTCTTAAATAGAGGAGCTGGTCAAATCTATACAACCTAAAATTGATGGCACTATATCATGATGCCACCTATTTTTTGAAACGTGTTGTTCCCATCGACATTTAATCAACATTTTGAAAAACGAATTGCATTGTAGCTCCTTTTTTGATTGGTGATGAGAGATAATATCAGAAATTTAAAAGTGCAAATTTAGAAAAATATCGTGCAAAAATAGCATACGCAACTAGTGCGTAAACAGTATTTGGGAATACGTGCTAAACCGGCCCTCATTCCCAAAAGAATCTGTTTACGCACATGTCACGTAAATAACTATTCTTTGTAATTTTTTCAAATACAAAGTGTTATGTAAATCTACGATTAAATACTGTTCACTTAATTAAAATTTGACGCTTCGACGTACGCGGCTTTGCTGAATCTAAATAAAATTTATTTTACGGTTTCTCAACGAACATTTGCCCAATTTGCGGAAATTTTTTTTGTGTTGACTAGTGAAAATATTAGAGACAGTTTTCTAATCATTTTTAATGTTTGTCTAACGTTAATCTTGTAACTGATTTCTGGACTTTTTAATAAGTAAATATTTTGAATTTTTATGCAATTTTATGAATTATTTTAAAAATTTATATTAATTTGTTGCTTAAAAATAAATTGGTCTTTGAGTAAAGTTCATACAGGTTAGATTCGGAAGATAAAGTTAATTGCTTGTTAGAAGTGTATTGAAACTTGAACAGAATCAAACCTTACTTGGTGCTAAGATTATAACTTTATTTTCGGATGATAAAACTGTAGTGAACTCGGCAATTAAAGAACTTCGAGTTACTTTGGTCGATTTTGATGGTGACTTTTCTACACCCGTTTTCAAATGCGTTACTTTTTTTTATGTTTACATTAAACGACGATGCCTGATAATGCCTCCTACTTTGGACGCCGAAACCCAGAAACAACAAAAACTTTCTTTGACTTTGACAAATCTTAAACATGACTATGCCTATAAACTTAAGAAAAACTGAATCAGTCTTTTTTCTTCTTGCGTTGGTAACCTTTAGTCCAAAAGCTACTAGTGTCGCTTTGACTTAGGGTTCAAACATGTCTCAGATCTCGACATTAAAATTTTTCTGGTGGAGAAAGGGCAAATTTCGACAGGGTTTCTATAGTCACGTCTTCTGTTAGTGACAGGCTGATCATCTAGCCGAAAGACAATTGACGTTGATTTTTTTTCTTCTATTTTTTTGGTCCTTTGGTTTATTTTTCGCGTGGTTGGTTGGGCATTGACATCAGGATGGTCGCTATCCTCGTCGCTTTAATAACGACAGACTTTTCAGAAAGCCAATATTTTGTTCTGTTTGTATTTTGTTTGTGCTTGTTCTGTTTTGTTATTTTTTCTTCATATATCTTTTACTAGAGTTTTTGTTCTGAATTTTGTTTCCTGTGCTTTATCTAAACTCTTCTCTATTTCTGTGTTTGCGTTTGTTTATTGCTTGACTGTACCTAATGGTCTGGAAAGTTTTTTGCCTTTTTGGCGTTCCGGTTTATGAGCGACTTTTCTACTAGTACCCTACTTTTTGATGATTTCCTTGCTTACTTTTTATTATTTATCTCTATGACTTATCATTCCTCTGTTTGGCAACTTAAGGTACTTAAATTATTCGTGACTATCCCAAACCCCAGAATCTAGATTTTAATTCTCCTTCTTTGCTTTGTTCTCTTTTCTCGATTTCTATTTTATTTTTCTTTTCTGGAAGTTGTAATTTCTGGTTTTCTGATGGATTTCGTTTTTCTGAAGTGTTTTACTGCTAAGCTGATTTTTCTTTTTCTGTGTTTTGTTAATTGCAATCCGGATACGCATCGGTGATTTATTTGCTTCATGGTTGGTTAGTTAGTGAGATTTCGTTTATTTTGTTTACTTGTAATCTCATTATCCGCTTAATGCGACTTTTTAGAACACAATCTCATTGCACTCTTTTTCTCTACGAAGATAGTTAACAAAGCAAACATCCTGAATTCTTCTCTGATTCTGCTCACTATTTCTCTTTTTGCTGCTTTTTATGTAAACTTTGAATTGTTTTTAGTAGACCATACCTAGAAGTTCGGTAGGTTTTTGTTTTATATACATTCTGTTTCTGGCGATTTTACTACTTATACCTCATACCCCTTTATGTTTTTTTTCTCTGTAAAGCCGGAAATTAGCGAAAATCTTAATTTTGTTTTTTTGAGGAACATCATTCCGCGAAAATAATTTTATGGGTATTTGGTCTGTTCAACGGACTTTTGATTGGTATTTTCGTCAGACTCTATGTGTGTTTTCTTTAAGTATCTGTGTTATGCTGCTACAATTGTTTCTTTCAATTGTTATCGAGTTTCACCTTTTGCTAGAGGGGAGTTTATGTTACGGTAATTTTTGGCAACATTGCACGAAATTAAATTCCTATCGTTTTTTTTGTTGTGTGCCGATAGATGGTTATGTCTTTGTTGCTTTTACGTTGGCGGAACGTCGAAGCTACTTTTATTTGACTCTTTATGGTTGCCGAACATTATAACCTTCGCTTCGCCCTATAGCGCAGTCATATAATTTATTCTACATTTTTTTTATACACCCGTAGTCATACGCTACTTAGCTTAGGTTATTCTGGATTGATATTTTGTGGTACTTATTAAATAATGTTGCTTGATATTTTAACCTTTTTCTTCAACCGTTCTCTTTTGTTTTAGACCAATTACTGGGTCGTAATTGATACGATTTTTTGGTATTTGTGGATCCAAAATTGGCAGTTTTTTTTGTTCTACGACGCGGTTCCTAGTTAGCTGTAAGCACAAGGGCATTTACTTTAGAAACACGGCAAATAGACGAATAAAGTTTTGTTGGGAGAGAAAAACTTTGTTAATAGAATGGACAGAGGGTAACCAAAAGCTGTCTTCTACCCAAACCACCGCAGCAAACTCTAGAGACACCAATAATTTAGGTATTTCCAATTTTTACTACGTGATATATAAATACATATACTAACTCTGATGCGTATGCGTTTATTGCAACGTGTACGTATGCGTCTATAATTTTGTAGCTGTACGCTCGCGCTTACGAAACCGCTTCGTGACGCAATACTCAGTAAATTAATATATTTATTACTTAACCTGTTATTCTACGTTAAAAAATGTGTATGATCATTCGCTAAAATATATTTATTTCGTCCGTTATGTCAAATTTGTTCAATTGTAGATTTAATCTTTTCTCTCAGCTTTCTTGTTTTGCTTTCAAAACACAAGCAAGTCGCGCCTCTGTTACCATCTAGTGTAATTAACACGACAAGATAATTAAAACAACTTTGTCTGTAAAATTTTTTCTCTGAACTCACGACGCTTACCTTCAAATTGGTTTAATCGGGCTATGCAAAATTGTTCTCTCTGTAATTTTTTGAAATACAAATAATTATCAAAATTTACGATTAAATACTGTTCACTACCTTTTTTTTAGTTTGTTTTTACTGTAACAATAATTATTTGTTTATTAATAGACTAGTTATAGATTAGACGTACATGAAACTCATATTTCTTCTTTTTTTGGGTGGTATTAATTTGCAGATAGGTGTGGAAAAACTGTTTCTACAAGGCGCCAATTAATTTACAACTTCCTGTTTTTTGCCCAATTTTATTTATATCCTGTACTTTATTTTGTTTATTTTAATAATTTTGAATGTTTTCTATTGCGATCGTGGTTTTTATAGTCACAGATATGTCTCGTGTCTATAGGAAGTATAATATTGGCCCCAGTATACTTCCTTGTGGGACCCCGGAATATATTGGATAGTGCAGTGGGTAGGTTTTCTGGTATTTGACTATATAAGTTCTGTCGGTAAGATAAGATCTCAGTATTGTATACGTTGAAAAATAATCTTATTGCCACACTTTTACTTGACTTATATCCATACAAACAGCTGAACGGTAGCGTTTGTTTTCAAACTCAATTTTGAGTTACTATCCAATGGATTTGTTACATAGTACCATGGGGCTTTTGGAGTGTTTTATTACTGGTACAAATTTATTTGTAAATGTTGTATTTTCCTCGTGAATATTTATTTGTGACCGGCAAACAATAGTTTATGGGATAAAAAGAATGAATGTATGATAGTATCCAAAATATATTGTTTAACTTAACAAATAACCATATTTTACAAAAATCTTCTACAATTTCGTACATTCGAATATAATAAAAGTCGTTCGCAACTTGTTCAAACATCTCAACTAGTGATTTATCACTATCTTCTACAAAAACATTTCGAGTACGTTCAAAATCTGCTAGATTACTCGCAAGATTGAATGAGGCACCAAAAAAACCAAAAAGAGAATAAAACTTTAAATGTTCTTCAAATACCGAGCGTGGGTACAATTTATTGGGATTGCCCCCCAGTTCGCACACAAATGAAGAAAAAGTATCGTAATATAAATCAATTAGTTCCAAGTAGTGTTGGTCACGAAATTTTTATCCGTGCATATCCAAATAAAATACGAAATGTCTAAACACGGAGAACCAATCACTGATAACTGCCAATCCAACATGCATAAATCAGTGGGGGCACTGGGATTTGATTCATCCTAAAACACATTTTTGGAGGTAAGTATTTATGACGGAAATATAGCAATACTTACACTATATTTAAATAACATATTTCGAATTTGATAATCTCCATGATTGATGACAGCATATTCTTTGACCTTCTAGTTGAAGTAGTATATCAATGATGTAGGAGGGATGTTTTACAAATCCTTCAAGTGTTTTATACTCTTGGCTGTTTTTCTTTAAACCGCTTAATACCCTTCTTGCCAGATTTGCAACACTATCACAAAATGACTCAGGAATTTCTGTGCTTTTTTTTAAATAAGTAGTCATGTTTTCAAACAACTCAGGTTTTTGAGTTTGAAAACAAATGATAAGGCATGTAATTTTGCACAACTTTTCATAACCAACGATCCATGCTGGTAATCAACTGAATCTTTATGAGTTACGATTTTGTACCCAAGCTTTTTCATATTTTCAAGCAACAGAGTTTCTTGTTGGTCTTCACTATAAGTTGCGTAGCACTGAGCAAATGGTGAAAATGTATTGATAACATTGTTTTCTTGTTGTATCTTTAAAAACTTTGGTAGTATCGTATTGTACATGTAAATTTCACGTTCGTAAATTGATCGAATAGGAAATGAATCCCTGAAGAACGGTAGAGTAGGTGCCAGTTTTCCTATTATATTTATTTCCTCGCGATTATCGACCTTGACATTGATTTCTAGAATTTGTCCCATCCAGTTATCGCCGGGTTTTACACCTATTTTTTCGTTTATACTTGTTTTCCATTTAGTTCACGTTCCATTAAATATTTATGAATCAATGTTCTAACGTGATCAGGAATTGAAATTTTCTCCGTCGACATTTTTATTAACTAATTATACACTAATCTGCAACAACTACGTACACTGTTTGTGCGTAATTTAAAAAAAATGTACTATCAAACCAATCACGATAAAACTCCGATAGCAGAAAAATTAGTTGATAAGTACGATTACAATGGTAAAAAATAGTGATTAATGTGTTTTATTTCTAGTGTTATTGGTACAAATTGATTAAAAATAGAATGTTTTATGAAATATGTGTTTATCAAAGGAAACTAAAAACAAATGGTACGATAAAAAAACGACAAAATTTTTTCAAAATTTTATTTATATTTAGTGACAATAGAAATATTACATCGAAGAGAAATAATTTTTTGGTTTAATCAACAATGTGACAGTAACATTTGCAAGAACTTTTATTGACATAAAATCCGAACAAAATTAATAATATATTTAGCGACTCCGTAGTTGCTTACACTATTGTACACGCATGGGAATCGACTAAATGAGATGAACAATTTTTGATTGTGACACTTAGTTTCGTGCATCTTGAACTTCGTAGATTAACTGTGCTAGAGTCTCCTCCTTATCACATCCGACTCGTATTCGATGGGATTTAAATTCGGCAAACCACGACAAATATTAACGCCTGCTTCTTAGAAGAAGTCCTGTGTACATGCTTCTCAACAGCAAACCTAATATTACGTGGCAGTGTGTTAGGTACCCTTCTACGGCCATCGTGTTTACCTAGACAGAATCGCAATTCATCACTGAAGACAACGGTACTTATGCTAATCTATTTCCCAATCAATCTGCAAAATTAGTCAAAGAAAGTGTAATTGTGAACTGTATGAAAAAATCCAGAATCTCTAATGCTACGGTATTGTGTAGGCCTAGTAACAACTCTACCATTTTCTTCAAACCATAATTATCTTTTTTAACGGTCTGTAGTACAAGTTTCTTGACCCATTATTATTACCGTCATTGCAGTACAATTAACAAATACAATACGATAAACCCACATCTCAACAGATAACAATTCTCCCTTGAAGAAATGGTTGGACGCCTTTAAACTTAATGAAATTTGTGTAAATTACAAAATAGATTTATAAAAATATTTTTGCCCTACTTTTAAATAAATTTACTAAGAAAAACACAAAAAATTTTAAAAAATGCCGGCACTGAGATTTGAACCCTAAAACATCTAATCGAAGTCATCCACCTTAGGCCCCTGTTACACAGGTGCACTGAATCAGATAGAAACCCTGTTACACTATGGTAGCTAGCGGCGTGGCCAAAAATAAGCCACTCGGGTTTCAAAACAGCCACAGACAAGGTGGCTGTTCTCAACTACACTGTGGCTGGCCACCCGGACCGTGGCTGTTCCGCGCTGTGGAAATGCACCGTTTAACATTTGGTTATACAGGAGCCTGTTACACTACAGTGGCCGGCGACGCGGCATTGTTTCTGGCGCATTGTTGTTCGATGCGCGCGCACCTCAGTCAGTCAGTGAAAGTGCTTTGTTTTTACCTGTATAATTACTTTAGTGTAAAGTTTATTTCCTTCTAAAATGGATGACGTTAGAGGTAGTGGAAATAGTGAGGAAACGCCTAAAGATAATAATGTAAAGATAAAAATCGGTAAGAAAGAAGAAAGATTGAAAGAACTATAAAGGGTCTTTTTCTTTTCTTTAGAAGGAGAGCTAACAACAACATGTATTTACTGTTCGATGGCATTTTTACAACTAGCAAACTGAATAGATGATGAAGCATCCATGTAGCTTTATAATCAGCGACGTAGCCAGCGACCGCGTCAGTCGCAAGCCACCACGCTAGCTACGCCGCCTGCAACGTGGCTGGCGTTGTGGCTTGCCACCGTAGTGTAACAGGGGCCTTAGCAACTGAGCCAGCAGGCCTTAACTTTTTTATTTTTAACAATCGGAGAAGTTTGATGAAACAATTGATTTGACGTTAGAGTTAATTTATTGTGGCATGTTATTGTGTTCAACATTTCAATATCAATAATGAAGGCTCTATCCGAAACTGATTCTGAAGAAGATATTTTGGGAACGTCTCCTGAAACTACGTGCAAAAATCTTTTAACCGAAAAATCAAAATTTCGGTATAAGACCAAAAAGCAAACAAACAATATACAATACTTTTCTCTGCTCTTTTGGCTTATTTTGGAAAATTAGGGAAGCAACTTAAACCTTTGTCACTTTGACCAGTTAAACTAGCGGGACTTCAGTTTAAATTCGAGTCTCGACTACCTATACCTATATCATTTATCTTAGTTTCCATGACGACAACCTGTAATGTAATACATTACGTGCATGTGTGTGTAAAAGCCCACCTACTAATCAAGGAAACAGTTGTGTTTTTGACGTCTTACTGACAATGGAGTAGAAAAAATTGTTATCCTATCAGACTTTTCGCTCGTGTAAAAATCTCGAAATTGTACGTAAAATTTTTACACAAGAAAAAGTCCGATATGATAACAATTTTACGTACGTGTTTATCACTTTAGCCTACAATATTTTAATACGTTTTGTTTGTAATAATTGTGGTTCTAAAATGCATTAACTAGAACGTTTATATTTTAATTTATAAGAAATGTGCCGGATGCAAATCTTGGTTTTATCACAATGTTAGAAATATGTAAGTACTACAATAATTATTTGGATCACTAGTCCAGAAAATGATATTTGCAACACGAGCACTCGCAAAACATTTTCTGAACGTGTAATCCACAAAATTTTTTATGCAGACAAATCTCAAAATACTTACAAAATTATTATTTAGTTCAACAATTTATTTCTAAGGATTCATTTTTTTCTGGTTGGTACCCACTTGTCACTGCATATTTACTTGATTTTCAAATTTAAATTTAAATAAAGTGACACTTTGTGGTGAAGAATTTAATGGAAAACGAACTATGGAAACACCAGCTCACATAAAAGATACAGCGGAAGCAGTGATTAATAATTTATTACCAGCAAAATCTGTAACTCGGTACTGGAAAGCGTATGAAGAATTTAAGAAATTGTGCAATAGTAATAGTACCACTAACACTTACAACGAGTATGTTCTTCTTGCATATTTTGGCGAGAAATAAAAAAAACAATTCTGCAACTCATTGGTCCATATTTGCAATGTTAAAATCAACTCTGAATATTACAGACATCAACATTGAAAAAAATTCAAAATTAATTGCTTTACAACCTACCACACATAACCTAAAAAATAATCACATTAATTGAGGTTTATGTAAAAGTATTAATTGGTACTGTCTACATTAAAGTTACGGTTACATCTGCGTGAGGATTCCACGTTTTCCACGATTCAAAGTTTATTTGTTTATTAAGCATTGGATGTTTTTCTCTTTGGTGTCCGTTTTTTTGACATTTAGAAAATTAAGTATTGGTGCCACCCCGTTTTCGGGGGAATTTTACCAAATATCAATTTTGTAAGGTCTAGGCCGGAAATTTGATGTTCCCGGCCGATTTTAAATCCTAAAAAACTGTTAATAATGACCGGAGGCATGAAAAAGAAATGTTATCACTTATTTATTAAACATAATTATTAGAATGCACTTACTAATTTACAATTCAAATGTTTCATGTTTGTTAGTACATGTCTGTAATGTTAAATAATATGTTTGTGTTTTTTTTAAATAAAAAGTCCTGAGGAAGTATTTTACCAATTGAACACAAAACAACGTTAGTTTGTCGCACAAAAAGTTGTGTTTCAATTGCCTCTCTTATAAGAAGGCTGTTTCATAAAAATAATTAAAGTTGCCATTGTTATCATAGTCATTCTGTTGCCAAAAAATCAAATTAAAAAATTACAGCTTTTCGGTGTAACACTTCTAATGTTACTAAGAATATTAATTTTTACATTCAGATAATATTTATATTTACTCCAAAACTTTTGTTCTTCTGTTACGAGTTTGTTGTGTAGATATGTAAATATAAATAAAAAAAAATACTTAAGAAGTCACTTAGAAACCTATCCAAAGCTTGATGTCGATGAATGGGTCGCAGGAAGGTCTCAACGAAAGTCTGTAAAATCTGTGACCATGAGCGCCACCTAAAAAGGCTTAGTGAATTATCCTTAAAACGTAGATCTTAATCACAGTAAAACTTGTAGAAGAGAAAGTAAAAAAGTAACATATAACACGACAAATAATAAAAACTTAAATTAAGAAATGCACAAGACATGTATACGGTGTCACAGTTAAATATCTTAATCACAGTTCAGCGTATTAAAATGTAAATTTAGTATAAACGCCACAAAATAAGTCTTAGCCCTTGGCGCAAAATTAAGTGAATTACTCGCAGCGATTAATGGCCTTAAGTCAATTATCTTGCATAAATTCAACATTTATAAAAAGAAAATTGAGAGAAATAAATTTGGGATTGGTTTAAGAACGCAAAACAATTAAATCCTAAATCAAAGAACATCTCGTATATGCATAACACTCATATTATAAATAGTAATATAAACAATAAAATTAACACATAAATTATAATCACTTATCTTTGTATACGTTGAGGACAGCTTCTTTAGAGAAAAGCGTTTAGCATCACCACGTAGGTGTGAGTTAAATATTGAATTGTGATAAGATAAAGAGCCTTCTTCTGGGAGTGACCACAGGTAGTTATTAATTTTTAGAAATATAAGACATATATCCCTTTAGTGCTTAAATAATTGTTGCACCCCGCAAGCAAGTCGTTCAGTGATAGCAAGATTAGTGGTTAGATTTTTCCAGGTAAAAATTCTTTCAAGTGAAAATTCTCGAATTGAGAAGATAGTGGTGTAGCCACATGCGGGTTTTAAAATAAAAGTTATCTATGATTGTTTTACAACCTTAGGTACACATTAAGTAATGAATAACGACATTATATTCTTTTCTCCTCTTCTCCAAGTTGATTAAGAGTAAGGTTGGTTTTCTGCCGGCAGGGAATAGCATCATAATTTACGAATAAGGAGCGGCATAATTAAAAAATTACCGTTACACTCTTTTTTTTTATTTTAATTTATTTTTTATTAGATTGTATCATTTTAGATTTTATGTAGGATGTATACTGACTTCCAGAAAATTGCAACACCTAGAAGTTGTCGAACGATTTTAATGAAATTTTCAGGAAACGTCTATTTTCATTAAACAAAGTGATGATTAAAATTTGAATAAAATCTAGCCAGTAGTTTTTGTTTTTTTTTGCCTGTTGTTTCCATAGCACATAGTAACAATAAATTTGAAGTATTAGACCATTTAGTAACTGTCAAGTTTGCAAATTGTTGTTGTTTCTTTACAATTTCATTCTGAACTTGAAAACAATGCCGAGAGTACGTCAACATCAACATTTTGTCCAATTAAGTGATTTTGAACGTGGCCGTATTATTGGTATGAGAAGAGGCCGGACTTTCGCTAAGAGAAATTGCTCGTCGTGTAAACCGAAATGTTTCTTCAGTATTGAGATGTTGGTCCAAATGATCCGAGGAAGGGGTTCATCATTGTCGCCGTACATGTGGACGACCTCAAAGGACTACAGATCGCGAAGAACGTCGCTTAAGAGTTTTGGCCACAAGAGATAGATTTTCAACAACTCGATCAATTGCAAATGATTGGATAAGAGGTACAGGACTTAGGATGTCAATGTTATCTGTTTATCGCCGGATAAGATCTTATGGGTTGCGTTTATATCGTTCATTTTTATGTCTTCCTCTTACACCACTTCACCGTCTACGCAGACCAGAGTGGAGCAAACGAAAGGGTTAATTGGGCGCAAGAATGGCATCAAATTGTGTTTAGTGACGAGTCCCGATTTTGCTTGTGGGCCCACGATGGTCGTAGGAGGGTCAGACGGATGCGTGGAGAACGTAAAATCCAACATTTTTGTGGAACGCAACACAGCCCTCACTCAAGGAGTTATGATATGGGGTGCAATATGTTATGGTAGCAGATCACCCTTGGTCTTTATTGACGGCAACCTTAACGCAGCTGGTTACATTGCTAATGTGCTACAACCAGTTGGCCTTCCATATCTTCAGGGGCTGCAAAATCCCATTTTCCAGCAGGATAATGCGCGCCCTCATACCGCAAAGGCTACAACACGGTTTTTGGAAGAATCTAACATTGCTGTCCTCCCATGGCCTGCTCGGTCGCCTGATTTGTCGCCAATTGAACATGTATGGATATGATTGGTAGGCGACTGGGTAATTTACCGCACTCTCTAGATAATTTACACGATCTTTAGCAACGGATTCAAGAAGCTTGGGATGATATACCACAAGCAGCTATAGATCACTTGATTGATAGCATGCCAAGCCGTCTAGATGAGTGCATTACAAATAGTGGCGGAGCAACTCATTATTGAAAAAAACTTTTAAGCTTTTGTTTTTTGTTTTTAAATTTTAATCATCACTTTGTTTAATGAAAATAGACGTTTCCTGAAAATTTAATTAAAATCGTTCAACAACTTCTAGGTGTTGCAATTTTTTGAAGTCAGTATAAATATATATAAATATGACATATTCTTTTTTCTACATTATGTCTTTTAGTTCGTTTGGCCAATTCCTTTTTGTTTTTTTTACTTTTCTATAGTGACTATAAGGTTGAAATGTATTGGTCTAGCAGGCATTAATCAATAGCTCTATAGTACGAATTAAGACCTTTTTATACAATTGTAGTTTTTGTTTACATCTTTTGATAATTTTATTCTTGGCTAAAAACTGTTCTTGCCTATAGTTTTTATTATTTCAATAACTGTTTTCTGCATTGCAGTTCTTTTACAATTTAGTATGTGAACTATACACAGTGATTGGCCGATTCAAGTCTTTTCTAGCAATTAATAAAATAAATGCTAAAAAATTGGTATCGGTACAAGGTAAATCATTGATTGATAAGATCATACTGTAAATAAACTAAAATATTTAATTTACTCAAGATCTTGAGTTTGTTTTGCTTTTATGATTAAAAGAATAGATTTACTTATTGATAAAAACAAAATTTTAATAAATTAAATTCTGGTAACAAACACACAAAAAAAAATTAGTACACGCTTTATAAGAAATTTAAATAACACTACCATAAATTTTATTATGGGAAAATACAGATTCTATGAAATTAATAACCGACTTAATACGCTCGATGTCTTCTTATCGTTGGCGGTCGCAAATTTTTATCGATTGACTTCGATTTTATTTTACATGTTTATAATTTAAAAAACTCAAACACCGAGTCTCTTTATCGTCCACACTATTAGTCTATACAACCACTTAAAATTCTTTGTCATTTTTAACTTCTTTTCTTACTGCACGCAAATGTTTCTATCTTTGACCTCTCAAAATCGTTCGTCCAAACAGAAAACTTTAACCTTTATAGGTGATTGCCTGTATCGATATGCAATGTAATGTTTTTGTACCTTATCAACGGACACACATTTATAAATAGTTTCTTATACTTTATGTCAATTACTTAATATTATTTTAATTAACTAAATAAAAGGATTTATTTATACAAAATAAATTATTTTTTTATTAAATAAGTGTAGATCGGTTTTAGAAATTTTAATCATGTTAATTGTAAGTTTGAGTTAAATACAAATTTTTACTGTAAACTTCAATACTCAATACTTCAATTAAATAAAAAACATTTTTTTTATTCTTTAAAATAATTCTTTCAGTGCAATATTTTCAAGGGTTTAATTCATTCGTTTTCTAATTAATTTTATTATACATCAAATTTTTTGACTACCATAATTTTCAATTGTTTATTTTTTTTGGTACAGTATTTCATCTTTTCCATAATAAAGTAAAACTTATGACGGTAAACAAGTAAAACAAGGAAGTTATGAGTTTTGACTACTTTATTGATTCAAACGTAACCAATCTAATAGTAATTAAATGATTTAATTGTTTAATTTGTAAAAGATTTTTATCTTGAGATACCACCTTTGCTGTAGGAAGGAAAGCTTTCTATAAAAAGTAGAGGGGATTCTTTAGGGGAAATCATATAATTATCGTATGGTTGGTTGCCGAACAACAGACGTTTTTAGCAACGTGGTTGTAACAAAATAAATTCATCATTTTAATTAAAATAAATCAAATCCATTTCTTTATTTATATGTCGGTTTCTAGAAATCTCAATCGGTACTGTAAAGATGCACAGGAAGGGACTACCAAAGATTTACAAAAACAGCGCCAAATTGAAAAGAGGCGAATTCATGTTCAACACAAACTAAAAGTCGCGGCGGTAATGTGGATGGATACTAAACCTGTAAATATTTTAATAAATTTTGTATCCACGCGTTAAACATCTTCTGTTCAACGCAGAAACAAAAACGAATCAAAGCAGAACATTTCTTGCCTTAAGGCGGTTGAAATTTTCAACTGCATAATAAGTAGAGTAGACAAATTTGATCAATTGCTGGAAGGTCGTAGATCAACAAAATAGTGGCATTTAATTTTTAACACGTACTCGATATGGCAATTGTAAATGCGTTTACGCTCATGAATTGTAAGAAAAGAATAGAAGATTACCAGTTAACATTTCGGATTACTCTGGCTAGGCAACTGATATCCAATGTTTCTTTTAAAAAACTTTGGTCAAAGACTGTTTATTTTTAGGAAAAAAGTTCTAATTAGGCTACATGAAGTCGGTAACCAAGATAAAGGTTACCGACGCTGCTGATTATGTATCACTAAAGCTAATGAGAAAAGGACAACATATTTATATTCTAGGTGCAAAGTTCCACTGTGTATTAACCTTTGCTTTATAAAATATAATGGTTTATAATAATATTGTATTTTCTAATGCAAGGGGTACAATAAGAATTGTTTAAAATAACAAAAAAAAAAGTTGTTAATAGAAGTTTTTTATTATTTCATACAAAACAAAATACGGTAGCAGGCGGTGGAAAGTAAAATTCTCACCGCCCTTAAAAATCTCCACAAAGCCTGAAAAATTATTTTTACTCGGCAAATAGTTTTTTGGGTCAACAACTTGCAAAAAAATTACCTTTATAATATATATATTTCATTCGTGCCCACAGATTAAGTCCCTACTGCTTGAGATTAATTGCTACAACTCATATGGTAACGTTCCTTGTCTCGGAAACATTTTTTGTTATTCTGCAATAGCATTTTAATGAAAAACTTAACGGATGTTAAAACAAAGGCTGGGTTTGGTTGCAATTGAATCGGTTTAATTTTTTTTAGTGTACACTAAAGTACAGCAAAACAACGAGTGATCGTGTGGAACTCTGCATTGAAACGTGACATAAATATAACTGACGGAAATGAAAGTCTTCTTAGATACCTAAGTTAAAGAAAATTCCACGACTTACTCAACTCAGCTTTTATTTGGACATCCGTTATATGTACGATATAATTACTAAATTAATTATTATTCTAGTAATTTGAATTAAATATGCACATAAATTTAGTTAATCGGGTAAGTGAGTTGTTTACTGTTATCGTGAGAAGTAACTTTGTTAGTGTTAATTTAATTGTTTTTTTCCACCAAATTATAGTTATTGAAATATTTTTCTCCACGACCATTAGTAGTATGTAGTAATTCTAAAATTATTTCTAATATTAGGAAAAAAAATTCTAGCCTTTGAGATAGAATATTTATTCTGAAATACTTGGTTCTTATGGGTTTTCAGATACTTTTGGCAACTATGATTATTTAAACTGTCACTGTTAAAAGTCAAATGTAAGCCTAGTTGAATGGAATTTTTTAGGTGTTTCGAGAGAAGCCTTAATTTAAATTTTATAAATAGAAAATCTAGTGAATCAGATATGGCCGTGATGAAAACAAGGTCAGTTACGAGGTTAGAATGAAAATTTGATTAAGTAGTGGTTCTCCATGCTCTTCTTTAACTTATATCAAATTTTCATTCAATCTTGTTATAGATTTTGAACGGGATTTACACAAACGCGGTTTATGGTATAGTATGATTTATAACCCTAATTACATACAAAAGATGGTTCTCGATGACTTCATTTTGGAAATCGCTTTTGGTTTCTCAGGTTATAAAAGTCTTAGTTTCTACAACAACGTGTTTCTTAAGAATTGACACTAACTATGTTCATGATGTACGTAAAATTTCATTATTTTTTATCCTGCAACATTTATTTACGCTTAATTAAATTATTATACATCAGCACTTAAGCTATAACCGTATTTAACAAAATCATCAACATTTTCATACATACGAGATAAACAGACTTCGCTTGCCATTTCAGTAGAAATATCTAATAGTGATATATCGCCAGTTTCATTAGGATTGTGCCTCATATTACAAAAATCTGTTAGATTTAATGCAACATTAATTATACCACCGATTAAACCATACAAAGAAAACTTTTTTAACTGACTTTCAAAAACTGATTGAGGATATAATTCGGCTGGATCCCCGCCTAGTTGGAGCAAAAATGAGGAAAATGTATCGTAATACACATCAATCAGTTTTAAATAGTATTGGTCTCGAAATTTTCTGTCCGTGCACGACCAAATAAACAATGATATATCTATACATGGAGAACCAAATATTGATAATTGCCAGTCCAGTATGCACAAATCTACAGGATTAAAATTAAATTCATTCTGAAATATGTTACTTTAAATACTTAAAAACTAAGTTATTGTGATACTTACTTGGTATTTAAATAATAAATTTTTTGTTTGATAATCTCCATGTGTGATAACTGCATATTCTCCTGCTGAATCTGGTTGAAGCAATTCGATAACATAATTTGGATGTTCTATATATTTTTCCAAACCTTTGTAAGCTTGACTTGATTTTTCAAAACTGTTTAATATTTTCCTAGCAAAATCAACCCCAACAGGAATGAACGATTCGGAAACGCCAGTATTTTTCATTGTGCAAGCCCTTAATTCTTCAAATAGTTCAGGATTTTGTTTCGCAATGCAAAAGATATAGCATGAAATTTTGCGCAAGATTTCATTATCAATGAAGCGTGATCATAATCTACAGGAAGTTGACGACTTATTGATACGTATCCACCTATATTCATGTTTTCCAGCAACACCATTTCTTGTCGCTCTTCAGTGATTGTTCCATAGCATTTAGCAAATGGTGAAAAAATAATTTTTACATTGTGATTTTTTGAAATTTAATAAATTCTGGTAGTACCACATTGTATATCTCAATTTCGCATTTGTAAATTGATCTAATTGGAAAACCATCTCTTAACGTCTGTGTCGATGGTGCAAGTTTTGCTATTATACTTAGCTCTTCAAGTGTATTTTGAATTTTATTACTACCGACTATGTTGATTTCTAAAATTTCACTAAGCCAGTTATCACCAGGTTTTGTAACGTGTTTAATATTTCTGCTCGTAGTTTCAACTATTCCACGTTCTTTAAGAATTTTATTTATAAACACGTTAAGATGTTCAGGAACTGATATTTGATTGGCTGACATTTTTATTCTGAAGGAAATTACTTAATTGAACAACGTATTATAATCACCATGTACTAAAATTTAGAGAAAAATATATTAATTTAATTGTATAAATTTTTGTTTATTTTTAGCAATTTATATTAACAATTAGCTTTTTTTATAAATAACTTTGGGAATTTAATTGTTTACAGTAAAATAAGTATTAATTATTAATTTAATCGTCAGTATACTTGCTAATTAGATATGTCAGAGGATATCAAGCTTAACCAACATGGATTTAAGTTAAAAATTATGGAGAGGGTCAAAGGAAAGGAACACCAACTGCAGTGTCTATTTAACCAACAGAAAACACCAAAAACTGCACCAAAAAATTGACTCGGACACGTGTTTCAACAGCTAAGCTGTTATCATCAACGATACCGATACTAAAAATAAAAACAACGGGAAGCTTATATATACTATCTGCTTATCACGCATCGTTAAACTTAATTGATTCTTAGATAAGCTTAAATAATTCCGAAAATCCTAATGGACCGTTATCATCATAATTCATAAGCAAATTTCTGTTTTTAAAAATTTCTAAACTTTCATAAGAATCAAGTTCGTTTTTATTATCTACCCTCTTAATTAATTCAATGTCGCCTACTCTATGGCCATTTTCAAGCATATGCATGGCAACAGTTCAGGTGATGCTTAATGAGGGCCCCTATTCATTAATATCTAAAAATCCTCTTCCCAAAATGATTGCTGATACCCGTAGAGTCTTATTAGAATGTGGAAATATTATACCAAAACAACTTAGGTTTAGACTAACGGTATCTAACCCGGTTCTTCCTAGAATGTATTGTTTACCTAAGATACATAAACCCGGAAAAGCAATGCGTCCCATTATTTCAGGTATTAATGCTCCTACTTATCTGATATCTAAATGGTTGTCAAATGAATTCAATAGTTTTGAATATCAACAATCAAATTTCAGTGTTCAAAATTCATACGATTTTATTGAAAAAATTAAAAACATTGAGCTGACTGAGAACGAAGTTTTAGTTTGATTCGATGTCTGTTCATTGTTTCCAAGCGTTCCGATAGATATCACTTTAGATTATTTGAAAGATATGTTACACCAAACCATTTAGACAATTCAGAAGTAGATAATTTTATTAAATTAGCAAGATTATGTATGAGTCAAACCTACTTTCAAATTAACAATAATATTTATCAACAAAATTATGGTACAACAATGGGTAACAGCTTATCTCCGTTTATGGCTAACCTGTTCATGGGTAAATTTGAAACTGATATAAAAAATAAATTAGATTATTTTCCTAGAATTTGGTGTAGATATGTAGATGACGTTTTTGCAGTCATCGACACTAAAGTTTACAGCCCTCAGCAATTTGTACAAATTTTAAATTCAAAATTTGAGACGATCAAGTTTACCTATGAAACAGGAACAAACCTTAAGTTACCTTTCTTAGACACTTTAGTGACAAGAAATGGCAACAAACTAGATATAGATATTTATCGTAAAGACACTAACACTATGAGGTTTATAACAAATGATTCCAACCATAGTATGCAACATAAACTTGCATCTTTCAACTTTTGATTCACCGATTATTACATTTCCCATTGTCAAAACAAAACTTTGATAAAGAACTGCGAAATATTAAGCAGATTGCATCATACAATGGTTTTCAAGAATCAATTGTCACAAACATAATTAGAAAACATAAACATAAGTTAAACATTAGAAACATTACAACGTTAGAAACTAGTAATAGCAAAATAGATAAGAAATATGTCAAATTACCAAATTATCCCACATACACAAAAGGTCTTCAAAAAATATTTTCAAAATTTGATTATAAAACAGTAACCTCTAGTAGTAACAACTTGCAAAATCTTTTAGGCAATCCGAAAGAACCAATAGAAATGTGTGATAAATCGGGAATGTATAAAATTAATTGTAAAGACTGTAACTAAGTATATATAGGGCAAACCAAGAGACATATTAAAACTCGTTTTAAAGAGCACGTAGCTCATGTCAAATATCATCGCACAGATAGGTCCAGTGTTGCCATGCATATGCTTGAAAATGGCCATAGAGTAGGCGACATTGAATTAATTAAGAGGGTATATAATAAAACGAACTTGATTCTTATGAAAGTTTAGAAATTTTTAAAAACAGAAATTTGCTTATGAATTATGATGATAACGGTCCATTAGGATTTTCGGAATTATTTAAGCTTATCTAAGAATCAATTAAGTTTAACGATGCGTGATAAGCAGATAGTATATATAAGCTTCCCGTTGTTTTTATTTTTAGTATCGGTATCGCTGATGATAACAGCTTAGCTGTTGAAACACGTGTCCGAGTCAATTTTTTGGTGCAGTTTTTGGTGTTTTCTGTTGGTTTTATGGAGAGGGGTTTATACGAGTAGTACGATCACAACAGTATTAACACACATATAGAGGAATTATAAAAGTTAATTAATTAATAATGTAAAATTTTTCATGATTGATAGCTTAAAAATTTTTAGGTAGTTTGATGTAAGTCAATCTTTAATTTTGGATGTATCTTGTCACCGTTTGTTTGTAACCAACCTTAAAAATTACTAAGCGGTGTTGAAACCTGGCCAACATCTCGAGTTGTCAAAAATGGTCGTTGGCTTAAATTACAAATAATAAGAACAAAGGTTTCCACACTGCGGAGATAATTTATAAGAGCGCCACCTAGTAGAACGTGTGAGGGATCTTCCAGAACAACTAGTAGCTCATAGACACCAAAACTAACCGTAGTATAGATATAATTATAGAATGACTAAGCCTCAATAACAACGACATATAAATATTTACACAAATAGATAAAGACATAAAGCACAATATAAATTAATCAAGTAAAAGTGGACACCGTCTAAAAAAATGTTACGATCGCATCTACCTATAACTAACCAAAAGTTACGCACCAATTCGTGTGGCAATTAAGGACGTTAAATTGAATCAAAAGGTACGTGGGCACCGGCACCTCAACAGCAAATCTAAAATTGTCGGATAAGGCAACACATTATAGGAACGTCGAAAGATCTTTCAAATTTACAATTATTCAATAACAAAGCGCAGTAATAATAATAATAATAACAATAATAATAATAATAATAATATTTATCGGCCATAAGTATAAATAACTATACATAAGCGTCGTCAATAATTAAATATCACAAAATGGTTTACTGCAAAGATTTACAAAAGTGCAAGTATTCATTCACAGTGTAGGAAGCATTTGACACTAAAATATTTATTAAATTAATTTTAAAACATCTAATGGTAACAGTGTCATTCCAATTGGTAAAGCATTGTATAATTTTGAATCAGCATAAATAGGAAATTTTTTATAGAGAGTGTATTTGTGGTAAGATAAAACTAAGGAATGCTTATTACGGGTAGGGTAGTTGTGAATATCACAAGGGTTTTTAAGGTTTTGTGCATTAGCATGTATATAAATAAGTACATTGTAAATATATACAGGGTGCCCTACGTTGAATAACCGCGATTTATTTCTCGGAAATCAGACGTCTGATGATTCTGAAAATTTTCTCACATGCTAATGTCAACAAGGCCAACTCAGTTAAATATTTTCAAGATGGTGGCACTTTCGGTTATACCGAAAATAACTATTAACTTTGTTATTTTATATAGAATACTCTATATATTCATGCATTTTTCGATTCTACGACAAATTTTGAACATTTTCAATGTATATTGTTCTATACCTAACTCTAGCCGTTTCTGACTTCAAAGGAAAGGAACACTAACTGCAGCGTGTAAAGTTTTTGGTGCAGTTTTTTGGTGTTTTTCTTTTGTTTCTGACTAATTTTGCTTACAGCAAGGGTATATTATCTCACTAGTGGATTGAGGAGATTTGCAATTAATGGTTTTTGGTTGTCATTGATTGAAATATTTGTTCCATAATTGTGTTTACGAACGACAATGCGGGTTAATAGTAAATCCCAAGGTAATCGTTCAAAATAATCTTTTGAACTCACTACGTCGAAAACAACGTCTGACGCACTGTGTAGTCAACCAGAACGCGTGTTTCCCGGTTTAGTCGACCGGGAAACACACAGTGGTGCCAACCCTTTCAAAGTAGAAAAGTTTCATGTTACCGCAATTATTTTATAATAAGATGTCTATAAATCATTCGTTTATTGTATTAGTCAACATATCGTATCGTTTTATATGTTTCTTATTAAGTAACTGAAAGGATAACATCAACAACAAATTTTGTTTTATTGTACGATCGCATAATTTTGCAACCAACTTAACGTAAATGTCAAATGTAGTATTCCCATATTATAGTTCATCTCGTGAATGAAAATTGGTCTGATAATTTGACGTTTGGAAATTGTTATCGGTGCACCTGTAAAGTGGTTTCGACATAATTGTGTGGATTTTGTGTAGACCATGTCCAATAGTCGCAGAGCAAATATAACCTCAATAACAAAATTGAGCCAGAGAAGGAGACTGTCTGTTCCGTTTCAAAACAGATTAAACATATTTTATTTGACTTTAAATCAAGTAAGTGACATTTAGAATTAAATTAATGTATACAGTATCTTAAACAAATAACTTAAACAGTGTTACTGTTATATATATTTATCGTACAGTTGGTGCAATTTGAAATTGTTATTCCAGAAGTTCCTGGAGGGTGAGAATCAGATAACGACTGTGCCACATTTACAGTATGAATTAAATGAGATGGTCCCGGTGCTGGCTCCATTAAACGATCGGCAATACTAATTTTACTTTAAATGGAGTCATCAAGGTAACTTTGAGCCACGCTTGAAGATTTCCATACTCCAAATTTTTTAAGGGTAGCAGATCTCCACCTTTATCAGCCAACACAGTTGCTGCACTTTTTCGAAAACAGTGGCCAGTGTAGTCTTTTGGATTTTCTAACTGAAGGAATTCGGCTACTTGGCTAGGAATTCTACCAATTGTATTAAGCCCTACTGGTGAATTAATACATTTGCCGTTTCTGTAAGTGCAAAAAAAACGTTTGTTTGCCTCTGGTCTTACATTTCTATGTTTTAGCAGCAAGTTTATCCATTCGGGTTTAGTTACTGCAAAACTTCGAGAAACATTTGTTTTTGTTTCTGGTACATTGACGAGAATAACTTCAGATTTGAACACGATATCATTAATTGACATTTTGCACAACTCTTCACGACGACATGCACGGAAATACCCATTATTACTACTACCTATAAAATGAATTAGATACTTAGTTTATATGTATTTATAAAATATGTTGTTTATTACACGCCTGCATTAATAGAAATAAATTGTCTGGGGTCTCAACAATGAACTCATCAATTTCGTTATCGTTTAAAATTTTTTTGTTTTAAATTGTACGTTTTCTTCTTTAAAAAGGCCACAAGAAAGAAACTCCACTCGACTGTCGGTACTTTGGTTTTATTTCGCATACTTTCACGCGCATATAAATAAGCACATAAATAAGATTACAACTGCGTAGTTTTCATAATTGTGTTGTGAGAAAATATAGTAAATATTTAGCAATTTAAACTTGAAATTTATTTATTTACAAAGGCAGTCAAGGTATTCTCACATGTGTTATACTTTGTTGTCCATAAATTGCAAGTAACGGAAATGTTCTGAATTAGAAGAAAACGTTATATCATTAAAGAAATCACTCATTGTGCAGCTACTTCTCCCCGTCCCTTCAAACAAATACTTTCAAATTCTCACTTATACCGCAACATCGGTTAAAATTAGCATCTCTCATTGCCACCTTCTTTACGAGTATGGGGTGAAGCGTGCATGTAGGTACATACGTTCCATCTATACCGTGTGTACCGGAATATCTGAAACATTCTATTTAACAAGTAAAATTTGAAAAGACCGATTTATATGTCTCCAAAGTGTTTTTAGATTATTGTCACTATCAGATCATTATCATGTGTACTAGAAAACGTTTTTCGTAATAATTTTTAAATTTTAACCAAACGCATTCAAAACATTTTAATAAATATTTAATAATATTTCAAACGTACGGGAGTTCAAATTTAAGTCTGTCATATGTTATAGTGCCGTCTTCTTTCCGTATTTAGTTCATCACTTTTCCTAATCTGTTTTTTTTTGTAATAAGTATTTATTATAAATAGTCCTCTACTCTCTACATAATTTACTAACGTGCGTCCTCTTTTGTTTCTTTTGCCTATTCCAAATTTTTCCACTGCAACTTCCTGGTCTTCCTTCTTTCCAACTCTCGCATTGAAGTCGCCAGTTATAAAATAATAGTTCACCTTGTTCAGTTGTATGGCTTTCGTCAAATCTTCTTCATTTCGTATTAAGGAGAAGGCATATACTTAAATGACTTTAATCTGATATCTTTCTGTAATTTGTATTGTAATATATGCAATCCTTGGTGATATGCATCGCATCTCTCGTATTTTACTAACGATTCTCTTATGTATTGTAAACCCTACACCAGCTATATTACTGTGATTTTCAATTATGCTTTACGGTGATAAAATGTATGTCTTGAGTTTAGCATACTACATACTCCTTCTTTACGTCTAATTTCACATAACCCTATTATATCCCATTTTATGTTGTGGATTTACAAGGACAGCACCAAATTGAAAAAGAGGCGAATTCATGTACAACACAAAACAAAAAGTCGCGGCGGTAAAGTGGATGGATACTAAACCAGTAAATATTTTAATAAATTTTGTATCCACGGGTGAAACATCTTGTGTTTAACGTAGAAACAAAAACTGATCAAAGCAGGACATTTCGTGCCTTAAGGCGGTTCATAATAAGTAGACAAATTTGATCAATTGCGGGACGGTCGTAGATCAACAAAATAGTTAACCAACAGAAAAACACCAAAAACTGTTTTTCTGTTGGTTAAATTAGACGCTGCAGTTGGTGTTCCTTTCCTTTGAACAAAATAGTAGTTGATTGAATTTTTTATTACGTACCTACTCGATATGACAATTATAAATGAATTATTATTTCATACAAACTGAATACTCCCAAAACAAAATACGGTAGCAGGCGGTAAAAAGTAAAATTCCCACCACCCTTAAAAATTTCCACAAGGGTTGAAAAATTATTTTTACTCTGCAATTAGTGTTTTAGGTCTTTCTGTAACAACTCGCAAAAAATTACCTATTAGGTATATAATATATATTTCATTTGTGCCCAAGGATTAAGTCACTTGACATCAATTGCTACAACTTATAGGGTGACGTCCCTTGTCTCGGAAACACTACTGCTTTTTTAAAATTGCCCACGACCACTCACTGAGATTAGCTATTGGGTAAGTGCTCCGAAATCAGAAATCAATCTACGATAATAAACTGTAACATTATTATGCATTTTAATTAATTTATATTGGTGAAGTGATTCTACAATAGTATTTTAATGAAAAACTTAACGGATGTTAAATAGTAGATTATTTTACTAGGAGTTAAACAATATAATTGTTGAGCTTAAAAGTTTGCTGGCGAGGTGTTAGCCGAGACAGCAAATCAAGCGAAACAATTATATTTTTTAACTCCAAGTGAAATATATTATTTATTCTTCAAGCGTTTATTGCTAGTTTTCATGTGTTATTTTCAAATTTTCGAGATTCTCGAGTCTTATAGTGACTTTTTATTCTCGACGAATCAAGTTGGTACTTTACTGTTACATTCATAATATGACATAATCGAGGTACCAACCTCTAAATAGTTGTGGAAACAAAATAACTGTTTTGCTTTTAATGTCTAGACAGTAAAAAGAGTTTTAGCGTCTGCCAGTAGTTCAATAATATGACGTTTTATTGTCGCTTGAAGAAAAAAGAAATTCTGGGGTTGGTTGCAATTGAATCGGTTTAATTTTTTCACAGTGTACATTAAAATACAGCAAAATAACGCGTGATAGCGAGAAACTCTGCTTTGAAACGTGACATAAATATAACCTAAAAATTGACAAAAATGAAAGTTTTCTTAGATACCTATGTTAAAGAAAATCCAAGATCTACTCAGCTCAGTTTTTTATTTAAACATTTGTTATATGTACGATAAAATTACGAAATTAATTATTATTCTACTAATTTGAATTAAATATGCACATAAATTTAATTAATTGGGTAAGTGAGTCTTTTACTTTTATCGTAAAGTAACATTGTTAGTGTTCATTTAATTGTTTTTTTCCCATCAAATTATAGTTACAAAATATTTCTGTCTACGACCATTAGTGGTAGGTACGTAATTCTGAAATTATTTTTAATAATAGAAAGAAAAATTCTAGCCCTTGAGATAGAATATTTATTCTGAAATACTGGTTCTGATATACTTTGAGCAACCATAATTTTGTGAACTGTCAGTGTTAAAAGTCAAATAAAAGTGTAGTTGAATGGAATGTTTTAGGTGTTTTGAAAGAAGTCTTAGTTTAAATTTTAGTGAAACAGATACAGTCGTGAAGAATGCAGGGTCTATTACGGGGTTAGAATTAAAATTTGATCAACTCGTGGTTCGCTATGCTCTTCTTTCACTCATATCTAATTTTTATTCAATCTTGTTACAGATTTTACTATTTTACACGGGATATATACTAGCGCGGTTTATGGTGTAGTATGGTTTATAACTCTAATTACACACAAAAGATGGTTTTTGATGACTTCATTTTAAAAATCGCTTTTGGTTTCTCAGGTCATAAAAGTCTTAGTTTCTACAACAACGTGTTTTTTTAAGATAGTTACTTATGTAGGTAAAATTACATTATTTCTGATCCTGCAACATTTATTTACGCTTAAATAAATTATTATACATCAGCACTTAAGCTATAACCGTATTTAACAAAATCATCAACATTTTCATACACACGAGCTAAGCAGAGTTCGTTTGCAATTTCAGTAGAAATATCTAATAGTGATATATTGCTAGTTTCATTAGCATTGTGCATTATATTACAAAAATCTGTTGGATTTAATGCAACATCAATTATACCACCGATTAAACCATACAAAGAAAACTTTTTTAATTGACTTTCAAAAACTGATCGAGGATATAATTTTGCTGGATCCTCGCCCAATTGGAGCAAAAATGAGGAAAATGTATCGTAATACACATCAATCAGATTTAAATAGTATTGGTCTCGAAATTTTTTGCCCGTGCACGACCAAATAAAAAACGATATATCTATACATGGAGAACCAAATATTGCTAATTGCCAGTCCAGTATGCATAAATCTACGGGATTAAGATTAAATTCATTCTGAAACATATTACTTTAAATATTTGTAACTAAGTTATTGCGATGCTTACCTGGTATTTAAATAATAAATTTTTGGTTTGATAATCTCCATGTGTGATAACTGCATATTCTCCTGCTGAATCTGATTGAAGTAATTCGATAACATAATATGGATGTTCTATAAATTTTTCCAAACATTTATAAGTTTGAGTTGATTTTTCTAAACTGTTTAATAGTTTCCTAGCAAAATCAACCCCAATAGGAATTAACGATTCGGGAACACCCGTATTTTTTATTGTGCAAGCCTTCAATTCTTCAAACAGTCCAGGATTTTGTTTCGCAATGCAAAAGATATAGCATGAAATTTTGCGCAAGATTTCATTATCAATGAAGCGTGATCATAATCTACAGAAAGTTGACGACTTATTGATACGTATCCACCTATATTCATGTTTTCCAGCAACACCATTTCTTGTCGCTCTTCAGTGATTGTTCCATAGCATTTAGCAAATGGTGAAAACATATTTTTTACATTGTGATTTTTTTGAAATTTAATAAATTCTGGTAGTACCACATTGTATATCTCACTTTCGCATTTGTAAATTGACCTAATTGGAAAACCATCTCTTAACGTCTGTGTCGATGGTGCAAGTTTTGCTATTATACTCAGTTTTTCAAGTGTACTTTGAACTTTACTACCGACAATGTTGATTTCTAAAATTTCACTAAGCAAGTTATCACCAGGTTTTGTAACGTGTTTAATATTTCTGCTCGTAGTTTCAACTATTCCACGTTCTTTAAGAATTTTATTTATAAACACGTTAAGATGTTCAAGAACTGATATTTGATTGTCTGACATTTTTATTCTGAAGCAAATTACATGACTGAACAACATATTATAATCACCATGCACTAAAATTAAGAGAGATAAGATATTGATTTAATTGTATAAATATTATATTAACAATTATCTTCTTTTTAAAAATAACTATTGAGAATTTAATTGTTTACAGTAAAATAAATATTAATCATTAATTTAATCGTGAGTATACTTGCTAATTAGATATGTCAGAAGATATCAAGCTTAACCAACATGGATTTAAATTAAAATTATGGAGAGGGTTCTATAGTACGATCACAACAGTATTAACACACATATAGAGGAATTATAAAAGTTAATTAATTAATAATGTAAAATTTTTCATGATTGGTACCTTAAAGAATTTTAGGTAGTTTGATGTAAGTCAATCTTTAATTTTGTATGTTTCTTGTTACATTTATTTGTTACCAAACTTAAAAATTAGTAAGCAGTGTTGAAACCTGGCCAGCAGCTCGAGTTGCCAAAGAGTGGTCGTGAGCTTAACTTACGAATAGTTAGAACCAAGGCTTCCACACTCCAAAGTTAATTTATGAAGGCGTCACCTAGTAGAACGTATACGGGATCTTCCAGAACCACTAGGAACTTATATACACAGAAACAAACCGTAGTATGGTAGAAATATAATTATAAAATGACTAAGCCTCAATAACAACGACATATAAATATAGACACAAATAAATAAAGAGATAAAGCACAATATAAATTAATCAAGTAAATGTTTAATATAACAATTTAATTTAATTTAATTTAATTTAATAACTGGAGAAGGGCGTGGACACTAATTTGTGTGGTAATTAATGACGTTAAATTGAATCAAAAAGCAAGTTCATAGGCACTGGCATCCCATCAGCAAATCTAAAATTGTCCGATACCGCAACACATGAAACGAATTTTGAAAGATCTTTCAAATTTACAATTATTCAATAACAAAGCCCAATAAATTCACTGGGGTGCACAGGTAGGTTAACGCAACAAATATACAAGTAATATAAAAAAAACAACATTTAAAATAGTTAACTTAGTTTGTTTATAGGTAGATGTCAATGACGGTCAGGTGTAGATAGTCGACAGTTGCAGCATGCAGAATAAATAAACGATAGTTTTCCAGGGAAAGAATACGGAACTAGTTGGTATAGATAGCTAAGCTTGCCCCAAATGATTATGTAGAAATCTCTGCTTATTTTGCGTGGTCTTCGACAGCGAAGAGGGATTTTAATCTGATATATTTCTGTAATTTCTTTTGTAATATATGCAATCCTCGGTGATATGCATCGCATCTCTCGTATTTTACTAACGATTCTCTTATGTATTATAAACTCTACACCAGCTATATTACTGTGATTTTCGATTAGGCTTTGGCTATGATAAAATGTGTGTCCTGAGATTAGTATACTACATACTTCTTCTTTACGTTTAATTTTGCATAACCCTAATATAACCCACTTTATATTCTGGATTTATTCTTCAAGTTGTAGTAGTTTTTCGTCTGTTCTTAGCGTGTTTACATTGTAGGTCGCAATGATTATTTTATTTTTGGTTCTACTGTGGTTTTTGTTTTGTGTGTTTGTTCTTCTTGTAAAATTTTCACCCTCCCCAGAATCCGTAGGGCAGACTACTGTAGTAGTGGGAGATTGTAAACTTGTAACGGTTGCAGTTCACAAATAACTAATAAATAAAATTTAACTTGACGGCTCTAGCGATGCAACCTAGAAAAGAAGAAATACAAGAATATTGGGCACGAAGTAGCGTACTAAATGCTTGAAGGATCCCGAATTTATAAACGTTAGTACAGCAGTGTCTGGCTACAGTGTGAGATGGGGAAGATCCTTAGGAGAGCTAAAAGAAATAACTTTTGAATAACGTGGCGCTACCTGCTGGGTAACGGAGAGAAACAAAACCGATCAGCAGAAATTTAACTGGTTTTACTTAAAATCTAACACACTACAACAAATGCAAATTTAAGAAAGAGACAAAAAACACAGAAATATAACAAATACAATTTAAAATATTAGGATTATTTAGTAGGAAGGACAGTCTGTCGCATAGCACTTGCATGCATTGGCAATAACCAATACTTGCCGTACGCAATTAAATCTAGACAGCGTACCAATTTAAGATTGGCGAATAAGAAACTTGCCGTACACTCTTCACGTACACGCGGTGGCTTAAAACTAATAACACACGTTTCAAATGTAGGATGTAGCTTCCGCCAATCCAAAAGGCCTTTTGATTCAACGAATTCCTCAAAACTCTGAAGGAATTCGTGCCGACAACACTAGCGTGAGAGTATGGAGGCTACCCCGAATTACAAATCGTCTTAAATACTAAAGATAACTACTAAAAGTATGACCGCTTGATGTCGCGTGTACTTAGGTTTCGAACGCATGCAAAATATGAATGGGTTCCTTAAAACGATAACTTATCTGTTTATACTGGAACTTTCCTTAAAATTTCTAATAGTTCAATTTCCACGTAGTGGGCCTTCAAGAGGAGTCAAGGTTTGATTGCTCAATAGAAACGACAGCTATTCTTTCGACCAACGTTTATTTTGATTATGGAAAACTGTATTCCCTGTATTCCATAACCAAAATAAAAATTTATTTCAAAATATTTTAATATATAATAATTATTACCCTAATAAACTAATACAAATGATTTTAAAGACTGAACAACCAAATTTGGACCAAATAACTAATAACAATTATAATTACCCTAACAAAAAACAATACAGAAAACTCATCAATGTACCAGGCTTGTCAGATAAAATTATCAATATACTTAAATTCGATGAATTTAAGATTGCACGTTATAACAACAATACTATTTACAAACATATCTACTCAAAACTCAAAGACAAAACAATTGACGTTGATAAATCAGGAGTTACTTACAAACTAACTTGCATTAATTGTTCGAAGGTATATATTGGCCAAACGAAACAGAAATTAGGGAACCGAATTAAGGGCCATAAATACAATTGTAGTAAAGGTAACACAGATACTGGACTTTCATTACATTGCAGTAAAGAGGGTCACATATTCAATTTTGAGACACCTAAAATTTTAGATATAGAATCAAATTTAATAAAACGCCTAATCTCAGAGATGATATTCATCAACATTTTTCATAATAATGTCAATTTCAACACATATACTAACAATTTAAGTAGTATGTATAATCATTTAATTTCCACTATAAATATTAACAAATCTTAAAGATCATGTTTTTTAACAACTATTACTATAAATAAACGTAAAACTAAAATAACCCACCACCAAACTATAACTACATTAAATTAATCTTATAATTAATAAAACAAAAAAGTAATTCTAATCTCTTTTCGCATCCTTGAACGTACCGTTGTTTACCTCGTGACGTAGACTGGATTTATCTACAAGAACACTCAAATGAAAGAGAAATTTGCAAATATTTCCTAATACATTACTTAATTTTAACCTTTGACGAATTTAGTACCTCTCCAACCAATTATATCAATTTTTGTACTATAATAATCAGAAAGTAATTTCTTTCACTAATGAACTTTTTACAATTAATGAGTATCTCTTACAATAAGTTAAATAATTACTGATATACAACATTACGCTCTATAGTGGTAATAGTCCTACATCTCTTATGACGATCAATTAATTTGCTTACTAATAACCATATTTATTCTGGTAAGTTTGTATTATTCTTGTTTTTTGTCATAGTCTGAAATTTTAAGTTATTTTGATAAAACCAAAGAGAGCTGTGATAATTGTTGTTAAATGTATAAAAATATGTTTGATATTTTAAGTTTTATTGTACATTATTGTCTAATCGATTGTGTATTAATTTATTTCTTTATTAATAAAGATACCTTGAATAAGACCAGGAATTGGTCGAAACGTTGGTCGAAAGAATAGCTGTCGTTTCTATTAAGCAATCAAACTTTGACTCCTCTTAAAGGCCCACTACGTGGAAATTGAACTATTATCTGTTTATGGTTGTACGTAATTCTGGTAACGACGGTCCTGGCTAACGACACAGCTACTTAAAGATTAGAATGAGTTCGCTGGGAAATAATAGAAAACCCAATTCTAGTAATCGAAGTTGTCGTTGTGAACAGACGGCGCCCCGCGTGTGAATACCCTGAACCGTTGAAAGAGATTCGGCCAGGTGTCCCCGAGATTGGCGACAATACAAACTCAGGCACGTTTTGTGTCACAAACGAAATTTTAATTGCTCGTTCCAGCGTCCCCAGGAATTATCCAGACATTCAATTGTGAGAAGGATTTAAGGTCCAGACACGTGCTAAATCATAAGTCGTAATTAGCAATTAATAAAACCGCTAAATGCATCAAAATAATAGCAAAGAAACCCACTTACGACGTAAATAGTCGGTATATATTTCCACACTCAATTATTGTAAAATTGTCCAAGCCACATAGCAGTTTTATGTTTAATTTTTAGCTTCGTACAGTACGGCCATTGGCCCAAGAGACAAGGAACGTTTTTCAAGATGTCGGCCCGCCGTTTTAAGTAGAAATCCCTAAAATTACAATTCACTAATCGAAAAATTCGGTTCAAAGCGCGGTAAATTTGATTCGTGTTGCAACGCGCAACTTGAAGATTTCGAACTGTAACAAACTGGATGTTCTACTCACCTGGGGTACATTATTTTAAAAATTCGGCATTTCATATAAAGATTAAAATCGGGGTATTTTTTGGCCATAAAACGTCATGCTGGCCAGACATGTTGACGAGTTGAATTTAGATGTGGAACGGATGGATTGGGAAAATGGAGCGAATCTGGTTTAAGGCATGGCCCCTCTTGGTTTTAGATAACCAAAGCAACTTTCGTATTCGGCGATTACGACGGAAAGGTCACGCAAAACGATCAAAATAAAAACGTAGCTCGCAAAGATGTCGAACCTAACGTAACAACTCCCGTGATTTTTGAAGGAATTTTGAAAAATCAAATTAAACCATTAAAAGTATCTACCGCAATTAACAAGGCGATAGCACAAAGTAAATTTAATGAAATAAGTTCTGCCGATAAAAAAGACGTTTCGATACGTAAACCGAGAAAAGCTACGATACTAATTTTGGTGAAAATATAAATTCAAAATTAAAAGCAATAAAACGAAAGTCTTCGATATTTGTATCGCGGATGGATCCCTGGACTACCAATGATGACATTATAAATTCACTAAAAGCTACAGTCCCAGAAGCAGAATGTGAAAAATTGACATCCAGATTCCCCAACAGCTACAGCTCCTTCAAGGTCACCGTTTACGATTGCAATTACGATGAAACAGTCAAACCCCAAAATTGGCCAATTGGAGCTTTGGTATCAAAGTTTTTTCGTCCCAAGCTTCATCATGCACAACAATGAAAATGAAAATCTCCCTACTGCAGAAATAGCAGCGAAAACGCAATTGATATATGCTCCTGCAGATATGGAAAACTCTTCGAATAATCATATTGAAATAAGTCAGCTAATACCAGACTTGTTATTGTTAAATATTCAATCCCTAAATAGTAATAAGGTAGACGATCTGTTGATTGATTCTCATCTTAACAGTGAGCTAAAGTTTTTATGTTTGACAGAAATCGGAGCCAATTCTGATTGTATAAAAGTATTTGCATTAAGGGTTTTACTCTATACTGTAATTATATTAGATCTACATGTAAAAGTGGCGGTGTAGGCATTTGGGTAAATAATAAACTATTATCTACTAAGGCGAGATTCAAATGTATCGACATACAGAAATATTGTACCGATAAACATTTTGAAATTTGTGCCTTATCTTACACTAACTTCTTAGATAATAATATTTGTAAATATATAATTTTAACATGTTACAGGTCTCCTTCTGGATGTTTGCAATATTTTATAGATAAAATTACTGATGTACTTAATCTACTTTATCATCCAAATGTGAATTTAGTTCTCTGTGGCGACGTCAATGTTGATTGTACAAAAGACAACTATGAATATAAAAAAACTAATCGCTTCATTATCTCATTTTAATTTGAAAAACGTTGTAGGCGGGCCAACAAGAGTTACGGAGACTTCTGCAACCACTATCGACCATATTTACACCAATATCAATCAGCCAGGATCCTGTGATATCATAGATAATGTCATCTCTGATCATCGGACCTTACTATTTTCTTTTCATGGAAGTGCCTCCACGCAGGTAAATAATCAAACGATTGTCTACCGTAGGCGTTATTATAATAAAAGAAACATTAAAAATTTTGAATCAGGTTTAGTAAACGAAAATTGGGAGAAATTATATAACCACTGCGATCCAAATGTCGCATTTAATTATTTTCACGATACATTTTACAACATTTTAATGTAAATTTTCCTTTACAAAAACACTATCCCAGAAAAACTAAATTCTGGATTAACAATGAAGTAAAGTTATCAAGTTCAAAATTAAAAGACTTATACGTATTGAGTCGTGCGTATCCAAATTTAATTCCTACTTACAGACAAGCTAAACGAAAACATAGAACACTAATAAATAATGTAAAAAGTTTGCATTATCAATCAAAATTGTTGTTTCTGAAAATATTAATAAGGCTGCGTGGAACGTTGTTTCAGAATTAACAAAAACTGATTCAAACCATAAAACTGACATTGTCGTTCGGCTAAATGGTGCTTTAACAGATGAACCAAATGATGTAGCAAATGCGTTCAATAATTTTTTTAATAACGCCGCTACGAAAATATTAAACAAAATACCTAGTGCTAATTTAAATGTAATTAATAATAAACCAAATACCTTACCATTAAGAGAACCTCTTAGTTTGTGTCCTTTCACGGAATGTGAGTTATTTGAAGTAGTGTATAAAAAATTAAAAATAAGAAATCGTCTGGTCCTGATGGCATTCCTATGTTCATTGTCAAAAATTTTTTTATTTTATTGTCCCTCAATTAACTTATCTGGTTAACTTATCCTTTTGTAATGGATATTTTCCGGAAAAATTAAAGATAGGTAAAATTGTGCCGGTGTTTAAAAAAAAACGACCCTCTTGAGATGGAAAACTACAGGCCTATCACAATAAATTCAGTGTTTTCTAAAATATACGAAATTTGTTTTCTAAAAAGGCTAGAATTATTCCTAACTAACAATAGTATATTGTCAAACAGCCAGCATGGATTTCGTTGTGGCAGATCTACTAGTTCTGCAATTCACACATTTTACGATTCAGTTGTAAAAGCGATAAATAACGGGGAATGCCCCGTTGGAATCTTCTGCGATCTCAGCAGGGCATTCGACTGTGTTAATAAAGATAAATTACTATCCAAACTATTTAACTATGGGATTACTGGCCGGGCTTTTAATTGGATAAAGTCATATTTAATTGAGAGACTGCAATATGTAACTATTAATAATTATAACAATTACAGTGGAGAGACTTGCTCAGAGGTCTCAAAACTTTGAGAGGCGTACCCCAGGGTTCAATTCTGGGACCAGTTCTGTTCATTCTCTACATCAATAATATTGATTTATTAAATTTACCAGCAGATGTCATAACATATGCCGACGACACGTCTTTAATTATAACTAGTCAAGACAATATTGAATTGCAAAAAAAAAAGTAATAATTCACTCATTACACTACATAGATGGTTCTGTTCACATGATATCTTTTTCAATACCGGTAAAACTACTTCTTTGCGATTCCACAATAGACAGAATAATAACTGCCCAGATATAAAAATGCAAGTAGATAATGAAACTGTCCCTATATCACATTCTGTCAAATTTTTAGGATTATTCATTGATGATACTCTTAGTTGGAAACACCATTGTGAATATCTTGCTGCTAAATTATGAACGATTTCATATTTAATAAAAATCTAAGTAGTGTTTTAACACAGCAACAGATAATCCATATATATTATGCTCTTGTAGAGTCAAGAATGCGGTATGGAATTTGTTTTTGGGGTGGGTCCATATCTTCTGCTGGAGTTTTTTAACTCAAAACGTATCATTCGTTGCATAGGAAAAGTTTCCAGTACTGAGAGTTGTAAACCAATTTTTATCAAGTTCAATTTACTTATTTTGCCAGCTATGTACCTATACGAACTGTGTCTACACGTTTTCAAAACCAGAAATAATTTTATTCTGAATAAGGATGTACATAAACATGACACCCGCAGCAGAGAAAACTTTTACGTTCCATTTAATAAATGTGTCCAAACTTATAAATCTCCAAACAGTCTAGGATTAATAGCTTTTAATAAACTTCCAGTAAACATTAAAACATGTAAACATTTAGTAAATTTTAAAAGATTGTTGAAAGAATTTTTTATATCTAAGTGTCTTTACTCCGCCAATGACTTTTTTAACAATGTTAGTTAATGTTTAGTTATTTGTTTTTATACATCAAAATGTGTTTTTATATGACGTTTCCTATACAAATGTTTGTCCATTGGAAATAAAGTTACTATTACTATTACTATTACTATTACTATTACTATTACTATTACTATAATGAGAGCGAACCAAGAGCTCCGCGCAGGCAGGGCGCTAAAACCCTGTATAGGTCTGTTCTTCACTGGGATCGTAAATAAGTACCTGCTGCTACCCCATAAATATATAATCCATTGCCAGTTCAAGTCAAAAAATAAAACTTATTTTTCTTTACCAATAGAAATTAAACGCTTTTCCTTTAAAATAATATTGCAACTAAGAAAAGAAATCGGACTGGGGTTTGAACCCTTGTACAGTTTGAAATAATATTATGTATTTTTAAATATTTTTAATTCGTTTGGTTAAATTTTAGAAATTATTACCGCAAAACGTTTTCTAGTAGACGTTGTTAAGTGTTCTGATAGTGGAAATTTCCTAAAAATACTTTGGGGACGTATAAATCGGACTTTTAAAATTTTTCATGTTAAACAGAACGCTCCAGATTATCGGAGACACACGGTATACATAAGTTTATAATCATAAGAATCAATCAGAATGACATAATTAGTCGTCCTTTAATAGCTAAGCTATCATCATCAGAGTATCGGTTCGCTGATGATGATAGCTTAGCTATTAAAACACGTGTCCGAGTATAGTTTTTAGTGCAGTTTTATGGTGTTTTCCCTTCCACCTATTTTATTGGGCTTTAGAGTATGATCAGATCGATTGGTAAACCACCCTAATTTACGGTCTCTCTTTTTAAATAATTATTTAATTGCCTTTATCTATATCTAAAAGGAGTTCTGCAACGTGTTGAAAAAAAATGGCGGTAAAAGAGGTATTTCACGAAAGTAAAAATTCAGCAAGAAATTGTACTTACGAGGTCGAAAAATGTCGCGTGTTTATCCGTAAGTGCAAATTTGTTCTTAGATTTTATATCAAATAGTAGTTAATTACTAAATACAGATTCTCCAAGACTTTTGTACGTCAATGTTTAGGTAAAGTAAGGATGGGTTTTGCAATTTTTGTCAAGGAATGGTGCTACTAGTAGAGTTGCAAATTCCATGTATAACATTCGTACTGTAACTGATTGTTATAGGAATGCACGGATGCAACCGTAATTGCCTAAACTATAGGCAAATGTTCTACCAGAAGTCATTTTTATGACGCTAAAAAGTGAATTTCTATTAATAGCAAAAAGAACCGTCGCAAGATGTTAAGGCTTCAGGTCACATATTAATACAATTTTCATTCTCTCCCTATATGCTTATTATAATAAGTTCCCCATATACAGGGTGTTAATACTAAGTGGTTACACCCGAAAATGGCAGTTAGATCTCATTAAAATAAATAACTTTTTTAATTCCAATTTTTGATTTTGTACTTTAAAAATCTATCGAGTGGTTATCAAAATATTTTGGTTTGAAATTTTTGATCGGTCGCCATTTTGTTATTTGAAAAAATAGAAAATAGTTGTAAATACAAATGTTCTAGAGAATCGAAAGCTAATTCAGAAACTTTTTATTTTTATTAATAGTCCTTAAAATAAAGGAGTTATGACGATTTTTCGAAAAACATAAAGAAGAGCTATAACTACGAACCGGGGTACAAAATCAAAAAATTGGAATTAAAAAAGTTGTTTATTTTAATGAGATCTAACTGCCATTTTTGGGTTAACCACTTAGTATTAACACCCTGTATGTTCGATTGAATTGAACATGCCCTGATACGGGGGGAACCGATTGACCTGCTAGATACCTACATTTTCGGTAGCTTATTCCCAAAAATCAAAACTATAATACATACAATTTTCGAAAAAATATTGATTTACTTATCAACAATATGCAGTAATTCTTTCTTTAGAAAATTTATTTCAAACGAAATATTTCTTTCTTTCAGCCACTATTAAATTTTTTTTTAGTTTATAAACCGTGATGGGTAAATTTTTTTTTTATATATTTGCATATTTACAATCTGCTCTTACAGTATGACAAATAACCAAATTTTATATAGTTTAGAAGAGGTAATGGGATATAACCATTGTTATTGTTCCGTACAAATTATATATTTATTATACATTGCAGATATTTATTAGTTTTACTTGAGCTGTAAGACGAGGTCCTCGGGCCATTTCCGCTTAAGTCTTTTTGTGATTGGTGGTTAGTTTGACAGTTGTTTTTTAAGACTATTTCCGGGTCTTGCCAGCTTAAAGTTGTTATTCTTTGGACTTATTTGTTTACATATGAACTTTAAGGTCGGTGTGAATTGTATCATTACTGATATGACGCGCGATTCAAAAAATTTTTCATCAGACCTTTCCATGAACGACAAAGCAAGATATAACAAGTGTATCTTAGCTTAATTTGTACATTTGTCAATTTTGACAGATTTAATTTTAACACATCTAGTTTTATGCATTTAGAGTAGATGTACGCTAATTTTTTCGTGGTCTACTTTGATGAAAAATTTTTTGAATCACGGGTTACTATGGTGCATTTGCGATAGTTCGGAGGATTTTAGATTGGAACCTTTGTAATATTTTTGTGTGGGATGGCTTGGCTCAGCCCCACTTGTATTCCATAAGTCCATATGGGTTTCAGTATTATTTTATGTAACAAAAGTTTATTTGAGAGGGAAATTTGAAACCGATTTCCAAGTAACTAATGCATTGGTTTTACTTTTATATCTAACTATTACCTTTTGGCTATGATGTGTGCGGCCTAGGCGAGTTTTTCGTCAAAATGTATTTTGAGGTATTTAATTAATATCAAGCGCCTGTTTGTGAAACTGATTTGAGTTGATTCTTCACTGTTGATCGTTATTTTACATTTGTCGAGATGTTGTTGTAGTTTTTAACTGCTATTTGAGGTGCATCGTCAACTGCCAAAAAAGTGGTGATTATGGTGTTATCCATGTTGGGTACGTCGGAGAAGTACAGCAGTGGTTCCAGTACGCTAGATTAAGGATTCTACTGAACCATCCAAAAGTCCTTGGCCATCTCCTACTTTATTGCTAATACGAAAAAAGTCGGTACGTTTCTATTGTTTCTACTACTTCCAAGTTTACAGCTTTTCATCAAATTAAACGGATCTCTTTTCGGGTCACTAATGCGCCTGCTATCTGGCAATAATTGATAGACGCTACATTTGGTCTTAGGTTAAAACAGGACTCTGGTATAGGTACCATAATTACATCGTGGTTACGTTGTAGATATAGATGGGTTGCGTGTGGACTCTGATAAGGTTCGGGTAAATTACTGTGATTTTTTAGTATCTCGTCGTGGTATTGTTATGTCAACCATTTTTCGTCTTTAATATTTTTACTTATAAATTTGACTAGGAAGTCTGTTACTTGGCACTGGACTAATCGGTGTGATAAAACGTTCTTGGAGTTAGAAAAATGCTTTGTTACCGCTTCTTTGTTAGTATGTCTTGATTTCAATAAAACTTCCGCTCTTAAGGTTATGGGCTAGGCGTAGTTTTGAAGGTGAGCCAAACGGAATTGCTCGGCCACCGAAAGGGAATGTCTTGCAGTTGTTTGGGGTGTACAGAAACGGAAACATTACTTAGATAGAGTGAGTTTTAAGATAATTAACAACTCACTTCTAGGGTTCAACGGTCTAAAGACCTATACCTATCAACAAGAAAAAAAATATTTAGTTCCTAATTTCTTATCAAGGTCCGTTTTTGTGATTGATGCTTATGTTTGAACAAGGTGCACCTAATTGTAACGGTGAATGCAACTCGTCGATTTATTAAATAGAAAACTTATTTGCGTTTTCATATTGGCCTAAAATAAAGAGTTTTGTTGAAAGTTGTAAAACCGACAAGAAACCAACTAATGGTCTAATAGACCCATACCCACAGCTCTTTTAAAAAATATTCGTTTTTATTTCATGGGATCACTACGAAACTCATCTAAAGGGTATACCATGATATTAATAATATCAAGCATTTTTCTAAATTGCAACTGTTAACACACTTACTCAACATGTCAAAGAAGATATTTTTCTGTTCTATAGAGTGTCTAACCACTTATATTCTAAAATCGGTCTGTAAATAAGAAGACATATTTTTGAATATTTGATGGATAAGTATTTCGTTAAGGTCATCATCTCTTTTTTGTGGTTCCGTTTTATGCTACAGATAAAATCATAATGACAGTACTTTGCGGTTAGAAAAAATAATTTATTATTCAATTAGTTCTATAAACACTATCTATTGGTAAACAAGACGGTCTATGATATAAAGAGCCAAGTTAGGTGTGTTATAGAACGAGTTCACCCGTAGGTCAGTTATAAATGTAAAACATTTGTTATTTTTAACCGAGGAAATGGTTTTAGTCAGTTTAACCTTAATCTACATTTAGCTACTTAGTGTCATCTAAGTATGTTGCCAACGATAACCCAGATGCCACTGCTAAACAATTATTCCACTTATTTGGGTTGAATATTGAAATCATTATCATTGTACGCAAAAGGAAATCAATATTATCTCACAACTAATTTAGCAGTAATTAAAAGTTAATATATTGACGTCAGTCTTACGAGAAAGTAATAAATATTTCACAAATATTATTAGTTTCATCAAAATTTATTTTTAAAAAGCGTGAACAGTGCATGTGATTGTAGAAGATTTATGATTGTTACTATAGTTTGAACAAGTGAATCATATTTATTACATTGCTTATGTAACATTTTTATTTTTATGTGACGTTTTTCGATTAGAAACAATAATTTTGAAATTACTTTTACATTTATATTTTGATTTGTTTTTGTTTTTTTGGTAAATTAATTTTTTATTTATGTTATTGTGATATTATTTAAATTTTTGTTCATTATTTTTACATTATAATTATTTAATTAACATTGTTTAGATTTATTGAGTTTACGTATTAATTTTTTTATGTTAATCTTGTTTAGTATCTACGTATTTTTTATGTTTTTATTGTATGTTATAACAATAGCTTATACACTAAATTTTAATTGTATCTTATTATAAAAGTTTAAAATATTTTCAGATGTTTATTGTTTTTATACGTATACTACAATCTAAATCTAAATTGTTACTGTATTCAAAATCCTAAAAAAACTCAATAAATGCTTTTAGGTAAAATATTACTACTTTATTTTCTAATCCACGACATTGCTGAAAATTAAAAAAAATATTAATAATAATAATAATAGTAATAATAATAAGTTTTATTCTTTTGGACATATGTATATGTATAAGAAACGTCACATAAAATAACAAAATTTACAAACACACATAATATAGTATACTACAGCCATCTTACAAGAAAAACAGTCACCAATTGTTATGGACAGACCCCTACTAAGAAATTTTATAATTTGGATTAAAAAATGTTTAATGTTTTACCTTGTTTAATTTCAGTAGGAATATTATTATATATTCACAATTGGGGTTGTTCATTCTTAAGAAACCCGTACTAGGAATTTATTATTGTTTCGAGTTGAATTGGGGTGTACCGCGCTTTGTGTGCTAAAATTATTTTTGTTGTGATATATGCATTTACTAATTTCAAAAATGTATATAGCCGGTACTGACAATAAATTGTATTTTTTTAAAAAAAAGTTCTCAGGAACTTCTGTAGTTTGATCCAGCAATGATACTTCAATTTTTTCTGAGTTAGAAACGGTTTTGTATGTGTTGGGAATAATCCACATAAACAAATTCCGTACGCTGGTCTGGAATATACGTTAGCATTGTAAAATAATATTATGCTAATATTGCTCAATATCGATCGTAAATTTCTAATTTGATAAGCCATAATATTTAGTTTTTTTTTAAAATTTAGTGCAATGTACACCCCAGTTCAGATTTGCTTCCAATTCAACTTCTAAAAACCTATATTTTTGTTTCCGATAAATTTTTATTGTTAAATCTAATATTTAATCTTTTATTCCAAAAATTTTACGCTTAGTGTGAAAATTATAAATTTAGTTTTATTAATATTAAGATGCTCGTGCTAGTGGAATTTCGTCTTCTTTATCAAAATCTTCTTGCAGAACCTTTTCCAAGAATCCTGCTTTCGCAAAACATTTAGCAATTGTAATAAACGAAACATTCCTCCAGGTACTGATGTCCAAACTAAAGCGTTGATTAAATAGATACTTTTTCAGCATCTTTAAAAGAACGGTTGGTATTTGTAAATGTTAGCAGTCTTTTGATTAAAAACTTTATGTAGGCCATCTTAAAGTTTTGGATAATTCCTAGATCCAGTGGCTGGCAATAGGATGTGGTGTTTGGGGGTAGAAAAACAATGTTCACATTTTCAAGAGTCATTTTGGGATGACACAAGGCATTATCCAGAATTAATAAGACTTTTCTATATTCTTTATTCATTTTTTATCATATTTTTTTAGCCAGAAAATCATAAACTCTACCGTCATTCAAGCTTTTTTATTAGATACCCATTCTAAGGGCAATTTGTTGATATGAAAGCTTTTAAAGCATCTTGTGTGTTTACTTTTTTCAATGACTAACGGATTTTCCTTATCATCTTCCATATTTGTACAAAATAAAATTGTCAATCTTTGTTTTGCAGCTTGTTTACCACTATATTTATCGTTTTTAAAGAGAATGTTTTGTTTGGCATCGGAAGGTAAAAAAGTCCGGTCTCGTCAGCATTGTACACATTTTTGGATAAATACACCTTCAATAATACTGACAGCTTTGCTTTCCAAGCTTCAACATTGTCCAAGTTATTATCAGCTGACTCCCCGCAAATTATTTTAAAGGTTATGTTATGTCTTTGACAAAATTTTTAAGCCACCCATTTGGAGCTTTAAAATCGGTCTTTTTTAATTTTCCGCAACTTCCAATTCTTTCTTTTTTATTAAAGGTACAGATATAGGGATATTTTTATTCCTAGATTTACTAAACCAACTGTAAACTACTTGGTCATATTCTAAACCTTCAGTTATAGGAAATTTTCTCTTTTGCTCTGTATTGGAACCTTTTTTAAATAGCTTTTTAAGTCACATTTGTTTCTTAAAACATCGTTAACTTGTTGTCTTCCAACACTAAATTTTTCAGTCAACTTTCCAGCACTGGTATTGAACTTTCCACAATCATATCAATTTTCTCTTTAAGAGACAAACTTTCTTTTTTAGCGACATTGTAATTTTTCTGTTTGTCTATATGTAACAGCACTGTTGAACATACTAACTCAAACTATGTACGCAAAATACGATTTTTGGAATGAGCTTAATGAGCTTTTTAATTGCACTTTTTCTGTAATGACTGTCTATTGTAAATTGAACAAATTCTTGAAATCCGTTCTTAAATACAGGTAATCACTTAAACCTCACCCAATGAAACAATTATATATTATGCACAACTTAAACGCTAAGCTGTTGTCTACAAATCAGCTTACTTAAAAATGGCCGGAAATAGGAAGTAGAATTACATGTATTTTTTCAAGAAAGTTTACAAAAATGGCCGTGGCCGTTATCGAGAGGTGATCGCTATTAGAAGGGTCATTAATATAGATATTTCTGTATAATTGATTTTTGACTTGGAAAACTAGGCCGGTTTTAGAGGTGGCCGCTTTTAGAGGTCTTACTGTACTAGCTATTTTATTTACGTACAGGGAAAATAGAATTTGTATTAAACAATTGTCAAATCACATGGCGTTTCGTGGCTAACTAATGCAAATTATGTGAAGACAATGTGATTTTTAATCATTATTGCGATTATTTCTAAAAGTTGACGAGTTAGCTATACCATTATGCTATATAAACTCGAAGGCATAATAATTGTCTGTTAGTATCTCAAATAATATACGTTTTTAAGGCAACTTGATCTCTAGGAAAAATAAGTTATAAATTCAAATATCTTAAAAGTGGCTGAATCAACTGCTAACCAATTATACATATTTGAAATGAGAAAAAAAAGATCTTTTATTTGAGATAATAATATAGAGAGTTATTCATTTAAAAATATATAACTCAAATGATGTTTACAATGTTGTGAAGTCGATTTTTTATTTCCTCTATTACTAAAAGTTACTACGTTTTTTTCTATAACGCATAATAAGAGCTGTAGGTGGGAGTCAAAATATAATAAATAACCCTGTACGTATCAATCATGTTTTTATATTTTTATTATGTTTTAACAATCACTTATGCACTAAATTTTATTTGTATCATAGTGTAAAGATTTTCAAAATTTTCAGCTGTTTTTCTATTAAAACGTTTTCAAAATAGGGGGAGAAACTGTAAGGGCGGATTCTACTTTACAAAATATGAAAAAGAGCTCCTGTAAACATGGATTTGCAAAAGCTTTCTAAAGGAGCTCGGTCCTTTGAACGTTGCCTCCAAGAAATGGTTTTTATTTAATACGTATCTCAGGAACCCTTCGAGATAAAGCGATGCGATTTCGCGAACCATTACTATTTATGAGTCTTATAACAAAAACAAAGTTTAAATAGTCGAAAAAATGGCGTTTATGTAAAAGCAAAAATGGTGACAGACATCATTACACATTAATAATTATTGATATATTGATTGTATGGAAGTTTCATTTCTTAATTGCAGGTGTTCGCCGTGCAGTGTTTCATTCATTTAATCATATTTTGGTGTCAAATTATCAAAAAGTTAAAGAGTAAAAAATATGATAAACATATTTACTCCTTCACCGGTTTCGCACGCCTATGGTTAAAATTAATTTTGACCAATACTGTAAAATAGTAGCCCTTACTAATAGTAAATCGTACGCAAAATCACATCGCATTATCACGACGGGTTCCTGAGATATTAAATAAAAACCATCCCTTGGGGGTAACATTGAAAGGACCGTAGCTCCTTTAGAAGGCTTTTGCCGACCCATGTTTATAATAACTTTTTTTCATATTTTTGAAAGTAAAATCAGCCTTTAAAGTTTATCCTCCTATTTTGTGAACATCCTGTATACTACAATCTGTATCTGATTTGCTACTGTATTCAAAAATTTTTAAAATTCGAAGCACAAGATCAGAGAATCCTTTCAAAAAATAAGGTGACATTTTATTACTTTATTGTCTAATTGACGACCATGCTGGAAATTACGAAAATTGAAACACAATACAAAAATTTGAATAACAACGTTGCAAAACAATAAAATTTAATTTTTTAAGAGAATTTGTTAAGACAGAATTAAAAAGCATTTGTAAAAACACGTGACAGTGTATCCCATGAACCAAGATAAACTTTAATGCATGTACCAATAAATTTTTCTTTATGATAAAAATGTTTTCATTAATGTAATCTAAAATTAAACATCCGAGAATGAGGGGTCAAAACAAAAGTTTTATTATAAGAAATAATTAAATATTTAAAATTTAATACCAGGTATATTCCTGCCGATGTCTTTACAGTGTTAATGGCAAGAAATGTGAATAAAATTTTAAAAACTGAATTGGCAAAAATAAAACTTTAAAATATTTTTTAGTGATTGAACAATTAATATTGTTTACTGTAGTGTTTGTGTATTTAAACATTTTCGAATTTATTTATTAGTAAGCAGCACACACTCTGTAGAATATTTTTTTATTTAATTGTATTACATACTAGCGCTTAAACTATAACCATATTTGACAAAATCTTCTACATTTTCGTACATCCGAGCAAAATAAGATTTGTTTACAATTTCATCAAATATCTCTGTTGTGAGGGTACTACCAGTTTCGTTAGAACTATCTACAACGTTTAAAGTGGATGCGATGAAACCAAATAAAGAAAACTTTTTTAAGTGATTTTCAAATATTGAACGAGGATATAATTTCTCTGGATTACTGCCTAGATCACACAGGAATGCACAAAATGTCTCATAATACAAATCAATCAGTTCTGAGTAGTGTTGGTCTCGAAGTTTTTTATCAGTACACGTCCAAATAACATACGATATATCTAAACATGGAGAACCAAATATTGGCAATTGCCAGTCAAGTATGCACAAGTTAGTAGGAGCAGTCAGATTTGATTTATCCTGAAACAATTTTCTATATTTATTTTAAACTAAAGTGTTTTGGTACTTACTTCGTACTTAAATAAGATGTTTCTGGTTTGATAATCTCCATGAGTGATAACTGCATAATCCCCAGCTGACTCTGGTTGAATTAATTCTATCAAATAATACGGATGTTTAATAAAGTTTTCCAACTCTTGATAAGTTTTACTAGTTTTTTCGAAACCGTTTAATATCTTGGTTGCAATGTTAATCAGAACAGGAAGAAACGATTCAGTAACACCTGTACTCTTCTTAATATAAGCGCTCAATTTTTCAAATAAATCAGGTTTTTGATTTCGTAGTGCAAAAGAGATAGCATGTAATTTTGCGCAAGATTTCATCATCAACGATACATGTTTATAATCTAGAGGATTTTGACGACTTACTAATCGATATCCAGATTTATTCATATTTTCCAACATAATAATTTCTTGCCCTTCTTCGCTTCTTGTTCCATAGCATCGAGCAAAAGGTGTAAACGTATTTTTTAATTTGCGACTTTCTTGAAATTTTACGAATTCAGGAAGAACTACATCATACATGTATATTTCGCGTTTGTAAATTGATCTAATTAGAAAACATTCTTCGTTCATTTGTAACGGGGGTGCAAGTTTTGCAATTATACTTAGTTCTTCCACAGTGTTTTTCACTATATTAATTTCTAAAATTTCTCCAAACCAATTATCACCAGGTTTTATAGCTTGATTAATAGTAATGGTTTTAGTCTCGAGTATATCGATTTTTTTAAGAATTTGATTCAGAAATACCTGAAGATGTACAGGAACTGATATTATGTTATCTGACATTTTTATCCTTAAACAAAAAGATGTTTGACTAACGATTTTGATATAATGAATTATAAGTAAAGGTATAAAAATTTTTCGCGCAATCGCATTGAAATAAAAGTTCAAATTTCACAAGAACGAAATAATGTAACAAATACTAGTTACTCACGTTTTACTATTATTATTACTAAGGTGTGAAATTTTTATAACGCAAATCGGGTACTTATTTAATATAACCTACACTACTATCTAATCAAATTTTCAATCTTTATAAACAAATTCAAGGTTTATCAATGAGATAGTCTCTGACGCTAATTTTACCAGAATTATTATGTAGTTAACCTTGAACAAAATATTATTACGAATAAAACTATATTAATTAATGTTGTTATTTTAAAAATCTTATGTAGAACCCAAGTAGCGACTACAATGCTTCAAGTAGTTTGGAAATTTAAATAATCAATTTTATGTAACGCTCCGCATTTTTGCGACCAATAAATAAAGCGTTACTGACGTATTTGTTACTAAATTAAATTCCAGTATTTATTACTAAAAAGTAAATTGTGTGGTTAACTCTCATTTCACATAGTGGTTGTGAGTTATTAGTACCCATTTAATTACTTTAGGGTATGGGATCTAGGTAGCCGTATCTGAAGTCATATTTTTGGTATACTGACTTAATAAATTAACCGAATGGTGACAACTACTGGTTGGTAAGTCATCAATACGTCGAAGGTCGGTAGGCAATAAAAACGGTATTGTGTAGTTGAAAAAACTAATTAAAATAAGTTGTTATTACGTAAACCGTATTCCCTATATAGGTAAAAATGTACATAATGTTTAAAAAATTGTTGTTTTATTGTTATTATTGAGGTGTGAATTTGGTACCACAATTAGAATTTATAATCACAAAAAACACATCTTTGAAACTTACATACAACAAAAAATAGATACACAAAATTACCTACACTGCACTTAAACACGTGATCAAATGAGTAATAATAATAATAGTTAGTCGTTCGCCATTATAATTGCCATTGCTGCTTGAGATATTACCTACATAGCTCAAAAAAAAAAAAAAAAAATCAAACCGGCGCACAGTGGTTTGAAACGCGCCAAAAGTTAGTCAAAACCTAAGCACACAATTTTATCGCAAAGAAATTTTTACTTAAAGTGTGTTGGGGTCTCTGATTTCAAAATTGAAGTCATTAAACAAAAGGTGCAAATTTCGGACACTTGTTATCAGATTTGCATTAAACTTAGTATAAATAAATTTTCGGGGTCGTTGAGGCAGTATCTGTGTCGGAATTACCCCAAAAACCTAGTTATACTAAGCTTCATACAAGTATGACAACAATTTTCAAAAGTGTCTGTCATTTTGCAGCCGCCATTTTGTTTTTGAAAAATCGAACTTAAAATTTGAAATCAGCGACCCTAAAAACCTACTTATGGTAAGTTTTATACAAATCTGATAACAATTTAAAAAAAAATTGTCAGTCATTTAGTACCCGCTGGCGTTGAATGTATTGGGCCCGCCGCGGTTCCCGGACCCGGGCAGGGCAGCCGCGGCTCGACCACACAAAAAAAATCAATTGCAACAAAGATCGTAGAAAGTTGCACCTGAATTATCAATTTTCCAGATAGTAAGACGATTATCCGAAAATTTTAATGTAAAATTCAAAATTAATTGATACACAAAGTGAATATTACCAACCTCCTCCATCTTCTTGTTGAAGATTTTAACACATTTAAGAATTCTTGTGTTCTCTTTAAACGTTGTTTTCTTTTCCCTTGTAGCACATTGCGCGGAGCACGATGTAACCAGGGCAACTTTCATACCCAACTACGCGTCTCGTAGGCATTCCACCTATTCTGTATTCCAGGAATAAAAAATCACTCGGAAAAAACTTTTTCATTGAGGTTTTGACCAATTTTTGGGCGTTTCAAACAACTGTGCGGCGGGAATATAATTGCTCTGAATCACCTACCAAACTAATAACTAAATTTTAATGGCGTCTTATAAATTTCCAGCACAAGCTTAAAAAATTTTAAATGTTTACTTAAAATTTCTCAAAATCAACAAAATGTCTAAAGATTAAAAAATCTGATGACTTAATTTGTGATGACGTTACAGATACACTAAATTTATTATTGCCACTAACTTTTTTCTTAAATGACATCACTGCTTTTTGTAACGGATTAAAAATGAAATGTCTTAGTTACTAAGTAAAAGTTAATGCCAGTCTGATTGACAGATGTATAGAAAATTAAAAGATATCTCAAGATATTATTGAAACCAAATACCTTATTTGCTGTATAATTTATGTGAACAAAGCACATGGAGCGTCTTCAAAAACTTCAGGTTTTAATTCCGTCAACATCAAATGGACGCCTTGGTATCGCTTCCAATCTTTATTATTATATTATTATTAGTATTTTGATGAAAGCAGTGAAGATGTCGATGTATCTCGAAATTATTATAAGATAAAACGTCAAGAAGTTCTTCTGAAAACATACCAATCTGTTTTTTAATTTGTGTCAGGATATTATTGAATCCAAAAGCCCTATTTGCTACAGAGTATTTAAAAACAACAACCTTTGATTGACATGATAAAATCAGAACTAAATATTTGGTATTTGAACGACAGGACAATGGTCAACGATGCAAAAATTGTCTTAAACAATCTGCAAAAAATTATCAAATTAGCAGCTGAAATAGGTCTTTCAGTAAATACTGCTAAATGTGAAATATATTTCTACAGTCAAAAATCGATGAAAATATAAAACTTCAATTTGAGGCTACATGTCCAAGTATTTGCATCAGGGGAGCAGAAAATCTTGAGCTTCTAGGAACCCCATTCTTTGAAGAAGCATATGGCAACAGTTTTGGCATTAAACAACACAAACTAAACCTTGTTATGTCTTGCTTAGATCAAGTCAGTCTTCACATCACGCACTTTCTATTATAAAACTGTCCCAAAATTAACGTATTTTCTAAGAACTTGTGCTACCTGGAAATTTTCAAATGTTCGTGTTTAGAATCAATTCTTAATATACAGTTAAACATAGTTCAATAGTCACAAGCGTCACTCCCGATATCCAAAGGTAGTCTGGGAATTTGTAAGATTGCAGATATCTCCCTTCCTGCCTTCTTCAGTTATATTTATGGTGCTAAGAGTCTTGTATCTATTATACTTTGTAAAGGATAACAAGATTGAGTTTGAACACCTAGACGAGGCATTAACTACACATAAGTCTATACAGAAATCATTGAGACAACATTTTGTTTAGACAGGACGACAGATTTAGCCCGACTTAAAACTTTGCATTGTAGAGAATCTGGAGCATGGCTACATGCAATTTTATCCAAAAATATTTTCACTTTTATGGATGGTCAATTCTTTCAAATTTGTGATTGCTTAAGACTTGGATGTACCCTTTACCAAAGCAATATCTGCAGTTGTGGAGCTTTCGTTATTGAAACAGGCATACATGGCCTCAGTTGCCAGAAAAGTGAAGGAAGAAGTGATCTAAATAACATTATTCAAAGGGCACTTAAGAGACTCGATTGGCCACACTTATTGCCTGATCAAAAGGCTAACGATTAATATGGAACGTCACGTGTGTAGACACTTTTGCCCCAAGTTATTTGCTTCACACTTCCATTGAAACCGGGTCAGCAGCAGAAACCGCATGCAAAAGAAAACATCAAAAATACAAATGTATTGTATCTTCCGGCTTCATTTTTAAAGCTCTGGCTTTTGAAACTTTTGGGCGACGAAACGAAGTCGTTTATAAATGCTATTGGCGTTAAACTGCTCTTGGCTACGGGAGATAAAGAAGCAAAATATTTCCTTAAACAAAGGATTTCACTCTTCGTGTACAGCATGGAAATAGTGCTAGTATTTTAGAAACTCTACCAAATAATCCAGTTTTGAAAAAATATTTTGTTTATAATATATTATTTGTAGTAAACAGGTTGTGAGGTTGTATTTATAAGTGAAAGAAAATCTTCGTGTAGTGATTCTAACATTTTATTCGATTTTAAAATTTTTTTTACAAACTGAACGCTGTCATGGTAAGATATAGGTTTTAGCAACAGCAGTTTTGATTTTGATTTTTATTTACAAATTTTCTTTGTTTGAGCAGTTTTTAAATAATTATTTGCAATTTGTGCTACATTACACTCAATTAGGTTTTAGTTTTATTTATTTCAATAAATATTAAACACATGAACTAATACGATAAATGAATATTGAGATGGCTACGCATTTGTAGATTATTTAAAATTTGAGCGCAAAAAATTAATTTCTTATATTAGTTTTTCTTTAAATTTAGTTTTTGACGATTCTATACTGATTGTTTTTATAGATTTTGCTTTCCTGCACATTTTTATGTAGTTTTAAATTTATTATTATGAATATTACCTGTAGAACCTAAAAGTTCGGTTACGTTACATACCTTAGTGTTTGCATTGAACAGCCATAGATAAAAGCAAAGGCATAATTGGAATTCTGTGTCCTAAACATTTATTTTCTTCTTTTCTTCCAAGGAAAACTACGAAAACCTTCATTTTCTGGTGATAATTTGTACCTATACAACCAATAAAATTAATGTAAAAATTGTCTATATAACAACATATAAACATTTTGAGGGGTCGTGTATCATTAAAAATGTGAAGAATTTTTTTACTTTTGTTCGATTATGTTTTGTCCTAAAATTTACGCGAAAATCGGCTTAGGAAGTGCTAATCATCAAAAATATTTTGGAAATCTTATAAATATGACCAACGTCTCACGTTGAAAACAATAATTGTAATGTTGTAAATGTTGTTATCAAGTATGTTGTAAATATTTGTATCACTTTAAATATTACAAAAAACAATTCCACGTTAAGAAACACATTGAATTCTGCAAGTAAAACTTCGTATTAAAAAGTAAAATAATTAAAAGTGTAGCGTAAAACATACCTTACCACACACCCACGTTGTAACACAAACGTCAGTGTCAAAGCTAAATTAATTTAAAAAATAATAATTTTATTTCCGTTTAATAATTGTAAACACAAAAATTGTTGGACGTGTATTAAGAACTAAGTTAAGGTTGTTCGTATTAGTAAATTTAGTTGGTAGATTTTCAATTTAATAAATACAAGGTAATTGGTTTAAAAGGTGTATGGGTCATGCGCTTATGTACAAATTATTTGAATGATTATTAGAAATTAAATGTTTAAATTTTTTATTTATTTAATAATTTTTCATTTTCTCATGTGAGTAAGACAAAGTTTTAAAACGGTCAAACAGATAGTAAATTGTGATTCTCACTAAACAAATTTAGAGAACACTGATGCTGGTTATTCAGTACGTCGTTTTGATTAATTTAATTTTTCCATTTATAAAGAAATTCAAAAGTTTCTTAATGGAATCTCATGCACACATTAAAAAGGCAAGTGACAGTAAATTTCTATATAAGCGTAATAAAAATTATATTTATTGACCCTGCAATAAGTGTTTATTTTACAAAATAAAACAATTTTATTTTAATAATTTTTTCCGTAATTTGTCACTAAAGTACGAAAAAATCGGCAGTTAAGTAAATAAAATCGCCACTAAAATAATTCATTATACGATGATTTTGAAGTTTACCTTTTTGCCGGTAGAGATGTGTATAATGTATGTAAATTTTAGAATCGCGCATGCGCGGTGGAAATATTGACGTAAAAAAGAAAACAGCTGATTACATTTGCTACTTAAAGATCGTTATAAAATTGTCAGATTTTGTTCAAATTTGGGGATTTTGGAAAAAAATATAATACGTATTTCGGGTTTTATTTGCCTCGGCTATTGCCTTTGCAACAAAAACACATTAATCATGAAAAATTAAACTTTAGTGCCTTGATACATAAATAACTATTTATAAAACAATTTCAGCAAGCGTTGGGCATTTTTGCAATTTAATAATTGTACTAATATAGTACCTATAGTAAAACATTTGCGATACCATAAAAATTATCTGATATAAAATTATAGTTTAATCAATTAGGTTTCTTATAGAAATTGGTAATTCTTCTATTAAACAAATTTTTTCTTTGTTAATTTTTTAAAAGAAATTGATGTCAAGGTTTCGACATTTATTTTGGAGTAAACCCCAAGCCTTGTATAATAGCATAATAAACTAAATGTCAAGGTTTTGAACCGGGTTCACAAGAGTTTTATCATCCAACTAGATGCATTCTTCAAATAGAAAGAATAGAATTTATATTTTTTGCTAATGACAACACATATTTTTTTTTCTGTTTTCAATCGTTTGAACTTTTTCTAAAAAATATTTTGCCGACGCATGTAATACAAAACTTATAAATACGCAGTAGAATTTTGTAGAAATTTAGTAAAGTAGTGTGTATAGTATAGTAAAGAAAATAATATAATAATTTATAAGTTTTGCGACACTTAGTGTCGACTCGTGTTAACAATCACGTACGTAAATGCATTCGCATTAAGCAACTATATCGACAGATATATAGAAGAGGTTACATAAGTCGATTAGTCGATAATTATAGCCAACTAAGTGTTAGCAAAAATAAAAATCTCAAATCGCCTGCTGTAAGTTCGCAAGTGGTTGTACAATTGCAAACTAACACCGAGAATCACTCGACAGCTGTTTCGTCCTTTTGACACTCTTCAGAAGTAAGGGTGGTTCTTTACACTTGCTAATGCTCATCTCGGAATCATCCAGTCAAATCGAATTTTTATTCTAACCTTGTTATAGAATCAAAATTCGATGCAAGTGGAAGAATCCGAGCGCGAGCGTGAGGAACAACGAGTAGATCGAATTTTCATTCCAATCGAGTAACAGAGCATGTTTTCTCTACGACCATATCCAATTTATTCTATTTTTCTATTCATTTGATAAAATTTTAATTAATACTTGCCTTACAACATCTAAAACGTTGTATTTACATTTGACACTGAGAGTTCTGAAAATCATGGTTAACTAATTATTTCATTGAACATAATTACAGAATATTCATTCTGTTACTTGTTATTGAATGAAAATACATACAAAACCCATGAGAAGCAAATCTCAAGATCAAGAATTTTTTCTTTCTATTATTAAAAATGATTTCAGAATTACTATATTCCACTAATAGTGGTGGAGAAAATTATTTATACTTGTTGACATATTTTTTTATTTTACTTTGGTTTCAAAACGATTGCTTCATTTTCTAAAATAATCTTTTAAGAATCAGTTTTTTAGTAGTAATTTTTTCTTTTTCAGTAACAAATAAAACAATATTTTACTTTAAATACTATTTATTAACTATTAATTAGTTTTCTGGCAAAAATTAAAACTAGTAAGAGCTGTAACTAGCCAGAGTAGCACCTTCAAATATTGCTTGTAACGTTAAGCATGCAATTCTTGTCGAAAATCAGAAATGTAATATAAATAGCCATCCAGTCGTATAGGCAACCTTTCATTTTACGTTGCAAATAGCTTGCATAGTTAGTTATTAACATTTTTCGTTCCAATTCAAACTTCGGTTGGTTATTGATTTGAGGATTTTCTCTTAATCGATATATGTCGATTTCCGTTATTTTCGTGAAGAACCTCGTTTGCGACATTCTATTTTATAACAGTGCCGTTGGTGTATTTTGGAAACGTAAGGATGAAACCCTATCCTAATACCAATGCACTGTCGTGAAAGGAAATTTTATAATTGGTGGCAAAGCCTATTGCAGAGAGGCTTTTCAGATCTTCTCTCTTTGTTCTCATTCGTTACCGCCGACGTTCTGGATACTATATTTGGAATTGCTACATTGCGGAGTTGTCAATGTTTTTCGTTGCAGCTTTGTCTGCTAGACGTGGATTATTGTCGTGGAAACTACTGAAGTCGATATAACACTGGAGAATTGTTACGGGTATCTCAACAACTAGATCATCCTGAGCTACTCAGTTCTGATCTAATCCGCCAAACTTCTACAATAAAGGTTTGATCTTTCTTTATTACTTTGTGAGTGCAGCAACTCTACAAATAGACATTTTTAAATTTTAAATATTTAATTATTAGGGTAATTACACGATAAGCCACCCGCTTGCTGGTTGACCAATTGGCACACGGTTACGAATGGATCTATTAATAATTTATTGTCCCTAATTAATTTTAAACAAATTGAAAAATATAATTGCATATTGAAATTCTGTCCACTTACACGAGTAATACTACAAGTTTGAACTCTTGTATATGTACATTAAACATGAGTATTTGAATTAAATATTCTAGGTTAGAAGAAAACCAGTGGCTTACCTTCACATATAAATTTAACCACCCAAATTAAACAATGTCGTATAGTGTACGATCTAATTGTAAATTTGTCAAATAAGTTTGAACTACTGTGTGATATGATTACTGTGATAACTATAACTTATTCTTTTTGATTGAATATAGTGTGTTTAATTGTAATTTGCGTTTTTTGTCTGTAATCCTAAATTTTTACGTTTGCAACATTTGTGCCGCGCAGGATAACTGCTAGCGATTTGTTCGTTTCTTGTCGGCTATTGGAACTTACTATGTAACTTCTCTGGACTATTTTCTTATTGGTCTCACCCCACACCCTACTCTCCGTTGATGGGGTACAATTTCTACTTTCTTATGTGAACATGGTTTTTAATAAAAATATGGCATAAGCTCTGCGTTCAGTAAGAGTCTATTATAGTTTATAAGATATTTTGCCAAAAACAATCAATTTCCCACACTAATTATTAAAATCTTAAAATTTGTTATCTTTAGAAAATGATATTTAAAATCGTACTTTTCATTTAAAATAACGAAGTTTTTTTTCACTAATCAAAATTTTATTAAAATCAAATATCTCTTTTTGAAGTCGCATATCCGTTACCGGACGTTGCGCACCACTTGCATATATATATATATATATATATATATATTAGTAATAAAATCTTTGGGGTTTAAACACGTGTAATAAATATTAAAAATTACAACGTTTCGCCACGCTAACACGCAGCTTTTTCAAGTAATTAATAAATAACAATCTTAGTCTCTATGCGATTTTGACCTTGAACGTGTCGCTGGACCAGAGTAACCAATAGCATTACGTATCGGTATCATGGTAATGTTGTTTTGCATATTTTGTTGTTCTATTTGTTGGATATTTGGGGATCTTCTATCCTGAGGTAAAGTTAATAACGGTTTCCAAGTGTTAGGTAAACCTTTTCCATCATCTCGTTTATTAATGCAACTAGGACGTCTTTCTATCTCGATTTGTTCTCTAATGAGGCGGTTACATAAATGTTTTTCTCTTCCTAGCATTCTTGTATTTTCAAAATCGATTTTATGTCCTGTTTGGTGATGATGTTCAGCTAGAGAATAAGTTAAACATCCTTTTCGGACTGCTAGTTTGTGTTCTTCTCTTCTCGCAGAAATACGTCGATTGGTTTGTCCAACGTAAGAGATGTTACATCCTCCGCAAGGAATTTCGTAAATGCCTTGATCTTCTAAAGGAATAATATCTTTAGGGGAACGGAGGAAAGACTTAACTTTATTAACAGGTACAGAAACTACTCGTATGTTGTGTTTCTTTAGAATGTTACTTATCTTCTCTGTAGTACCTTTGAAGTACGGGATTGATACAGTAAACGTACTCTTATCGTTAACTTCGTCGTCACTTCTTTGTTTCATCCTTTTTGCTTTCATAACATGATGACGTGAAAAACCATTTTGTTTAAAAGCTTGATTCAGAAGATTCATTTCTTCGTGTATATGCTCGCTGTCTGTTAGTCTAGCAGATCTAATTAATAAGGTTTTAAAACAGAATTTAAATGTTGTGGATGATGATGTGAATTAGCATGTAGGTATCTATTGGTATGAGTTTGTTTTCTATACACTGTATGTCCTAAACTTCCGTCTGGTTTCCTAATTAGTAACACGTCAAGAAAAGGTAGTTTTCCGTTAACTTCTACTTCGGTAGTAAATTTAATTTGTGGATGAATATTATTTAAATAATTTAAAAAGCTAGTAATGCTTCATTACCATGTGGCCATATGGAGAAGATATCATCAACATATCGTAACCAAAGTTCTGGTTTGTTGGAAGATTCTTGAATTGCATTTGTTTCAAAGTTAAACCCCAAAGATTTTTATTACTAACATGTTTACACGTGAAAGAATAAAGCATTATATATATATATATATATATATATATATATATATTAACAACTTGCCGACAGGTATGTAAAGCAGTTACATAGTCGATTCTTCAATAATTATAGCCAACCTAACAGTTGCCAAGTATAAAAATTTTGAATCGCCTGCAGTAAAGTACGGAAGAGGTTGTACAATAGCAAACAAACACTGAGAATCACCCGACAGCTGTTTTTTTTGTTTGCTATTGTACAACCTCTTGCGTACTTTACTGCAGGCGATTCGAAATTTTTATACTTGGCAACTGTTAGGTTGGCTATAATTATTGAAGAATCGACTATGTAACTGCTTTACATACCTGTCGGCAAAGTTGCTAACATTGACGTACGTGAACGCTTTCACGAGTCGACACTAGATGTCGAAAAACTTATCGTTTATATATATAACTTTGCCGACAGGTTTGTTTGCTATTGTACAACGTCTTGCGTACTTTACTGCAGGCGATTCGAAATTTTTATATTTGCCAACTGTTATGTTGGCTATAATTATTGAAGAATCGACTATGTAACCGCTTTACATACCTGTCGGCAAAGTTGCTAATATATATATGTGTGTTGTGCGTAACAGTAGACATATATAGATGGGACCTACAGTTTAAGTTGAGAGGTTTACTAGACAAGTATACTCTCGCTGGTTTGCCATTGCCTTGCGAGAGAGTACCGCCGAAAAATTCGGTGTTTGCACCGCGAATTGAACCCGAGGTGCCTGTTTAGCAGCTAATGCACTTAACTGCAGAGCTACAACCGACTTACAAGTCGCAACTCGATTAAATGTAGAATCCAAAAAATTCTTAATTACATCCTGAGTGCTTTGATTGGATGTAAGAAGAACAATTTTATTGAAATAACTTTTATCTATAGTTGACACAATGTTACTACGATGTATTTGTAACATGAATAACATTCTTCTGCATATACTCCTTACACGATTTTGGAACGTTTTACAGTATGGCCAGTAGTCCGCATCATATGGGATTTTTATTAAAAGCATTATTTGAAATTTGACTTTGGCATCAATTTCTGCTTTGTTCAAGATAAAAATTGATCAAAAATATATCAGTTAATGATACGTATTGAACTTTTATTATTTTCCAAAAAGTTTAAATTTCTCAAAACACGGAAAAAAAGTGCAATTTTTAGCCCATAAGCAAATTTTAAGCTACATGAAATAATTTAGATTTTTTGCCCACTTTTTGTAGAATTTTTAATTCAACTGACACAAAGTTTTCAAGTTTTGATAATATTTTATTCCATTGCTAAAATATAGCTATTTGTATATCTTCAACAAAATTAAAATAGTTTATACATTTTTTTTTTTTTGATAAATGTTCAATTACTCTTCTAAATATATTTTGGTTGTACTTTAAGTAGTTCTTTTTTTAGGAGTTTGGTTAAAATAAAACAAAAAACCACTTATTGTGTTTTTTGACTGTTTGTGACGTTTCGGAAATCTTTATTAATAATGTGTTTCCTTAATCGGGATCTAAAGTGTAAACAAAGCAAATAAATATAATACAAATTATGACTAAATAATAAATTATTTCACAACACCAAACCAAAAACATGCAATTATTAGTTTAAACAAAAGACTAATTTCAGAAATGATATACATCAACTTATACAAAAACTACTTAAATTTTCGAAAAGATGCACAAAACTTAAGTACTAGCTATAAAAATATAATTAGTAAAATTAACGGACTAAATTAACAAATAATTATTAACATAAAATTATACAATATAATTTAACGTTTATGTTCGGTTATCAATTGTACGCACTTTCATATAGATAGTATTAAGATTAATATTTGCAATTTATTTATTCGTGTTACAAGTTTTCGTGCCAATACAAGTTTGTTGTTGTACATCAATTATTTATTTTCATATGTTTTTTATATGTTTAACGTTTACAATTTTAATTAAATGTCCAAAAAATTGACCATGTTCTCATCGTTCATAATTAATAATAGTGACTCTTATTGTATAACTGAGAAAGTAAGTTTTTTAAAATAATTATTTTAACATTGTTATTAATAACTACTATTTTAATAATTGCATGTTTTTGGTTTGTTGTTGTGAAATAATTTATTATCTAGTCATAATTTGTATTATATTTATTTGCTTGCTTTGCTTTTGACTTTAGAGCCCGATGAAAGAAACACATTAGATTTCCGAAAATTCGCAAACAGTTGAAAAACACAATAAGTTGTTTTTTGTTTTATTTTAACCAAACTCCTAAAACAAGGACTACTTAAAATACAACACAAAAAAATATATATATTTTTGTTCTGTTAAATAAATAGCAAAGTATTTGTAAAAATTACTTGGCAACCGTGTTGCAATTTGAGAAAATGGGCAAAAAATCTAAATAATCTTATATGCACTTCAAATTTTCTAATTTTCTAAACATTACAATCAGAAATACTTTTTTCGGTGTCTTAAAAAATAACCCAACTTTTGGATTTTCTTTAAAATTAAAATTTGACAGTTGATACGTATCACGTGACTACAATTTTTATTTTTATAATGTAGATATAGCTGTCAAAGCTAAATTGCTATTAACACTTTTAATAATTGAACACGACGGTTTGCAGTATGCAAAGCTGTTTACGCGACTTACATATTAAAACTGAATTGGAGAATATACAACGTGTCCGAGATAAGGAAGGCCACTATGGGGATTTTCGAAACGGTAAGAAATACAGATTTTTATTTGTTCATTGTTAATTCTATTAAATTAATGTATCAATTTGACGATGAGATTATTGTTAATGACATAAACTGTTAATTGAAATAGTTAATTATTTATTCTTAAAAATTAAATACTATGTACAGGTCCGTATTAGGAATTTTTGTTGATTAAAGCAAAAAAAGACTAAAACGCAATTAAACAAAATAATTTGTTGTACGTTAAAATAAAAACGTTTTCCGGGATTGATCGTTTCGAAAATGTAACCGTAGTTGCCAACGTTTTGGGCTTCATCAGTGTGAGAGACTTGAAAGAAAACAAAAGAAAGTTCAAGGTAGACAACTAAACTAAACTAAATGATGAAGGTGGCGAAACATTAGAAACTACAGTTACCTTTTCGACACAGTCCAATCCCGGAAGAATTTTTGTTTCAACAATGACTCCGGCCGTGGAAGCTTCAATTCTAACCAATTGTTATACGTTAATTTAAAATAAAACGGGCTTTCAGAATTTGATATTAGAACAATCGGAGATAATAAAAAAATTAAATTAATGCCTGTCCCGCAAAGACGAAACGTTGAATCAAAAAACTTAGAATTCTACTTTGAGGGCATTAAAAGTTGCTGTGGGAAAACGCTATCGGTTTTGATTTAAATCCAATATTAACGTAAAAAAATATGCGAGTTGGAAAAATCCTATTTTTTTAAAATAACTTAAAAATCAAAATAGTTTTGGAGATTCTGGAGGTTTTTTTTCTAATTTCTCTTGGGCTTTTAATTACGCCATTTAACCAGAACCGTATCACTTACAGTTTCTAAAATCCCAATAGTGGCCCTCTTTATCTCGGGCACCTTGTATAATTTCAGTAAAGTTAATTCTTTAATTAATTTAAAAAAATATGTCGTTACACTATTTCTATGGTGTTTTTTTTTAAAATTTGAGAATATTGTTGGTCCAACAGTTATCACTATTGTTACGATAAATATTTGATCAGCGTCATATAAAGAGTTTTTAAAAACTGCAATTGTTTGAATTTAAAATATAAAAAGAGAATTAAATTACATTTTACCTCCCGTTGTAAAATAGAAATAGATAGAAAACAAGCGCTTATCGCAGAGCTCCACATTGCCCTGATAAGCTATAGACTATAGAATTTCCATTAACTTTTATTCCTCGACTTTTTTGTAAACTTGATATTGGTGGAGATATTGTTACAACTGTCACGTGATTGATATATTTCAGTAATTACTTATCAGATCAAAAAATAGTTTAAACATATTTTATAAGATGTGGAGTAAAAATTGGTTTACAGTAATTAATTCATATAAAAAATCTTACATAAATTTTTTTATGGTCAATCGGCCAACTTAGTGCTGTTTATGATACAGATTTTAGGCTTTTTATGGACTAGTCTTTTTTTGTTATTTTATGGACGGCTGTCAATGTCAAACGTGAATGTCAGAATGAATATGAGAGTAAAGAGTAAATACTGTCAATTTATAAATATAAGCAAAGATGATTAGGATATACGTCGGTATGACAAATTTTTTCTGCAGTTCATATTATTTGTTTGAGTAAAATCATACAATTGACTCTTTTGTCGCTTGTCAATAATTCTACATCTTATGAAATAAGATTGGGAGTTATGCGCCCGTTTTCAAACCGAAAATTTTAACACTTTTTTGGAAGAATTAAAGTTAGTTTTATGAAACTTTGTACATGGTCCTTATTTATAGTTATGCAGGTGTGATTAGGTTTTGAACAATTTTTATGTAGCTAAAAGGGTCGTTAACCTTCACAGATTTTCGAAATTTTTAAATTTTTTAAAAAATATTTTTTACACATTTTTGTTTCAAATAAAAGTTGTTTCTAATTTAATTATACCCAACTTTTGTTTTAACTATTTTTTGATCCGATAAGTAATTACGTGACAATAATTGTTGTAACAATATCTCCACCAATATCAATTTTACAAAAAAGTTGATGGAGAAAAGTTGATGGAGAAAAGTTGTTGGAAATTCTATTGTTTATAGCTTTTGTTTGAACAATTTTTTCTACAACGCTTGTTTAACCTACCGTATACATACTTGTTTTCTTATTTAGCCTTAAAAGGTGTTATTGTTTTTGTTTTATTAGCAACCACATTAATAAGAATTCTATGTGTTTATAAAACCTGCCCCACGTAGGACGCCAAAGGCTTTGAGAAAATTACTATATTTAGGTCTGGTCTTTTTACCTCCAGTTACTTTGAAAGCAGGTTTTTTTTTAAATTTTATTAAACCAATACTGTGTTTTCATAGTAGTTAACCGACTGATAAAGTTAACTGAAGGTGAAAAGACTAGACATTAGCAACATTCATTAAGTTACTCATTTAAATTTTATTTTCAAATTTATCCGATTTTGAACTTACACTGTGATTCAATTTTTATTATTGCAGCTTATGTTTATGGTAAATTAATTATTTGTCAGCACTTAAAATATAACCGTATTTGACAAAATCTTCTAGATTTTCATACATCCTAGTAAAGTAAGCGTCATTTGCAGACTTAGCAAACATCTCAAATATTGCTTCGTCAGTAACTTCCTCTGTAACTTTTACTGAGACAACCGTACGCTCTGCTAAATATTCAGCAACAAGTATTAAAGACGCATATAAACCATACAAAGAAAATTGTTTTAAGTGGTTTTCAAATATTGCTTTGGGATACAATTGTTCAGGATCACATCCCAGTTGGCGTAAAAATGTGGATAAAGTATCGTAATACAATTCGAGTAGGTCAAAATAGTGTTGGTCTCGGAATTTTTATCCGTGCAAACCCAAGTAAAGAACGATATGTCGTAGCATGGTGAACCAAGTCCTGACAATTGCCAATCGAGCAAACACAAGTCGGTAGGTTTTGACTCATCCTAAAGTGTTACATTTATAATACTTTAAATATAGATTATTATAATACTTACATTGTACTTGCATAAGATGTTTCTAACTTGGTAATCTCCATGTGTAATAACTCCGTACTCTCCAGCATGCCCTGGTCGAAGAACTACATCAATTATGTAGAAGGGATTTTTAATAAAGTTCTCCAACGCTTCGTAAGTTGAATTGTTTTTCTTCATGCCCTCTAATATTTTTGCAGCAATCTTAACAGTAACATTAAACATTTTCTTATGTACTCCAGTATTCTCTTTGGTAGATGCACTCATTTCTTCAAACAAATTTGGTTTTTTATTTCGAAGTGCAAAAGACAGAGCATGTAATTTTGCGCACGTTTTTATAATCAACGATGAATGCTCGAAATCAATTGGGCGTTGAAGACTTATTGGCTTAAATCCAAGTTTGGTCATGTTTTTGAGGAAAATTATTTCTGCTCTTTCTTTATTGCTTGTTCCATAGCACTGAGCAAACGGCGTAAAGTAGTGTTGTATTTTTAAGAATTCAGGAATTACTACATTGTACATGTACGATTCACGTTCAAAAATAGATCGAATTGGAAAATAATTGATGTACGATGGCATCGTGGGTGCAAGTTTGGCTATAACACTCAACTCCTCAAACTTATTCTGATACTTACGGCTTACTACATCAATTTCCAAAATTTGTCCGAACCAATTATTTCCTGATTGTTTTGAATGTCGAATATTTATGCTTTTAGTCTCTTGTATTTCATGTTCATTGTATATTTTGTTGATCAATACATGAAGAAGATTAACAATCGAGCTTTGCTCGTTTGACATGTCTTGAGAGTACACTGCTGCAATAATGCTGGTGTTAGTAATAATTAAATTATAAAAAGTGGTTTCTAATTGTTTCTCACATTTATTGTTGCCAATTGTTTCCATAATTTAACATATTTATGCAACTAAGGTTACCTCTAGATAGGTCATTTTAAAAACTATAAACATGGAAATATCCACCCTAATAAATCTCTTAATAGCGGTCACCTCTTAAAAACGATCACGGTCACTTCAATTAACTTTTTTTTAAACCATGCATTTAACTTTACCGGTCATAATTTTTTTAAGTAATTTGTAAAAGCGTATTAGGATATTTCTTTCAAACTCTGATGGCATTGTAATTTTTAAGCCTTGCTTAAAGATAGTACTATATATGTATGAATTTTATTATTTATGTATAATACTGCGCTGTACTTCTGTCGAAAAAATTATTAAAGATAAAAATATGTTTCCTTTAAGTTAATGTACAGGGTGGCCAACTAATCGATGTAAGCGAGTGTATATCGAAAACCGCTTAACTTACGACCCTGTGATAAAAAATATTTTCTTATAAAAATGGCCAAGAGAAATTGCTGGAAATTAGTCAAGCACTTTCTTCCCACTCTTTAAATAAAGTGGTGGGGTTAAGGCAAATATTGATTTTAAAAATATGAAATACTCACTGTACTCATTTTTTTTAAATAAAGGCATGTTGCATTGATTCTATTTTTACAGATAAGTTGAACCAGATCGGTAGTATTGTTCTGTGTAAAATTTGGTAGTTTCCGCTTTATTTTATAGAAAATACATAACCTATGTTTTCGTCATAATTGTAGGAGTGTCACGTTAGGAAAAACTGCATTTTACTTTAATTCGCCTAACAAAAAATTTTGGTTATCCTGCGGAAATCTGAGCTTAGGTAAGTACTTTATGCTGTTATTTATGTAAATAGCATTTTACTAATGTTACTACATAGATTTTACTCTATATTTATGGGTGTACTCGTATGGGTACAATGGGAACACCACATAGTTTTACTGGATGCTCTACCATAGATTTTGGAACCATAAGTAGTGGAACTTTCTATAGTGATAGATCCTATAAACATTTGCAATTAGCCATAGATGACATATGTGATAAGGACAAACATGTCGACGTTGTTATCATTTCACCTGATGCTGATTATCAAACCGATGAGAAAGATATGGACCTTAAACTTTAAAGAGACGTTCTTCCGTTTGATGTACCTGGAGAGATAGAACTCTTCACACTGAATCTCTTTGATAGCGAGTCGAACGACGACATACCCTTGTCGACTTTCGCAAATAGGATAACTCCTCGTGAGCCTTTAAAAAAAAGGCTTTGTGTTAAAGAAAATTTGCCCAACTAGACTCGAGACATCGTAGATGTAGCCATGACGCCAAGATGGAGTCAAAAAAAAAGTTACCGGACTGACGCACGTGTAGATTTTTGAAAAATTCTTTGACGATGAAGTGATTAATTTGACCACTGAACAAACTATTATACGCTAGACAAACAAAAATTATACATTTACTGTGTCAAAGAAAAATGTACAAATATTTATGAGCTTTTTGATCTTTAGTGGGTACTACAGATTACCAAAAGAAAAGTTGTATTGGAGTGCGGATGAAGATCTCTCTGTACCAGTGGTCAGAGATTGTACATTTCGGAACAGAGATCAAAAAATATTTTTATTTGGCCAACAATGAAACAATTGACAAAAGTAACAAAATGTACAAATTACGACCCCTTATGAATTTACTCAACAAAAAATTTGTGAAATGGGGTATATTTTATAATAAACTTTCCATCGACGAAGCAACGATAAAATATTAGGGGCATCATTCTTCAACCAGTCCGGTTCGGATACAAAGACTGGATGATCTGCAGCTCCAGTGGTTATTGCTACCAGTTCGATACATATTGTAGGGCCAACAAAATTATCGAAAATTCATAAAAAAACAACAATAATTTACCCTTAGGATCGAAGATGGTTTTAGATTTATTAAAAAATGTAACAAACTCTGAAGATCATACCATATTCTTCGAATAATTATTTTACCAGCTAATGACTTACGAAAAACTTTGAAAGAGCGTGGTTTTAGAGCAACCGGAACGGCGAACGACAATCATATAAAAAACTATTAGATCAGAAAAGAATGAAAAAAGAAGATCGTGGCTTCTTTGACTATCAATATGACCAAAAAAATTGTTTCTCGTAAAATTATGTGAAAAAATAATAACATTGTAAAAATGATGATAAACTACGACTCGGGTACATCTCTTTGGTAAAGTCAAACGTTGGTCTAAAGAAAAAAGAGAGAAGGTAAATGAGCCGCAACTCCATTTATTTGCGAATTATAACTCAGGAACGGCGGGAGTTGATTTGCTAGATCAGGGTGAAAATAATTATCGGCCAAATACCCAGGGTAAAAATGGTGGTGATCCTTCTGGACCCACATGTTGGCACTAAGTGGAGTAAATGCTTGGAAACTGCATTGCTTAGCAGGCGGACAGATAGATTTACTACATTTCATTAGAGATATCGCGCGGCATTATATGCCTGTACACAAGAAGATGACATTTTCCAAAAAAATTTGAAAACCAGTTGTGCTGTCGTCAGTGCCATCAAAGAGCAAAGTGGATGTGCTCCAAGTGCAAAGTTACTCTGTGTTTGGAAAGGTAGTGCTTTGTAAAGTTCCATGATTCATAATTATAATAAAGAATTGATCTAAAACATTTTATTATTAAAAACGTACCGTTGTTCCCGTTGTACTCATTTGAGTACACTTATTTTTCAAAAAAAGATTTTTTGAAAACAACATTAACAGTACGTTTAGTATACACTATATTTCAAAGGAAAGGAACACCAACTACAGCGTCTAATTTAACCAACAGAAAAACACCAAAAACTTTACTAGAACACGTGCTAAGCTGTCATCATCAGCAATACCGAGTAAAGTTTTTGGTGCAGTTTTTGGAGTTTTTCTGTTGGTTATACACTATATTTACCCAAAAAAACAAGTATTAGCAGAATGTTCAGAAAAAAATTTTTTGTTGGACTAAATGGGTTAAAAGAGTTTATAATACGTGCTAAAACCGAAGTATTTGTGGCTCTTTACTACGACCGCTAGATGGCGTTTTTTTTTAAATCATTAGAATTGTCTGTTTTTTGAGGAAATTTAAATATGCTTATTATAACACAATTATATGGAGTTTTAGAGGCTGAAACTAATGATGCAAACTGAAAGTCTATATCTTTTTTTTCCAGAGATATTAATCCAAAACCATGCACCAGATTGTGGAGAAAATTCTTTTCGTTTGTGTTTGCTCTGCCTAAGTAGCTATGCAGTATTGGACCGATGTTGGTTCAATATTTTTTTATATCGGCTTAATATACAGTTCAATCTTAGACCAATATATGAATGAAACAAAGTACAACATCGTACCAACGTTGTTAAGTTATATGGGTTTAATATTAGAAATTATATTGGTCCAAATACATTCGTTCAGTATTACGCCAAGTTGTAAAATAATATTGGTCCAATTTCATATCAATCACAAATCGCATAGTTTAATATACTCAAAAAATTAATATAGTTCAGAAAAAGGTGACCAACTAGGACTAAATATCAACATCTCCAAGACTAAATTCATGGTGATCAGCCGACAAGACCATAAAGATGCAAAGATCTGTCTCAATGGTGAACAAATTGAGCGAGTGAAAATATTTAAATATTTAGGTAGCCTAATCACGGAGGATCTTGACCCGGATAGAGAAGTGAGATGCCGAATCGAGACCGCTCGCGCCATTTTTAATAAATTGAGGTTACTATACTGTGACAATAATTTAAATTTTAAAATAAGAAATGGTTAAATGCTACGTTTGGTCTGTTCTGCTATATGGCGCGGAAGCATGAACTCTTAAGGTAACCACAATGAACCGTCTGGAGGCCTTAGTGATGTGGTTGTAAGAAGAATGCTTCGAATATCCTGGGTAGAGAGGATCACAAACGAACGAGTCTTGGAAAGAGCAGGAACTGATCGTGAGTTGCTGAATAGGGTAAAATGCAGGAAAGTCGCTTATCTGGGACATATATTGAGGAGAGAGAAGTACCAGCTGCTTCAAGTGATAATGAAGGAAAAAATAGAGGGCTGCCGCGGAGTAGGAAGGACGCAGATGTCTTGGCTAAGAAAAATTTGCGAATGGGTGCAGAAGAGTTGTTTAGAAAGGCAGAGAACAGAACTGCCTTCGCCAAAGTGATGGCCAACTTCGGGAAAACTTGACACGGCACATGAAAGAAGAAGTCCCGAAAAAGAAATTATATATCAAAATATATAATATTGTCTACATTAATTTATAGTAGTAGTTATTGGATATTTTGTCTTTCCTTTCCCACACCTTCTCGGTCAGCAACAGTAACTAAAACTGTGCCAATATTGCCAATAATACTAAATAATGCCCAAATATAAAACAAGCGTTTACCTCAAAACTCCACATCACCCCTATACGCGAAAATACAATTGCGTTTTAGAAAAAAATGGTTCAGACAAAATCTATAGACAATAGGATTTCCAATAACTTTTGTCCTTCAACTTTTTGTAAAATTGATATTGGTGGAGATATTGTTACAACAATCATTATTGTCATGTGATTTTTATATCTCAGTAATTACTTATCGGGATCAAAAAATAATTTAAACAAAAGTTGGGTATAATTACATTATAAACCGTTTTTATGTGAAACAAAAATGTGTAAAATCAAAATGTTTCTAAATATTTAAAAAATTTAAAGATCTTTATAAGTTAACGTAAAATAACCTTTTTTCTTTAGAAAGAATACAATAAAATAATTTTCTTGTTCATTATTCTTTTCTTTATTGATTGAAACTTGAAAACACATTATCTGAACAATTAGAACAATGCGATACACGGAGTTCATTGATATGAGCAATAACAACATAAAAGCATTAAGATTAAATAAAAGATACTAAAGATACGTACTTACATCAACTTAATAATTTTAACAATATATTAGAAACGTATAAATCGAAACCTTTTTAGTGCTTAAGATGTCTCTGTGCTTATAATTTAGAAATCCAAGATTGGGTCTATATTTAACCTGTAAATGAATAAACCCATTGAGAAATACCATTTTGAAGAAGTAAAGAAACTCTATGAAGAGTTAGACATTATTGCACATCTAGAACGCTTGTATAACATCGATGAAAAGGGGTATAGCATTATGGTCCACAAACAAAATGAAGTTTTGGCTAAAAAAGTGAACACCATAGTACATCTTGTTGCTCTGGAGCATGTTACTATAGCGATGTCTGTAAATGCTGTGGCTAATGCTATACCGCCAATGATTATTTTTAAGGGGATTAGGTACAGATCAGAATTATGATCAAATTTGCCACCTGGATTAAAAGTACGCATGGCACCCAAAAGCAGCATGATTAGTAGTTTGTTCGTAGAGTTTATTCTACATTTGGCTCAACATAAAGAACACGGTAAGTGTGCTTATCTTAGATGGTGCAAAATGCCATTTATCATTTGAGGCTCTGGAAGAAACTCAAAAAAATAATATAGTTCTGTATTGCTTACCTTCTAACACTACGCACGAACTCCAACCTCTAGATAAATCACTTAATCAGCTCTTTGAACATTACTGGGATGAAGAAGTATTGAACTACCTGTGCAATTCTCTAGATAGAACTTTAAACAAAGTTGCATTTAATAAAATTTTCTTGCGAACATGTTCAAAGTGTATTACTCAAACCAATATAACAAATGGATTTAAAGCTATGGGCTTATACTCTCTTGATGCTGATGTAATACCCGTAGTTGCTTATGTTCCTTTAATTATAACTGAAAGACTATTACCGGAAACGTTACAAGATCAGATTGACCAACCGCTTATATCTGTTCAAGTCTCGCCCTCTGTGTCTGAATTTAACAAAGTGCCAGAATTATCATCTCTGGCTCTGATAGATTAAAGCAGGCCAGCTCATGTTTCTCACGTTTCTTTAATTCTTCCATCAACTTCCGAAGAGAAGACCGTATCGACATCACGAAAATTTTCAGTTCCAACAGAAAATAGAAAACCAGTTGTTGTATCGTACAGTTGTTTGTATGAATAATGCGGCCACATACTGCTAAGTTTAGTACACCTGTTCAACGACGCAGATACAAAACATAACCTTCTACTATCTCTCTACAACAATCCTGTTTACAGTACGTCCGAGCTACAAAAAAATATTGTTTATTCTAGCCCTGAATCTGATCTTGAATTGAATCTTAGTGAATCGTTTATCAAAAATAGCTACCTGAGTAAACTTCATGTCTGATCAGAAAGAAAAAATCACTCCAAAAAAACAATTAATCAGACTTAGAACAAAAACTCAACAAAAGAGTCACGAGATAAGTGCCACTGGATTTTCGGATGATGACAAGCCGTTAATTAACCTAATACACGATAAAAAAAATCGTTTCATACTTTTTTGTCTACTCCAAACTACGCTACGATAAAGTCAACACGTCTACGGCAAAAATTATTGTTCATTATTTCTCTAAGGTTCTGTAAGCACAGTGCGTTGAATATGGCGGAATACTGCCTGGCAAAAATAAAAGTAACATCCACAAAATTCTTGCAGTTTGGAGTTTCTGCTGAATAGCAGGGATTAAACCAGTTTCAAAATTGATCGTTATTATGTTTGGATGTACTTAGAACACAGTCTCAGATTTTCAACTGTTGCAAATATATGAGTATTACACTATCATCACTTTGAAAAACAAGAAAATTGTCACCATCAACGGTCCAATAATGAATCACAACTTCATTGAAACGTTTGGAACAGGGTAATTGGAATTTGATGCAGTATACATTGTCGTATGCTTCTTGAGGTTCAAGATTATTTGGACATTTCCAACTTCCTTATGCATCCCTGTTTCAAACAACGCCAACGCTTTTCATTTTTTATGACTTTATCTACGCGGTGACACAAACTATAAAAACTACAACCTTCGCCATTTCTTTAGTTTATTGAAATGTAAATGTAAATGTGTAATACTAATTTTGTAATTTGTAGTGCGTTTAATAAGTTAGTAATGAAACTTTTCAATAAAAACCTATAAAAATTATATTTATATATTTTCTTAAAGCTGTTCTCTCAGGGAGCTATAAAGTTTATGTAAATTTATCTCGCTTATTTTTAGAATTGTTTTCCTGATTTTGCACAAACATATAGCTAATATTATTATTTATGTCGTGCAGGAGCTATTTTTTTATTTTCGTCTTCGATGTATTTAATTTAATTAAAACGTAAAATAATAGAAAATGGATTTCCTTATAAGCCCAAATTTCGACTCCTGCGCGACATAGATAATAATTTTCTGACAACCCTACTTTTTTTTTTAATTTTTACTTAAAAATCAATGAGAAAAATTAACATTAACCCCTTACTGCATGATTTTCCGATTTTCTTTAAATAAATATATGTTGTTACATAAGTCATCTGAAACCTCAGAAAAATATTTTAAAAAATATCGGAAAATATTTAGCGTCAGAAATTAAAAAAAAATAATTTGTTCCATATATGTCACGAAATGCATTGATGACAGAAAAGTTAAATGGCGCTTTACTTTCATATAATATAGTAAGAAATGTAGTTGATTGCTAAATGCAAAGGAAGATGCCACAAAGTACTGATAGTATTAGAACCACATTTTATTCTGTATGAAACTTATAAAAACAATTTCTATCCTTATTTAGACACAGATGAATTTTACACTTTTCGCAAAACGTGAAGGATTTACCGGTACAGTTAGGATATTTGCAACGCTGACGATCATCATTCCATACGGGCAGATGATTTTGACCATCAGTGCGAACCTCTTCTGCTGGTAGCTTTGCAAAAGGGTACTTCCTTTTCTTCAACTCCAACTGGGATTGTAAGGAATTGCTACAAGGTCGCCCCCGTTTCTTGGAAACTGTGTTGGATCTTGTCAAAATTTCTGCTATCATCAATTTGAATTCTGACAATGGTAAATACGTATTTGTATTTTTACCTTTCTTCTCCATAATATCCATGCGTTGACACATATCATATCCACAAAATGGAAAAATATCCGCAAGTACCATTTTTTGATCGTATTAGTATTCTGTAGTAACCCAACATGGAATCTAACAAGTCAACCCCGCCCATGTAAGTGTTATATACCCCTATACAATTTGGTCGTGGAATGGTAATGTGAGCACGATTTTTCCTACAGAACCGTTGTACTTCAGATACAGGTTTGCTTCCCACATAGGTTGATACAGTAGTGACTAGTTTATTGTCGTACCAAGCAACTATAGACACATCCACACCATCAACGTTGGAAACCTTCTCCACAAACGAACCTCTTCCCCTTTTTTCATTACCGAATCTTTTGGGAGTTGACAATTGGGTACACGATTCATTCGAACTGTTCCAAGTGGCAGGATACCTTCTTTATGTAGATAGATCAGAAGCGGTAAACTGGTAAACCAGTTATCAAAAAAACTTTATAATTCTGATTTCGTGGCACCGTGTCAGTCAGTTTTACAACTACATTACTACTCGTCCCAAGGTCCGGTCGATGTGGCTGCGGCTCAATGATTCCACTATAAATATCAAAGTCATAGCTAAACCCTGAGACACCGCTGAGCACAAACACCTTATAGCCCCATTTATGGGGTTTCTTCGGATTATATTGTTTCAATGTAGATCTTGCTTTTGTAGGTATGATTTGCTCATCTACAGCCAAGTTTTCTTCTTTTGGTATCAGCAAAAATCTCTCCCTCACCATTTTCAAAAACGGTCTAATTTTGAACAGACTATCGTAACCAGAATCACCATGTTTTTTTTGGTTATTATTGTCGTTGAAATGAAGAAACCTCTTTATTTCTTCAAATCTATTACACGTCATTGTTTGAACTACAGCAATAATTCCCAGAGAATTGTTCCAATAACTTCTGGTTGCAGGCAAGTGTACAATAGACATGTAGATGCATATTCCTACAAATGCGCGTAATTCTTCTTTGGTGATGTTACTTGGCTTTTCGGGTCTGACTTGTACGGAATACAAATTTGTTTGTTCAGCGATATAAGAAAATATATCATCCGTGAAAATATACTTGAATATTCCAAACATATCAAACTCATCCTTGTTATTCAGGTCTGGAGGCAAATCTTCTGACCCTTTGAAAGAAACGTCTTGATTGAGTTCATTTAAGAATTTATCTTCCCATTGAAGAACTGGCTTCTGTTTGTTTTGTTTTTGTTTGATCGTTTGCTCATGAATGTTGATAAAGGTAGGTTGTCCTCACTGTCGTATGAGTAATCTGTTCCAAGAGTTACTTCTTCGTTGTCATCATCACTTAGATTCCGGTTAATGGAATAATCTGAATCTTCTGCAGGTATATCGGGAAACTCGGGTTTTCTGCGAAAGTCTTCGTCACCTGACAAATTTTCGTCCTCGCTGACATCTCCATTTGGTATTAGAACTGTTATGCTACGATTCTTTCCATAAAAGTGTTCACGTCCATCTACACAATTGCAATCAAAAAATTGTATAAATTATCTCAACTGAAAATTGTGCCATATATGGTACATGTAGCTGGAGAGGTATAGAAACAAAACTACATTATGTTTTGTCATTTTTACTATAAATCCATAAAGACTAAGTACTTACCTTTGCCAAAACAATTTTTATATTCACAAATTCAAATTTGGATCGACTCTGTAACACAAACAATTCACCCACACGCGTTTTTGCTCGTTGCAACAAGTTGCAGGTTATAGCGTCGCCCTTATCACTTCAAGTACAGCCGCAAACAAGATGGGATTCACTCAATGCCTACATACGAACGTGACATATACGGAACAGATTGCTGTAACGTCAAAAATTCGTTCAAAACAAAATTATAAATATTTTGTTCATCTGTTCCATATTTGGCACAGTATGCGGTAAGGGGTTAAGTAAACGATAAATACTGAAAACTCTTAGAGAATTGTGAAATTAATGTACTCGCGAGCGAATTTTTCTAAGCGCAACAGGCCAGACTTGGAAGCCGATTAATATTAATAAATAAATAATATATTGTTGAATTGTTGATGCCAATTTGTTTTGTACATGACGTGCATTTTAAACAGTTTTAGAAATAGAAAAAACAACAAATAGCTATTTATGTAACAAGAAATAAAAATAGTGAACCGCCTACTAGAAATCTGAAATTGTCCCGAGTGATAAAACAGCCTTAAAATACCACCTCATGGACTAATATTTGTATTACATGAAAAATGATCATATGAACGGGACTATTATACTATCAGTAGCAATTAAAGATAATATTAATAATAATTAGAAACATCTTAGAACGATTGTCAGATCTGATTCACCGGTCGGATCTTCATAAAAGATCTAAATTCCATCTTTATCTTTGGTCTTTATCTAGATCCTAAATAAATAGATCTTACCCAACACTGGTTAACAGTATAGTAAACAATCCTGATAGAAAATTACAATTAACTTACAATAAGAATATATTAATTATTATATAGGGAAAAGGATAGAAATTTCAGAGAAAGAGATGCAACTTTAGAATTAAAAAAAAAACTTATAGAAAACGTGTTTTCCAAGAAAGAGGTAAAATCTAACACTTCAATCCTTTTACTAGTAAGTAGTCTTTTTGACGGTTTTTTTTGTTTACATTCTTTTAATGTGTCCCAGTCACCTAACTTTTTGGGTCCTAAGTATTTGGGCTATTTTGGGTGTACTATAAACTTCAATAATTTCTTTGCTTGGTCTTCGTTTCCAGTTTTTGCCGTTCTTTTTAGGTTGCTGAATACTCTCTTCTGAAGATCTCCTGATCAATGCTAAATTGTTTGCAAAATCGATACACTGGTGCCTCTTTTAATTTATAATTTCTGAAGTTTTAATTTTACTCGACTCTACAACTACTCTGCTTTTTGAATTTTTTAGTGTCATACTGTCTTATCGGATTATTTTATCAACAAATTGAAATGTTTTCATTGTTTCAAATATTTTATTTCTTATAATTCTGTCATTAGCTTGTCGGAAGTCAATGAACAAAATGTGAATTTGCTTTAGTACGTAGACTTGATCTGATGTAGACCTCCTTTTTCTAAATCTTCCTGATAACCCCTTCGATATGCTTTCCTACTCTGGTTTTTATAATTATGGCCAGAATCTTGTATGTTATATTATTCCTCTAAAATTACTACATACAATCCCCTTTTTTGTGTATGGGATAGATAACTGCCAGCCTTTAGATATTCTGTTGGTACCCCGTTTTCTTCTAGACTTTTATTTTTTTTAAATTTTGCTATAATTTTTTGATGTGTTGGCTTTCGTACTTATTATTCCACTACTATACCTTTTAAGTTGACAGGATTTGTTTGTCCTTCCTCATTTATTCCATCTATTAATTTTTCAAAGAATTGTGCCTTCTCAACTTTTTCCTTTGCATATTCAACTATTTCTCTTCGTTTATTTCTACAATATTCGAGAGTTCCCACTTTTTGTTTTTCTTTGTTTCTATAGTGTTTCCCTGCTGTCTTCAATTTTATGTTCTTTCTTCTGCATATACTCTTAACCTCTGCTTGTTTTTCCTATAAATCGGTTACCCTCAGAAATATAGGCACATGTTAGAAGAACAACTATATAGAGACATTAAAAAATCAAACGACCTTATAACAAAAACACTTAAAAGACCTTTCAAGATACAATACCTTACAAGACAGAATAATTACAAAACAAAGATTAAACAAAATAAAAGAGAAGTCATAGAAGTGCAGCAACAAAAAATGCAATCAAACTGAAAAATAAAAACGGTAAAATTATTACAAACATATATATGAGTTAAAGCCCTTTAATTTACTATTTAATAAATATTTTATGAAGCAAAAAGCATCTACCGCATGCAACAACGCTATCATCATTCTGATTTAAAAAAAGAGCGATATCATCGATCTGAAAATCTATAAGCCCATTAGTTTATTACCTCACACATATCAGCTTTTTACAAGAATATTAGCGAAAGGAGGAACAATAAACTTGAAAATTACGAGCGTAAAATAGACGTTTAAGAAAACATTGTATTGTTTTTAAAGAAAGAACTTGTAATAACTGCAACTTCGCAACTAAAGCCGTTGACCCCCGATCAAATGGAATGACTCCCGTCACATGTAAATATATAAAATTGATTAAATCGAATGTTACTTGAAACAAACGTTTGTTTTTGAATTTAAAAAAAAATATTGTAATAACTATAACCTATCAACCAACACTGTTCACCACCTATCACATAAAAACTACTTAAATTGAGTAAAACAAATTATACGTAAAAAAGTTCTTTTTTTTTAATTTTTATTATGAGTGTGATTTTTTTAAAGAAAGCAATGAAATAACTGTTACCTACCAACCAACACCGTTTAACCCCGATCCTATGAAAACCACTTAAATTGATTAAAAAAAATTATTTTTCAAGTTTTTATTACAAGTGTAATTTTTTAAAAAAAGAAATTGTATTAACTGTAACCTACTAATCAAAACCGTTCAACCCAGATCATATGAAAACTATTTAAATTGATTAAAACAAATTATACGTGAAAAAAGTTATTTTTCAAATTTTTATTATGAGTGTCATTTTTTAAGGAAAGAAACTGTAACCTATCAACCAACACCGTTCACCTTAAATCATATAAAAACCGCTTAAATTGATTAAAAGAAATTATACGTAAAAAGATTGTTCTTGAAATTTTTATTATGAGTGTCATTTTTTAAAAGAAAGAAATTGTAATAACTGTAACCTACCAACCAACAAACTTAAATTGATTAAAACAAAATTTACGTAAAAAGATAAGTGGAACGTACAACAATTTAACTTATAAGGCGTGAATTTTGGAGGTTCTATATTTTTTTTGGGAAAATTAGGAAATAATCTCTATTTTTTTCGAAAATATGCTATGATTATGCTATATTATGGGTGTCATTATATTTAAAGAAAAAAATAGTAATAAGTGTAATCAACCAACCAACAAATTTAACTTGAATAAAAAGGTTTTTTTAAAATTGTTGTCATTTATTTAAATAATAAAGTCGTAATAACTGTAACCTACCAACCAACACCATTTACTCTTGATGATTGTGTCCCGATCGTTCGCTTTTTAAAAGTTCGATTCCCAAAAGCTCGCCAAATTTTTCTTCGCTTCCCGTTTGTTTGAAAACCTGTTTTTGACTAAGTTAGGCACCTAGTGAATTAAAATAAAAATATTGTAGAAAGTAAACTATTTATTTAATGAGATCAAATACAATGTTCTTAGTTGGAAAAAAGCAAAGTGTTCGTTAATTCGAATTATTCAAAAATCACCAATTAGTATTGAGAATTTAATTTAATTTAATAAGTATCCGTTGGACAAAAAAGAAAGACAAAGTAACTCGCACGTTATTTTCTAACTTTGTTAAAAAATGTCATGAATACGTGAAAAAAGTTGATTTTAAAATTTTTATTACCAATGTCGTTTTTTTAAAGAAAGAAATTGCAATAACTGTAACCTACGAACCAACACCCATGAAAACAACTTAAATTAATTGAAACAAACTTTAGGTAAAAAAGGTAGGTAGAACGTACACAAATTTTGGAGTTTATTTATTTATTTGTATGGTTCATTTTACATATTGTATTGTGATGTAAGTGTTATGTATGATGTTCCAGAAGATCAGTGTAAACCTGTATAGTGTGGTGACAAAACCGTGTGCAATAGTAGATTGGTTCGTCTTTGCAAAGCATTTACTTCAAGGTTTAGGAAAACCACTAAAATCTAAACATGCCAACCTATATTTTTGGTAAAATTAGCGAATAATCCGCATTTTTCTTCGGAAATAAGCTCGGTAAAACGTCTGTTTAAGCCGGTAATTTTAGTTTTTCGAAATTCTTGTGTCCGTTTTGTTCACCCTATCCAATAATTTCTATCTGAAGATTTAATATAAAAAATTGAAATGTGTCTAAAATTTTTTATAAAATTCTATTATAATAGGTGATTTAAATATAATTTGACGAAATTACTTAAATTTTACATAACTTATTAAATTCTAGAATAAATGGAATTGAAATATACTTGAAATTAGTTTATTCTTAATTGAGTATAAGTTTGTTAATTCATTAATTAAGAAACTACGTCGGAATTGTTACTTTTCACACAATTGTATTAGTAGATTATAACAATAAAAATTTTACACGAATCTTTCAAAAACCAGTGATTTACAAGATAATTTAACCTTAAAACGTTATTGTTGTTTTATTTTTTAATTATAGTTGTATCACATTAATTATTACGTGATTGTGATTTACTGAATTTTTAAAAACATCTAATGGTTTTTTTGACTTGCGTCATTCATTTAAGTTTAGGATATATGGTCAAATACAATACTTTACAATTTTTAGAATTTTTGTTGTCAATGCGTTTGTTGTAGAGTGTTAAAAATCAAAATTTATTATTAGTTAAGCATGGAGTCACCAACGTTGGGCGCTAATTACACTTTTATGCAATGTATTTATTTATCAGTAGTTTACACATAGTTACTAATTTTTATAAATGAAATGAAACAATTTAGGCACATTTCCTGTAAATATGTTTGTTATAGTGTCTTAAAAATCAAAATATTAGTTATGCAATAACGTGGGGCCACTAACGTTTGGCGCCAATTTTGCAATGTATTTATTTATCAGCAGTAAAAAAATCAGTTCTTATTTAAAATACATAAGTAATTTAAAGTACATCCACTCTAATAATTTTGAAAGTACCGTAATGTAAAGAAAATAAAATTATAGTAATTAGCATAATTACTTTTAAATTTTGGATTGCATGTTGAGATTAACTTATTCTCCGAAATGCACATTTTTTTCATTTTACTTATAAATCATTCGGGAAAATAATCCAAATTATTCTAAATGCAAATGTTTATTTATTTTTTCGATTAATCGATATTTTATAAAACGTACATTAGTATTCACCAAAAGCTTAAGACTTATAAAAAATGGATGTACAAAGATACTAAGTTTGTAAACAAGATTAGTTACAATCCGAAAAGTATAGAAAAGAGTCATTATAGTTAACCGCTCTAATCTTCTAAATAATCAAGTTTTAGTAAACGATTTTCAAGCAAAAGTGCGTGCGTATTGGTGCTAACCTACAAGTAATTTCGTTGAATAATAAATTATAAAACACTAAGCACGAGAGAGAACAGGTTTATTGACTTGGCACTACGTAAAGCAACGTAGTAATTCAATTTTAAAAATTAAATTGTTTGAGTTCTCAATGTTTCGTTCGAGTCGTGAAAATTTAAAGAGAAGTTTCGATCATTGAAACTTTAAACGTGAGACTTTTTTCTCAAACTTGAGATTCGTCCGTAAAATTTATCTAAATTATTTGTCGTGAAAATTTGGACTTACGTTGTTCCGACTAAGTTTTGAGAACGTAAATTGTTTTTGAAAGTTTAACCAGATACTGTAGCCGTTTTTTTCTTTCCTCTAATAATGTTTGATTACAGTTCAAATTTTTCATAAAAGCGAGTAAAATGGCTTCGTAGCTGTATTTATTTTGTTTTGTAACAAAAGTTCAGTTTTATATAAAAAAAACAAAATGAAAACAATACATTCTAAATTAACCATTATTTGACGAAATTAAATTAACTTAAACTTTTATCTTCTTCTTTTTATCTATTTTTCATTCCATTTCTTTCTCCTAATTACACTCCTAATTCCTCTTTGTTACAAGCAAATAAAAAGAACAAGTAGGTTTAAAATCATTGTTTGCCCGGTTATCCACGTAGCATCAGCGACGGCACATTAAATAACTAGTTAACACATAAATAACAATATATACATTAGTTACAGAACGAGACCAGTTCTTATCACTTCTTATATAGATAACATGACCAGAGTAGCGTTACAGAGTGCGTGAATAAGATAAGAAGCGATTTAAAGGATACGTCAAAGTAGTTAAAACGCTTCGATAAACTTACATACAAGAATTGATAATACCATCTAAACAGTAAATTAACATTGGCATAAAATCATCCACATTTAAGGATAGATTACCTTGTGGCAAATTACTTAAGCTAAGATAACCTACGGTGTAAAATTAGGACATACGCTCATCGGCGAAATGGTGCGATAAAACTCAAACTCATCTCTAATTACTACGGTATTCCCAAATCGGCTGATGGTTATAGAATTTTTGGTTTGCTCTTACAGAACCACCAAAATTTCATGTCGCAGTCTTTATTTTATGATAGAAAAACCATACTAGTTTGTGGTTAAACAAAAAAAAAGAATCTCGACGTTTTCAATTTGAGATAGAAGTGACCTTGTTCTATTAAACTCGCGGCATAAGGAACCCACACGTATTCAAAGAAAATTTAGCATTAGAAAAGTAAATTCAATAATACATATTTAATTTATTACACTCCTTTCTCGTGTGTTTGAGATTTTCCCACCCATTTCCATACATTCTGCATTTTTTTTTCATCTCTCCACTAGTACTTGTTTTGATTTTCTTCATTTCCACTTGGTAGCGTTGTTATTATTTTCCTACTGTTATCTTTGATCTTCTCTCTTGCAGCTGATTATTCCTATTCTTCCTAACCGAGTTGTCTTCAATATTTCTTGCTTCCTCTCTTAACCTGTTTCCTTATTCACTAGCATACTCTCCTCTTTCAAAATGTAACTTCATGTCTTCTTGTCCTAGTTTTATTTTTTTTGGTTACCCCTTTCCCACACTAGAGATAGTTGCATTATCTTTTTTTCGTTTATCCTTTCTTTGTACCTCATTACTTGCTTTCCTGCAACTATTAATATCATTTCTAATGTACATTTTCTTCTACTATGTAGTTTGGATTTTCTTTTTCTAGTTCTAATCTTCACATCCACTACTTTACTTAAATCTTTTCAAATTTATCCCACCCCACAATTTTGCTTCGTATCATTCCAAAACATTGTTTCATCTAAACCCTATATTTTGATACGACAAAAACTGACTACTTGGCATATATAAAATTATTCTTGCCAATTACTTTCCACTACTTTACGAATTTGTCGACAGAATCGTTTTGCGCATTTCGATGACGCGTTTGGTGAGTTTTCTTAATTATTTTTTGATTATCCAGCAAAAATTTTTCTAAAATTGTGTGCAATGGTCTTTCAGCCTTGTCTTATGAATCTATTGCTGGTTTCTATCAATATCAAAATATACGCTAAACTCCAGCTGCTGAGAGAGGATATCGATGTCCTTTGTTAATTTGATGGCCTGCTGAATCTTTTTGGTTAGTTTGCCGGTAGCTTTGATATCGTGTCTTTATAGAATTCCTCTCATACGGTCTGTGGCTTTCAATATGTAAGGAAAATAAGCGTGGGCGATTCTCAGAATTCAATACTTTTGAACTTTTAGGCTTCACTGTTCTTTTAATTTTTTTTTTAGGTTCACTCGTTAGTCTCAAAAGTAGTTTTTAAGTGTTCAAGTTCCACCTGATGATTCTTAAGTTAACATATCTTTTGAGCTGGTCCCGTCAGGATGATTGCGATTCCAAAATTTTGGCTTGGGTGATGGTTTGATAAAACAAGTCTGTATGTGTATGTTTTTTGTATACTGTGTGTCCTAATTTTTTCTTCGTTTTATTATGAGCACATCTAACAAAGAAAGCATTTTTATGTTGTGTATCTAAACGACAAAGGTACGGAACTATATCGCTAGCTTGTATTCCACGCATTCTTTTAAGATTCTGCATGAAAAGATTGGAAGAAATCATTGTAATCAGTAAACTTCCCTTTGCCACCCCATCCACTTGTTCGAAAAACTCTCCTTTCTACACAAAGTAACTTCCGGTAAAACAGACTTCCAAAAATTTGCTAATGTTGTTTGATAAGATTTTAGTCATGACATTGAGTCATTTCTTTAGTGGCACTTTAGTAAACAGCAAAACCACGTCAAAGGGCCTCTGACAGCCCTATTTTCGAAATAAAAAAAATTATAAAAACTGCAATATGGTCGAGAATGTCAATTTATTTGTACAAGGAACATTCATTAACGATAAAATTTGCCTTGACAAATACCAAGTACATTTTTTCCGAGAAAGAAGCCTAAGCGGGCTCAAAGACCTGATTTTTCTAGAAAACAATGAAAAATGCAAAACATGCTGAACAAGTTGGTTAGATCAATTCAAAGTTTGAAGTAGACCCCTCGTATTGATAAAATTTCTTTGTAGGTGCAGCCCCTTCTCAAAAATGTTAATTAGGATGGAGGTGGAGTGACGTCATACGTAAGATTTTGTATGATTCTTTGCAATCACAGACATTTTGTGTTAATCAAAGTTAATGCTTTGGCCAAAGAAAGGAGGATTTGTTTCATTTTGATAGTGCATGTAATTTATTCGTTAAAAATAATGATTAGTTATTGATTTAAGGGATCACAGTCAAGTAGATGCATTTTTTTGCATTTTATATTGCTTTCTAGGTAAAGGAGGTCCTGGGCCCCCTTAGGCTTCTTTTTCGGAATAAAATGTATTTGGTGAAATAGAGAATAACAATACCTTTCATATGAAGTGCCATTTGACTAACTCTGTAAATTGTGATTTTTGAGATAGGGGCTGCCGGGGCACCCTGTTCATTTGTCATGGCAAATTTTAACGTTAATGAATGTCCCTTAAACAGGAATTGGCATTCTCAACCTGACTGATACGCATATAACCATACAGAGAATTAAAAGGGCTTTCATATAAGATAACTGTCGACCTATTATGCCATTTAAGGTTTTTGACATGGGGACTGCCGGGGTCACTCTGTTGATATTTTGGGGTCAACTTTGTTTTCGAAACATATCCTCCTCCAAGTAAAAATTAACTTGTCTAAGTGTTTTTTTTTAACGTGTAAGATAGTTCTGAAAAATTGCATGTTTTTCGTTTTTGGTGGACCACTCTGTATGTAGTTATAGCACAAATGCCAAATAACTTAGTTAAGTAGCATCTTTGACACTTAAATAATCTATACGCTAGTATCTAGCTTACAATTGGAATAAAAGATAAACAACAACTGGCTTTTTTAGATGTGCTGGAAGGAAATTAAAAAAACAGACACACCCAAGAGATCGAGAGTACCTGAATACAAGAGTTGATATACTACCGCTTACGCAAATCTTCCGTAGGTGTCAAAAACCACAATCCGCATAAAAATAATTCTAAAACGTTACATCAATAAGTATTTTTGTTTTTAGTAATGAAATCACCTGTTTCACTGTACGACATCAGTTAGGAAGAATTATTTTTTACCATTATGTTACGCTTTACTAATTTTCCCTCTCCCATTCTCAACTATTAAAGAGATTGATTGCTTTTTAAGTATAACCAAAGAAATAAAAAAACAAAGGGTCACTTATCTTGAATAGAACTATAGATCGAGTACCACCTCAAATTAACAACATTTTAACAATGCATGCGATTTGTAATTTATTTGTTAATTTTAAAGAAAAATAACCGAAATATAGAAAAACAACAACCGCTGAACTCCAGATCGCCTCAAAATAAATAAAATTACGTTTTATGTAAAATGGTTCAAACAAAAGCTATAGACAATATAATTTCCAAAAACTTTTTTCCCTCAACTTTTTTTGTAAACTTGTTATTGGTGGAGATATTGTTACAACAATTATTGCCACGTGATTGATATATCTCAGTAATTACTTATCGGCTCAAAAAATAGATTAAACAAAAATTGTGTACAATTAAATTATAAACAACTTTTATTCAACACAAAATGTGTAAATTGAATTAAATATTTAAAATTTAAAAATCTGTGTTAGTTAACGGCCCTTTTGGTTACATACAATATGCCCAAAATCTTATCATATCTGCGGAATTATAAATAGAGTCATAAAAATCGAGCTGGTGGTTTTAACTCAAATTTGTCGAAATAACTGCAAAACAGAGGGTCAAAATTTTGGATTGGAAATTGTCGGATAACTCTTATTTTATATGATGTGGAGTAATTAAATGGATTACAATGCACTGTGAGTGACAATTTATGGGATCAAAGATTAATAATAAAATGTTTTTTTTCGTTTATTTTAGACCAACTTTTTGTTAAATTAAAAGAGATTTACTTTGATACCGTAAAATTTGTTAATATCTTCCAAAAAAAAGCAATACCCAATTATTAACTGAAATGGAACAGGTAAAACGAAACAGTTATAAACCTAAATAAAATGCCAAGGTGCTTTCATAACTTTCGATTTTTAATAAATTTTCATTAATGCTCTTTTCTTATTATTGATGACATATTTAGGTACTTTCCTTTTCTATGATAATATGCAAAACATTAAAAGAACGTGTTTATAAATATATAATTTGCGTCACACAGACGTGTATTAGTTTTTTGCTGAAAAGAAAGACAAATTTTTTATTTCTTAAAAATTTACATACTTTACCGGCATTTTGAAAATTGAATTTTAGGTATTAAGGTTACTGTTTTTCACACGAATGCCTTCGAATTTTATTAGGGAAAATGTCAGAATAATGTACTCGAATATTTTACAAACATATTACTTATAATGGAATTTCATTTTCGAAACATTATTGTATTATAACTGAAAATATTACATATAGTCAAGGTTTATCTTATACAACTACCAACTAAAAATTTATATTACAATATTTTTTTAATTTTCAACCTTTCACATGCTTTTCAACCGTTAATAGCTTAACAAAAACTCACCATATCAATAAAATGGTCTATAATAGGAGAAACTAACTGCAAAAGGCTAACGACTCAAAAACAGAGTAACTAAAATAATTTTTAATTTTTCATAAACTTTTATCATTTTTATTCAATTTATGTTTATTATGGACGCATATTTATTTTTTTATAAGAATCGTAATAATTCAAAAACAGTAACAATACATGTGCATATGTGTTATACAAACCTTGTAGTATTACATAAAACGTGTACAATTTCTTACAGAGAACAAACTAAATAAAATACTTAAGCAATTTCTTTATGTTATAAATTTGCATACTTTTACTGGTATTTTAAAAATTGAATTTTGCATAATGACACGTGTTCAATATCTTGATGCATGTTCATAATCAGTTCTTATAACTGATTGGTTTAGAAAATGGAATATAGAATAGAATAGAATATATTTATATTATGTGTTCAGTTTGAAATAAACTTTACATTTGTCAAGAATTACTACAATAAAGTTGAAATAAAAATTAGATTAAAATAAACTATAATTACAGCTATTTAAGTACACCTCGAAAGTATAAAAATGTTGACTGATTGAAAATGTTTTTATTGTTAATTTAAATTTTTTTTACTCTATTGACAGTTTGTTAAAGAAAAGTGGCCCCCAGTAGTGAACTAGATTTATTAATTCGTTTATATGGTAAAACTTTTATCTTACGTGTATTATGTTCATGTACGTTTACATTTAAATTGTAATGTGAAATGTTTGTTCTTACGAAGACCAATGATTTAAAAATGTACATTAATAGAACTGTAAGTATATTGTAATTTGGGAAATAATTTCTTACCCTTAGAGCTTTACATTGAATAGAAAAGACTGTTTTTAAATGCGTTGTGTCCCCACGCTAATAAACCATAAGTGTACGTCCTTTCGAATAGTGAAAAGTAAGCTATTTTCTAAAAATTTGTTGGTACTGTTCTAGAGAGATTTGTGACTACAAATATTACTATAATAGTAATAAACAAATTGTTTACTTTGAGAATGTGCTCTTTCCACGACAGCCTAGGATCAAAGTGGACTCCTAATATACAAACCCATTCCGGGTTATTTATTTCTGATGAAATTTTACGTAAGGAAAATATTAATTTCTGTGTTTTATCTTGATTTAACCATACTCTATTTGATGTAATCCATTCGAAAGCACCACGCCTTAATTAAGCGTCGATTTGACTTGCTTTTTCGATAATTTTGCTTTTGCTTATTATTGTGAAATCATCGGCGTACATCATATGGTATGACCCCGGACTTGACGTCGGGAAATCATTTATGAAAATAATAAACAGTAGCGGGCCTAGTACCGAACCTTGTGGTACTCCAAAATTTTTATTCCTTGATGATGATGTTAAATGATCGAAATAGGTGATTTGGTTTCTGTCATTAAGATATGAATCTATTAAATTTATGCTAGGTACTGAAACACCAAATGTTTTGAGTTTATCAAGTATAATCGACGGTGTCACGCAGTCGAAGGCCTTTGTTAGATCATATATTGTAGCACAACAGTATTAATTATTTTCAAAAGCAGTAATTACATGATCGTATATACTTATTATTGCATGTTTTTTGAAAGATTTTTTCTAAAACCAAACTGGCTTAATGATAACTTATTCTGATCTTTACGATAATTGTAAAGCTGGATGGCAAGTGCCTTTTCAAAAATTTTTCCAAAGGTGGGAATTATTGATATTGGTCGAATAACTTTCTACTAAATTTTGGTCACCTTTTAAAAAAAGTGACATTTTTAAACACTTTGGAAATTGGTTACTAGAAATACATAAATTAATTAAATTAGTCAGAGGTATAACAATGATATTTAAAATTAATTTGGCTAACTTTATATTGATGTCATAAATGTCTTTGGAGGAGTGAATTTAAAATCGTTTACAATATCTAGTAATTCAACATATGAAATCTCTCTAAAACTAAAAGATCCTATTTTCTCGGGACCTGCTGATTTAATCGATTTTAGACTTCATGGAAAATTGTTGTTTATTGAGTTACCTATACTAGCAAAATAATTATTTAATTCAGTTGGATGTAACTTACTGATTTGCCCTTATTAATATTTATTATATTCCAAGCAGTTTGACTAAAATTGCCTGTTTTTAGTAAATAATTTGAATTAGCTAGCAGTTTGGCTGTTTAAAATTTTTATTATAAATTTTTCTCAAATGTTTAACATTATTATTGTTTTCTTTCGTTGAAAAGTTATTTTTAAAGTCAATAAAAATGATAATAATTCTCTAATCTGTTTAAGTTCTTTGCTGTACCAATTTATTTTGGTGTAATTTTTCTGTTCGACATATTTGAGTTTGAGAGACATGTAAGTGATGATTGAATCATAAATAATTTTTATAAACCGAGAAAACTTGGCGGACATGGACTATACCCACCCAACTCCTAGCTTACCTCTGGAAGACTCTGAAATACTGTATTTATTCAAAAAATGGTACATGACCGATGCATGTAATTTATTCGCTGCAATGGACATCCACTTATCAATGCAATTTTTACACGTGTAGAATATTTTATTACAAATTTGAATCCGAATGATTTCAAAAATTTAATAACTTATAGTACATGTAATCTTTTGATAAAAGTTGATGATGAAATCACCAGCAATTAAGATTTTTTTATTTAAGACATTAATTTTGTTTAGTGTCGTGTTTAGAATAGAAACAAAAGTTCTAATACATACTGAAGGTGATCGATACACAAACATAAATTTTGTTCTGGGATGTCAATTGCAGATATTTCACAAGTTTGTTCTCGGGAGCACTGTTCAGTATCCTCTCTTCGAACAACGATGTTTAAATTTTGTACTAGTATTAAGACACCACCATGAGACAAAATTTGACGACAATAAAAACTAGCGGTATGATATCCATTAATGTTAATCAAATGCACTTCCTCAAATTTTAACCACGTTTCACATAAGCACAACACTTGGGGTTTCTCAATTATAGAGTTTATAAGCGCGCTAAGAAGGTTTTGTTTGCTGCGTATGGATTGCATATTAAGATGAAAAACTTTGAAGATTTTTTAAGAAACTGGATGCATGTACATTAATAAAGTGTTAATACTAAACTGTAACACCCAAAAAGGGCATTTTCAACAAATGTCTTAAAGAAGGAAAAGTTCCAAAAGCATGGCAAAATTTAGAAGTAAAAATCCTTTTCAAAAAAGGTGACAATACAAACATGGAAAACTATAGACCAATCAGCCTACTTTCGTCTCTGTATAAAATGCTGACCAGAATTATAACAAATCGCCTCACCCACAAACTAGACTTTTATCAGCCTGTAGATCAGGCAAGATTTAGAAAATGATTCAGCACCACTGACCACCTGCAAACAATACATCATCTAATAGAGAAATGCACATAATATAACATACCCTTGTACTTGGCCTTTGTTGATTACGCGAAGGCATTTGACTCTATTGAAACCTGGGCATTCTTGAAATCACTAAATAACGCAAGACTTGACTCCAGATACACGAATTTATTAAAAAACATTTATGAAAATTCCACAATGCACGTGAAAATTGATGATGAAGTCAGCACAGACGAAATACCAATAAAAAGAGGTGTACGACTAGGGGATCCTATTTCTGCAAAATTTTGTACTGCCGCTCTGGAGGATGTGTTTAAAAAACTGAGCTGGGAAAAAAATGGGCATTATAATTGACGAAAAGTATTTGAGTCACCTACGCTTTGCAGATGATGTAGTTGTTGTGGCCAGCTCAATAGAGAAACTGCAAAAGAGCTAAATGAAAAATCACTTATGGTCGGGATGAAAATGAATTTAAAGAAGACTAAGTTAATGACTACCGAGTCAGTAAACATAGAAATACAAGGCCAGAGACTGGATAATGTTGAAGAGTATATCTATCTTGGACATAAAGTTAAGCTGGGAACTGCAAATCAAGGGGCAGAAGCAACAAGGCGCATCGGACTTAGCTGGGCCGCATTCGGTAAACTAGGCTATAAAACCAAAAAACCCCTATAAACCTAAAACAAAAAGTGTTTGAATTATGCACTCTCCAAGTGATGACGTACCGCCTGGAAACGACTGCAATTACAAGAGCTATAGCCAATAGCCTGTCTGTCACACAGAGGGCTATGGAAAGAAGTATGCTCGGAATTTCTTTGAGAGATAGAGTAAGAAAACTGACATTCGTAGCAAAACCAAAGTCACAGCCGTGATGCGGCGTATACTTGGAAGAGACCTATGTCCAGGAGTGGATTGAAAGTGGCTGAAAAAAGAAAAGAGCAGTTAGATCTGATTGAAACAGCCAACTTTTCTTAGTTAAAATTTTTTTATTTGTTGCTTCAGTTCATAGTTATTAACAGTTTTTAATTCCTTCCAGAATTTGCATTCTTGCGTTATTTCTCTAAAACTTTTGTATAGTTAAAATCATATAAGGTTGCGTACGACTCATTCTGAATAACTGCATGAATTAGTTTTCATAAACGTATGTCAACGTTAGTATGATCTTTTTATACAGTTTTTTGTATTACCTATAAAATGTAACTATAGTACATTTAATTGATTGAAATATATATCAGCACTTTATCAACTCAATAGGTATACAAAACGTATAATACAATACAATTTAAATAATTGAACAGGTACGTAAATAAAATATACAAATAAACACGCACAGAGGTACTAAAAAAAAGTGGATACTTTGAGAGGGCGACGTGGATGAAACTTTAATTGCGGAGACTAAATAAAAGGATGTCAGCGTCAGAAGAAACAGGATCAGAAACAAAAAAAAGAAGGATGAAATGTTAGAGATTTTAAAAAAGGCAAAAAGATAGGAAGATCACCAAAAAAGACGTTGCAATAAAAGAAAAAATCAGAAAAACAAATAAAGACATAAAGCAAATAAGGTCAGAAATTGTAAAAATTAGTGAAAAATAGAAAGAAAGATTTAAGAGAGTGGAGAAAAAGATAGATATTTTCATGTGGCTCAAGTTTGAAGTACCTACGGTTCTATTATAGGAATTTTATTCTTTGTCTAATGGCAGCAGAAGTCTACGTTGTTTGAAATTAAAGAATGTGGCATTTTGTTTAAATTTATCAAGTAATTCAAAAACTTTTTGGACAGATTAAAAAAATGGCAAATAGTTTAAGAATTTTACAAATGTATTGTTTTTAATAATTAATTATTTGGTTTGAAATTTTTATCATCAACATTTTGTTAATGATGGTATAATTTTTTCTTCTTCCGTAACTTATATTAAGTGATTAGAACCAGGGGCGTATCGAGACCTTTAAGGAAAGTGCTAATGTTAGTTTTAGAAAAACTCTGGTAACGTTTCGCATCACAAAAGCCGGTGACCAATTAATTGATTAATTGGTCAAGAGCTTCGATACGTTGCCTACAAGCACTCAATAAAAAGTAATTGTATTTACAAATGTTTTAGACAAATAAAGCAAATGCTGGAAGTCTTTGCATTTTCTAAATATTCTTTTAAATAAGGGGTAGTAAGGATTTTTTAAAAAACATAAACAAACTCAGGTTCCAAATAAAAAAAATACTACAAAAAATCGTCTTCGGGTGTTTAAAGAACGTAACAAATTGCAACCACTAACTATTTTGTTATTTATAAATTTTTAATGTAAATTGGAAAATAAAGTAGTAGTTAAGAGGCACTGAAAGCATAGAGAACTTAACTTATTTTATTACATTTCCCATTGTCAAAACAAAACTTTGATAAAGAACTGCGAAATATTAAGCAGATTGCATCATACAATGGTTTTCAAGAATCAATTGTCACAAACATAATTAGAAAACATAAACATAAGTTAAACATTAGAAACATTACAACGTTAGGAACTAGTAATAGCAAAATTGATAAGAAATATGTCAAATTACCAAATTATCCCACATACACAAAAGGTCTTCAAAAATATTTTCAAAATTTAATTATCAAACAGTGACTTCTAGTAATAACAACTTGCAAAATCTTTTAGGCAATCCAAAAGACCCAATAGAAATGTGTGATAAATCGGGAATATATAAAATTAATTGTAAAGACTGTAACCAAGTATATATAGGGCAAACCAAGAGACCTATTAAAACTCGTTTTAAAGAGCACGTAGCTCATGTCAAATATCATCGCACAGATAGGTCCAGTGTTGCCATGCATATGCTTGAAAATGGCCATAGAGTAGGCGACATTGAATTAATTAAGAGGGTAGATAATAAAAACGAACTTGATTCTTATGAAAGTTTAGAAATTTTAAAACAGAAATTTGCTTATGAATTATGATGATAACGGCCCATTAGGATTTTCGGAATTATTTAAGCTTATCTAAGAATCAATTAAGTTAACGATGCGTGATAAGCAGATAGTATATATAAGCTTCCCGTTGTTTTTATTTTTAGTATCGGTATCGCTGATGATAACAGCTTAGCTGTTGAAACACGTGTCCGAGTAAAGTTTTTGGTGCAGTTTTTGGTGTTTTTCTGTTGTTATCAGAGAGCAAATACCCAGTATGGTTTAATAAAGAAATAATTAGACTACTAAAAAAGAAAAATAAATTAGCTAAAAAAGAAAAATTTCTGTATATTTTGAAACAAGGTTCAAAGAGATAAGAATTCTTTTAAAATCAACTATTGATAATGCGTACTCTGATTTTATAAAAGATGTGGAAATGTCAATTGGTACTGATGTTAGCAAGTTTTGGTCATACACTAAACTGTTGAGATCTAAACCAAAATCTTAGATGAAATGTTCTATAATGAGGTTAAATACCAAGGGAAAGACATAGCTGATGCCTTTGCTCAGTTTTTTAGCTCAGTTCATAGCAGTATCCCACCTGAGTACAATATTGGAAAAATAATGTGCAATAATCCTAATCAAACTAACAATAACTCTTTTAATTTTGGTCTTGTGTCAGTTAACGATGTACTCGAAGGTTTCAATAATTTGAAAAATAAAAAAGTAGTGGTCCTGATGGAATTCCAACATTTATATTTAAACAACTTAAGGAAGTTCTATAGTATCACAGTTGCATTTTATTATAAATTTGTCTTTATCCAATGGTATTTTTCCTGACCTCTGGAAGGCAGTAAAACTAACTCCTGTTTTCAAATCAGGGTCTGAATCAGAGGTCACAAATTATAGACCAATTTCTATCTTGAAACACAAAGTTTTTTACAGATGTCAAATAAATTTATTCTTTCTAAGACTAATATGGTTTACAATTGTTTCTGTCAATGAGTTGATTTTTATTTTTATTTTGGAGGTATTAATAAATTGGACGTTGAAAAGAAAATTATCGACTTTATGGAAAGATTATTCTATCTTGCGAGTAACCTTTAACGTTAAACAAGCATTTGCTTCAAACATTATGATAAATTGCCACCTCCTCAAGTATTTGTATAAATACAAATAAATTATTAAAACACACCTGTTTCATATCTGCAAATGCATCTCGGCAGCAATATAATCAGATCCCACACAATATTTTTATTTCTCTAGGACACAATGCTTTCGTAGAAACCAATTCAATTATTTACTTCCTTATTTATCGCATCAATTATCTGGAATTAGATTAAAGCTGAATAATAAGTCAGAATTTTTTAATAATATATTTACCGAAAGCTGCCCACAATAACATCGTCCACAAGTAAATTTATTTAATATATTTAAATAATTCGTAATAAAATAATAACTAAGAAACTAAACCAACTAAACACTATTAGCTATTATTGTTAATTAATAAATCACAAATAACAGACATTGTTCTTTTCTAACCTTAACTTAAATTCAAAAAGTCAGTAACAACTGACACAAATAAAAGGTACCAACTAATAGAGAACAAAACTATCACTTGTGTAAATTGTTTAACATTTTTTTATTAATTCACACTTCCTCCATCGTAGAAATAGTATAGTATGCAGCACCTTTAGAATAACTATTCATGGAACTCATGGAATTCACACTTTCCACTCGTACGAAATTAGGCATATTTCAAACTTGTTACAAAGTATTGTATTCTAATACTTTAACACTTGGCATCTATTAATTATCATTGTATGTCGTCACAAATCAATTGGTTGAGATTCATCTATAGTGTTGGAATTTTTTATGTAACGCACCGAAGGATCATTTTAAATTGAGTTGTATAGATTTTATGGACATTTATTGGACAATCTTAAATTTTATATTTGGAAAATTAAGCTAAAACGGTCGTTTTCTATTTAAATAATCATTTAGTATAAATTCGGGACGTATGTTAAATGCACAATAGGTCTATAAACACAGTATTTTTTTTTTAATGCAAATTGTCTAGTCTTAAGCGCCTTAGGATCTGTGTGTCGCAGGAGAAATGGCGTGAATTTTTGTATGAAGTTATCTGACATCATGATTGCCTTTTGATCTCTTGTGCAATCATTGGTTGTTTGTAGTTCTCGTCCTATTGTGAGGTATGCGGGTGTAAATCCAATGGCTTGACATTTTGCTTTGTTAATTACAAAACAAATAAGAGGCAAGTGTTTTGGCTATTTTTATGGTTTTCGATAGGGTTGGTTTGCGGGTGGTGTACTGGCGTGAGAGTTTGTTTAATTCCAAGGGAGTAGACGTCGTGCTACATTGTATTGCTTACAAATTGGCATTTATTGTCACCTATGACTTTCCTTGGGGTCCCATATCGACGAAATATGTCGTCAATTAATACCTTCGCGCATGTTTGTGCATCCGCTTTTTCCAGTGCAAATAGCTCAACCATTTTGAGGCAATGCTTTTGACAATTAAGAGCCATTGTCTTTTTGTGGATGCTGTGGGTGGTCCGAATAGATCAATGGCAATTACTTCAAACCTTTGTGATGGTGCCGGAGTCTGTATTAATCACGTTGGCTTGAGCTACAAGCGTTGTATCTTTGGTATACTAAGTACTCTTTTACGTAATCAAAGATGTATTTTCCAGAAGTATCGTGTGGCAATGCGTTGATAGGTACCTTCGCCGCCAAAGTAACCTGCTGTGTGATTGTCGTGATATTTTTTCATGATCTGATCTATTTGTTCACTGGGAATTACTACTTTTTAGCTCTTTGGAATCTACCCCTGGTGTTATATGTATAGAATTCCTTGTGACATCATGTACTCTCTATCAGTTCAGTGATCTTCTGTATTTCTGGTTCGCCTAATTGACTGTTGCGGACGTCGCTAGTAAAAAGTTTTGGTAAGTCTACGGTAATTGAGCAAACGGGGCAGTTTTTATCAAGCTTACAAGGTGACCTAGACAGTGTGTCGCTTACCACGTTTTTTTTTGTCCTGGGTGTATGAGTAAGTGACGTTGTAGGTTTGTATGGTCAGAGTCTATCTTGCTAGTCGGTCCGTCAAGGTTTTTAGGTTTAACATCCATTGCAGGGGTTGATGGTTCGTTGCCAGGTGTATATGATTACCTTCGATGTAGCCTCTAACCTTGATTAGTGGCTATACGACGACGAGGGCTTCTCTTTCCGTAGTTGAGTAATTCCTCTACCCGAGTTAGTAATCTGCTAGCGTACTCAATTGGTAGTTCTTCTGCGTTAGTGCTGCCCTTAGCGTGACCAGCTTGCGTCTGTGTGCATGGTCAAGTCTTTGTTGGGGTCCACTTGTCAAAAGATTGGTGCTGACGTGTTAAGTATTTTTAGACTTTGAAATGCATTTTTTTTTGTCCATCAGCCATTCCCATTTAGGATCTTTCTTGAGTGGTTTTGTGAGCGGATTGGAAACGTTAGTAGAGTTAGATATGAAGTGGCGGTAATATGAGCAGGTCTGTATGAAGGACATTAGATGTTTCGTGGTTGTTGGCTATTCTATATTTTTAAAAGCGGCGACTTTTTTTGGTCTGGTTTTGTTTCATTAGGTGTAAATGACAAAAATATTTGACGCTTCTGCAGAGAAAGTGACACTTTTCGCAACTTAACTCGTAGAGATTCATCCTCTGGAATAGTTTGTTTAGGTGTTTTACATACGTGGTTACGCTTTTGAATAGGATTACAGTGTCGTCTAAGTATGCCAAAATGGTTACTTTGGGGATGTTGGCCATGAAGCGGTCTATCAACCTTTGGAACGTCGCTGCGGGATTTTGGAGACCAAAAAGCATTCTTTTAAAGCGGTACAGGCCAATCGGGGAAATTAAGGCGGTTTAGTCCCGGTCATCTAGACGGACGTATATCTGCCAGTATCCGGCATGTAGAACTATCGTGAGGTCATTCATGCGGTGCAAGCAATAACTATCCGGTATGGTTAGTGCGTTTAGTTTTCGGTAAACAACGCATATGCGGGTGGTCCCGTCTGGTTTTGGAATCTTTACTACAGGGCGATTTGCATTCTTCTATAATGTTTTGGTAGAGAATTTTGTCTATTTCTTTCTGGAGGAGAATTAGTTTAGCTATTAGGATCCGATATAAAGGCATTTCTACAGGTTGCGAGTAGATTTGTATATTTCTGGCTAGTTCAGGATTGAGTTGTTTCGTTTCTGCAGATGTCAGGAACTCTACTTTGTCGCCTTATAGGGCAACGTCCTTTGCTTGGATCATTAGGATTTCTGTGCTTGTTTGGTTTTTTTCCGGTGAGTGTAGGAAAATAGAACTCAAAAGAGGCTGTTTTAACTCGGCGATTGGCTGGGTCGGTAAGCTGTCGACAAGAATATAAAATATTTTTTATTTGATATCCGTTAGCCCCTTCGGTGGAGTTGTAACCTTTTGCGTTTCTTGGCCAGGGTTTTTGTTGGAGGGCGTGGTTCCAAAAATATCTCTTTGAATGTAAGATGATTTGCGCGGGTCGCTTGCCAAGATGATGCTTTGTGTGTGTCTGATGATCAGTAGGTGCAAGAGTTTTGGTTCAAATGTTCCAAAGAAATCAACTGGAGGTTTAGGCGCGAATTCGTGGTCGGCGATTAGATACGTTAAGTACTATACCCGCAATCTTGATTAAATTGATTCCAAGTAGGGTGCGGTTTATCGCCTAGGGTGTTATCAGGAATTTTGTGTTTGTTGTTTGATCTTAAATTTTTACGGGCATTAAGGTCACTAGCATACGCGATTTATTATCGGTGAGCATAATGTTTATTGCTTTTAATACGAATGATCAGTGTTTGTCGCGCAGTTTTTGGTATAACGTGTAACTCGCGATGCTTTGCTTTGTTTTAATAACACCCCCAGTGAGGCCTTCTACTTTGATCGTGATTATGGGTTGCGTATGGCTTTCTTGGTCTACCGGCTCAGTAAGGCAGAAGTCTGTTTACAAGATTTTTAATCGGCAGATTGGGCATAGATTTCTTATTAAGCCTGGAGTACCACATCCAAAGCATGCGAGAGTAGATGTCGCACTGGTTTGTTGCGTTTTATCAACTTCTTTGGTTTGTTCCTCTTTTATGTGTCCTGTGAATTTACAAAAACCGCATCTATTCTTCAAATATTCCGTCGCTACATCCGTTTTTCGACGTTCGGTAATCTCTTCTGTAAGATCTTCATTTTCTCTGATTTCTCAGTTTGTCTAAAGTGTCGATGATAGCTTTGAAACTATTTATCGGACTCTGTCGGTTTCCTGTCATCAGGCAGTGGTGCTATCAAAGTCCGTTTTTGAGACATGAACAGCTCCTTATTTAATATCTTTTTAAGGACCTGGTGAGCGGGCTCCATCTGGCCTTAGCTTTGTGAGGAGTACTACGGTTTTCTCCCAGGTGGGTGTGGATTATGGTTCACCTTGCCACCATGTAGCAGCAGGATCCTCCAACAACATGTTTTGGTGACGGAGTTTTTATCGAAAACGTTTGTGCACTGTTTGTACACATTGATATGTTGTTTAGGAACGTGTGTACATCCGCCGTTTGTGGGTGTGATGAACTCCCTGTTAATCGAGCGGACGATTTCTTGTAATGCCTCCGCGGTGATTTGACACGTTGGCGTATAGCAAAAAATGGTGTTTTACTTAGTACTTTTTAATCAATTATTGCGGTGTTTAATCCCAAAATAAACTGTTTTTTATTTGTTAAATTGTCCATCCGAATTATATTCGAGGTTTGCGTTTTACTGAAAAAAATTGTATTCTTTAAATTCTGGAATAACTATCAACTTAAAAATGGTGACGCTTTTTAAATGTTTACAGTTTTTCTTCTCAAAATTGCTAAGCAACAGATTTTATTAACAACCTGAATTTACTCGTACATTTGTGCAATTATAAGTGAAAATACGTAAATAAGGCAATGAATCTTTCGATTTGTAACATTTTAATACTAAAAAATAATTACAATTAGGTAAGTGGTGTTACTTACATAAATTAGACTACAATACCAAGTGTCGGGAAATTGCAAAAACAAAATAATTTTCTCGCTCTCTACTCCTAATTTATTAATAAAATAACAAGTGTACAAAAAAAGAAATACTAAACATAGCAAAGCTTTTAAAATACAAAATTGTTGCTGCATGTAAAGTTGCTTTTTCTATACAAATATTTCAGTAAGTATTTACATAAATTTAATAAACAAATTCTTCCATTTGATTATTTGTTAAAAAAACACACGAAACAGTTCTTTAAAGCTCAAAATAAAGTCCCGAGGCGCTTGCATAATTTTCCATTTTTGATAAAACCTTTATTGTTTTTATCCAATTCGTTTTCTTTTTATGGTGGACAAATTTTTTATTTTGTTTTATAATAATCGTTCTAAACATTAAAAATAATCAATATCGCAAACTTAATTTGGTCGAACATAGTTTGTTATAGCGGTTATATTGTTATTCAAAAGCAGTGCATAACTTGATGTAAAAATTTTTTCGATAAACTATATCAGTATCACAATAAACCGTATATTAGTTTTCGCAGAATAGAAGAACAAAATAAAGTAAGCAATTTTTATTTCTTTAAAATTTACATACTTTTACTGGCATGTTGAAAATTGAATTTTAGAACTTCTAATCGTTAACGAACGATTTTTTACTTGGAAAAATACCGACACCAACGTATAATTTAGTTTAACAAGTAAGCAGTTTTGAAATAGAAAAGTTTTGTTTTGGCTTCAGATTACACATTAATGATGATTAAATAACGTTTTCAACTTAAGGCGCTTCCTATGGCGGATGACCTTGAATCGACTTTTTTGACATGGTTTAATTCAAAAATGGTTATCCAAAGGGTAAAACTTTTACAACAGTTGTTTGGTTTGGACTTTTATGAAGTGATTTTAACGTCCGTGAAGTTCGCCGTACACAGTTAACCAATTTAAAAACACTTTTTCTAGAAATTGTGGGCTATTTATTGCTGATAATTAAAAATTTTGTGCTGGTATATTTAAAAAGTTATTAAGAAAAACGACTTCACGTGGCCGCACCCATTTGATCAATTCGACATTTGTATTATGGTATAATTTTGTGTTAATTTTATGCTACTTATTGTTGATAACTAAAAATTTTGTGCTAGTACATTTAACAAGTTATTAAAAGAAAAAATAGGTAAAACCGGTTTCAGGGTTGAATTTCTAGATTATCAAATCAATTTTTTTATGGTTTAATATACTTTCATAGTTGAAGACAAGATATAGTGAAATCAGCTTAAAAATCTCTGTTAACACACTAATTATTATTTGATGTAATCCCTATAAGGTAAAGGTACCTGTTTGGGAAAATTTTTACCGGTTACTGTGTTGTTAAGTCCAGGGACGGCTTTTCAAACACACTTTCTATTATAATATACAAATAAAACCTTATGCTATTTTCAAAAAAATCCTTGAATAAGTACCTTATATTTTAAACGACAGATAAGTGTGATCGTCTGAAGCGGATTTAACCTTGAAGTGTAAATATTGAAAATCTTTATACTATATCTGACTATGCAATATTAATCAATCAAAATAACAATTTAGATATTAAACATTAATATTAATTAAGCATTATTTAAATTAAAATTTAACAGAATTTATAGCTTTGCCTTATTTAATTCAATAAAGATTTTTTTTTTAATTATTTGTTCGTTATAGAAATCATAAAAATAGTATAGTGTTGAATTTGCCGAAAACATTTTTTAAGCTCGTGAACATTATTTTATTGTTTAAGATTAATCAGAGTAAAATGACTCCGTGTCCGCGTAAGTTGGCTACATATGGATAACTTTGTTCGTATTTTTGTTCACGAGTAAAGTACTTTCCTTTTTTAATAACAAAAGATGTTGCGGAAGAAAAATAAGTTTTCAATATTTAATACTGTTTATTTTCAATTAAAAAGTATTATTTTGCATTTTCTTTGCGATAACATTGAAAATTTATGTTTGTAGATTAATAGATAATAATAATAATAATATTTTTTTATTATAAATAAACAAAACTAAATATTTAAAACTTATTTTTCATCCACAACATCTTTTCTATTTACTATTTGAGATTAATTAAAACATAAAAAAATAAGTACACGCACAAAAAACCGATCTAAATGGAATCATAAATGTGTGAAATTATTTGACTGTTTGTAAAAATCAAATATAATTTGTTCATCAACAACACACTGTTAAAACCTAGTTGACACTGATTATAGCGATCTCATATGTTTGGTTAATTCATTATCTAATTCAGGAACACAAAATTTTAAATTAACAGTAACAAATAGCCAAAAATTATTTCGTTATAAATATTTAAATTGATCATCTAAATGTGACCACTTGAAGTACGTCGTACCTATTTGTTTTTGTTAATAACTTTTTGAATACACTAACACAAAATATTTAATTGTGAGCCATAAATAGCACAAAATTCGCACACAATTATAATGTGATAAAAATATCGAATTGATGAAAAGGGACGGCTTTGTGGGCCGTATCTATTTATTTTTGTACATAACTGTTTAAATACATCAGCACACAATTTTTAGTTATCAGCAATAAATAGCACAAATTGCACAAAATTATACCACAATAAAAATAACGAATTGATGAAGTAGGTACACGGCCACGTTAGGTCTGCGGTACCCATTTGTTCTTGTTCATAACATTTTAAATAAATTATTAATTTTCTGCAATAAATATCATGAAATTATAGGGTCACAAAATGTCAAATTGATGCAGTAAAGTCGGCCGTACGCATTTGTTTTGTTAATAGCTTTTTAAATATACCAACACACAAAATTTTTAATTATCAGCAATAAATTGCACAAAGTTTCTAGATAAATTATTTTAAATTCGATTTCCAGAACGCCGCTTTCAAAGAGTATGAAATTTGGTAGAGTTAGTTAACTTTACAAGCTGTTAAGATATTGTCAAACAAACAAAGTTTTATTAGTGATATTATTACAATAAACGTTAAAAATTGAAAAAATGACCTAAAGACGTCATCTTCAAAGAGCTCCAGCTCTGAAACAAAGTTTAAAAAGTAAATGTTTTGTTACAATAACTTTGGTTAATGGAGAATTAAAATAGTCCTCGGTTTAAAAAATGTTTAATCGGTTACACACATAACACGTCATACAAAAAAAAATATATCAGTAGCAATACAGAATATCGTGCTCTTTCGGTGATATTTAAACGTATAAATATAAATTAATTAGCGATACAGCAAACGGGTAATAGACAAAACTCGATAGCCGTTGCTATTGAGTGAGACGAGTCCTTATCCTCGTTGAGCGTCGAACCTATTCTGCTAGCAACGCACACAGAGCGTGTAGATTAAAATGTAACAATGAGTAAATTAATTAATTATTTAATTAATAAGCGCCGCCTTGACTTAAGATGTACTTCATCAAAGCAGTCTAGGATCACATACGTGTATCATTTAATAAGGCGTCCTTTTGTAGCGTTCGACATCAATAGTCCCTAGTTATAGTTAAGAAATTGTTTAGTACTGGTAATTGTATTGTTTGGATACACACGCTAAAATTGAAATAAATGCAAAGCAAAGAACTGAGGGAAATTTAGGTTGGCGACACCGTATTGAAGGAAAGCCCTTTCCTGTAAAAACGTGACACTGCAACGTCGCTGGTCCCCGCTATCTTGCGAGACAGAACTTTAATCGACACTTTCTAAAAGCATAGGTTTATTTCCGCATATCACTTCTTCGAGTACAAGTTAGAGGCTTAAGAAGTTAATTTTTCTAATTACAACAGCATAAGGCAGTAACGGTTCCAGAAGACAGCCCACAATTTCTGGACGTAATCAAATCTCAACAGACATTAAGCAAAGTCATGCCAGACAATACGAACGGACAAAGAAACTGTAATAATTAGAGAAACCCAATGCAGCAAACGGTCGCCACGTGGTGAAATATAGGTCAGTAAACTTGCCTGCAAACGTTTATTCTAAACCACATTGCGATTAATTTATCATTACATATCCGGTGTAATTTACGTTTCACAACAGGTGGATGGTTACAGCAACTTTCGATTAATCCATCATTTATGTTTAAAATTTCCTTTTGCAGTTCCTTTTTTTACAAAACGCAACTGTCCTTGTTGCCAGCCTAACACAAAAGAAAAAGAACGTAAAAAGAGCGCAATTGGATTTAGACGTTGACCTGACTGTATGTTCTGTTTGCCCTTAAAATCTGTAACATGTATTTATGTGTGTTACTCTGTATAAATATCACGTATAATCTATTCCAAAATATACAATTTTGTTTAATTTTTAATAATTTTGTTTTTTTTTAATATTCACGTTTTGGGTTTTATTTATTTTTTTTTGGCATAAGGGTGTGCAGTCGGTCAGCTGGATAGATACTTAACGTGATCTGGTACCCAAAATAAAAAAAAATTGTCAACTCCAGTTTTAACTAAAGTATCTGAACTCACCCCATTTGCCAAAGAGCTAGTTGACAATTGACAATTTAATTAGACAATTGGACGTAGACAAAAATATTAACAATAAAAGTAATATATCGTGTAAACTTTGTTACATCTAATACATTCTATTTCAAAAGCAGCTGATGACTTAAAAACAATTGCGCATACAAAAACTGTTTATGTAGATAAACTTAACAGTGTCACAAACCGTGTATTAGTTTAGAAAAAAAGTAGAACAAAATAAAATTGGCAATGTTTACTTCTTAAAAATTTGCATACTTTTACTGACATTTTAAAAATTAAATTTTATATCCTAAAGTTACTATTTTTTACGCTAACGATTAGAAAATATGGCTAAATAAAGTACTCGAATTTTTCAAACATATTATTTATAATAGAACGTGTTGCGTCCACAAGTTTTCCCAAGTTCTTTTTCGTATAAAGTTTTCCATGTATTTTCGTTGCCGTTGGTTACCGATATATATTGAATACGTGTGCAACGTGCTGTATGTGACTCCTAATACAAAATATTTCAAAACTTTTTTTTCGTAATTTTTCTTTATTTTTAAGTGAACGAAATCTAGAAATGTCATTTTCGAAGCGTATACGTCTTGGGGCTTTTCTCTGAACAAGCGTCGTTTAGTTAAAATTCGAGAAAAAAACATATTTTTGTTCGTCGCTATTCTTCGTATTTATTTCGACGTCAACGTCAAAGAAGTTGGTTTGTGCTGATATTTTATACGAGACACTCAGATATGAATCAAGTCCCTTTTGCTTTTATATTAAACTAAAGGTGACCAATATCTTTCCGTCTTATAATTTGTTTCGGAAATGGAAAATTTCTCATCTTGTTTTTGTGACACGGAATCGCGTATTAAAGTAATTGGATTAAGATTTTGAAATACTGTTGCGAGACACGGAAACGTTCATTAAAAAAATCAATCCAACTTTGAGCTTAAATATAAGTACTTAATAATTAAGATTATTTTTGTATTTAATTTATAGACTGTTAAGAAATAAACTATTTTCTAAGCCAAAATCTTTTTAGCTTAATATGTCCCACATAAAGGTTGGTGTTGTAGGTCACAGTTAAAGTCACAGTACAAACTACCATTTCCACACAACAACAACAATAATAATAATAATAATAACAATAATAACAATAATAATATTAATAATAATAATAATAATGACAAAACCATAGAGCACATTATAGATGAATGCCCCATTTTGTCTAATAATGCTTATCTGAGCAGACATAATCAACTGGCTAAAATAATCCATCAGCAGATAGCCATGCAACATAACTTTTTAAATAGTGCGAGTCCACCTTACTATAAGTACACGCCCCCACCAGTGCTCAAATCGAAAGATTTTCTCTTATACTGGGACCGTCCTATAATTACAGACCGCACAGTTGTAGACTATATGTGATATCTTCAGAAGGTGTCGTTAGTAAAACATTCTCCAGAAACCTAGATAAACTACAGCTTCCGCACCGCATAATGCTACTCGGACAAAAAGCGGTGCTACTTCAGACATGCCATATAGTCCGAAAATTTTTCAATCATCAAAGATAAACTGAATTGTTTTCCTTCCCACCCTTTACGCAGATTATAAACAGCAGAAATATAGAGAAAAAAAATAATAATAATAATACCTGATTGGATGATAGAAGGTGTCAGTTATATGATTTCGAAAAAGAACAATCCTCGGCTCTCTGAAGAGTATCGCCCGATCACATGTCTACCTGTCCTATACAAAATAGTCACGTGAATAATAACCTCAAAGATAAATGACCATCTGAAAACATACAGCGTCATCCCCAAAGTACGCAACAAATGGAAAACTTATTTATTATAAGTTTTTCGATAAAAAGTTATTTTTTATAAAAGTTTGTGAATCTTCTAAAACTAAAAATGCACCAACAAAATGTGGCGAAAGATGCGTAATATACGAGGTGCATTCGAAAATTTGATTTTGAGTCAAGAGTAAAGTGCCCTTAGTTCAGTAAATATCAAAAAATTTTACTTGAAAAAGTTGTTTTTTATTAGAAAAAACATCAATATTTGAAGTCATGGCCATCTAGAAAAAATTTAAATTTTTTTCAATTTTTTAAAATGGTGGCTTAACCCCAATAAATTTTTTCTTTTGGGGATTATTGAAGAACGAGGTTTACAAACACCGTCCTTTTAAGGATAGAGAACATTTAAAAACTGTAATTACTAATTGTGTGAGGGCCATAAAATCAGAGCACGTTACGAGTGCAGTCAACGATGTTGTTAGAAGAACCGAACTGTGCATGTTGCGAGATGGACATCATACTAAGATGTAATTTAATTTTGATGTTTAGTACCTCAATATTATTTAAAATGATATTATTGTTAAGATACTGACTTGTTTTGAGCAATTTTTGGTGCAAACAAGAAATCAAAAGAACTTTGCACCACAAATTTTGAAGTTTTTTCTAATGAATAAAAAAATTGACCATAATTAGCACAATAATTGGGCAATTTGTAAATTACAAAATCTTTAAATAAACTGTTGTATACAAGATGTCGTTTAATTATCATTTAGGTAAAGCAAATCTTATTTTTTTATAGATACCATTTTAAAAAATTGGAAAAATTTAAATTTTTCCTAGATGGCCATGACTTTAAATCTTGATGGTTTTTTTAATGAAAAACAACTTTTTGAAATAAAATTTTTTGATATTTACTGAAATAAGGGCACTTTACTCTTGACTCAAAATCAAATTTCCGAATGCACTTCGTATATTACGCGTCTTTCGCCACATTTTTATTTTGTTGGTGCATTTTTAGTTTTAGGGAATGCACAAACTTTTATAAAGAATTACTTTTTATCGAAAAACCTAACAAATAAGTTTCCCATTTGGTGCGGACTTTGGGGATGACGCTGTATAACATAATTGCTGAAGAACAATTATGGATATCACGAGGGGTTAAAGGGCGCAAGAAAATACCGTATAATAGATAGTTTTATCACCAACCAAGCACGAACGAAAACCAGAAACATTTCATTAGCCTGGATAGACTATCTGAAAGCATTTGACTCGATACCCCATACATGACTGACCGAAGTTCTCAGCATATATAATATCAATAATAAATTAATAGCGTTCCTAAGAGACATGATAAAGCGTTAGACAACTAGACTAAAAATGGGTGCAGGTTTGGACGTATATACCACAGAACGGCTAAATATGAAGTATGGAATCTTTTAGGGGGACAGTTTGAATACCGTGTGGTTCTGTATGGCACTACATCCTTTGAGTCATCTTTTGAACGAGAGCCGTTGCGGATATATAATTGAAAAACAACGAGCAAAAATTAGTCATATGTTATAGATGGATAATTTAAAGTTTATGCTGAAATCCAACAAGAGCTACAGAAACAACTAGAAATTGTTATGGATTTCAACCGTTTAATATGAATGGAATTCGGTATTGAAAAGTGCTCGGTACTACACGTCAGAAAAGGTAAGATGGACGAAACTGCTGATATGATACTTACGGATGACACAGTCATGCCCTCCTTACGCATGGGGAGACATACTATAAATACCTTGGCATGAAACAAGCTCTGAAAACACAATAAAAGAAAATAAAAATGCGCCTTGAACAACAACTTCTAGGTAGAACAAAGATTATTCTGAAAACAGAAGAAAACAGAGAAAGCATTACAGCAATTAATGTGTGGGCTATTCCGCTCTTTACACACTCCTTTGGAGTGACTGAATAAAGTAAAACAAATTGCAAGAACACCAATTGCAAAGTCAGAGTCCTTATAACAAAATTTAAGATCCATCACCTACACGCGGCCCTAGAACGGTTTTACCTACCGAGAGAAAGCGGTGGTAGAGGCCTTATCGATTTCGATTTCGTTAGTGAGGAGACAATCTATAACTTGAGAGAATATTTCAGATCACAGCAGAATCCAATACATCAAGCTATTACCAGACTAGATCAACTGCACTGGATTTAACAAGTCACGTAATCCAGCCTTCAAAAACATCGAAAGAGGCAAAAGAAAGTCTTAAACTACAATGGCAGGCTAAGGCTCTTCATGGCAGACACGCGGCAGTGATCTGACTCAATGATGCACATCGGAGGCTTTCCGTTGCTTATCTCACCCAAGGCAGTCTAATGGCAAAAACGAAAAGCTTTATTCTTGCCATACAAGATGGGAGCATTCCTACAAGAGTTTATATAGAACATATAATGAAGAAGGACATCCCAACGGACTTATATCGGCTCTGTCACTCAGATCTTAAGAAAATACAGCACTTGACTTTAGCCTGTACATACTTGGCGCCAAGAGACTACCTCTAGAGGCACAATGACGTCTGCAAAATTCTCTATCTGAACATTTGTGAGAAAAGAAATCTACGCGTCTCTAATTTGCCTTATTACAAATTTGAACCGCTGTCGGTCTTAGAAAACGATTGCTTTAAAATCTTGTGGGATTTCGCTATAATTACCGACCGCCAAATCAAGCATAATCGGCCGGATATAACTTTGACAGATAAAGCAGAAAGGAAAGCGTGACCTATCGATGTGACTGTTTCTCTGGATACCAATCTGAGAACAGCTTACCAAGAGAAAATAGAAAAATATACAGACATAACTTATGAAATAAAAAGAATACAAAAGTTAAGGGAGGTAACAATCTTACCGTTTGTCATAACAGGCAATGAAATTGTTTATCGCAATGCTCTCAATGTCCTTCAGAGGCTGGATTTCGACTCTGCCAGAAATGTTGTTTTGCAAGCGCAAAAAGTCATCCTCCTGGGCATCACCAAACTAGTTCATCGTGTCCTACAACGAGAAAGTGTCTAGTTATCTTGGTACAACAAGTATACGAAAACTATTAGACCATACTTACCGGGATAAAACCGTGAAAAAGAAATCATAATAATAATAATAATAATAATAATAATAATAATAATAATAATACTTGCTGCTAAACTCTTTATTAGATTCTTGAGTGAATGCGATGTATTATATAGATAAGATCTAAACCATGGGTACTTAATAGGCAAGCAAATACAGCACAAGAATAAAGTGCTAATAACGTTACCTGTTGATACACTTTAAAGCAAATAAAAGAATAGTAATAATAATAATTGTAATATAGGCTTTCTATTGTTGGATTACAATATTGCCTCTTCTTTTAAAAGTGTTTTTTTTTGTTGTGTCTGCTTTTTATTATCTTATCATCCTCTACTCTCATTATATGCTTTATTCAATTAATTATTTGGGCTTTCATTACTTTTACAATATCTTCTCCTTCATTATATCCAATATTTTATAATTCATGTGAGGAATACAGATATATTCCTCATTTATTATTTTTTAACTCTTCTTGATATCTTTTTTCGAAAATTCTTAATTGCTCCTTTTTCTATTTGTTTAGTACATTGTTTCGGTTGCATACAAAACTGTTGGTCTAATTAAAGATTTATACATACTGCGATGAAATGGTATTTAAATAATAAAAATAATTTTCTTTTCAATGAAGAATAACTAAGATGTTTAGTAAATGTTTCTATTCAAATTGAAAGTAAATTAAGAGTATAAAATCGATTTAGATTTCTGAAAACCGACCTGATTTATACAGAGTGGGGCACTACCAACGAATTATTCTGTAGCACTAAAACGACAAATAATGTAAGAAATCTTAAGGCATACATATATCGAGATTATTTGAAACCACATTTTAAAAATATTTTTGATTCTACAGGGTTTTCCAGAAACACGTACTATATCAAAGTTATGTTATTTTAAAAGGAACACCCTGTATTTTTTTCTATTTTTGAAATGTAGGATAAAAATTAATGTATGTTCTTTAACATGTCCCTATACCAGCTTACATCCGTTTCTGAGATAAATCTGTTTTACCTGATTTTCAGACCCTCCAAAAAAATACAATAACTTCAAGATAAATAAGAACAAGCAATTTTATTTTACATCACCTTACTAACAACCTTTAACATCTATTTTGCAATATTTACTATTATGTTATGATGTACAGAGTGTTTTAAATACTAACGCATAACGCTAGCGACTTAAAACTATAATAACTTGCTTAACTTAAATAGAACACCCTGCATTTCTGTAGCCTGTTGGAATCAGAAACTAGTTACCTTTCAATCGGTATTAGGGTTACCAACCCCCAACTCTGATAATTTTTGAGATATTTTAAAATTTGCTAGTTTAACAATTTAAAATTGACTGGAATTTAAGTTACCTATGAGATATCAGTAAAATGAACATTATTTTGCAAACATTTTTAATGTATAGGCCAATCCAGCTGTAAGTATTAACCTTAAAAAAATTTTTTCAGATCAAAATAACAGAAATATGCTGATGACTTATGCCGGGTTCTAAGAGTCACTCGAATTGCGCCCAACTGTCACAAACAACAGCAACCGTTATTACTTTCAGCAAAAATCGATGACACTGTAATTTGATGTAAGAAATAACGGTTGCTGTTGTTAAACATCAGTAAATTGTGGTGACCGGTGTGTGTAATTCGACTGACTTTTAGAACCCTGGATACTAGTCATAAGCATATTTCTGTTTATTTTTTCTAAAAAAAAAATCAATATTTTTAAGATAAATATTTAAAACTGGAAGTTGGGAGATAATGTCCATATTGTGGATATCTCACAGGTAACTTAGACTCCAGTACATCGTAAATTGTTAAACTATCAAATTTTAAAATATCTCGAAAACTATCAGAGTTAGGGGTTGGTAACCCTAATACCGACTAAACGGTAATTAGTTCCAGCTTTCAACACGCTACAGAAATGTAGGGTGTTCGATTTAAGTTAAGCAAGTTATTTGAGTTGTAAGTCGTTAGTGTTAAGCGGTAGTATTAAGAACACCCTGTACATCATAACATAATAGTAAATATTGCAAAAGAGATGTTGAATGCCCTTAGTAAGGTGGTGTAAACCAAAGTTGCTTTTTCTTATTTATTTTAAAGTTATTGCATTTTTTTGGAGGGCCTGCTAATCAGGTAAAATCGATTTATCTCAGAAACGGAAGTAAGTAGGTATAGGAATATGTTAACAAACATACATTATTTTTTATCCTACAATTCAAAAATAGGAAAAAATACCGGGTGTTCCATTTAAAATAACCCAACTTTGATATAGTACGTGTTTCTGGATCGACAATATTTTTAAAATGTGGTTTGAAATAATCTCGATATATGTATGCCTTAAGATTTCTTACATTATTTGTCGTTTTAGTGCAACAGAATAATTCGTTGGTAGTGCCCCACCCTGTATTAAGAAAGTAATAAGAATGTTTCATGTAAATAAAATTTCTTTTAGCTACAATAAAAAGGTTCCTAGAAGTATAAATTAATATGAGGTGTAAAATAGGATAATTGTTTATGAATTCATTTCCGTTTGATAAAATAAATGTAAAAACGAAAAGTTTGCGTACGTGATTAAATGTATAAAAGTAGCCTGGAGACATATTGGCATGGAAACGTGATAAACACGTGTTTGTGAAAAACAATTAATAAGCAAAAGTGATGCGAGAATGACCTTTTTAAACTATAACAGATTTGAATGAAAATTTTATTTAAGAGCAGATGCACCAGCAACTAAAATTGGGGAGTCGGTATTGGGAAGTAAAAGAAGAAAGATGTAATCTTAAGAAATTTGACAATTCAGTAGACGTCGATAAAACTTGAGATGCATTTAAAATTTAACTTTTAACAGTTCCTGTAATGAGAGTCGTTGGCTAAATTTGAAATATAACGATGTAATCGGAAAATCAATCACAAAATTAAAAATTACAAAAACATGAATGTATGTGTTTTCAAACAGAGTTTAAACAGTTTAAAAATTAAATGTTAGTATTTTAAAATCACTAATTATTATGAATATTTAATAAAACAAATTGTCATCAATATTTCAACAACAATAAGGTTAGTCTGTAAAAAGTTACGAATTGTATTTCACTGAATTTAAAGTTATTGAAGTTGCTTTCTTTTACCACGTATTTGCTTACAAAAACAGTATTAAATTCAGAATTTATTTATTCATGTATTGAATTTGTTTGTTTATTTGATTAAATTTAATGTGTTCGTAATCGAATTTTTTATTTGATTAGAACGGACCCAGTTGACACTGAGATTATATGTAGCTTCTCTTGGCTAAATTAATTAATATTTTTTTATATGCGAATCTTTTCAAACCATCGCAAAACGTATTTTAATATTTACTCTGATCTTCTTGTTGTTGGTCGATTTCTTATTTTTATTCTTTCCCTTACTTTTTTGCTTCTATCGTTATTGTGTGTTAACTTTATTCTTTAATATATGTACTCTTCTACATTCTCAAATTTATATGTTTTCTATCTTTATTTAATTAGTTTTGTCCATGTTTCCTGTGTAGTTTTTTATACATTTTGTTTTCTTTTATTTATTTTAAGCATTACATCTTTTGCTACTTTTTTAATTCAGCTAAATACTTCGTTTAATTTTTTCCATGTTGTGAATATTATAACTATATCATCTGCATATGCTATAATTTGTATTATTTTTTGTTTCTTATAGTTTCTTCTATGTTTACTTAAAACTAAATTAAATACCGTTGCTGATAATGCGTTGCCTTGTCTTAACCTTTCGTTAAGGTCGAATGCTTGAGTCTTCCTTTTACTTGTTCTTATCCTTGCTTGGGAGCGTCCATAGTCATTTGCATACATCTTCTTAATTTAGGTGGTGTTTTTTTATTTTTTTTTTGGTTAATTTTGTCAATCGTTTGATTTTGTTGATCTTTCCGGTCTAAAACCCAGCAGATAGTCGCCAATTTGATTTTCTATGCATGTAATTTCTCTGTAGGCATTTTCTATTTTCACCAAATCTTTCTTATTAATTCATATATTTTCTTGTCCTACATACCTCATTATCTAATCATTTTTTTTATAAGTTGGTTGTTCTATCATACCTACATTCTCTTCTTTCTTTTGTATAACCTTGTTGTCCATATTCTTCGTCTTCTGTTCCGTTTCATGCAGTAGGCTTTGGAAATGTTCATTCCAAATTTGTCCCTTACCTTTTTCATCGTATTCTATATTGACTTGTTTGTCCCTTAATCCTTTGTTGAAATTGTGCATGTTTTTATTTATTATTTAATTTATAAAGCGATTGTATCTGTATTCTGACGTAAATTTACCTACCCAATTCTTGCGCTTTATATTTGATTGATGTTATTTAAAAGATCTTTTCAAAATTAGTATCATATGTTTGCGCCTTTTAGTTTACTTTTAGATTTATCTTCCATTACCGGTACGCAAGTGATTTTTTTATATTTAACGTCAATAAGGTCGCTTTTATTTATGTGAACTCTTTAAGGTTCAATTATCTGTTTTGTTCATTGATTACGAAATTATTCGCCGACCACGCCCACTCAGTGGTGTATCCTGCAGAACGGTTATTACTAAATTTAACGTTTCTATTTAAGTGTTTCTATAATAACTAGTATCGTGTAGTCTCCTACACGCATCTGTTGTGTATTTTATATGTATTTGTGTCTATAAATGAGTCTGGTCGTTTTATAAAATTTATATTTTTACAGGTTAACGGTTTGTCTCTGTGTCTAAAGTTTCTAGTAGTTCAAGAATATTTACTATGCATTTTGCTAGGTGGCGCCCTGATTATTACTTATTTTGCAGTGTAAAAGCATTTGACTTAATTTCTATCAAATGCACCTACGATCCCTCTTCGACTAATAGAGCTGCGTGCCAGGTTTTCGACACTGCTGTTTAATTTAATACTTTTATAACGATAAACTATAACAAAATTAGTATTGCAATAAAATGTTCATGACAGATTATTGTTAGATACTGTTTAGTAGCTTGTAAATTGAATCGACGAAACGTGGCGTTACTTCTCATCATTTTTTATTAAAAACTTTTTTTTTTAAAACAACACAAACATCAAAACAAATAAAACAAAACAATATATATTTAGTTGTTTTCCTAAACCTTGAAGACGAACCAATCCACAATTCACACGGTTTCGTCACCACACTATACAGGTTTATACTGATTTTCTGGGGCACCATACATAACACTTACATCTCAATACAATATTTAAAATGTACTATACGAATAAATAAAATAAATAAATAAACATCTTGTACTCCTAATTAATGCTGCCATGCGTTAGGCATGCTGGAAATCAAATTTTGAATGGTTTTTTGAGGGATATTTTTCCATTCTTAAATTGCTGCATATACCAGTTGATTGTGGTTGACAGGAATTGTCCCATAGATGCTCTATTGGGTTCAAACAAAAGTTCAAGGTAGACTCTAGACTAACAGCAATGCGCATGATAATGTCTTTCCTTTTCGTGGCACGGTTGAAGTGCCAGGATCCTTCTATTCCACCTCATCATCTTGAGGGATCTAATGTGCAACAGAAAATTGAATTTGATGGCAGTCAAAATGACAGTGAGAGAGAAAGCTGCCCTAGGGCGTTTGAATTTGAAAGGATTAAATAGGTCGTAATAGGTGGTTTTGCAGATGAACAGATTGAAATGAGTTTGGTTTTTCATGATATGGGAAACGGTGTGGTAACGAAGTTGTTCTAAGATCATAGGACAAAGCATGATATTTACATTAGCTTCAAATTATACGCTGACAACCAAGTGGAGTTCTCTCTTTTTTGCTATGGAACTTTTTTCTGGATGAATTGCTAGCAGAAATGAGAAAGAAGATTTTCTTCTACTAAAGTATGCAGTAAGTAGATGGTGCGTTAGAGAAGGACTAAAAGTCTCATCCCAAAAAAATGCTGTAATACCATTCACAGGTAAAATAAAACTAGAGGGCATATAACCTGTCCTCCTAGAGGAGAGGTAAAATACTTGTGATTAATTCTTCAGTCTAAGTTTACTTGGAACCAGCTTGCAAAAGTTATGCATAAATTGACTCGGCTAGCGGACCTTGTTAGGATGGATGTGTTGTCGGCGTATAGGGCTAGTTCAGTGCTTAGAGTTTTTGGGATGTGTGGGTGTAACTGCTAAATAATGTAAGTAAAAGAACGGAACCAGAACTCTAGCGGTAAAGTAGCGGATTAAAGGTTTTACGTTGTTTAGCTTTGTTAGGACTTAGCGGTGGACAGAAATAAGTGGATTATGCAAATTAATCTTGAGTGTATGTTGGAACGGATTAGTATGTAAACAAAGTCAGTGTGACAAAGACCGTCAAAAGCTTTTGAGAAAAAGTTTTGCTGCGGCGGTCTGTTTGTTGAACACGGATTGGTACCAGTATTTGTATTGGTAACGTAAAAGTTGTTGAATGGTGTTGTGGTTTGGTCTGAAACCAAATTGTTTCTTGGGACAATTTGCCACGGAAAATATTCAGATTAAATCTGTAGAGGATTACTCTTTGAGTGATATTTAAAAGAGTTGTAACTAAACTGAAAAGCAAAAATTTAGTGTCTTCTAGATGTTCAGGAATTACGTCAGCTATCTTCCAGTTTGCGGGAAAATAGCCTATTTTTAGTATGTACTTTATGGTTGCGATGGGTTTAGGTGGCAGTCACTGCATCATGGTCGTTGTGGTTGTTAAGTAGAAATCGGAATACTTTGGATTCGATCTAAAAAACGTATTATCGGTCGGCAATGTGGTAGTTGTTTTGGAATTCTAGGTTGTTGGTGTAGGATACGGCCTTCTCTTTAGAAGAGAAGACGAAGCTGTTGGTTAAGTGGATGGGATGCTTGAACAATTGATTGACATTGCGGAGAATCAATAATTCTAGTTTGACGGTCCTCGACTCGTTGTGAAAAGTTTGGATTTTGGTGCAGACTTTGGTGACTAGGTCGATGTTGTGATGGATTCTTTCTGACAGAAGTGGGATCAATTTGGTATCTTAAAAACTGGATAAATTTGGTCCAGTTGGGGATTTTGCGGGATTCTAAACGGGGATCGTGAGAGAAAGGTTTGAGATAGAGGATAACTGGTTTGCCATTAGAACTGAGTTCGGAAAGAGCGTAAATTGTTATACCAACAAGGAATGTTTTTGGTAATAGCGATGTTTAGAATATTGGAACGAAAGTAGAATAAAAGTTGGTTTGGTAGAAGCGAGTAAGTCGATATGATTCGTTTGTTGAGTTTGTAGATGTAATTATTTTAGGCCGGGAGGAATTATTGCCCAAGTCGGTTTTGGTTAAAAAAGAATTGAGTGGTTTGTAGGAAACAACCATTTTGATATTGCTGGAAGCCATCTCTACGATGATTAAGGTTGTTTCAATGTGATCAAGGAAAAGATTGGGCGCGAGCTGCTGCTTGAGGGATTATTTGACGTAAATTGCAGTGTCATCGCCTCTTGCGTTACGAAATAGTTTGTAGTTTAGAATTTATAGTTTGTGACATGGGCGCTGGATAATAAATGAATAACTGTCACGGTTTGTTAAGTTTGACGCTGATTGGTTTGAGAAGAAAGTGAGTGGGTAGGGTTAATAATAGGAATCAACAAAGTTGAAGTTTGAAACCGCGGCTCAAACTTGTTGGGGTTTTCTGATTGAAAAAAAAATGAAAAATCAAAGCAGATTTATCAAAATCTATCATGTGACTAGAGTTGAAAGGGTGCTTACCGTTATGTTTTCAAATTGAAATGCGACATTTTAGAATGTAATTCTACAATAATTTAAAAACTAATAACTAAGAAACATGTGTGGACATCATCTTTGATTAAAAACTGACTTATATTTATTTGACATTTGTTGTGAAACGCAGCCATCTTCTTACATTCCAAGGCATAGAAAATTTTTGTTTCAACTGCTCACGAACAATTTTTCAATTATGCATCTAGCTCCAAACACATATCTTGTTGAATATAAAGACCAAATGTTGAATTGTAGTTCACCAGACTCTGCCTTGTTGGTACAGTTTATAACCCAATGAGGGTTATCCGTGGTTCAATAACTACAGATTTTGAGTCGATGCAACCCTATTAGTGATAAATGTAATTTTACATAATATATTAGTCGTTAAATAATTACCATGGGTTCAATAACAATAGTCTAATCGCCTTCTTGGGCATATAAATATAGGGCTTGATTTTGTGACAAATATGACATTTTCAGGTTTTATCCTTGCCTTTTTTTACTATTACATAATTTTTAGTTTGTTTCGCGCAATTTCATGTACGGATTTTTTCAATTAACTCTGGAAAACTTTTTACAATCTAAAATCGTAGTTGTCCAGAACAAAGACAGAAAAAAAATTCTATTATCGTTGATTGTTTCCCGTTAATTTTTTTCCGGAAGCTCTGATAAAGAAAGTTTTACGAAGAGCGAGTGACATCGAGATAATTGTATAAATACTGAGGCGGTGGGAAAAGTTAATTAAAATAAAAAAAACGATTGGGTGTTAAAAACAGAAACGTCAATCGTGTATAAACGGCAAAACAAATTATGAATCCAATCAATGTTACTAGAACCTAAATGCAATGCGATTGATTTACAAAGCGTCGTATTGATCAAGAATCGGAATAGAATTTTAAACTCTTATCACAAAGCAAGGTTCACCGATAAACGCGACGAAGGTTAAAGTTTGTTGAATACAAATTTTTATTTAAGTATTTCTCTGTAGTATCTTTATGCAAATATAATTTTAAAAAACACTAATCTAATATCAATATAAACGGTGACAATAACTGCAAAATTATATTTAAAAATTGTACCGAACGACTACTAATAAAAACTGACGATACACAAAATTGTATGGAACAATTTGTTTTTATTAATTTGTCGATTGTTGTAATCAGTTTTATAACTTTAAAAGTTAAGAACTTAGCTATCATTGAACAATTTGTGAAAAAATTTGTAAATTAGAACTTTAAAGGGTGGTCTGAATGCAGTACTTTCATTATTTATTTTAAATCGTAGAAATAAAAAATGCAGTTAGTCAGTCTTACACTCAACAAAAAATTATTGATAATAACTTAAAGTTTCAACAAAAGTTATAATTTATTTGAAAAAACTAATTCACTTTAACAATAGTATTCGGGAGAGCTCAAGAAAATTGACTTTTCACTTTCTTCTTTGTTTGTTAGCAAGCAATAGAAGTAGTGCGCATTAATAATAATAATAATAACCGTTAACCCAACAAATTTCGAAGCGCTAATTGCGTAACAATATAACGAGAAAATTGAAATTTAATCTGATTTAGGAAGCGATCTGACTATTAATAAAACAATTAGCTTTGAAAAGGTTTTGTTAATCAACTGATACGCAAACGTACCTACACTTTTATGTAATTATTTCTCAAGATAAAAATCGGCTAATTCGTGTTTTGACCTAATTCAGCGATTATCGAATTTAGATTAGGCGACAACATAAAAATCAGCTCGAACACACGTTTGCACTTTGTCTTTTCGAAATATCACGTCAAAATTAATTGATTTCCAGAATGAAAGGATTTAACAAATTTTAGTTTATTATAAAGAACCATCGTTTTAACTAAAAATTGTAGTTGTTTGCATAGTTTGTGCTAATTTGATAAGTCAGGAAGATCAATATACAGGGTGTTGCTATATTTGACCGACAACGCTCTATCCCAGAGAGATCTCATAAACTGGTGAGTTTTGATGTAGGAACATGAACCCTTAATCGACTTAGTTTCTCAGATACAGGGTGTTGAAAGTTTAAAATAAAATTAAACGAGAGTTTAAAAGATTAACCGCTTTTTGTACAGTTGTATACCGCACTTAAGTATACACACACCTCTGATGATAGTAAGTATCCGAGAAAACTTGTCGTTTACACTTGTGATAAGCGAGTACTCATGTCAACAACTATGGATGTTTAAAGCATTTCTTCAGCGTTACACGAAGAAACAGATGACCGCCCATTTCTTCATTTATTAAAAAAAAAAAGTTTGTTATATACCGCAGACAAATTTATTATAGAAATATTTATAGTCGTTACGGCGCACTTACCCTTAGCTTATATCGAAGAGTGGGTCGTGGACAATAATTACAAACGCGGCAGTTAAATAAAAGTGCTTTCAAGACGAAGGCGCTACCGTATGAGTTGTAGTAATTAGTCTCGAGTACTTAAGAATATATAATTTACAGAGCTTTCCTTGTACCACAGGTAAATAATACTGATCGTATCACAAATAAGTACACTTCCATCCGGAAGAAAGATCGTTTCTCAAGAAAATATAATACAGCAATGCTGACAACGTAATTCACGTGTCGATAACAGATTTATTTGTAGTTAAAACACGAATTTAGTATTAAATGTATCACAATTACTTCTTAAATTATGCCTAAGTAACATTTACTTTAATAACGTAATTATGGCGCAAACAATCGTTTCATTAAATTTGTCGGGGGATTCCGCAAAGACAAAAATTATCACAAATTGCGTTAAACACTAACTAGTTTCATGTGCTTATGTTAAAGTTCTTGAATCTTTTAACAAATTTAAAATAGTAGACTATTATTTAACGTTATATTATCACAGTTACGTGAATTTCAAACCCTATCTTTATATGCAATAAAACAATAAAAATAGTTTGCCATCACTTTTAGAAACCTCACATTATATCAAATCGTAAAACATTATTTTGATGGCAGTTCTAGTTTTTATTAATCATAAAATACCAATGAATTATAAAACATATTATGTTGCTATAGTAACTGTTTATGTGTCGTAAATGAAATAATAACTTACGCAATTTAAAACGTTAATAAAAAGAGAAAGACATTATACGCATAATGAATTGCAATAACAAATAACTTTAAATTTACGTTTGTTATTTCTTAATTCAATTTGACTATTCTATAAGATACTATAAATAACATGATTAAGTTGACCATCTCAAAAACAGAAAATTTAATGGATACAATTAAAATGAATGCGTATTTCTAAACAAAAATTCTTTGTTGAAATATTTTGAAAAGGAAATTCAACTACATATTGACAGTTTAAGGATCCCTTCATCTGTTACTAAATTAAAAATGTGTTCGTAGTTTTAATCATAGTATTGAAAGTTGTGACAATTAAGAATCTATGTGGCCCACGAAATGTAGTTTAGTTAGGTACAACAAAAATTAAAATAGTTTCCGTAGTACATAATCAAGCTAGCTTCAATATTTGTGGTAGACGTTGTGCGGTTTAATAGGTATATGTAAACTGTTTTACCGATCAAAAGAAACACGTGCCCTAAGCGCCACTGTTAAGTTTAATTCAAACACAGATATGAAAATACGTAACGGTTCTTTATACCAAAGCCACCCTGTGAGGGAAAAGTAAAAAAGAATAACAAGCATATTTAATTTAAGGATCATAAAGGATCATTAAGGTTATAATAATGCATATATATGATAATTATAAATATTTAAAAGGAGGTATAGAGTAAATGTCTTTCATACCGTACGTCATTTTGGGTAACCGCGTTGCCTGACACGTGTCAAAGATTGATAAAGCAATAGCCGTATAATGACTTTGTCCGTGCGTTTTTTTTATACATTTAATTGACTATAATTTTTTTTACATCTGCGACAAATATAGAATGTTTATTCTCTTTAATTGAGTTAGCGTGTAACACAAATTAATAAACCACTAAATTTTACTTAGCTGTCAGATCGCAGTTGTGGAATTTGGCGCGAGTGACCTCGCTGATAACCTCCGTATCGGGCAGGTGGTAAGAAGTCGCCTGTGATTTTCCTCTCTTTTCTTTTGATTGACGGGGTGGAAGATTAAATTATACGACACAGTGAAACGGAAATTTTCAATTTCCATAGCTAAACCCTCGTTTTGGACATCTATCGATTGATACTATACCCATTTTTTGCATAAAGAATTGTCCTTCATTTTTAAAGATGAAGATAAAACAGACTAGAATAAAAGTGGCCTAAAGAATCGCAATGTGTAAAGTGAAAAATTGCAGAGCTTTGTATTACAAACCGTAGAACAATTTCAACTTTTTAAAGAACATGTACTGAAAACGTCTAGTCGGCACGTACACTACAAGAGGAAAGACAAAACCTACAGCGTTCGTGTCCATAATACATGACACTCCGCATAATATCTGCATCGTAATGCTTACATACAAGATGTACCAAAATTTGTCGATAAACTAAGAAAGTTGTAGAATAATCAAAAATACTGTTACAAATATTAAAAACAAAATAAAAAAATCGGGTTATCAAAAATTACTCTTTAATTTAATTTAATTTGAGTTTGAAACAACAAAGAGAAGTTTGCCAAATGAATGTTCAATTTTTTAGATCTAAAATCCATTAAAACATAAATAATTTAAACTTGGAATTGTTTTTACTTTATATTTTACATAAATTATTTGGCTAATTAGACCATGTTGTTTAATGTATGAACTTTTACCGTTTGTTTATTTGCATTTCAATCTCTATTCAAAATCAATTCACTAACAAATACATAAAAAATTTGTGACCCAAACTAGATATTGTTCAGTTTTTTAAGCAATTCTTTTCAAAATAAAACCTTAAAATTTTAAATCTCGTCGCTTGATTAAAATAATTAATAAACATTTGTTTATATATTGTTAAACTTTTAAAAATTAGTTTTATAGACTTAAAACTTTTTCTTATTTTTTTTAATTCAATCCGATTTTTAAATTTAAATTTTTAATCTAAACACAAAGATATTTTAAAAATTTTTAAATTAAATAATTTCCAATCGATTGGTTTCTTATCGTTTGTGAAAATTCAAATCTAACATTTTTGATTTAAAAATTCTTTTTGGTTTCGTTTATTAATTTTTTAATATACTTTGAAAAATTAAATCAATCTATTAGTTTGCCAAATTCTATAACAAAACTTAGAAATTTTTTTTTTTAATACAATCCGGTTTTTTTAATTGAAAATTCCGTCAATTGGGTTCAATTGACTCGAATGCGTTTAATTGTTTTATTACTTTTTTTATCTAGGAACTTATCACTGTTTGTTTATTTTTATTTCAACCTGTTTATGGTACGAATATAAGCACAAAAATAATATTTAATTCAATCCGGTTTTTTTAATTTAAAACCCGGTCTGTCAAGTTTAATTTCTTAATTTTATTCTCTATTATAAGGTTTTTTTTATCTTAGAATTTCTTTTCTTTCTGAACTTAAAGACAAAATTATTTTTTAACCCAAAACAATATTTTAAAACGTTTTATTGTTTATACCTTAAATTACTTTTTATTTTTTTTTTTAAATTCAAACCAAAAATTTTCAATTCAAACTTGAATATTATACATGGTTTTATGTTTATTAATTTTTCAACATACTTTATACTTTATATTTTTAATTTAATCCGGTTTTTTTAATTTGAATCGCCGTTAATTGGGTAGACTTGACTTGAAACGTTTTATTGTTTTATTTATATTCCAATCGGTTTTGAAGATTAAAGAAATTTGCCAAATTCTCAATCCAAAATTTGTTATTGTTTTTTTTATTTTGAAACTTTGTCGAATAATATCTTAAAAAAAAACATTGTAATTATTATATTTTAAATTTTTTTTCATTCCGTTTTTGAAAATTGAAACCGAAATTCTTGATCTAACCTTAAAAATTCTGCATGCTTCTTACGTTTTATTATTTTAATTTTGTATGAATTTTTTTTCATCTAATTTAATTTTAATTTGTTTTTGGAGATTAAAGTAATTTGTCAAATTCTCAATCCAAACTCAAAAATATTTTTTTTAATTCAATTTTATATTTTTATTTTAAAACACGAATTATTTTTTTTAAATAAATATTGTTATTTATGTTTTAAATTTTATTTTCAATTAGTTTTTGAAAATTTAAACCGAAAATCCAGTTACAAAAATAGACATAGCTACTGAAACTTGTGCAAAATCTTGAAAATAATTAATAAAAACCATTGCCGCCTACACAACGACCATAAATTCATAAATGTGGTGTTTATGCTCGCGACTTTAAAGACATATTACACATCTATCTATTCAACTTAATCGATAACCGAAACTAAGCACGTAACGGGGTTTCAATAATATAAACGTTCTTACAATTTTACTACTTTCTACGTTGAAATTTCATGAGATCTTTACTACTTAAAACTATTTCAATTATCGCGTTGAAAATACCAATTACCATCTAGTTTCTACTGTTTAACCATATGACAAGACACGACTTCGAAGATTTGATAAAATTTTTTTGCAATTGAAAATAAATCGTGTTGCTGAACCGTATTGTTTTAACCAAAATCTTTTCAATAGAGGAATTTCACAATAACTCCAAATTCACTTGAACTTCAAACAAAGCACTTGTGCATTATTTGGTCAATTGTCGAGGGTTAATTGTTCGAAACTTTACAGAATACATCAGTAATTGATGCACGTACTGCGATTCATCTAACATATCACCGCGTGAACATTTGACAACAATCTCTAACACAAAATTTAGAAGCATTTTGTTTTTTTTTTTAATTTATAAGTTCTTAACTAACTAATCCAAAATTGTTACCATTAAACAAAGAAATTACAATTCAACACCAAACAGTAGTGTAGCAAAGTCGTAGTGCCTTTTAAAGTGAACGCATTTAGTACATTTTAACAATAAAATATTATAGAAAAAAATAAATGCTACATTGGGTAAGATTCGAACCGGCGTCCCCCATATGGCAACTAATACCACAGACTAATGTAATCGATGTTAGATATATGTAGTTAATTTGATGCAACTTTAATTTTCACATTTTTTAATAGTTTTACGACTATTTTCATGTTAAAATCGTGCTTTTTAATTGATTTTGATATCTTTCCAAACTGATAAGTGGCTACAAATTTAGAACTGGACTGCAGACGCTGAAATATAAATTAAATTCCCAATGTATCAGTCTCAAAAGTTATTTATACATAGATACATACATTCATCTTTTTTTCACTTATATGTCACATTCTAAAAGTTCATTTTGTGTACCATTCTTGAAACTCACCTTTACTGCACTTGTTTCGTTTCCTTCCCTACTTTTGTTAATTCGTGGACCAATTCACTTATTTTATTACGCCAGTTTTATTATTATTATTTAATATTTTTCTGTATAATTATAGTGTTAAACTGATTAACAGGTTATATTTTTGAGTTTGTTTATCTCGTCCTGAAGTTCTGTTTAAGATACTGAAGTCAAACATTTAACTTCCTAGTTTAAGTTTTTGATTAGATCGAGAGTTTATAACAAACGGTGACTCTGTTTTAGAGGTTATTTTACTTGTTTTCTAAATCATTGAACGAGTGCACATACCTGCTACAAAAAATATTAAATTAGCATACAACAAAATTATTACCTAATCAATTTAATAAATAACAAAAAACTATACAACTAAAGTTGATGGTGATTCTTCTAAAAGGAACAAATGAAATTGATTCGACGCATTGCCAGTTGCTTATATTATAAAACGATTGTTATTTGGTTTTAGTTCTATATGTGTTTTTCTTTTCCATGTCGATTTTAAATGTGATTGACAACACGTTGAAGCATGTAGAATTCTATGTCTAATGTAACCTCTGTAAACCATACCATTTTACTATCGTTCTGAAATCAGTCTTCTACTAGCAAATAAAGTACTTTTGTTAACTTAAAGAATATACTGTTACTTAATGATATAATAATGGTGATGGTTAACAGTGTTCCCAGGGCCGAGCCGCGTGGCAGGAGCGCCAAGGAGGAAGGCGCTGCTCACTCTCCGAAGACGCGCACCAACACCGCCTTAAGCAGGTTGAAGCTCATCACCGATGGATGAAAAGAAATAGAGTAAGAAAATAATAAATCGCATGAAACTGAAGAATCAACGCATGCATTTTAAACGGGGTGGCGTTGCCTGAATAAAGGTCATTAAACGACTGGATAATTTTTGCATGAATAATAATTAAACAAATACTTATACAAAAGATGCTTGCATTGAAGATAATGACGCCAGCTTTTGCTTCTCTTACATATGTAAATACTATTTAAAATAGAAGACAGATAACTGAGAAGAGCGGTAGGTATTTGCATGTCCATTTGCTGCAACTATGGTTACAACAATATGAACATTTCTGACGTAATGTGTTTGAATAATTGTTAATTCTAAGTTCGTAACTCTTTTTCTTGATGTGCCTAAAGTACAATTAATCATGTTTCCTTGTTGTATGTACTGCTGATGCATTGTGGCGTCACCCCTAATTTATGTTATTGTCTGTTCTTGCATGTTTTATGTTTTTGTATGTTGTAATTTGCACGTTCAGCGCTTCGTGATCAATACATTTCATATTGCACGCTTTTACATAGATTTTTTCTCGAACTGTAAGCTTCATAAAAAATTAATGATTTTTAACTATTACTGCGAATCAATATTTTTATTTTAAATTTTAGTCAATTGCAAATGCGTGCAATTAATACGACTGTACTATCTCATTGAATTTTAAAATGTTCTGTATTGTAGGTATTATACAATACAAAAATAATCCATTTAAAACTACGTTAATAATTTTATATTATAAACTCAGAGTAGACTAGACAATGACGCACATTCGCATATGCATTTTTCTACATTCACACTTACAACACCACACAGTTATCAAACAACTTCGTCACAAACTACTTACTGCCTATTTATAGCTTAACTAGTTGACCGGCAGAAGTGGGATCAAACCTCAAAAAAATTATTCAAAAGTTAATTTTTGGCAGAGTGATAGTCTTGACCCCTTAAACAACATATCAAAATTTTCCATAATTCGTGTATTTGCTTTACAGATTTTATGACGTCACAAGATGGCGGTTTTCTGAATTTACTTAAAACACAGAATCAGCGAAACTACTAAACCGATTTTATACCATTATAAAGGTATTAAAACAAAGATATTTTTGTTAATAACGTATTTGTGATGACTTTAACGTTAATTATTATGGTTTTTGACTCATTCAGACGGGTATACACAAATAGTTTATACAACATTTATTTTATTTAAACTGTATAAAGTTTATAAATTCGAGTTGTCGAGACATAGCAGAAATAATTAACTGTGAGAAGAAAATGGGGAATGGTTTGTATGTATACTTGTATACATAACTGTAATAAGATACGGGCCAAACAGCTACACACCCACTTTACTCCACTACTTTTGGTTTGACCATGAATCATCGAAACTGTGCCTTATTTTCTAACATATTGTTGAACGCAGAGGTTTAAATATATTTTAAACGTGTAAATAGAAAATTATAGATTTTGATGAACTGTTGGTATTGTGAACATAATGGAAGTACTGTTAAAAAAAAAGTTTGAAAGGGATGCAAGAGGTCATTATAAAAAAAGAGCATACAATACTTTTAAAGAATCAAAAGAATTGACTTACACTGCAGGTAAGAAATCTGGCTTTAATTATTCCATTGTATGGTGTCCGGATATTTTTTTTAATGGAGGATTTTTTCCAACCCAAGAGCAAATCTCGTCTGGTAGCACAAAATTTCAAACAAGCTTTTTACTAAGAGTTATCGGGAACTCTAGTTTCTCTAGTTGATACAGACTCATATTTTCTTGTGGGCAATGCTTTTTGTCAGAAGGAGAGACCAAGGAAATATTGCAACTGTTACAGTAAAAATAAGACAACAATAATTTTCGTTGATGGTTCTTTGTTGAAATGGAGTTTACATGAACAAAACAAAATTGAATGAAAAAAAATAATAATATCAAAAATTTAATTAAACAATTACAGTGTTTTTTCTCTTAATGAACACGTGGATACATAGAGCCGCAAATCAGAATTGATAGCGCCATCTACACGTCAGTGTTAAACAAATGAACTGACTGGTGTATGTCAAAATGGTTAAACAGTCAGGCCTACTTAAAATCAGTAAATATAATTTTCTTCTTTTTTTGCTCTTTGATGATAATCGTCGGCCAAGAAATATTGTACAAATTTTGTGTGTGAAGTAATTTTACAGCGCTCCAGTTAATGACGAACTCGCTCTTTGGACTCCTACTACAAACAAAGCAGTTGCGTTGGAAAATTCTACTTTCCACACACTAATGTAAATAACTATTAGAATGCGCAACTAAATTTGAATAAAATACGTGTTTAACCTGGAGAAACTAGCGTCAATTTAGTTTCAAATTTTAAGGAAGTATGTTTATTTTTTTTATCTCTATTTTGGATAAATGGAAAAGCCAAGCTAAAAGAGAACCCTCCTAAAAAGAGCATCCACCGCCTTAATATCTTGCTTTAACATCTCGTGTAAGAGGAAACTATGGGGTGACGTTAAAAAATGTCCTACGGTAAATAGTTACGCGTATGTGCTGAGTAAGAGTGCCTTATTTGTAATACAAAGAGTCCCTTTTTTTTTATTAGACGGCACCTCAAACTGCACTGGTTACCTAAAATTAAATCGTATAACAAACAGGTAGGTTAAAGAACAAGAACTTGACATTAAAAAAACAACAACCAGAAGAGATATAAAACCATACAAACGGTGGGGCGATGCGATATAAAACAAAAATCCTCACCTGCGTTAACTTTATACTTTACGTGGATTTTACAATAATCATCTTCTATTCACAAATTCATGACTAAATTTTGCCTTATGATTTATTTATTTATTTGCATGGTACATTTTAAATATTTTTTTGCGATGTAAGGGTTATCTATGGTTTCCCAGAAGATCAATGTATATATTAATTAAGTGTGTAAACACTATAGAAGGTAAATAAGAACATAAAATATCCCAGCACAACCATTGCATGACGATATATAATGGACTGATCCAAGCGCCAATCACGACAATGACGAAACAAATAGTAGGTTAAAGAAAAAAAACAATGGAAAACAGATAACCAGGACAGAGAATACAAAATATTGCTAAACTTCAGATGTCCTTCAAATTCGTAAGCTATAATATAGCTTCATCCGTTAAATTGTTTACAAACCCTCCTTTAAACTTTGTTAATTGACAATCCTCTAAAATATGTGTAACGGTCTCTGGTTCGTTAAGTTAGTATTAATTGGATAAACAATTTCATCTGATTGCCATTACCTAACACAGTTTTAACAAAGTGTACATCTTAGACACAAAAAGGAAGAAGACACAATTTTCTGGAATAAAATTTAATTTTGTGTCGGTGTCTTATGCTACAAATTTTTAGGGCCCGCGTTAGGATAACAGAGTTGGCACATCAATAAATATTGTAACTAGACGTGCATTTAACGTAACACAACGCTAAATTCTACTACTAGTAAAAATCGACACCATAAAAAACATAATTCTTTTTGCGTATCCTGTAACTAGTTGCGGCAAGACGTCTGCAATTTATGAAAGGAAAGAAGAAGTTGTTCAAGGTAGGGGAAAAGTGGGATAGTTGATCCCCTTTTTGGATTTTCCTACAAAACTTGAAATTCCATAAGCGGTTTTAACTGAATTTGATCAGAAAATCATACTGATATCTTATCGGTTCTTATCTGTCTTGCTTAAAGTATCTAAATTATCAGAACGAGTAGACATAACGTTTTTTGTAAACCCTTACCGGAATCAAGTATTCCATACATGATACTTGATACACCGGGAGCAAGTATCCTCATCAACGGTATCTCATTTACAACTTCTACTTTTACGTAAAAGTACATGAAATAAACATCGTTCACCAAAAACTACGTGTAATTAAAAAAATATATACATATTAAGCCTAATACTTACTTCACTCACATCTTCAATTATGGGAAAGCAGAAGCCACCACTCATGTCTTTCCTGCGTAGAAAGTTTATGACAAAATTATCATCATTTACCTCCATCACCTGTTCTACGTAAAACTTGAGAGTTTTCTTCGTAGTAAACCTCACAAAAACGAAGTCTTTTGGCTCTGGCTCTTTGTCTGGCTCTTCGTTGTCACTCCACGCAAAATTGGAGCTACCACTACTGTCCGCTAATGAAGGGACGTCGGACTCTTCTCTGCTAGAGCTCTGCAAAATAATTTTTTTGGTTTTTTCGATTCGATCCAGATTTGGCTTACCGCTTCCTTTGTTCTTTTTGCTACCCTTTACTAGCAAGTATTGCTTAATGGCATTCTTCTCTGGGGTGTCCTTGAGAATACAAAAACGGGCTCTTTTCCTTCCTCTGGAGGCAACAGATCGTGGTGCTGCTTTTGGGAATGGCATTATATCCTAGGGTACAAAATGTGTTGAAATGCTTGATGTACTCGACTGCGGACTTAGTTCTTTTGCTGACGTTGCTCTTACGCCGACACAGGGAAGCTCAGCAATAGGCATTTTGGTAGAAGGATTAGGGCTTTTTTCCTCGGCTTTAGTCACTGTAGGCATAAGATTTGGTCGATCAGTAGCAAAACTTAACAAAAATTCGTCATCATTGATAATGTTTAAATTAATCGGACAAATTCCTGACACCCTAAAACCTACTTATAATATTACTCGGCAGCATTGCTTGTAGAAAAGCTTTACCAAGAAGTCTTGCAATATCATAGATAGTGATGGTCCGACCGGGATTATGCAACATGTAACTTGCGCATTCCTGGGAGTAATATGTCTTCAATGATCCGAATACCGTCACTTGTGTGACGTATGAGGTGGAATTGTTAAGAGGATTATTCCGTTTTGCCTTGCAAATTCAATGGCCTCTAGAGAACAATGACTGTCATGGTTGTCCATGACAATAAGATGAACCTTATTTCCACTGGGTTGAGCAAATCGGATAAAGTGCTCTAAAAACTTAAATAAAATTTGGAGAATTCATCCATCCACTAGAGTAAGTAGTGCCGTCACTGCCAGGTGGTGCATCATTCAACATTCTTGGTTGCCAGTTCTTTCGTGGAAATATAAGGAAAGGAGGAATATGACCACCGGAAGCAGAAACAGCATTGCACAAAGTCACCAATTTTCCACGTTTGGCGGAAGTTATTTTTCCTACCTGCTTCACCCCTTTCACCCTCAATAATTTTTGAAGGTTTGTGAACAGTAGTCACCCCAGTTTTGTCCACATTCCATATTCTTTCAGGCCGAAAAGCATGTTTTTAGAAGACTTCCGTTAACTTTTTAAAAAATTCACCTACGGTGTGTTTGTTGAATGCGCTCTCTCTGCTCAAACTTGTGGGTTCCGGAGTTCTAAGCGACAGGTTTGAGTTCCTTTCAACAAATTCTTTATACCAGTCGACCCCGGCCTGTTCATTAATCGTCTATGAGTTGGGAAACTGCTTTTATTACATACGGCGTACGAGTAGGCTAATTTTCTTAATTGGACGACGGTTAGACCGTAAAACATAGAGGACATGTTTTTCAAAAACTCACAAAGTTCTTTCTCCTCATCTTCAGTGAAAACTTGCCGCACTTTGAAGCCCGACAAAGTTGTAACTCTCTTCTTGCACAGTCTCTTTAAAATCATTATGTTGATGCCAAATTGTCTAGTTGTGCTTTTAAAACTGCAACCTGCATTGACTGCCTCGACAGTGGTGCTATTAGAAATAATGACATTCTTGTCATGGGATACTTGATCCCAGAATCAACTTTCTCATCTTTTAAGGGATCAAGTATCCCCCAATTGTGATCTTTAACAAAAAGTCGTAAGTTTAACGTAAACAATGAATTTTATAAAATTAAACACAGCCATTCAAACAACAAATGTACTATGTACTTCACAAGTAAACAACCAACGCTTTAATTAGTAATGCAACAAAAACATTTGACTTACCGTAACTTTAAAAATAAGAGTCCAAATGCTCAATAAAACAAAATATTTTTTTTTTTAGAATAACAACAACGTTTCAAGCGGCCATTAAAATATTAAATGTTGGCAACACTTATATGTGCCATTGGTACCAATTTACTAGGGAAAAATCGCATTAAGGCGCCAAATTCAAGTGGTGATCAAGTATCCCTGGGGGTTCAAGTATCCCACATCTCCCCTTCTGTTCTTGCTATGATAGGCCTCATGTTTAATAGAATTATTTCAACCCCTGAAGGCATCTGCGAAGCAGAAATGAAATATATCTGTGTTTTGTATCTAGTTGGTGAACATTTTGATTATAAAGTATATATTTATTTTAAGTTTCCATCCAAACTACTCTTCCTCTTATTCCGGATTGATGCAACTATAAAGCCGGTTGCAAAACAAGATGTTTTAGTCATAATTGCAACATTTTGTACGATTTCGAAATCTGATAAAATGGGAATAATGAATATCAGATAAACTATTTAAAAACTTTGGTGATAATTCGTGTCAAGATGAGTCAAAACCCTTAATAATTCACTTATTACTTGAAATAACATTAAAACCATCACTATTACGTTAATTACCAAAAAAAAATTCCGTACCGTATTACTTTTTAAATGGGTATAAGATCACCTAATCGGTTTAGTAGTTTTGGAGAATCAGTGATTTAAGTGCTATCTTGTGACATCATAAAATTGGTAAAACTGTTATGTTAAGCAAGAGATAGGCGATGTCACTGCCTCGTAGACATTGCTATGTAACCAAATTCATCAAAATTTAATATTTGTAGAAATGTTTAATACAGGGTGGTGCAAAGAGAACGCATATGTTTTGATATAAGTAAGTTTACTTTAGTCACACAAAAATTTTATGAACACCAAACAGTCAGGAGAATTGGGCATTAAAAATTCCAAAGCACTTAAAATTTTTTTTTTAAATAATATCGGAAAGATTGCGTCTTTCTGCGTTAATACACACTATAAGACTATCTTCAAAATTTTCCATTGCTTTTGTAAAAGCGTTTTGTGCAGCAATTTCTTTACGTATTGCAGCCTTCAAACCCTAGTCGAGGGGTGAGGACTTTGAAGAACACTATCAACATCTGCAAAGTTTTATTCTTTGTATCTGATATTGATGCACGAAACAAAGTATCGTTTTGTAATCAGGAATCAAACCATTACGTTTGACCTTAAACTTTTTGCGAAAGCTTCGTCAAACAATAATGACAGATTTATTAGATTTCAAATAATGTTCAACAGCAAACACGCTATGTTGCACGATCCACTGCACCATTGCTACTAAAACTAAACGTCTAACTACAAAATGGCGTCACTCTACTTAAATCCTTGCGTTCTCTTTGGGCCAACTTTTCAACTTTGCTAAAAAGCTAAGCGCATTTTTAACGTAATATTTCAAATTCTTGTCAACTAAATAAAACACTAGTCAGTAATAATTGCAGAGTTACGAACGGTTATGTAGTTAAGTCAGGTCAACACTTTTCCAAAAATTAGGTTTACATTAATTTCTTTGAGTTTCAAACCTAAGTTTCATATGGGCTAGTATTATTGGATAAGCAAAACACAAAACCTTTTTTCTAAACATGCAAAACATTTTCTATAATATTTTTTCCTAAACCCCTGTTACACTTTGACGGAAAAATGCCTACTCTTTCATAGTATAACTTTCTCTGCTCCTGCCCTCTGTTTGTAACACAAGTAAAGAATTACATTTTCTCTTCTACGTAATATCTCTTTCTCATATCTCATCGCTTTTTTCCCCTTTTTTACTCTTACCTTTTCTAAATTTACTTGTTCTTCTACGATACATATACCCAGGTGTTTCTCTCTCTAATTTTCTAGTACTATTTCTAAAGCTTCCCACTCTTTCTATCTCCATATTTTTGCCCATCATTACACTTCTTAGCAGATTATGAAAAAGTTGCTCTTTTTCTACAAATCATTTTAAATATTCTTTCTGGCAGCCTCCACACTTGTCCCAATATTTTTTGTCCTTTCTGAGCTAGTTTCCTTATGTGTACTTCATCTTTATTATAGTATTTAATTTTATAACTTAAATGTTACCACTCATCTACACTTTCTATTTCCTCGTCTTTCCACAACCAAGTCTTTTTTTTCCCTTCTTCCTCTTTTTTTTTAAACACCATTATTTTTATTTTTGACACATTTACCTTTAGTTTCTTTCTTTCTAAGTATACTTTTACTACTCTCATTTCTTCTCTTATTTTTTTTCATTTCTTACCATCACCTGTACATCATCTGCGTATGCCAGTAACCATATCATTATTCTATTCTTTACCATTCCCTTTCTCTAATTTTATTTTAACTCCAAATCACCAATGTATATTGAAAATATGCTCGGGGCTCAGCAGACATCCCTACCTTAATCCCTTCTTTGTCCAAAAAGGCTTACCCAAATCTCCTTTCACTCTCACTATAGTCTTCGTTTCCTGATATATATATATATATATATATATATATTACTTTAATTGCATTTACCAAACTTTATTGATATTCCTTTTCTTTAAAATTTTCCACATGATTTGCCCGTCCACATTGTCAAAAGCTGCCTTTATATTCAAAAAAACGGCATACATTTTTTACCTTTTTATATTTTTTGTTCATTATCTATTTTAAAATGTAAATGATATCTACCGTCCGAAACGTTTTGTTCTCTATCTCTTTTTCTAATTGTCTTCTTATTATTTCTCCGTAAATTTTATAACTTGCGTTTGTTATGCTTACCCCGCTATAACTTTCATTATTTTTTTTCCTCTCCTTTGTATATTAGACATATGATTGCTTCCCTCCATTTTTATGGAAAACATTCTTATTTCCATATGTTATTAAATAAATTTCTTACTCTTCTCTTCATCTTCTATTTCTACATACTTCCACGGTTCCCTTTTGTGTACTATCTATACCTTCCGCTTTTCTATTTTTCTATTTACTTTATCGCTTGTTTTATATCCTTTTATTTATTTCTCCTTCTCTAAACTTTTTTGTTTAGCTTTAATGCTTCATATACTTGTTTATCTCTTCTTCTTTCTAAAAGTTTCATACAGTATTCCACCCAATACTTACATTTATCTGTATTTTTCCTTGTAATTATTTTTGTAGTCTTTTTCTTTATTCGCATCCGTCCTTATGTTGTTTTCTTATAATTTTGTATTTATCTTTGTCTGTTTTGTCTTTCTCCACTTCCTTTTTTCTTTTTTTTTTTTACACAATGTTTCATTCGCTTCATTATATTTTCTATTTCCTCTTCTATCCGGAAGTCTCCTAATTTTTTTTCATATTCTACACTATTTTTTGTTCATATATTCCTTTTTTCGCACTCTTTTCTTTGTTCCTGACTATTATGGTCTTCTATATATGTACACCTCTAACGGTTGATAAATCTGATTCCTCTTCATCCCCAATTCTAAACTTCTCTATGTCTCCAATGCCCTTTTCGTTTACAATAACATAGTCAATAACCGATTCACATCTTTCTACAAAATACGTATATTTTCTTCTTCTTCTTTTCTCGATATTTTCATTTAACATCATACAGCCTCTCTCTTCACACATTTTTATAAATGTTCTCCCTTGCCCATTCATTTTTGTATACATCGAATTCTTCTTATTCATTTTTCATTTATCATCATGCGTCTTTCTACCCCTATTCTCGCGTTAAAGTACTCATCTGTTATCATTTCTCCTTTATCTATTATTTCTAATTGTCCTTCTATACTTTTCCTTGTCATTGTCATTTCTTCTATACACAATGTTAGTATTTTAAAAATCTCCTTTTTATCCGCTTTTGCCCAAGTTGTTACTATTGCTTCTTCTTGTTTTTCTTTTTCTCTCCGCTCCTTTTTCACACCCGTAATTATTCTACCTTTCGTTCTACCTCTTTCCTCATTTCTCATGGCAAATTGTATTTTTTATATACATTTATCAGGCATTCTTTCCTTCCATGCATTCCAACCATTTTTCCACCAACTATTTACTTTTTCTCTGCTATATTTTAGAATAAAATTTTGTTATTTTGTTGTTCTAGTTATTATTTTTTTTTTTTCACAAAATCATGAAAGAAAAAGCTACATATTTTGATAGCTCGTATCCACTTGACAAACAATTTTCTTTTCAACCTTATGGTATAGTGACATAAATAATATGGTTTTTAACATTACGGTGACCTTATATATTGCTTTTGAAAGCTTAAAATAAATTAAATGTTTATACATGATTTGTCTCTGAAGTATTTAAACGTTTTGTTCCGTTTCCATCTTGCTACCTTTAGTAGAACTGGTTAACAGTTGACTATAAATACTCTTATAAAAATTGTTTTCTATTTTGTTTAATTTTTAAACAATCTTTCTTAATTATGTTTATTACATAACAAAATGCAAGACCATTATATTCGATTTTTCCTGATGCATCATCCTTTGGACGACCTCAGGTTTAATTTTTCTAATTTTTCCGATTCAATATTGACCAAAAATCATCAATTGAGGAAACACAATTCAATATGTTAGGAAGATTGTGTACGCGCGGTACAAAATTGATGTTCTTGGCTTGATACCACTCCCTTATTATTGTCGGATATTGACATGAAGCAAGATCAAACCAAAAGATTTATTCATAATTCGCATGTGGGTTCAAAAACTGAAACTGCAAAATTCAGTAAGTGTCAGAAATGGCACACCATACCAATTATTTTGTCCTTTTTATTGCTTTTAAATTTTACATGATCAGGGTTAATTATCAGCGTAGAAAATATTGTTCCCGTTCATCTTTGAGTTGAACAAAGTGAAATATTTTGGTGGTCCATCAAGATTAACTTGTTGACGAAATGCACTTGCAATATCCCGGATTCTCTTTAATTGATCTTTTGTATAATTTGGAGTTTTCTTCCTTTTTTGGGAAGACAACTGATTGGGGATACCTCGTTTCGCATTTAAGGCTTCCCTCGAATGATGCTGATGTAAGACCGCCAAAATGCAGTCAGTCTTAGAAGTGGCATACCATACCAATATTTGGTCTCTAAACTTTTTTTTACTATTAAATTTTACATGATCAGAGACAATGGTCAGTGTAGAAAATATTGTTTCCCTTCATCTTTATGTTTTTATTGTTCATCACGATCAACATGGTAACGAAACGCAACATCTCGGAATTTTCTCTAATTGATTCTTTGAATATTATGAAGCATTGTTCCTTTTTTGGAAAACAACATAATTACGTGATAAGGTTTTAAACACTGTAGTTTTTGCTACATTACATCTGATGGCTAGTTTTTGATGTGACATCTTCAAATTGCTGGTTCTCCTACTCTCTTTCTCTCTCTTTGGGTTCTAAACATGTCGCATTTTGGCAAGTTTCACAGGGTGTTTCTTCTTTACCTTTTTGGATATTTTGATAATTGTCGTTTTTTTTATGTATTGCAGTCCATAAATGTTGACTTCGACATTCGCCTAACCGCATTTTTAGATACATCAATAATAACCTAACTTATACGATGGTGTTTGAAGCACAAACCAAAACTTTGCAATGTTTATTTAAACGACATGACGCGTGACATTTCATTTTCATGCCCTGATTTATTATATGAATTTTGTTACTCAATCAACCAGATTTTTTTTAAATCAATCAAAAGTCTAACGGTCATCGTTTTTATCTAGTATGGTAACATTCATTTCTGTTTTTTTCTGTTGTTTAGATTGTCTACTACATATATATAGAAAGAGTATGTCACCTACTGTTGCTCTTTTTTCAGTAACATCAAAAAATCTCTTCCGCATTTCTTCAAGCTTTCTTTGACTTTTTCAGTTATCCAATAATTATGTGTTATTTAAGAAAACAGCTATCTGTATTCTGTCAAAAAAAATTTTACGGTTGCTTTAATAAATCACAAATAGACACATCAAGGGGTTGAGTCAAGTTTATAACGTTGAGCGGTAGTAAAATTGTTCTTGACTTACGTGACTACTGAAACGGTTACTACTGACATATTCCACGCCAAATATACGTTTGTTCATACAATTGTTATTTTCATAAACCACTCCTTAAAGTTGGGTCTATCAAATCATCAATTTTTGGTCCTTCCACAGAATGTTCCTGACTGGCCATCTTCCATTAATGATTTCCACATAGAATCTATATGTTTCTTTCTGAGTAAGTTATTTGTTAGAAAGATTTGACCAATCCTTCACACTTATCTATTTTCTTTTTTAATCAAATGAAAATTATTTGGTTTTTTGGAAAAAAAATTTTGAATTAATGCCCATACTCATAGTCATAACTTGAGACGTACTCGAGCCAAAAAAAACGGTAAAGGGCACTTCTCCTTGAGAATGATTTATTGTTGTCCTGAACTGTAGCTTAAGACAAAAAACAATCAACCTCAAGCACTGCTTTCTACTACCAAAATAACAAACCCTAGAAAATGTTAAAATTCCTAAGAACCCATTTTTAAGTGTTATCTTCACCGACATTTCCCGATGATGCGAACACAATAAAAAACTTAAGCTTCAAGCATGAGATTGAGATTTGACTATAAGTATGGCCATAAGTAAAAAGAATTTAAGATGATGCTGAAGAAAGTAATTTTTTACTTAAAAGATGGGTTGGTAATAGTAATTAAAACTTACAAGGATGGTAATTTAAAACCGCGTTTAGTATTAAAAAATATACATCTAGAATGGTCATGAGCAACATGTTTATTTACTCAGCAATATAATTTTGCGTCTATAGCCTTATTTGAATAGTTACGGTGAACATGTATTTCACATAATTTCCATAATTTTTGATAACTATTTTTTAAAATTATTTGTAATTGTATAGGGTGTTCAGAAATATTTCCTACTTAACCACACTTTGTTTTTTTAAATGGAATAGTGTACTTTTGTGTGAATTACTTTATGAACTAAATAAATTTTGGAAAAAAATAATCTGGTCCTATTGTTAATACTTTTATAAGTTTAATAATAATTTGAAAACTATTGTTAAAAATTTATTCATTACTTTATAAATAAGATTATTTATCAATTTTCGACGGAAAACGTCGCCATATACTAAAAAAAGAGTTTTTCTATCCGTCCTCTAATTAGAAGGGTGCGTGGACAATTTCTACCCCATAACAATCTATCCGATTATTTATTTTTATTAACAATTATTCAAATTTTTATTATTATATTATAATTTTTAAACTTGCTTTGTTTTTGGTCATTATTTATTTCAGATGAGATAAATAAACAAAATTAAATTTATTATTTTGGTTTTAATTAGCCAATGCTTTGCCCGAACCTATAGAAGCTTGATCAAGGTTTCTTGAAATTAGAGAGTGACTTAGAGGCTTTGATGTAACTTTCACTTGCTAATTTTAAGAATTCTTGATACAACTTTCATGGGTTCGAGCAAAACATCACATCAAAGTCACTCTCTAATTTGAAGAAACCTTGATAAAGGTTACATAGGTTTGGGTGAAACGTTGACTAATTGAAACCAGTGTACTGGTTTTAAATTCATCTCTTCGCCTTAAATATTCTTTACAATGATATTATTATGTAACTAGAATTTGGAGAATTTATTAAATTTAACCCAATTATTTATTTAATATTATAATTTACATTAATAGTTTAGAATTTGGTCTGAGACCCGTTCTGGGTGGAGGTCGAGTACAAAAAACTAATTCGAATTATTGAAATTGCCGAGGTTTTGCTCTCTTTGTGAGTGCTTTCTTAAGGCTTATTTGATAATAAGTTGATAGTCATCAAGGAATATTATCATCTAAGAATATTATTAAAACTGATAAAATGGTTGAACATTTAAATATCACATACACACAAATATAGGTTAGAACGAACGACGCATATGTGTGTGTGTGTGACGTTTAAATTTTTATCCATTTTTATCAGTTTTAATAATATTCTTAGATGATAATATTTTTTGATGACCATGAACTCATTATTGAATAAGCTTTGATAAAGCTCTCACATAAAGAGCGAAACATCGGCAATTTGCGTTAGTTTTTTGTACTCCACCCTCACCTAGAAGAGGTCTCAGACCAATTTTTAAACTATTAATTTAAAAAAAATTGAAGGAAACTTCACCTTAATAATTTACATTATTGATTAAAATAGATATTTATGTATCAAGATACTAAAGTTTGATTTTTCTGACGAATAAAACACGTGAGTTAAGGTACATATTAATTTTTTCCAAAATTGCAAATTTGAACAAAATCGGACAATTGTTTAACGTAAAAAAATTAAGTAATGTCATGTTGGGCATATTTCTGAATACTCTATACAATTAAAAACAGTAAACAAATTATGTGGATTATGTACAATACATTTTCAGTGTACAGTGTGTTCTACAACTTAATTTATTTGTTCTGACGTCAGCCAATTTTTTTTAATAACTTAATTTTAATTTAAATGAAGATGTTTACGAGATATTCGGGATGCGATTGGATGCAAGCATTCAAAGTTTTCCCGTACAAAACTAAACTTTTACAATATTTTTCCGAAATATTATTAAAAGCGATTTAGTGAACGCATCGTAACTATTCCACTCGTTGACCGCGGCAACCATAGAACTGTTTATCATTTATTCGAAGATGATTATTTCCTTCTTATTGTTATTAATAGTTGTGAAATGGAGTCTCCAATAAAGAGATGCATAAAAAAATCAGTAAGGCATTTTTATGGCGACGTTTCGTGCAACAAAGTGTGCACTTCCTCAGTCCTCTGATTTATTAAACAGAAAACAATTACATTACAATTTAGGTAAACTTAATAATTTTTTTACACACATAAACAATAAATAAATAAGAAAATGTGTAAAAAATTATAAAGTTTGCCTAAATTATAATGTGATTGTTTTTGGTTCAATAAGCAGGAAGTGCACGAAACGTAGCCATAAAAACCCCTTAGTGGTTTTTTGATGCCCTTCCTTATTGAAGAGTTCATTCCACAACTATTTATCATTTATCTTTTCCTTTATCATATCTGTATGAATAATTGATGAATTATTTGCGCATTTTTAGTTTGACGCTTTCATCCTAATATTTTACTTTTCTTTAAATTAATAAACTGTTTTTCTTATTGTTTATTAGTTGGTAGATGAATCCGTTTTCTGGTTCTCCTTTATGTGCCAATAATATTCAATTTTACTGCCTTTTGCATATTTTCTCTGCCACACGCTTCTACTCTCTCTTCATTCATTTTTATAAAACGTTCCTACCTACATATTGCTTCCACTGTTGCATTATTCCTACTACACATTCATTTGTTTTTGTTAATACATTTTTTAAATCCATTAAGAATCAAATAACCAAGAAATAAGAAATTCATTCGAATTTATTAAATACTGTCCGGCATTTGCTATTACGAACCGGATATTAAGTTTTACGCCAGTTTTCTTTTCGGATTAGAAAAAAAATATATTGCGCTCAAACTTTTTTATTAATCCTAAATGGATGAATTTGTGAAATGAATTTTATAACGAAAAATGTAGTTAGAAAGAATTATGCATTTGCACAACGCTCATCCGTTCATTGCTTTTACAAACGTTTTGCAGACTGTATAATGCGATTAAAACTGACTTAATTCGTCAGTTTCTAAAAAATTCGCGAAACACGTCATAATTCCTCTCTCGAGGACGGGACAGAAAACAACAAAATTACTGTTTGCGTAAAACCACAAGATTCAATTTTGATTTTATCACAAAATTTGAGAAAAATATTTTAATTAATTCAAGTGTCAATTTTGTCTCACAAAATATTTTTGATGTCTACTTGTATTAAAGATTTTTTTAATTAAGAGAAATTGTCAGTATGCACACGTATTTATTTGAAATACTTGTCATAAATTAAGGAAAGATATTAAGCAAATGATAGTCAGTGTCGCCACCTTATGGACAGTTGCCATGTTTTATTCGGTTGGTAAGACGTAAGAATGTCACTCTATTGCTTTAAAAACGCACTTAGTATTTTTCGAAATGTTGAAAAAGTTTACAGCCGGTTAATATTCATTAAAAATTTAACATTTTGCTAAACTTAATACCTACTTGTGAGTACAGCGGTAACGTCAGACATTTGCAAATTTATTATATTTTAAAACTTTTTTAATTTTTTTACACGGTGACAACACAAAGTGGATACGTAGTATAACTTTTTTATTTCTTCAGATAATAACCTGAAAGTTGTAAGACTTATACTTCTTAGACTAACAAAACAACTTAAATGTTTAAATTTGTCAACGTTTTCTCCTTCATATGCAGGCTTTATCAACGGCTTAATCAAAAATGAGTTAAAAATCAGGTTGTAGAATTTTATTTCCTTTCTTCACATGAAAGACGAAACATGGGGAACTGTAACTAAACCCATAGGTCGCATTTGAGCATACCTTGATAAAGTCCTCACGTGGAGGGAGAAACGTCGGCAAATCTTCACTCACAAATATAAAGATATAGCCACATCTAGTCGAACCAAAGCAGTTTTGTTAGAAAAAATAAATTCAAAAACTTTTTAATTTTATCTAGTTTATAAGCCCTTACATTTTCAGATTTTTGTCGACCGAATTTCTATTGTCACTATGTATAATGTTCAATTATCACACGAGAATTATAAAGCCGCATTTTCATCATTGCAAAAGTATTCTTTGTATGTATTTTTGTTGATTTTAATTGTTAACAATTGTTCTGTTTGTCTAACACTGTGAATGTTTTTTTTGTATTTGAAGCTTTGCTACAAAGAATAGATATGAAGGTACACAAAGTACAGTGTTAACTGAACCAATGCTGAACATATTGCCAAAGAACTACTGCTTGGCAGAAGCCATTTAACAGTAGGTACGTGGATTATCTGAAAAGACAATGATTACAAAAATGATATGTGAAGAACGTCATCAACGTAATTCAATTGTCAAATATTACAGAAACGTGAGTTAACCTGGTTGTTATTTTAAGTTAACTCAGAATTTTATGGCTTTAATACAGTCTAATGCGATTCATTACAAATATTTGTTGTTATATTAACAAATCCTAACTTACATTTTTGTCCTAATATAACAGTGTAGTATTTAAGTAATTTTTTTTAATTATAAAACAAGTTGAAAATGCAAGGCATTGTCGCAACGAACTTCGTATTATCCAAATATGGAAAGAATGGCAAAGTTATAATTAGCGCCAATAGACCGTCATTGCTAACTTTCTATTATCCAAATATGTGCCACACATTGATTTTGGACATATTTGGATTTTGAAATAAACTTAATTTCCCGAGGGCATCGGGTATCTGTGGCTGATTTTATGGGGGGATAGGATATTTCAACTCAGCTATGCCAGAGGAGTCTAAATATATGCCACACATTGATTTTGGACGTATTTGAAATTTTAATTTTTTCGACGGAATATCGCGGGGGCTCGGCGTCCCCGTTGCCCGATTTTAATGCACATCAAAACTTAAGCTTTGGACACCAAGCTGAATCGATTGATGTATCACACAATGATGTCCGACCATTAGAAAGGCCTCGGACGGACGCACACACGGACGCACGGACGACAAATCGATTTCATAAACGAACGAAGTTCGTTGACAAGGTTTTAAGTTAATATTAATTTTTTTTAATAAAAGATAAATTTTTGTACCCAAACTTATTTTAGTACTCAAATTATTTTCCCTCTAGAGTGGCGCCATCTATTCCTATTTTCTAGACTTTCAAAACATTTTGTGTGTATAATGTCGAAAAATTTGTTATTTTATCCTTTTTTAATTTTTGACCTCGGATAATCAAACCCGCCGAAAAAAGATACACTTTTTCGCCTTGATAAACAAATTTTTACTTTTCCAATTCAATTCAGTTTGTTATTTAATTTTCAAATAATGCAAAAATACATAACGTGTGTTATAGAATTAAACCAAATTTATTTTTCTTTTTTAAATTAACAAATTATTTGGTTTTTTACAGAAATTCCAAAACTTCTTGTTAAAGAAATTAATTAAACATTAAAATACCCCCTTTCAGTTTTTATTCGTTTTCTTTCATTTCTAGTCATTTTTTTATCTACTACCTTTCTCATCTATTCAGTACTACCCTCTTTCATCTTTATTTCATTCTTACTTCGCTGCACCTCTCTAACACATTCTACACTATTTCTCTTTATTCGTCTTTTAATATTTATTTACATCTTTTCATTTTTTATGTTTTTCCGGAATTTTATTCACTATTAATCCCTTTGTACTTGTTATAAGTCTCTCGTTTTTGTTCGTGCAACTGGTTATTTTTGTTTCTTATAATTCTCTTTGTTCTTTTTCACCACTTAGGTTTTGGTTTTTTGTCTTTTTCCTTCTATCACATTGTCTTTTTTATTTCTTCTTTTATTTACAAATTTTATGCTTGTGTTTTGTTTCTTCTATGCCTTTCTTAATCAGTCTTTGAAACTCTGTTTTTCTTCTTTAATTATTTATTTCTTCTGATGTATTCTTACATTCGCTATTCAATTATTCTGCTCTTTTGCCAACATTTTTATTTCTTATTTTAAACTTTTTTTATCGTTTTCTATTTTGTCTTCGTCCTCTTCCAATGCGTCTGATATTTTTTGTTTCTTTGTCAATTGTCTTTCATTTTGTACACTTTTTAGTCCACACTTTTTTTTCTCTCTGTTCCTCTTTTCTATCCCCAATTATGTTTACCTTCTTTGCTTAATCTTTTTTTAAATTTTCTACTTCTTTCTCTACTTTTTGATTATCATTACACTTCTTCTCCTTTTCTGGTTTTGCATTGAATATTTTTCTTTGTACACCTTTCTTGAATATTCGTTATATTTTTTCTTAGTATCGACCATTTCTTTTGCATACAGATATCTGTCATTTTTTTCAAAAACGGTTAGTCGTAGACATTTGTGTCAAAAAAATGCCCAGAACGTCAGAATTTTAAGTGGTACCATAGGTCAAATGTTGAATTGTTGAAAATTTTTTAAAAAATAAGCAATTTTTGTAGGAAAAGTTTTTTTATTACTGCGATCGTTTTCGAGTAATATTCGATTGAAGTTATTAAATTTGGTTCATTAAAACTGATTATTTAAAATCTATTACCGAGTCACAATTTCTTCCATTTACTTCTAAACACTGTTGAGCTCTTCTAGTTACATTGACTAAAATAGACATTAAAAAAAAGAAATACTTTTTTACCTTACAATTTCTTAAAAAAATGTTAATTTTTTTTTATATGGTGGCACATTCAAATAGAACAATTTTGGTTTTTTTAAATGAGTCCTTAAATAATTTTTGCCATTTTTAGATTGTTACCGGTTTGTTGTTTTGATATTTAATAAAAATGTATTTAACACTAAGAAAGCCGCTGAGAAATCTACCCGTAGCTTTATCTTGAAGAAAGGAAGTAAAGTACCTGGTCGAAGGTTTCTAAAGCAGCAGCAGGCGCCACCTACAGGATCCTAATACGTATCCTTAAATAATACAACTTAAGAAAAGTAATACATAGAAACTTGTAGAAGAAGTATAGGAGATTAGTAAGACAAGACACACATATAATTTTAAATTATTAATAGGTTCAACAGTGTGCAGATTACTACAGTTAATACATCAATCACAATTTGAAAATATTTTAAATTGAGAATAGATGCCACGAGTTTATTTAAGCGTCCGACACGAAAACTAACAAGAACCAACAGAAAAACACCAAAAACTGCACCAAAAACTTTACTCGGACACGTGTTTCAACAGCTAAGCTGTCATCATCAGCGATACCGATACTAAAATTAAAAACAACGGGAAGCTTATATATACTATCTGCTTATCACGCATCGTTAAACTTAATTGATTCTTAGATAAGGTTAAATAATTCCAAAAATCCTAATGGACTAGAGGATACTGTTTTATAATCAAATTTTGAAAATATTTTTTCAAGACCTTTTGTCTATGTGGGATAATTTGGTAATTTGACATATTTCTTATCTATTTTGCTATCACTAGTTCCTACCGTTGTAATGTTTCTAATGTTTAACTTATGTTTATGTTTTCTAATTGTGACAATTGATTCTTGAAAACCATTGTATGATGCATTCTGCTTAATATTTTGCAGTTCTTTATCAAAGTTTTGTTTTGACGATGGAAAATGTAATAATTTGTGAATCAAAAAGTTGAAAGATGCAAGTTTATGTTGAATACTATGGTTGGAATCATTTGTTATAAACCTCATAGTGTTAGTGTCTTTACGATAAATATCTATATCTAGTTTGTTGCCATTTCTTGTCACTAAAGTGTCTAAGAAAGGTAACTTAAGGTTTGTTTCTGTTTCATAGGTAAACTTGATCGTCTCAAAATTTGAATTTAAAATTTCTACAAATTGCTGAGGGCTGTAAACTTTAGTGTCGATGACTGCAAAAACGTCATCTACATATCTACACTAAATTCTAGGAAAATAATCTAATTTATTTTTTATATCAGTTTCAAATTTACCCATGAACAGGTTAGCCATAAACGAAGATAAGCTGTTACCCATTGTTGTACCATAATTTTGTTGATAAATATTATTGTTAATTTGAAAGTAGGTTTGACTCATACATAATCTTGCTAATTTAATAAAATTATCTACTTCTGAATTGTCTAAATGGTTATGGTGTAACATATCTTTCAAATAATCTAAAGGGATATCTATCGGAACGCTTGGAAACAATGAACAGAAACTAAAACTTCGTTTTTAGTCAGCTCAATGTTTTTAATTTTTTCAATAAAATCGTATGAATTTTAAACACTGAAATTTGATTGTTGATATTCAAAACTGTTGAATTTATTTGACAACCATTTAGATATCAGATAAGTAGGAGCATTAACACCTTTGACTACGATTACCAGGTTTAATTAGTTTCTTAAAAATATAAATCGTAATACTTATAATTAAACTTATCTGGCGTATATCAGTGACAGGTTTAGAAACGGTTAACATCACCACAACGTGGTGGCGATCTTTGTGACATCAGACAGTTTTCCCAGAGCACTGACCCAGGTATCGGTGTTGAACGTACAAATTGATATGTAAAGTTTACGGCAAAAGTATTGTTTGCATCACTTACAAAATTGTACGGAAAGAGAAAAAAAACGAAGAATCTAAAAATGACAAAAAATTATTTAGAGTGTCCTTTTCTAGTTTCATCGGAAATGAAAAAAATATTTGAACGTACCAGCAAATAGTAGAGAAAAATTAAAAAACTAAACATTTGTGGCGTCTAGGGTGTATGCTAGACGCCTGTTTGAATCAGAGAAAGAACTGGCGGAGTCTGTTTTAAAACGTTTATTATATTTTTACTTACAGTAGTCGAGATGGAATACTTACATAAATGAATGTGTTGCCGTAAAGTCGTTGATCATACTTGAAGCGTAGAAGATGCCGCGTTTGCAGTAACAAGGCCCCGCTCGTGTTACATACCGCTGTATAAGTACCGGTTAAAGTGCTTGCGACGCACTACCGTGATGACTGGACGTGACTTCTGTACTTGAATGATTTATTTATTCCATCTACTTTATTTTATATGTGATAAGTAAGTTGTTTGCTTCGTGTGCGAGGTCGTGTAAAACGTTTCTATGTGTGTTACCGTTTGTTAATTGGGTTTGTTTTTATTGTGTTATTTACTTTTTGCATTTTGATCGTTACTTTACGCGGAAGTAATAATGTTGATGGGGTTGAGACGGCAACCCCATATGGGTCCTTTCTTAGTAGTTTGATCCACGATAAAGAGTGTCAAAGATTGTTACTCAAAGATGGGCAAAAAAGAATTGTTTTGCGGTTGTCTTTTTGTTGCGTTGTGAGGCGTTCTTTGCAGATGCTGTGGTTCGGTGCGCTCTCGTTAGCGCTATTGCAGATCCTGCGCTGTGGTGCTACGTTTTGTAGTTTTTGTCATTGTGGCTTTTCGTTTTGCTTACGAAAGCTGAGGTTGAGTGGTTTGTCGTTGCTGCTTTTTGTTTTGTTGCTGCTGCTACGATTGCAAGGATTGTCGTTGGCTGCTGTAGATACTGCTATGGATTTTGTGATGGATGTTGCTTACTTCAGAGGCAATTTGTGCAATGCGAGTGTTGATAAGACGTCGCAACTGGGCTTTATAAGCTTCGCGAGGTATGTTTATGCGCCCATGGTATCTGTATGCGACAGGCAGTACCTTGAAACCGGTGTCGCAAGCTTTATGTTGTGTAGGCGAGGGCGTTGTTCTAGCACAGGTGAACGATGAAGTCTTGGGCCTGTTGAGTTTTGGGTGCCGAAAGTGTGTGCGTGATCGTGGACAGCTCTGTCATTACAAAACGTAGGTTTGGTCTTGATCTATGTGTCCCTTAAAGTAGCGGATGTGGCGATTTCAATGATGCAGCGTTTGTGGTTTTAGTAAAATGGTGCAGCGATTAATGCGTTTGTGAGATGATGCGGTGTTTCGTCTTTTGCGGGTAGTTTGTTAGGTGATGGGGTTGACGAAACGGCTTTGTGTGTACTCCATCAGCCCAAGTTGATGTGTGTTACATATTCGAATACGGTAGGAGAATGTCGGTGCCGACGATGTCTATAGTGGACACAGCGCTGGCACTAGTTGTGTTGGCCGGCGTAGTAGTGGCAGGTTTCATGTTGCTGAAGTGGTATCGTAGATGGGCGTGTTGTCGGGCAGCGGTTGGGGCAGCAGCGAGCTTAGTGGGTTCATTAAAGGACGTTTTCCCGTTCATGTCGTTAAATGTTGTAGGTATATAAACAAATTTTGTAGTTATATCTGTTGTTGTTGCCGTGTTGCTGGAAAACTTCTCCTTGAAAGTTGGTCTTTTTCTGATTTTTCATCATGTCGGGGGTCACCACTGCGGCGTCTAAGGTGTATGCTAGACGCCGGTTTAAATTAGAGAAAGGACTAGTGGAGTCGGTTGTTGGCCGGATAAAGTACTAGCAACGCACTACCGTGTTGACCACTTTTCAGCGTCGTGAGCTTGTCAATATTAAGTTTTGAACTTAACTAAACTTGTCACTCGTGAACTTGACTTGACTTATGTACTTGACTTGACTGAGTTACTTATTCTACCTACTCCGTTTTATATGTGATAAGTAGGTTATTTGCTTCGTTTGCGAGGTCCTGTTAAATGCTTGTTTGTGTGTCAGCGTTTGTTGATTGGGTTTGTTTTTATTGTGTTATTTACTTCTTGCATTCCCATCGTTACTTTATGCAGAAGTAATAATGTTGATGGGGTTGAGACGGCAACCCCATATGCGAGAAGTAAATATGTTGATTCGGTTAAGACGGCAATCCCGTACAGCCGTTATTAAGGGGTACTTACATTGATGTCAGATTTTCCTTTTTTGCATAATAATAAACTTTGTTATTTCAAAAATCACCCTGTAAATTTTTGCTTTTTAAAATTTTAAGACATATTGTGTATTTTCGTGTAATACTTTAAAAGGATGATTTATTTAAAATAACAAATAGTTTAAAGAGAGAGTTGGATCAAATCCAAGTTGTTCTGTGAAATGTTTTAATTAAAATGTCCATTTAATAGTATTGGAAAGGTAGAAGCATTGTTTTGAAAATATTCTCCAATACTGATTTGTCGTACCGACGTGACCTGGATCAAATCGAAAATAATCTTAGGAAGCGTAGCATTAAGTGGTACCGTTAAGTTTTTGTATAAGATATTCTTCTGTAAATCCAACGGTTCATAAGTAAGTGTTCTACTAATTATTAACACACCTTACATTATATGAGCAGTATTTTAGTGGATTGTACTTCTTTAAAGCATTGGAAAGGTGCAGGCCTTATTTTAAAATTATCCTCAAGTAATATTTTAACTTATGTGTAGATTAGGTACTACGCCATCGGTTAAACCGTTTTTGGAAGTTGATGTTGTGGATGATGTACAACGATCATTTGGAATTCTTGGAGATCGTATTGGGGTCACGATATGAGTTTTTAAGACAGGTTTGAAGTAGAATTTAAGTTAATCAAACAAACGAGGTCTATAAATTGTCTTCCTACCTCAAATCAATTTTAATAACATAATAATGATCCTAATTACCACATTCTTTTATCGCTCTTTATATGTTATATTATTGTATTAGATAACATTTCAGTTAGTTAGATAATAACAGAACAAATAGGGCACATTTGAACGGGTACGTTAATAATTGCATAAAGGACGATATTTCTACTACTTTTACAACCGCGATCACTATTTGTCTCTAGACCTTTATAGTCTGGATGTTCTGGACTTCCAAAGATCTACACATTGTTGTTTACTGACTTTTATACAAGGTTATTTAGTCAACATATCACATAAATATCTTGTATAAAGATAAACTTTCTTGTTATACAGGGTGTTTTATAGCTAATTATTTTCTTGAATTACGGTTTTGTCGTTTTGACTTAATTTAATGTGGTTTGCGTCGAATTGTATACGAGCATATTTTATATTTTGACACTATTTTGTTTATTATACAGAGTGATTAAAAATAATGTATATAATATTTACGTTCTGTGTTTAATTGCATATTTGGATTTACCTTAAAAAGCAAAGACATAATAAGGGTGTGTTTGTGGGAAATTTTGTGTTAAAATTGAATCAACTTTTAGCATCACACGGTAATTAAATTTTATTCTGACTTATGCGAAGGTTACATCTTCAGAAAATGCTCCTTATTTGCTTGCAATGTGTTACAATTTAGTGACTCGCGAATTTCTATATGGAATACCTTGTATCTAATTTTATCTATTAATAGACTATTTTATGCTATTTACAGTTTCAAAGGAATAGAACACTAAACTGCAGCGTCTATTTGACAAACAGAAAAACACCAAAAACTGCACCAAAAAACGTTACTAGTTCGTGGATGATGATAGCTTAGCTATTGAAACACGTGTCGAGTAAAATTTTTTGGTGTTTATCTATTGTTATTCACAGTTTGTTTTACTGCACTAAATGGTGGAGTAGTTAATTTTGATCAGTAACCAATTTTAATGTAAATGTACCATTTTAGTGTATTTCTTTTTATAGAATTCATTGTAAAAGTATTGATGAGTTTTTCTGATTCTTGGTTTTTGACTGAAAGATGTGAATGATACACACTAATATTTTTGGTTTGTAAATGTCATTCTTTATTAACTCGCCTACAACTCGGATAACTTCAAAGTAGCAGGTAGTTTGAGCAAATGTGACAAAAATTTTATCTGGTGTCATTTGTATCATCTACTAATGAGATCAGGAACCAAAAAAGGATAACATTAATTATTGCATTATTTCAAATTCAAAATGTGGTATCTTTTGAAACTTCATAAAATAACAACTTTAAATATAAAATAATACATAGGGTGTTTTTTTTTAATTAATGAAAATGCCGTAATTTGTGTTAAAGAGCCATTCACTAGAATACAAATGCATTTTCGTACGTGTTACGTTACACGATTCGACTTATTGTTTGTATAGAATGTACCCTCCTGAAGGAAATACAGTCGATAGCACGCATTTGTACAATGGTGTACTTACACTCGAGTTCTCTTAATCCTGAAGAGACCTAAAATGACGAAACAGCTGTCGAGTGATTCTACATGTTTGTTTGCTATTGTACAACCTTTTGCGAAGTTACAGCAGGCGATTCAAGATTGTCATTTTTTCAACACTGGATAATTGAAAGATCGATTATGTAATTGCTAACACATCTGTCGACAAAGTTGCCTTTAATGCAAATGCGTCTTCGTACATGTTACGTTACACGAATCGACACCTAAGTGTCTCAACACTTATTGTTAGTTAAAGTTGAGACAAAGCTGTACTTTGGAAAACACTGGAAGGTCCTGAAACGATAAAAGCTTATGGAACTCGCATTCTATTAGAAATTTTTTCTTGAAAACTTTTGCAACGTTATTTACCTCTTTTTTTATTTTTGCACTATATCTCAAGTTTACTCAAAAAGTATTTACCCATAAGCAGTAATGTTGCTATCGCTTTTTAAATACATTTGTAGATGGTTGAGATTGGTAAGTGAGAAATAGTTTGTACGTCATTTTCATATTTTTATTCTAGCATGATGTTGTTTCTAGAGAAGATAATCTACTAATGTTTGTTTTACATTACAGATACACGATTCCAGTTATGGAGGTGAATCGGAAGAAGATATTTTCGCAATTTACCACCAAAGCGCAGCCGCAAACGCTTTACTTTACGTTGGTCTTGGAACAACTGCAATAGGAAGTGTTGTATTTTTTGTAGGTTCGGGCGATAAGGGTTTCAAAACCTTAGAACTTCGATTGATCGGGCCTACGTTAGTTGCATGCGGCCTACTATGTTGCCTAATTCGTATATTGTTGTGCGCCTGTCCATCAACATGTATTAGAAGAAGAAAAAAGGCACGACTTAAAAACGTGTGCCCTCTTAGTACTAACCGATTTCCTTTGCACGAGCGCGAAAAACAACCCGCCGATTTCGTGGCGATAGATCCGACGACTTCATTAATATCGAAACAGAAAAAGAGAGTGTCGATAGCTCAACAAAAACCAATACCAAGTACAAGTACGGCTGAAGATTTTCCTTCGCATTTAATTTATAAAGAAAATGAGCCCGAAGACAAACCGCATACAATAATCGAATGTAAACCCACAATTCCTATAATTACAGTTCCCGACTTTACAGACTTTTCGAACAATTCCAATTTACCGAGAGACGAATCTAGCATAGAATTACAAAATTTAGAGTTGGCCTACGAATTAGAAAGTGTTTCGAGTAACGATAGTGACAGTATTGTGATTGAAAACGAAACTAATAGAGCGCCTTCGAAACTTACACGAACTCGTGTACCAGTTCATGGTAACATTGTCGACTCGTCTTACGACAAAGAAACGTCTTTGAGCGTAGTGGTCGAAAGAAGTGACAATAGTGAATGTAGTACCGATAGAAATAATAAACCTAACGGTGAAAAACCTAACGAAAGTGAAAGACTATCTCATAGTGGTATTCTATTAAGTCCGTTACAATTAGAACAATAAGATTGTTTTACCTTATTTTGTTGTTAGACGCTTAAACTCAAACAACGCATTGTCAACGTTGCTCAGCTACTCACTACCAATAAGTACCTGATCAATCTATTACTTGCAATTAATCTTCTTTGGTTTCGGCGTTGAAGGTTCATTTAATCCATATTAAGTCAATTCAATCAATACCAAAGCAACAAGTTCCTAATCATCGCATTGTTTGAGTTTAATTCTTTTGGTTTTAATTAGTAAATAAATGGAATTGATTAATAGATCTTATATAGGCGAATTGTGTTGAATTCAACACACAAGGTTCTCGTTTCTTTTTCCGTTTCAAGATATGTTCAGTTTAGATAACTAATAATGTAAAAAAAAATATTTAAGATATAGCGTGCCTAGTTATTTTTATTAATTGTTTGTAACTTTATAAGTAACAGCTTCTTTATCATAATTCAATATAAGCGTAAACAATTTTTTTCGAATTCTTCTCTTTAGAGATTGTGTTGATTTTTTGATGCGTCAAAAAATCGACACATCGTGTATGGTCGCGTTTATTTACGTAATAAAAACTAAATCGAGGTACCTAATATAATAAAAGGAATGATTGCAGTTGTAATTTATTGCGTTTTTATTTTTAATTATCATTAAACGCAATGTATTCCATGTCTTGGTGTGCGACATTTGTGAACGAAAAAATACGATGGCCAAACGCACCATTAAAGCACCAACTTTGTTTTCAAAATGGAATGACATTGTTTAACTAAATTTACCACAAAAAAAATGCTTTATCACAAAAATGCTATCACACCAATTGTAATAAATTTAAAAAAAAACTGCTGTACTGTATTCTATATTATAAAAATTCATAGAGATTGTATAACCATTTACATGTATAAATATTTAAGTCTTATATAAAATATTGTTTTCAACTTTATTTTTGGAAGTTTTATAAAAGACTTAAAATATTAGTAAATAAAAGATGTTAGGATGCTATATATAATTATAATGGGTACATATCGTTAAGAAGAAATAAAAATCTTGTCAAGACGACTTAATTTCTTTTTTTAAAGAAAATTGAAACTGATCTATTGTTTATTTTTTAATTCTGTTGGTGTGTCCCAGCCATATCTTTTGCACCTCTTCAAATATGTCCTTTTCCATCTTCATCACTTCTATTATTGTTTCATGTCTCACTCTGTCGAGCCTCGATCTTTCTACAACTTCTTCTCATATAGTCTTCCTATAGTAATTTGTTTTATTATTTTTGCTCATCCACACATCCGACCCATAGGTAATAACACTTTGTACCATTGTTCTATATATTTATTTCTTTGTCTGCCTTGTAATTTGTCTATCCCATAATACTGAATTTAGAGATGTAGTAATGGCTCTTCGCTTCGTTATTTTACAATTAATCGCTTGATTACTGCTCTCCTCTTGTCCAATAATACTCCCTAATATTTAATTTTTGTTACTCCTTTTATATATGTTTTTCTAATTACAAATTTGGAGTATCATCGTTTCCTATTAGCAGATATTCTTTTTAATTTTTATTTATTGTGAGTCCGTATTTTTCATATCTTTAGCTATCACGATTTGGTCATCCGCAAAGTATAGAGAGTAGAGGAAGTTTTCTTCTATCTGCATTCTAATATTTTTACATTCTTTTTGCCATTTATATAAGGCTCGGACTAAGTATATTTTAAACAGATAACCCACACCCTTGTCTTGTTTGGATTTTTTTTGTAAGTTGACCCCCAACTTTTATTCTCCTACTATTATTTTCGTACAGTTGCATTGTTGCTTGAATTAATGTGTTACCCGATTTCTTTGAATTCTCTTTTCTGCTGTTATTTTTAAAGTAACTATGTTGTCAATTGTAGATGGTCCTGCTCTAAATCCAGATTGTTCTTCGGATTATTTTTCTTTTATATCGACTTCTATTAATTCTTTCAGTATTCTGGAATGTTGTCGTCTTGGAGGAGGAGAGAGCTAAGTTACACAATCACTATTTAGAGAAAAACGACATTTAAGTTTCTGCTCTTCACTTAAAAACAGAAGTTAATTCACATTTCCATTGTTTATTTACTGAATGTAATGGAATTTGACCGAGATGTTCACAGACACTTTATGCTGACACTCAATTGAGAAAAAATTAACAAACATTGTATCATTATTGATAATTGGGTAATTAGTACTTAGATCTATTTATCTTCATAATTGCAACCATAAGTTAATTGTAATATGCAAAATGAAGAGCTAAGTGCGTGAGAACAAAAAATTGGTACTTTGAGCGCGGTCTAGTCTTTGGTAAAACTGATGATAATTAGGCGGTATTTTATTTGATTTACATAAATATAGCAAATCTTTCAATTTCTTCTTGTCAATTGGGAGACGCGATTGATACAGTTGTCCAACATCATGTACAGTATGTTTCTGACGTGTAGATCTTCTAATGCACAATTGTTTGAATTTATTATCGCTTAACTGGTGTTTATAATAAATCAACAATGGCGAATCTTTCCGATACTGCAACCCTTTAACATTTAACCACTGCGTAGGCATTTCTATCAGTATTTATGTTTTTATTAGTTATCAACTTTTGGCTGTACGCTTTGAAATCTTGAAATTGTTCATTTCTCTCACGACATAAGAAGGGTTACTCATTTTTGCACCTATTGCAACTGTGTACTACTAGTTTGGAACAAATATTTTTATTTTTTTCCTTTATTCTCAATGGTAGGATAGATACTCGTCATATTCCATTTTAAAATGCCCAGACTCCATGAATTTTTAATTGATGACTTTCAAGTTATCCAATACAGACAGAAACGTAGCAGCTAAAATAGTATTTCGGTTTTGACCAGAGGCAGTGTCTGAATATAATGTGATTTCAGAAACTTCTGAAGGTTAATTGGAAAGTAACTCCCACAAACATGTTGCCAATTCTGATAAGCCCTTAGTTCCATCAGTTTCATGCCACATATAATTTATGACATTTCTATCAGCAAGAGTATATACAGTGAAATTATAAGTTTTAAATTTCTTCTTGTAATACAACTGCCCAATTCCTAGTTGGGGGTCAGCAAAATTTTTTTCCAAATCCATGGTGTATGACTTAAATCTTAACTCCTTATAGGCTCGTTCTTTGTCTTAGCTTTTGTGTTCTTGAGTTTCTCTCTTTCTTAGAAGGTGTAAATCATATTTATCTTGGCACTTCAATTTTTCTTCTAATTCTTCTTAAACTGAGCATAATTGTCGCGCTGGTCTTTCTACGGTCTGTGGAAACTATAGTTGAATTCATTAGTGAAGATATACGTGTAAAATGAAGAAGTGACAGGGACCACCTGGTTTTCGTTGCAATATTTTAAGTAATCTTGATACAGATTTTTAGATAAGCCTGTTGAGAGGTACGACCTCTTTGAAGAACTCTTACAAAAATGGGATTCAGTAACGGAAATTGAATTTATATGGTTTCGAACAATATCCTTATACTGTTCTGAGATTTTATTAGGAGCCGAATTCTAACTCCTTCGATCGCCTTTTACTACTCCACTATCTAAAGTTTTTTTCATGGCATTTTGACTATTTTCCCAGAAATATCTAGAATAAGTACAAAAGAAAAGTTTTTGCAAACTTGTTGTTTTCCATTACCAGATGTCAAGAAGTAAATTAGTGTAAATTGTCTTTTTGAAGCAGTGTTCTCTTGATCAACCATTGCATATCTTTTTATCGGTACTTTCTCGGTTACACATTTGCTAATGAAGCTACATCTAGATCTCTCATCTTTGAGAGATAAATAATCCTGAAATATATGCTTCCTTTCTTGCAAGCTGAATTTCTGATTGCGGTTATAGTGACATTTACAAAACACCGTTTTCACGGTTTTCGCTCTCACAGTATTTCCTTTTTGAGATAGATGTTCTTTGCCTGCAAGTCTGAGTTGTTTTTACTTATTTCTTTTTCAAGAGTCTGGCAAACGTTTTTGTTTTCTTGTTAGCTGTTTCTGCAGATGACATGCAACTTTTTTATCATTGTCTATCGTTCCATCTGCAATTTCTTGTTTAGTGATCTCTGTTATGCTTTTTTTCTTTCGTCTCTGAAGTTCTGATTTTTCGCTTTCAGAAGAATTCGACAGAGAATTTTCATCTAAATAATTGGGATCTTCATCTGAGTTTGATTAAGCAAACGGATCTTCTTCACTTGAATCTAGAAGTTAAAACTATTCTGGAACTATTTTCGTATGTAATCACTTTATTTCAGTAATTATTGCGTTCATTTCTCGAGACTTAATGAGAATGCAAACATGCAGAAAAACAATAATTTTCACAAAGACCTATAAAATCATAATTATGTCCACATAACCTAATTTTATACTATAAGACTTTTCTCATTCTACGTGGTCTCTCGTTAAGAATTTACAAGAGATGCATAATATCATTAATCTTACCTTTAGCATTTTCTTCATTATCAACACTCTTTAAACACAGTTCAGCGAGAATAATGTGCTAGTGTTCAACAAACATCAAGTTCACCACAGAATCTGAGAGAAGTGACAAAGCACAGAGGCAGAACTGATTCTAAATTGACCTACAGATCGTTGGCGCCAACTCGAACTGTTACTGTGCGGCGTAGCTCTTTTTACATCTCGGATTAATCACTATAATATTTATGGAAGAAAATATTAGTAAAATAATCTATGTCGCTAAAGCATACTTCGCCATTAGAAAAAACATACGTGTTTCGATTTAGTTCCTTTCACAGTTGAACTAAACTCACGGTTATGGCTAGAGAATCACTTAGCTCACTTCACCAGTGCATTCTATACAGTTTTCCAAGTAGTGTAATACATTAAACTCATTTCACCTGAAAATGTGGCTTACTTTTGTTTACCACCTGCTGATTGTAGGTATTACTGCTATACCGCGATAGTTCTTTGGGTCTTTTCGGGAACTCTTTTTGAAGATTAAAGTAATATACGAACTCTTCCATTCTCTTGAACCGGAGTCTCCATTTAGACATCTCTCAAATAAATTTTTAAGTATTTCATTGAGCTTAGGCGTACCGCACTTCACTAATTCTAGATTTATGTTACCCGGTCCTGGCGATTTCTTACTTTTTGTCGTACTAATGACGTTGTCTATTTGTGTTATATCTAATTCTATATATGTTTTCTTAATATCTTTTAAAGTAGTTTTTTTCATAAATAGTGACTTCTCTTCTTCAAGTAGTTCTGAAAATAGCTTAACCCAGTTCTTTGTTGGTATATTTACTATATTTACTCTATTATTTAGAAGATTATTTCAATGCTCTGATTGTTTTCCAAGCCTTTGAACTTTTGCTTCCTCCTATAAATTGGTCTACATATTGACATCTTTTGGTCCACCAATCGTTCTTCTTGCGTGTAACTTTTCGTATTATTTCTCGATTTATTTCTTCGTAGATTTTTTTTCTGGTCTGATTTTTATTTTGTAAATACTGTAAATACAAGTGTCTTTTCTGTTTTATTTTCTGTTTGATGTCTTTGTCCCACCAGTATAGCTTATTATTCTTTTTATATAGTCCTAAAGCTTTTTCGGTGGTTTTTTAATGCTATCTTGATATGGTTTTATTTTAATTCTCTACATACAAGAAGACCTTGCAAACATTCATCCAACTTTAAAACAAGGTCTTTATTCACAGATTCACCTAGTGTTCTATCTAATAATTTACCATGTAGTACAACCCGCATACTCTAGTGTACACTACACAAAAGTCTTTGTTTTCTTCAGTCTTCTTTCTGATTTCTGTGCTCTTGAAACTAGATGGCCTGGGTACTAGGGTGGTGGTGTACTAGGGTAGGAAGATTGAACAAGATACTAAAGTACAAGTCAGCAGTTATAGAAATACCCAGTAGTCGGAGAGATTGGGTTGTTAGCTGAATCTCTACAAGTTGGGTTCAATTCGTACTAGAAATTACTTATTTATTGGGCGCCAAGTTCCAATTTAACTGAAGCAAGTACTAACTCGGAACTAGTCGTTAGCAGTAAACTGAAAGTACCCAATTATTTTGCTCAAAATTCAATTTGGTTCACGTTGGTAGTAATGAAATCCTCTAATACAGAAAATACAAATTATATTTATCCAGAAACAACGAAGGTAATACTCAATTGATGTAGGGACGATTGAAATATAAAAGAACCTGTCAATGACCTGCGCCGTGAACGAAAATGAAACGGACGAGTCTACTGTTCACATTAAGGGCAACAACGAAGTGTATTTCGTAATTTCGTTTGTAGTGTTATTCAAATTATACCCTAGTTTAATAAATACATTTATAGTAAGGTATATTTTTATGATTTGCGTTGAAGATTGATTCACGTGACAGGTTCTTTACATTTCAATCGTCCCCTACCTCTAACACATAAAAAAACAATAGATATTCACCACAAAAAATAGGGAAACTATATATTATAGTTAGATAAAATTATTTGCGCCGCCACTGATTTGTTCGCGTTAAAATATGTATTCGAAACCACGCCTATGCTTCTATACATTAGGGCGTTTGTTTGGGACGTGTATATGCATTCGCTTTTAAATTAAAACACAACGGTACATGTAAGTAGGTATGAGTCTGCATACTATTGGCGGGAGTGCCAAATCGTAATTGCTTGAAATAGTTCTTTATTTTCTTGTGAAAGCGGTACTTCACGGTTAAGTAAATACCAATCAATTCTAACCAAAATACGATCATTGTGCCGCTCTTGCAGCATATCGATCCATCTAGGGTCTGAGAACAATAGCTTAAGCTGTATAAGCACATTGTCATCAGCTCAGGTACTGACGAAACGAGAATCATAGCCGTAGATGGTTCCCATACGAACGTTTGGGCGTAGTCTGAGCCGGTGGTTGATCCTCCGCACCTCTCTTAGATAGTGGAACGATCGTGTTTAACCCAAGGACGTGACCAGGTGTGCCTGTAATTTGTGGCGATGTGGACGTTGACGAGCACGATTAAACGGCACCAAGAAAAGCCAAAGAAAGAGGAGGAACAAAAAAACCTCTGTAAGGAAACATTCACTTGTAAGTATGCCCTTTCTTTAGGGGAGCAGCAATTTAATTTCTTATATTTACCTGTGGAATAGAACGAGGCGCTACTAAAGACGTCTCAAATGCGTCCCATCTTCGAATAGTAGAGATGCACCCATTATTTACGAAGAAAACCCTCGTTCTCGCAGACAGAAATTACTAGAAGTTCCACACGAGGTTTAGAAATGTAACATGGCTGGTTGCGGTTGAGAATTGGTAACGGAAACCGATAAGCCAGAAAATGTTCGTTTTAATAAACTCCCACAATGCTCTTCGGAGTTTTTTCGGCAAATTTTTGCCAAATATTTTAAAAGACTACAAATCCTTCGGTACAACACCGGTGTATTGTAAGTTGCCTAACTTCGACGAGTGAATTTTTAGACTAAACAATGTGTTGTAGGAAAATGGTCTATTTTTAAACGTTACAGGATTTACTTCATAGTTTAGTGTCTCTACGTGAGGCTAGGGTCAGATCAGACCCGGTCTGTTTATCCTGTGGGTCCATCAGTTCTTTGTGTTTTTCAATCATGGAGCCCAATCATGTTGCAAAACGAGACCCACCGAACTTTCATACACGTCCAAATGCACAGATCCAAGCGTTTTGCGACTTTTGATGTCGCTGTACAGAGGGCAATCGATCTAGAAGTAAAACCAAGTTTCATTCACTTCCCCGCACATTCAAAATGGCTAATCTAAACGCTGGACTTCGTGTAAGTAATTCTTAAAGATTTCGTGTCCTATCATCACACATACCACCACCCATAACAACCAACCCTAGGCACACCCTAATTGGCGGGCAACATTAGGGATAAATCTCTGAGCTACTCGACCTTGAATGCCGAGATCACACCACTTCTGCCATGTTCAGTTAAGTCTGTGAGACGTTCTCTTGTCAGGCCTTGCCAAGTGTTTTTCAAACGGACTTAATAGGTCTATTAACTCGTCAATTTTGACTCATCTTTTGATCATAAACTTTTCTCACCGGAGTCGTAATTTCAAGTTTCAAGTTCGTTCAATAATGAGCACCTGTATTGTCTCAGTTGAGACTGTTTTGCATACTGCCATAGTCATGTACATAGTCACCCTTTGTGCTCTATTGACTAGAGCAACGGGTGAGCTACGCCAGTAACATTGCGCACCAGATGCTGGCGGCAAAAATGGCGGTTATGAGTCCTTGCAAGATCTGTTTAGCAGCAGCATTTTACAGTCTCCAGTACGACCAAAGGCTCGTCTCAGTTTGTTGCTTAGGATCAACATCTTGGGGGCGGACCTGGTTCAGGCGAGGAAGGTAGCGGATATTGTTCACACATGGATCACTTGACCACAGAGTCCCACATTTGGTTGTCACGAGCTTGTAAGTTCTTTCATCATACAGGTCTTTTCCTTGGAGACACTTACTCCAACCGCAGCGCTTCACCTCTTAATAATGCTAATACATCTAGTACCTTTGCTCTCGAGCTCTCGCCTACTCTCTTCGGGAACGGGGTCGAGCGCGTAGGAGATGACGTCGCACCCAGCATGCACTAGCTCTACAAACAAATCGTCTATCATCAGATTTCAAGTAGCGGACCGCAGATGTATCTCCCGAGTTACCGCTCTATGAACCCCGATGACATTTCCTGAGAGGGTGACATTCCTACCACTGAAGTAATCACGTCACGCACTACTTTTAGAACCACTTACATATGTATACTTTTTTTGTTAATTGGAAATCTGTTAGTTTTATTATATGCCTGAACTACCGTAATCTCAAAGAAATAGAAACACTAAAAAACTGAACCAAAAAAGTATTCTATTGAAATACGTGTCCGAGTATAGTTTTTTGGTGCAGTTTTTTGGTGTTTTCTTCTTTTCTTTATATATTGTTGCGCTGCTACCCAGACTTCGCTAGCATATGTAATGGTTGGTCTTACTATATTTACCACCTTTGCTGCCTGTGTTAAGTGTTTTTTCTGAATAATTTTATCTAATTTTGTATGTTCTACTGTTGGCATTTTTTGGCTGTTTTTCTATCACTAAATATTTTGGTTTGTTTTGATTCATTTCTAACTCTATGTTAAATAAGTTCTTTTCTAGTTCTTTAGAAAAGGATTATAATTTTCTCATGTCTTGGATAAAGAGAACTAGGTCATCTGCATATGCTAGACATTGTTTTGAATGTTGTTCAAAATTAAAAAGGAACTTTTAGGTTGGGTCACCCTTCTTTAAGCCTATATTACTACTTAATTCTTCCGATAAAATATCATTGAATCATTCTATTAACAGAGTTGTCCAGAAACTTAGACTATCTTAAATAATTCTTCTGGCAACTTCAAGTGTCTCATCGCGTTATACAAGGTTAGGCAAAAGTCCCGGAACGGCTTGATTACAGCCGAACGGAACCTCGGGCAGCAAAACAGATTGCAAAGCACATTATTAATTTACTGCATCATCTCCAGAAAAGTAGAAAAAAAGCATTTAACACGAAAAAAAGAAAGTAGAAAAATAGCAAATAACACGACAATCATTCAGTTTAGGTATAGGACCATGGTATGTTAGCGAATAGTGACTCCTTGACTATTTTAATTTTCTAAATTTACGTTATTCCCGGACTTCCTCTAGAAATAAATTTCAAATATGTCTAATACTAAAAATATAGTCTAATATTATGTCTTTCACTTATCTGCGTTTTACGTTTCATGAAATATTAATTTTTCAGTAGATTTAAATTTTTGTTGTTAACACCTGAATTTTTTTTAAATAATGGTAAGAGATACGTAAACCAAACCTGATACTAGAAGACGTAAAATTTTATGCGAAAACAGAAAATAAAATACAGTTACAAGTTTTCAGCTGAATCGAGTTTTTCGTTCTCATTATTTGTCTAACATGCTATCGTCAAGACACACCCTGTATATAATATAAATTATAGATATAATAACCTTCCTAATAAGTTAAACAAGACCAAACTAAATAAAAATTGTTATTATGCTTATATTACGTCGTCTTAGGGGTGTCTCAATTTACACCACTATGCAGCTTAGTTGCGTTATAACAAGCACCGCAAACCGTTTTATTGTCTCATTAATTAGTTAATGAATATTTTCGTTTCCGTTTAATTTAAAACACATGGACTACTGTACCTAATCTGTAAGGGTATCGATTTTGCATATTTACTTACACCAATATCAGTAATGATACACGTAAACAAGTACAAAATTTTTCGTTTATTTATTATCTAATAGCTCCAAAATAATATTTAATTTCAAACACAATATATAAAATACAAAAAGTACACTATTCTAAAAATCAAAAAATCATTTTTTATTTAAAGTAGTAGTTCCGGATTCAAGAAAATTTTCTCTAGTAACCCAATTCTGAAATGTACTTAAGTTGGCCAACAAACTACCCCCGCGCCAGACAGCTTCGGCTCGTTTATGAGGAGCATACACTTTAACCTTGCTTTTAGATACATTAAGCGTTTCTATCTCTTTCTGCATACGTTCTGCAATTCCCGAAAACATAGTTGAACCGCCGTCTAGTACAATGTTTGCTAGAAGAGTTTTTCTCCGCGCTTCGTCGCATTTCATAATAGCGTTGTATACCAAAGTATGCACTCCATCACATTCGACGTCCAAAATTGACGGATTAAAGAGACCTTCCGCACAACGAAAGCGTTCTTCGCCCAATTTAATTATTTTCCCGTCCGGTAGTTTGTAGTCCTCAGGAATAAGTGATGCTAATTCTTTTTCGTAATTTTTGGCCACATAGCAACTGGTCTCCTTGATATCACGTATGAGCCGCTTACGTTAACGTCTTGCATAAAATTATATCTACGTGTCAACAAGTTTCTCAGTGTACTGTCGAATGTAATTCCAGCAATGGGCAAGCGGCAGCAAGAAAACGGTTGCACAATCCCTTCAAATATAGGCACGGCGTAAGTGGTTCCAAAAGCACTACCTGATGTATAGACGATGCCGTCGATTCGACCACTGTTATACAACGCCAAAGTCGGAGATGAAATAGAACACATTGCTGGAACATTGAACGTTTCAAACATAACTTCGCAAACGTTCTCACGATTTTTCTCGTAATTATTCAATGGTTCCGCGATCAAAATGCGATGATCTTTTGTATCAACTTTTATAGCCGCGAAGACCTCATGCCATAGTTCTTCCATAGCTGTGAAATCTTTAATAACTCCAGCGACGATTGGTCGTTTCATGGATTTTGTTTGGGATGGAAGAAGAGCGGGATCTTCCTGATCGGAGAGTCCGGCTCTGGTTGTAAGAGTTCCATGATCAAGCACAATAGCCGGTTTTATTTCAGTCGTCATTTTACAACAACAGTTGTGTCACTGCACTTTTAACTACATTTTTTATAAGTACTCGATTAGATTAGATTAATCTAAATTGAGATTAAGTAGTATCTACTAGGAATTTTAGAAGCACTTCTTTTTATGCAGCACTAGGTTCTTCATTCATGAATGGTCATCGTCTTTCAGATAAAACATTCAGAAGGTGGATTTATGAAAATGTTAGAAATCATTTCTCAAGCAACAAATGCTCATTGAGGGAGAATGAGTTTCTAAACGGCTGATTACCTTCAGATACGTTATCTTTTTAATCAGTATAATTACATCGATACCACAGTTGTAACTAAACCAAAACAACCTTTCATAAACAATTTGAGATAACGTTTTTTCGTTCCTGTGTATGGCTATGTACAAAATCGCTCAACCCAAATAAACGTTATCTTTTTTTTATTAAAAATGCACAGTACATTCCTGACATTTATTACTTTTTTTACTGACAATTCTCGTTTACATAGTTACCGACATATCATTTAAATTTTGATCATTACAGACTCCCTTCAAATTGCGTAAAAAAACTTATCTTTAATTCATATTTTTTTTAAGTAATTTCATAACTATTTTAATGTGTTAATGTGACCTTGAACATTTCAAATTATTTTCTTATTTTAAGCTGCTAATGTATGCTTTTATTGCAAACAAAATTTTTTTATGTATGTATTTAATTAATTAATGGGTTTACATTCAGTATTTACAATATTATTCTACAATTTATAAAACTATATACAATCTATTCCCTTTCTAATTAACTCTAAATTGTAACATAACTACTTATTTCCTCCCCATTTTTCTTCTAATCCGATTATTCTTTCTCTGCTTCTCATCACCTCCTCCATCCACTCCTTCCCTCCCTTTCCCCTTTCAATAACTTTTCGCTTCCCTTTTCCGATTCCTTTAACTCCGTACATTCCCCCACTTAAGTGTTCCAAGTTCTCCCACCCTTTCCCACAGCCTGCACTTCCTTCTATCATCCTTAAACCAGTACCTATTTCCAGCCTTCTCATTTCCACACATAAACCTCGCTACTATTCTTTTCTTCTTCAAGTTTATCCTCTTTTCAAATACCTCGGAATTCCTTCATCCACCAACTTCTCATATTTTTTATTATATTTCCCTCCTCTAATTTTTTCCTCTCCTTTCTTCCTTCTGAATATCTCTGTCCTTTTCTTCAATTTCTTTTCTTATTTTTATTCTCTTCCTCTCGTTTCTTCTACTTTCCACTTCTTCCCTTGCATATCTCCTTCTTTCGTAATACAGCTTTCTGTCCTGTCCGTATCTTATCCTTCCATCTCTTACTTCTCTCCACACTTCTTTCGCAATCTCTCCTTCTCCGCTTTTCTCCATACCTTCCCTTATATTTCATTGCTATTCTTTCCGCGTGTATTTTCAATTTTTCCATTTTACTTTCTTCTTAACTATGTTCCTCGGCGTCTTTCTTTCCAACCCTAATAGTCCTTTCCAATATCTTTCTTTACTTTTTCCAACCTTTCTCATTCCTTCCATCCCCACACTATATCATTACATTTCTTATTATGCGTTTAAATAACCACCCCCTCCTTATTACGTCATTTCAAAACACTTTCTCCCTCAATCCCCACATTTGCCATATTATTCTCCTTGCTTTCCTTTCTAACTTCTTTGCATGTGCTCACCTTATTATCGTACCTCATTCTATAGCCTAAAAATCTTACTTCATCTACTTCTTCTACCACTTCTTCCCCATTTTCATTCCTCTTTTTCTCCCTCTTCTTCTCTTTTGAAAAGCTACCATTTTGTTTTTCTCTACATTTGCCTTTACTTTCTTTCCTTCTATGAGTTTTCTTCACTGTCCCCCATCATCCCCTCTATTTCCTCTTTTGTTTTTTGCCACTACTACCACATCGTCCGCGTACACCAAAACCTATACTTTCACCTTTCCAATCACTATCCCCCCCTGCTGCCTACCTTTCAATGTCTTCTCCAAGTCTCCTATATATAACGAAAATAGGCTTTGTCTCTCTATATGCTTCTTCTATAGCCCTCACTACATCCTCTCGTACCTTTTTTTCCTCATCATTTCCCATACGTTTTTTCTGTCCACATTTTTCAAAAAGCTGCTTTAATGTCCCAAAATAAAGCATAAACTGTCTTATTTTTCTTTTCCAATTTCCTATTTACTATATTTTTTAAAACGTATATATTGTCTATTTTCCTTCTCCTTTTTCTATACCGTTCCTGCCACTCCCTGTTAACCCCTTCCTCACTAGTTGATTATTTAATCTTTCTTGTAGAATCGTGGCATACACCTTATATCTCGTGTTTGTAATGCTAATTCTTCTGTAGTTCCTTATTTCATTTTTCTTCCCTCCCTTATATACTGGGCATATTATTGCCTACTTCCATTCTTTCTTTTATTTTTTGTTCTTGTATACTTCCACTGTTTTATCTGTATTTTGTCCGTACCCACAGCTTTATCTTTTCTTATTTTTTATCGCTTTTCTATTTCCTTTTCTGTAATGTCTCTCCTATCTTCAGTTACCTCTCTACCTCTCTCATTATCTTATTTGGCTTTTTTTCTTTACCATCTAATACTCTCTTACAATATTTCCTCCACTCCATCATATCTATCCTCAACTCTCCTTCTCTATTCCTCCCTCTCTCCTTGTTTATAAACTCCCATGTTTCCCTTTTTTTTCTCAAACGTATTATACTTTTCTTTTCCTTATATACTTTCTTTGTCTTCGTGCACTCCTTTCTATACCTTACTTTTAACTTCTTTTGCTTCTTCTATCTCCATCAAGTTTTTTTTTCCATCTTCTTATCCCTTTCTCACCTCTCTTTTCCTTCCACTCTCTCTACTCTACCACTATCTTTCTTCCCTTCCTGTTGTCTGTCTTTTTCTAAACTTTCTCTTCTCCACTGCTTTTTCCAACAATTTTTTTTTTATAACTATACTTTAAAATTCTAACTAGACCTTAATTAACATTAAGTTCAATTGTTAACATTCACATTCACTTATTCTTATTTCAATGATCCTCACTTACCATCCTTACTTATTTCATCACATGCTTTCAAACATTTTTCTTATTTTCTTTCCTATTCTTTTAAAATCTTCTTCATTTTTTTTCCTTTTTAGGGTTTTTCCTATAATACTTTAAACATCGTATCGTTAGATTTCATAACCTTCCTTTTCTTATTTATTTACTTCATCCTCTTCCTTCTTTATAAAAAACTTTAATTCCATTGCATCAATCTTAATTTATCCTTTCTTTATACTTCTTGTACTTCTTATACATTCAAATTACCTACTTACAATTTGTTAACCTTCTTTTGGCTTTGCTGCATCTAAACTTTGTAACACTTCTTTGATTATATCAATTTATTTTCCTTCCATAATTATCTATCATTGTTTCTTCTTTAATCCCCTAAACAACTTATTCCTATTTCTTAACATCTAGTTTTCATTCACACTTTTTAATAGCTACTTCTTAAACTTTACCATAATTCTTGTAATTTATTCGTTGTCATTTACATTGCTTTTTCCAACTATTTTTTCCTTCCCTTTATTTTTACAGGAGGTAGATGAGCTTTTATATCCTTTACATTTTTCTCTCTGGGGCTGCTTGGTTTACTTGCATTTTCTTTAATTTTTCTTTTATTTCTTATTTGCCTATTTAATTCTTGGTTGTTTAATTTTTCCCAAATCTCTTCTTATTTTTATTTTCATTGTTCTTCTGATTGTTAATTATTGCTTCATCCGCTTCTTCTACCAATGCTGGCTTGAATTCAGTCTTATATTTTACGCCTTTTACCTCAAATATCCGTCTCTTATCATCCGATTTCTTGTTTTCATCCGTCTCCCTTCCTACTTTAATTTTTTTCAAGTTTTTCGTGTCATTTTTGAATTCTTTATTCTTGTTTGTTTTATGTTGCGTCCTCGGTATTTTATTCCTTCGCTCAACGTTCATTTCTATCTTTTCATAGTTTTCTACTATTATTTCCTGTGTACGTCGTTTTTTCTTCCTTTTAACTTTATTTTCTACTGTATTCTTTATTTGATAGAACCTATGTTCTGTGTTAATTTTAAATTTGCTCGTACCCTTATTTAATTTACTTGTTCTTAATAGTTCCAATGGGTAATCAAAGATCATTGTGATGTGGAAGCGTCCCTTTGCCTTTATAGTAGCTTCATCTTCTCTTAATGTTCTTGAAACAAAGAATACTAGTATCTTCTCTACATTATCTTCATCTTCTCTTCTTTTTTTTCCTCTAACATTTTTGTAAATAATATGTTCCTTAATTTTCCGTGTATCTCCCATTTAACTTTAACGTAACTCCTACTTCTTTGCTTGTCTCATACGTCATTTGCCTCATTAGAATTTCTTCTATTTCTGACTGTACATTTTTTAAACTTGTTCAACAATCAAAATTTTCTTCATAATACGCTTCTAATTTTTTTTATGTTCTTTGTGTTTGTACGTCTCCCTTCTTATTTTTTTTTCTGTGTTATGCAGAGTGTCTTTATTCCTTTTTTTGACTGAGATTAGACGATTCTTCATTTTTTTATTTTCTCGTTTTTTAACCTTGTTCTCTTTTTTTACCCACCCACCTTTTCTTCTAAATTTTTCGTGCTGTTATTGATGCTTTCTAATTTTTGTTAAACATTTGAGTTATGTAATCCTACAGATCTTCCAATTTCTTATTCATATTGTTATTTATTTGTTTTATACTTGTTTGTACGTTTTTCTCTATATTTTTCCATATCTTTTTTAAATCTTCCTTCGTTGTTATTTTTGTTTGCATGTTATTCAATTTTTTCAAATAATCAAAACCTGGTCTTGTCTTCCTGCCTCCTGTTCTTCAACTTCTGATAAAAACTGAGATCGTCCTATCTTCTTCTTCTAACTCTTGTTCTACATCAATTTCTTTATTTTCTCTAGCCATTCTTCTTGTAAACATTTTTAATTAAGGTTGCTAATTTATTTGTATTTAAACACAATTCTATGAGTCATTCTATGTCTATGTCATGTTGAATTGTATATTAAAGAAAAAAACGTACTACGACAAAGTACAAGACTAACTATAACAACCTAAACTCACAGTAACTAAGCAAAATGTAAATCTATAAAACAACAATGGAAACACGCAACAATACATCGAAAAGCAGCCATCCCAAGACTCTACCAATAATTTGTCTAACACCCTCTCTATTTGTGGAGTCTCTGGCACCTGATACTTATCAAAATCAAGGGCTTTAGTTAAGGAGTTGGCTATTATTTTCTTGGTTGATATGTACGTAAAGGAAAAAAGCGTAGTCTGCACTTTCTCTCTCATGAAATGATGTCTTGCATAAACGTGCTTAGTTCTTGACTGGTAAGCACCATTCAACGCCAGATTCCTTGCACATTGATTGTCGCAGAATATTTGAATAGAACTTTTGAAGACTGCTCTAGCTCTTCAGAAAGACCCTTTAACCATAAAACCTTCTGCCCTGCTAAAGAGATCTACATATACTCAGCCTCTGTTGTTAAAAAAGCTACTACTGGGGGCTGTCGTTTGGTGCACCAGGATATAGAGGCATTACATTTGACAAAAATATAGCCCGTTACCGATCTTCTTTCATCTGAGTCACTAGCCCAATCGGCATAGCAATATCCATAAACGGGTTCAACCTTCGAACCATTGAATTCTAATTTGTATGAAGAGGTACCACGGGGGTATCTGAATACCCGTTTTACACCTGCCTAGTGTGACACGCCGGGATTGTTATTAAACCTCCTCAAACTACTAATAACAAACGCTCTTGTAACTTGAGCCGCAAAACTTCTGACAACTTCTTGATAAGGAATTTTTCTCATTTTTTCTCTTTCTTCGTCTGTTTGCGGTTATAGACTTCTAAAAAATTTTTCACCAAAAGTCATTGGACCAGATAATGGATTTGCATCATCCATGTTGAACCGTTTAAGGGTTTGCTCAATATAATTCCTCTGACTAACCAAAATTTTGTTTGATTGCCGATCACGAGTTAATCCAAGGCCTAAAAATGATTTGGCTTTACCAAAATCGGTCATCTTGAATGATTTCGTTAGTTGTAACTTGACCTGTACTTTCAATTTTTTATTGTTTGAAAAAATGAACAGATAATCTACCCAGACAGCTACAATTATGATACATTTTTCTGTTATTTTAAAATAAACACATGAATCAAATTTTGACTGTATCAACCCAAAATCCTATAAAACCGCATTCAATTTTTTGTTTCATACTCGACTTGCTTGTTTTCGAAGTCGACAAACCTTTGGAGTTCTATCAGCGAAACCAGGTGGTTGAGACATATAGATTTTGTCTTCTAGGTTTTCTTGAAAAAATGCGGATACTGCGTCCATCTGATTAATTTCCAGATTGCACTGCGCAGCCAGCAATATAAGATATCTGATGGAGCTATACCTGACAACTAGCAAAAATGTTTTATTATAATCCACTCCCCTCCTTTGGGCAAATCCTTTCACAACAAGCCTCGCTTTATCACTTGTTCCTGTACCACTTGCATTCCTCTTTGTTCTAAACACCTATTTGTTTAAAAACAGAGAGTTCGACTATTTTCCAGGTTTTTCTTTATCTGTTTGAGCTCTAAATTTACGCCCCATTGGAGAAACCCATAACTGATTTTCCTGACAAAGTAAAAATAATTGTCGTAAGACACCAGATCTGCCAGCTCATTGCCTGTAAAGAAAGCTAAATAAATTACATAGTCACTCAAAGCAACTGGAGCAGTACAAACATATTACACAATCTAGCACAGGAAATAGATTTCTAGCACTGCAGAATTTATCTCGGTTTTCTTTTAAAGTGGATATTTTTTCCTATTGTTTACTTGTAGTGAATTCTATTACTAGTTGTACGTTGAGGATCAGGGTGAAGATATAGCCGTCATTCCACTACCTACTGTTAACCCTCCTGTATTTTTTAGAGAATGCGCTCATATAATGTGTGTTTTGTTACCAAGTAGCAACTAACCAGCCGAGAACATGTCGCTTTCTCTAATATCATGGTAACTTTTTTTGGGTTTGTTTTTTCCAGTTTGTTCATAGTTTGAAAGTACAGGTGAGAAGAGTTCATGTAATTTGTTATTTCTGAAACAGTAAATATAGGAAACAATCAAATACAGCATGGAGGTCAATTAGAGTACAATCAGATTTATGTTCTTTGTCTAAGTATATTTTATTCTTTTCTGCTTGGTTGTATAATGTGTCAAGTTCTCTAATGTGATTTTCAAATTCTGTTAAATTTCAGATACAGTTTGATTGTAAGATATTTGTCGACGGCCATTGTTTTTTCGGACAAAATGTGTACCAACCATGGCATTTACCCTGTCGATAATTTCCTTAATCAATAATAGATATTTTATAGAAACTTCCAAATTTGGCCTTATTCAAAACAATGGATGAACAAAAAGTGCAATTTGTAAACTATTGTATTTGTCAGTAAGATCGCAGATAAACAAATGCACGTTTTGTCCTCAGAATGTTTATCAATTTTGGGTAGCAATCGAGAACATGATTTACTATTACTAGTCCCAATGTGCATCGTAGCTAGCCAGGTTGGAAAACGAAACCTGAAAACAATACAGTTTAATGTTGTCCTCCCTTTAGTGGCACTTTGAGAAATGGTTGAAGCTGAGAAAATTGTTATGGTGAGGGTTTAAATCTTGGCTTAATTCAAGGTCACGTGGCCACTTTAAAAATATTTAAGCGTGAAATAAAAAGCGTGTCAAGGTCTTTGCATCTTGGCATAGTACAAGGTCACGTGGTGACTTTGAAAACTATTTGAAGGTAAAATATGAGACGTGTCAAAATGTAGATTTGCATCTTGGCTTATTTCACGTTTACATGGTGACTTTGGAAAGTATTTAAATGTGGAATGAAATTAATCACAACAAGAAAAGGATCATAGAAAACTGCAGCGCAAAATAGGTATCGTTTTAATTGTAAAATAGAGGAATTTAACAAAAATTCTGTCTTTTGTACTACAAAGAAATCATCGTGCAAAAATTCATAGAAGCATTTTATCTCAAGGTCATGTGGTTTAAGGGAAGAATAGATATAATTTCTGTTTTAATAAATATATTGTCAAGATTGTTAGTAAATGTTCTTAAACTTCTGAATAAGATATTCAACAACCCATAGTAGACATTTTAATAAAATTCCTAGTTCAGAAAATGCTAAAGCATAAAACGTCAAATGAGCGCTTTGGAAAATCTTATTTGAACTATTTATAATGTTCAATTTTGTCTAATCTTTAATATCGTAGTCTGTGGATTTAGCTACCTGATTTAAGCTTTCTTAAGCTGTTGTAAACTATTCTCCGGTTAGATTCGAGTTTCAAGGTTATTGTTGATTTAAAATGATTCTTAACTAAACTATCTTCAAACCAACTAAGAAGATTTAATAGAATATCAGATCAACAAGGGACGAAAGAGATCAGCAGCCAGCGTTTGCCATACATCTTGTTCTTGTAGAAAGGTATGCATATGAACCACGAAGAGATCGATAAGAAGTAACCTTCAGGAACATTAAGCAAACTGCTCTTTGGAACACACTGAGAAGTCAGCGGTAGCCAAATATATGTTTAGCAAAGGGAATCACAAATATTTTTTATGAGTTTTAAGTTGCTAGTAACGGAGAAGAGTAAACAGAAGAGATTGGTTAGAGAGGTAATCGTAATCCATAAACATTCAGAAAATTTCAACAGAAAGGAAGAAAACTTGATAGGCAACCAGATCTAGAATTTGATCTTCAAGAACACTCAAAAGGCACTGCGCCAAAATTAGCACTAGACTGACGGGATGCAAGTCCTGCTTCTTTCGACAATCAGCGAAGCAGAAAGCAAAAAAATAAATCTCTGAAAAAACTGTTACGGTTTTATTTCATACACCGAATAAACGTGTATCGTGAGCAATATGTCATCACAGAATATAAATCTAGAAAATGTGTGTGTCAATTAATACGTTACGACGAAAGTCATATTTGGGGCGCATTTTGCGAATTTTTGATTGGTTGAAAATAAATACCAAAACCCGACTTCTTGTAACTATTGCCTTCTTGCTGGAAAGTGGTAGAGTTTAGAAGATTGTTAATTAAAAATTACGCGAATAGATTGAACTGCGTTAACAGATTTCCAATAACCTTTGGTTAAGTTTTATTCGTCTAAACCTACCGTAAGTACTCGTTCTTTTCTTATTTTCTTTGTGCAATTTTTAAATGCCACATGGAATCCTTTTAGAGTTTACGTTTCCTATTCTCTGCGTTTTTTGTTCCGTTTCTGGATAACTTCCTGGGTTGTTCGAGTGGCCGATTGAAACAATCCCGTTTCTACGAAGTACCGCTCTACCAGTAGCTGCGTCAGATAGCTGGAGGTAATAAGTGGATACTACGTCTACCAATCAAACGTACGTCTATGCATTGTGGGCTAAACGAAGGAGCCTCACATCTTCCAGTTCTCTTCAAACATTTTCCCCAAGAAGAATCCTATAGTACAATTGAGAATCTGTCGATATCGTCGCCAACCGAAAATCCTACTCTCCGGACTTCGTTTACATAAAAAATACAGTTATTGTATGTATTGCTTGTGAGTGTGAAGTGAAAACGGCGTTAACTTTTAGTTTTAAGTAAAACCGTATTTGGTGGTATACTCAACAACCGAGAGATTTTAATCGGCTTACTACGAGCTTGTGCGCTTCAATTTAAACGGTAGTCGCAAAGTCAAAAAGCTTTTTGGGTTTGAGGGAGGTACTTACCCCGTTAGAGAAGTTACTTTTAAGCGTCAGTGTCGTGCATGTTCGACCAGATAAATTGTTGTGTGTATACACCGAGTGTTCCTATTAGTTAGTACTCAATTGAAACGTTAACACTACAAATTGTGTTCGTCAAGCTTACCTGTATATCCGGTGCGTTGTTCGTATAGATTTTTTGTTATTATTAAGTGAGACTACTGCTTAAGGATACGTGACGAATCCGACAGTTTTTCTCTTTCTCACTCTCCTGTTACTGTCGGTCTTCCTTTTATGGTTATCTATTATTATCAATTGTTCGATCTGGTGTATCTGGTATTAGGAATAAGTAAATTTTTTGATCTCCTGTTGGTCGGTTTTATTTGTCTCTCATACCCAGCAGGTAGCCCCTTGTTAGGATAACAGTTTAATTCTTCGACCTCCCTCACTCTACGACGACTCCGGAAAGCTGCTGTTCTACTTAAACAATTTATTTTGACAAACCTACCACGATACACCGATTTGTACTTTTTTTCCCTTTTAGTGTCATCTATTGACTTTGTACCACCACCTCATAGAGAGATACTCAGATTCATCCAAACGTAATATTTGTAGAAATGTGTACAAATTTCTACAATTATTACATTTTGTTAAAAAAATAAATTTAATACAATTCAATTTTACGTTTTAAAAACTCCACTGCTATTATTAAGTACATGGTTCATAATTTATCATTTACACTGCATGCAGTGTTTGTCGGTTTGGTAACATTGGAAATTGTTATACCATAGTATACATTAATTCATTGTTCTTAAGTAAATAAATTTTAAATAATACGATTGTAAAGAAGTAGACAAATTACAAACACAAATGTTCTGATATATTTACTTAGTACTAAGAAAATCTAAATTTAGAAACATTTTTTGTTTATAGCTGCAGTTCCTGATTCACTTAAATCGTCTCTGGTTACCCAACTATCGAAAGTGGGTAAATTTGCCAACATAGCACCACCATGCCAAGCAGCTTCTGAACAATTCCGAGAAACAAACACTTTAACCTTATACGTGGAATTACACAATGTTTCAATCTCTTTCTGCAAACGTTCGGCAATGCCTTTAAACATACTAGAACCGCCATCCAAAACAATGTTTCCAAAAAACCTTTTTCTTATCGTTTCGTCAGAACTAAGAATTGTATTGTGTATTAGAGAGTGTACTCCATCACATTCTACGTCCAAGATTAATGGATTAAAGAGACCTTCGCTACAACGACACCGTTCTTCTCCTAATTGAATTACTTGGCCGTCCGGTAATGTATAATCTATAAAACTAAGCGATTCTAATTCTTTTTTATAGTTTTGAGCCACGTAGCAGCTGCTTTCTTTTATCTTACGTATAACCCTATCATCGAGATTCTGGATAAAACTATAACGATCTTGCAATATGTTTCTCAGGGTACTATCAAATGTTTTTCCACTAATGGGTAAGCGAGCGCACGACCAAGTCATCAAGTGGCCTTCGTACACGGGTACCGCATAAGTGGTTCCAAAATCGCTACCAGAAGAATACACAATTCCACTAGTTCGGCCGCTGTTATACAGAGCCAGAACCGGGGTAGACGCCAAATACATTGATGGAATATCGAAAGTTTCAAACAAAATTTCACACAATCTTTCACGATCTTTCTGGTAATTGTTTAAAGGCTCTGTAATCAAAATCCGATGATCTTTAGTATTAACTTTTAAAGCATCAAACATCTCGGACCACAATTCTTCCATTGTTGAAAAATCGGTGATAATTCCACCAGAAATCGGTCGTTTAAGAGATTTCGTTTGAGTCGGCAGCTGTACCGGATTATCAAGATTAGATAGTCCGGCTCTTGTAGTGAGAGTACCATGGTCGAGCACAATAGATGGTTTTATTTGATCGGTCATTTTGTCACTGCACTTTGGAACTCGGAAAACTCACCAGGACAAGAATTTTTACGACCCGAGCATCCGATTTGATTAGAAAAAAAACACTTTGAGATTGAAGTTTAACGTGTCTTTTTTTTTGTTAAACGGAACACTTTGGATGGTACCACGAAGCAAAACCGTTTAGACTTTATGAGCTTGTAACACGTATTAATCACGATAATGTGCATTCAAATACAAACTACTGATAATGACAGTACGATAATTTATCTCTTCAAACAGTAAATTAAGGTCTCGACCTTCACCTAATGTGTTAGTACTCATAACCGGATTAATTATTTTGAAAAGTTAAATTTATTATTAATTTCTTCAAGAAAATTACAAAAATTAAGTAATTGTCTTGTGTTATCTATAATTTTAGATTTATACCCAGTTTCGTTGTTTTTTAAATTTTTTAATGTTTATTGCAATATTCATGGCACGATTTGGACATGCAAGAAAATTTAATGTAACTAATATAATACTTGTCACGTACAAACTTTACGACTTTAATAATTAAATTAATAGTTAATTAAAATCAGAATGATAAATACTGATAAGAACTCAATAAACATCTGTATTTTTTGATTTAGCTAAATGTGTCAATTAACGGTTTGTCCAGATTTGACCGTGTTATTGGTGAAACGAATATCACCTAAAAGTTCTTGGTCAATTAAAAAGTTTTTTTAAGAATTGCTTTTCCTTGAGTACTACAGACTTCAACCAATTAATTAAATGAAGCAGTTATATGTTTTTATTACAAAGACAAGTCAAAGTCGCAATAGAACAAAACGCCACGAAACATAAAACCAAAATAATCGAATCGACGATTTTGCCCCAATTTTGGATTCGACGTCTCACAAAAAAATAATTTAAAAAACTTATATTGAATACAAGCAAAGATGAATGTCTTGAAACAAATTCCTCGTGGATCCATGTTAATTGAGGCTAGCAAATTGACTTCCATAATAGATGCTTGCTTCTCAAAAATTGATCTGAATTCCTAGGTCAGTCCTTTGTGTTTCACAGAGGAACTCAAAGTCTAAGTACTTACCTGTAACCTGTAAACTAAAGAAACATATATCTTAGTACACTAAACTTCAATCTTTAGAGCTGAAACCTATCAGAGAAAGAAACCTTCTTTCAAAACAAGTGGAAATAAAAGTAACAGAAAGTGATTCCCTAGGTGCAGTATGTTTGCTTTCATTATCTGAGTCCTTTGAAGAAACACGTCGTTCCTTCAGGACACATCAGTTTCCTTCGACTTCAGGTAGCGAGTTACAATATCTTAGTGTTTTGAAAGCAATTTTTTCTTTTTCTGCTTGTTACGCATCCAGCATCGATGAACTAAGGTAACAGCATTCCCAAAATGTGTGCGTACTTTTTTATGCAGAGGCAGAAAGAAAACTGTTCTAGTTGATCACAAAACATTGCAATTGCCTGGTTCCATTGACAAGTTTTTGGCGAAATTGTAGGTAGTATGTATGGAGCAACACTTTGTGCTCCAAACAAAGATGGTAGCATTCTTTTCATTGCAATTAAGAAACAAATCATACAGTGAGCAGATTGGATAAAGATTACCACTTAAATAAGTTAGGTTTGACACTAAAAATTGACTTTAAGAATGCATTTAATTCTTTGGAGAGAGATGTTATGGTATATGCAATTAAGGAAACGGCCCAAAGCTTTACAATTGCTTGTAGCAGTGGTACGCTAAGCTCACTATAGTATTTTATCATTCAAAGATCAGTTATCTTGTGTCAGCGCTCAAGCAGGTCCAATGATTTTTAGTTTGAGTATTTAATCAATCATTAAATAATTAACTTATGATACTTACACGATGGTATTATTGCTAAAAAATCAAAGGATGTTTAACAAGACTTTGAGCAACTATTAGACAAATATAGACAAAAAGGCCTTACTGTGTACAAAAGAAAGTGTAAAATTTATTTTGGTGGCAATACATTTGGTACGGTGATACCTTGTTTTAAAGCGACATGGCCTGATATCAAAGTAGTAGATGACAACTTGTTTTTCTTTCTCAAAGCATCTATAACTTAAAATTGCTGCTAGTTAATATTTTCCGTAAAACATGAATTATTTATAAATGCCGTGGCTCACTTGGTCTCTATAATATTAGCCTCGCTCAAAGACGTAAAATGTATCACTAAAGCTAGAGAACTGTGGGAGCATAGCTACACCATATTTCCGCCACAACTCGTGTCAGCAGAAAGGAGAACTGGGTCTTTATAATGACACAAACTTTCAGATCCCACATCAACGTGCACTTTTCCAAGCAGCCCTGAGAGATTAAAGCAATGACTGCCTTTGTTATGTTTGTGATGTCTTCGTTTCCCACATTTGTAGGTAGGAAAGTTGTAAGCAAGACGGATACTCATGGTCTATTCTGCAAGAAGAGTTCAGGATAAATGCATCAAATTTTATTTAAACGATATTATTAAACGTGCTTATTTTCCGTCCGCTTTACAGCCCATAGGAATTTCCAGAGATGATAGCAAACGAACTCACGGGATGAGGCTCGTTTCGTGGTTGTAAGTTCAAATCCTTGTTTGGGATGCAACGTTCAGTGACACTTTAGCAAACAGTCATGTACTATATAGCTTCCTCCAAATCTATCGGTCTTCTTTTTGTGTCTTTTGCATAATAAAAGCCTTTATGGGGAATGGATGCTCTAAGGTTTACAGAGTCTACTGGTAAAAGGAGGTCTACGTTTGAAACAATATTTTGTTCAAAGGATAAGTTTTACGATACAGATAGGGACTTTTCTACTTGAAACAGACAATAAGGAGCTTTTTTTTACTATAACTATTAACTAAGCCTAAGTTACACTTTAGTTGCTGTTCAAAAAATGTTTTACATCTGATGTAATTAATAAAATTTAATAATGTTGTACAATGCTTTCAATAATGATTGAACGATATTGAATTTGTGTTTTATGATTAATATATTTTAATTTATCTTCATTTGCATGTGTGTGGTTTAGTTTTATTCAAATTTCTTTAATAATTAACGTAACTGTTTAAACAAACATCAGTTTCGTGAACAATACAAAAAATATTTTAATTGGAGCTGCAAAACATAGTGATTACTAAGGATATCTATACCAAATACTAGTGGTGGCAACAAGAATCGATGAACTGATTAATCGATTAATCGCGGTTTTAGAAAAATAGAAAACCGATTAATCGGTTAATCGGTTTCTATAATCAATTTTCAAAATAGATTTGTAAGATCGGTTTTCAAAGTCGATTTTCAAAACTGATTTTAAGTCGTTTTAAAATCGACTTTGAAAACCGATGCTTACAAATCTATTTTGAAAATTGATTATAGAAAAACCGGTAACCGATTCCAATCGGTTTCTATTTTCTAAAACCACGATATCGGTAA